>OU911048.1:18601812-19856281 GCA_918358695.1 Melinaea menophilus ssp. n. AW-2005
TTTTTATTGCTATCATTTACACTAAAGCGTATAACTAAGGTTAAAGGGTAAAACCTTAATGAAATTTTAATATGGTCCTGATGTGACAAAGGAGTTGTTGTTAGGTGTAAATTTTTTGAGTGCTTTTAATGTAGCGCCAGAATTATTTTCTAAGGTTTTTTTGAACCCTCTGAAACTCAAGTATCAGAACTTAGATTTATAAATCCATTTGTGACTCTTAGAGAATGATTTAATTTGAAGTATATTTCGTCCGGACAGCTGAGTTTTGTAGAATATGACATCGGTCCTGACTGTAGGTTAAAGAATGGTATGTATTTTCATTAAGTTTTGATACTAACTTTTAAATACCTTGATTACCAGTATCTGTTTTAAAATAATAGATATCTATTATTAAGTGATATATTTATTAGTTTCCCTTTAGTTAATTTCTTCTTTAGTGCAGTATTATAAGCGTTTTATTTCTAGTAGGATAGAATTTTATGAAAATGCCTTAATTTCTAGCTATCTATATATGAATAATAGATATCTGTTGTTAACTGATATGTTTGGTTCATTTTTTAGGTTTATTTTATTATTCACAGCTATCTGTTTAGGAGTTATAGATATCTTTGTCTAATGTTTTCTGTCTGTGTCTTTTCTTTGTGTAGTTATGATTAGATTTTTAAGGTTTGTTCAGTTTGTTGTATTAAGCAACATGTTATCTGGTAATGAGGTTACAGTTGGTTATTGGTAAATAATTGTCTGTACTTGTACAGTGTTGTATCCGTCTTCTATATGGTGGTTATTAAAACCACTTTAGTCTTTTAATGAATATTTTGTACCTGAGGAGAAGTTGTAGTTTGTTTCAGTTTATCAATTTCTTTTTATATTATTGATTCAGTTGTTGTGAGTAATGGAAGGAGTGTGTTATGTGGGTGATAGCAGAACACTCCAGTTAGTTTTGTCTGTTTGATTTTTTTTTATGATGTACTCTCTGCAGGAGTTTTATATTTTATTTATATTTATATAACTACGATATATAATAATTGCAAAGCGAAAATATAAAACTCCTGCAGAGAGTATATCATAAAATATAAAAAAAAATCGAACCCACAATACTAACTCGAGTGTTCTGTTACTGTAAAATAAAAAGTTAATTATACAGTATTTACTATTCGTTAAAGTAGTTTCTTTCTTTATTACTGTATGAATTATTATGTTTTTTATACTTGTAGGTGAGGGAGAGCTAATGAGCTGGAAGGCCAGCTCAAATTTTTACAGTTCTTCTCCAATTGTATTTATTTTCCACATTGTAAAAGTTAAAAATAACTTATTGCATATGAATTAGCACGTTATCACGAAAGACATAAAAGTAAATTCATATTGGTAAAACATTTTGCTATATAAATAATTTTTAAGTAAATATAATATTTTATAAATCAGTTATTTTATTAGATACTATTTAGGGATAGTATCGCGTTTTTGAAATTATTTATCGATTAGTAATTTATTTAAGATATGGTTTTATATTGTAATTTTGATAAAAGACCGCAACGTATAATTAATGATAACATAATCTACAGAGTACACAAACTATGTCATTTTGTCATGTGTTTATGACAGACCAATAACTTAATCTTATTTATTCTTCTTTGATAACATTAGTCCTGATCCGATTTAATTAAGTAATATTAAAAATATAGATAGAGCATTTTGGAAATTATTTGCGCTAATAATTTCTTACACCAAATAAAAATATTATAGAAAGTAAAAGTTCTTAAATATCTTGAATTAACAATGAATTTGTATTCGAATACTCGTATGTTATGTTATATTTTACATATAATTAAAATCTAATGTTCTATTAGATCTCTTACACAGTTTGACACATTTTACTAATTCCATCAAAATGTTGATATTTGTACTTGAAATTTCAATGTAAAGAATAAGTCTATTACAAAAATATTATTTTACTCACTTGTCTTATTGACAATGAGAATAGTGCATTCACATTACATATAAATACATATAATTAAAATTTAAGTGTCTGTTTGTAATTCCAAATTAACAGCTTTTATTTTTCTTCCTTGTTTGGTTGTTTATTTCGGTTAATCTCTGAACCGATTTTAAAAGGGCTTTCACTGTTCCATAGCTAATGTTATAAGGAGTAACTTAGAATACTTTTATTTTAAAATACGAATTCCGCGCGTTTCAACTCGTGGGCAGAGCTACTGATGAAATATATTTTGGAACTATCCATTTACAACAATTTTGTCTGGATAATAATTATAACCTCACCACATTTCATAAAAAAGTGCAGTTGTTGAACTAATAAATAGAAGAACAAACAAAAATATTTTTTTTTGTGCCATGTAGTTTCTAAGTATCATAGTGTCATCATTAATATAAGTGCTGAATGTACAACTAAATATATATAAATATGTTCCTTTAGACTAAATTAGAAGTTAAACAATTAATAATTAATTTCAAAACCACCTCATAAAGTAAGCACGGGAACGTCGATCCAAGCGCGTTGCAAATATTTACAAGCTCTTTACCCACAAATTATGATAGTAAAATACCCTCGTATTAAAATATATATAATAGGTCCGTAGCTCTAAATGGATAGTGCCACTACTAGCATAGAGAGAGAGCCCACTACTCAAACATTGAGTTTTTCATTTAGGTCCTTAGTCTTTAAATGTCTTTGGGTAAAAGCATCACTCTCAATCATTTGGACTGGTTTCTTGCCACATGATCCTTCAAGAAAAATATTACACTACATTTTTCGGACTCTGTTAGAAACGCATTTTAAAGACATGTCTGCATTTACCAGAAACGTCTCTAAAATGCGTTTAAGGGAAGTTTATTTAAATAAGTTAATATGACATTCTTGTAATATATCCAGACAAATACGAATGTACAACTTTTTCAAAATATGAGAGAATAACTATAAAATCTAACCAAGATTTTAAGTTATAAAATGTAGAGCCTTTGTTATAGACCGGAATGCGCAATTATCCTTCCACGTGTCCTCTCACATCAAACACCGGAGATTAATGATCCAAGCAGATTATATTCTCTCAATTTGACATATCTAACACATTTTATAGTAGACGTCGTCGTTTATTATATTATAATTATACATCATTTTTATAATATTATCAATGCTCTTTTTTGTGCAAATGGCGGACTCAATACTAAAACGGTAGTGTTTTAGTCAACCGATAAATTCAGAAAATCGCAAGTATATAATAGAGAACAAACAATCAAACTACATAATAAATCTTATGTAAACGATATTTAGTACATGTTTATACTAGTAATACATACGTGCATAGTTATAAATAGTAAGACGATGAGATATAAAAAAAAAATGTCCGAGACGGTCATGAGTATGGACGCTAAATGAGACCCAGCACGTTATCCAAATGGCGGCAGCACGTGCTACGACGGAGTCTACATTTTGGAGTGGTGCTAAAGAATTGCATCCGCCTTCGAGCCACGCTGAAGACTCATACCACTTTACAAGGAACTGTCATACTCTTCGTGTATCAAAGACTAGCGCAGATATTAAACATTTTGTATTACATTTTATTAACTTCCTCGATTAACCCACGAATCGCTCACGTGATATCTGATGAAAGACCTAATAACGATGTCGAACCAACATATATATATGTTATAATATTTATATATGTATATATATATATATATATTATAATGCCAAAAATAACATTGGTACAAATATAACTACGCAATCAAAATAAGTACAATTTTGAAAAACTATTATAAGGTCTAAGAAATAAATAGTATTTATTTCAGTAAAATAAGATTGACATAATTATTTGCTTTTTAATTTATTCTTCTATATACTCGTATATTATATATTCAATTACCATAAAAATAAATAAATGTCTGCTTATTAATTTTTGAATATTTTGTAATGTTTCATTAAGTTTTATTGATAATAATTTTAAAAATGATTATATAATGAAACAATGCTACATATTTAAATTATTATAATAGTCAAGAGCAATCTCATCTTCGGTTATAGCAGTGCTTTAGTCAATATGATAATAAGTAGAATGTGTAAGCTATTAAGCCGACAACTTATTAAATATTTAGTTATGTAATCTAAAGTACCATAATGTTTGACCACTTGAACGAACTTTTATCTTGTTCCAAAAGTTTTATTTATGTATTTGCAAATTCGTTCCGAATTATAACTTATTTACTAAATTAATTCAAATATATTCACAATAGTATTGCTTAGTTTAGCTTGCAAGTGACTGACTATTTATTAGATTGTGTTTCCGACCTCTTTATCTCATATTATCTGCTTTTATTTTGTCGACTTATATATTAGGTTTTTTATTTGCTTTCTTTCGTGATTTATTAATTGTTATTTTCGTGTTTAATTTAACTTTAAATTGTAATTGGAAGTGCGTTATAAAATATGTATTAAGATTATGATGACTATTCTTTATTTTATGTATAATGTAGCTTATCAAGTATATTATAGTTTGACTAAACCTTTCCTTTTTAAATTACGAACAAAAGAAAAAATGAACTACGTTTACAATAAGCAATAACAAAAAAGTATGTATTGTGTTTTCAATGAATTACATACTGCTAATAGGGGTATTGTAAAGTTCACAACGATTTTCCGTAATGTTTTGTAACAAATGTTTCCGAATATGTCAAAGCTACAAAGTGAGAACAATGGTTACTGCAAATGGGTTGCAGCGATCTGCAATCAGAAACGAAGCTGAATTTGGGGCACGATGTCAGCTGCGTCACTCTTGTTTCTTGTAACAAGTCTTCCTATGTTTTAATATTTTTGATAGCATTAATAAAGTGATATCAGTTTTAGTGTCATTAATGTTAAAATTAACTCTTGTTTTTATATCGTAATACTGCGAATTTAAAATACAGATCCCCTCTAATTGTATTTATTTTACATATTTTAATATTTTACATTTTTATAATAACTAATTCCGTATAAGTCAACACGTCATAATCAAATCTGTTGTTTTAAAAACAAAATAATTTAAAAAATTAATGATTTTATTTTCTCACACAACAACGGTATTGACAAAAAAAAACTTTTTATATTTTAGATAATATCAAACGAACGTGATCAGATGATACGTGATCACCGCCTTCAAAGAACTCTTGCAACATCCGAAGATTCGCAAGAGAGCTGCCGGCTTGAGATGTGGCTATATACGTCTTTTTTGAAGGTACCCATGTGATGTTGTTCGGGAAATACCGCTAAAGGGAGTTCGTTCCACATCTAAGTGGAACGTTGAAAAGTAGAAGATCGCCACACATCCAGATGGTACAGGTGGTATTGCTGACGCCGGCGTGCTTGGCGGTGTTGAAATTTAGCGACACGCATTAGAACTCTTCGGAACAATACCCGTTGGAAATGCGATAGAAGACGCACAAAGAAGCTACTTCTCTACATTATCAAAGCGTCCACCTGGTCGCAGAGCACCAGTTCCCCGACAATCTGAATAGCTCTCCGTTAGTAAATACTGCTTAATTGAAATATAGCATCTTAAATTTTAAATATAAGATCACTTATACGAGTAAATTTCTTAATAGTTTTATTCTTTACTTTATTACCCAAAATGTATTTTATTACATTAAACTCCTGTGATTTTTTATTCCCATTAGGAAATATAGGTTTTTTCTTCCAGCAAAACATTCCTTATTACTCTTAGTATTTTCGATTATCACGTTTTCTCTACACGGCATTGATAAAGCTAGAAATTGCAAGGTATTTTACTGAATAAACCAGTGGCATGTAATTCAAATATTCTTGGTATTAATACTTTTAATTTGTTGATTTGTAATAGGTAACGTCACGTGATATTCTTTGTTAGTAATTATATTATAAATATAATATTGGATTGAATAATTTTGTCATTTTAAATTCTTATATAATGCCAGTGCCATTCTAATGAAATAGAAAATATTTGAATGTATTTCTCAGTGTTAACATACGCATCCTTTTAAATTGCCGTTCTATTAAAATACGGAATTGGAGTTTTCATGCTAGTTATATAAATTCGAATACCTAAATTTTATTGATAACATAGAATACTGTAACAATACGATACAATACTGTAACAAGCGGTATATTACTATTTTATTTCTAAAATATCTTTAAGAGTAAGTAATGCAATTTAATATTATTATTAATTTCTCGATAGATTTATAGATAGCGTGTGACATGCATGGAAATAGTTTTAGCTCGAAAGTTTTCTTAGAGCGTGCATAGAACAATGGTAATGAAGTAATCGTTATTCAAATATTTTAGTATATGAGCTTTTCAATTTTCGAATACTTACTGGATTGTTTTGTTTAAATATAGGACATTTAAAATCTTTTAAGTGTTAGTGCCTACGTATTGGTTACACCTCCAGTTTTAGTGCTATCAAATGAAGGAAATAGTATAACTACCATTAGCACAGTTAATCAGAGAGTTGACAAATTAAGCACTAAGCTTATTGCTCCTGGCTAAGCTCCTGGTCAGTCATAACGTGTTCATGGGAAAAAACACCATTTACAATCATACTTCACGAAAAATATAAGACAAATACAAACTTAAAATTTCTTCAAAGTATTTAATCTTTAAAATCTAGCCATTTTTTTTATATTATAATACGTGATCTCTTTGATATAGACCAAATTGCGCAATTATTCTTCCACTTATGGAAGGTACTTGGAAGAATCACTTAGAACATCGAAGATTAATGATCCGGAAAGATATTAATATATGAACTTCACATTTTGTGGTAGACACTACTAAAATATTTATTATTTCTATGCAAATAAGTTGTTTTGAGAGATATCAATTTAATTATCAAAAAGAAACTCTATATCATAATTTGTTATTTTTATAATATTATATCTATGCCTGTTATTGGTTAGGTTAGATTTATATTGATATAATAACATATTATAAATGTAATAAATGTGTATAATACTAATAATGATTTTTATGTTATGCACATTTTTGAAAATTGTTATACATACGCTATAATAAAAATATATACAAACCAAAGGTCGAGCATTAGTTTTCGGTTTTTTATTTGCAGTCTGTTTTTTTTAATAGTTTATGATGTTATAAAGTGTACGCTCTTATAAATACCATCAAGGATCTCTTGTTAAACTATGAAAGAATTTTTCGAATCATTTAATAAGTGTATAATAATTATTTTTTTAGAATAAAGTTATATTAGAAAAAATCTAATTCAATCAAAACGTTCAAACTTGCACATCATCTTGCATGTAGACATTACTTTCTCCTGTTAAACGAAATATTACAGTAATATTTATCATAATCTGGTATATTTCATTATACTCGTAGTATTTTAGAAGGCGGTTATTGCGATAATCTATACCTACATGAATAAGGATTTTCTTAATGTGTCTATAAATTTATTTAATAAGATACAATAATAAAAAACTTTGTCTTAAAATAGTATTCACACCTTATACTGTATTTTTTTTTATTTTGAAAACTTTCATGAATCATAACTAGTGTGAGGTTAAACTAACTTTAATTCAATTCCTAAGCTTCAATTAATTTGGTTTAATAACCGATTTATTAAAAATCGATCCCATGTAAATTTGTAATGAACTAATCTGTTAAATATATTTTACTTATATTTTAATTCACATCAATTCAAGTATATATTAAGTCCATATTCAAGTAAATATCAAAGCCATATTACAAATAACTTGAAGAATACAAATATATCGCCCCGCTTCATTGTAACTGGAATACCATTCCTACCGAGTCAGAGTCCGAACTAAGGAACTTCTGCATTGCGTTAATTTGAAGAATGTACTGCAATTTGCCGAATACGAAGAATATAGCACCAAACAGTGAATAGTACTTAAAGCTGTTAGATTATACTCTATCTGCGATTAAAACGTTTCATGTTTTTTATAGGTGATACGCAATACGAAATACGAAATACGGTAATGAAGTGCCTATAGCATAAACAGGTGATTTTTTAAATTCTTAATTTATTATTGCTAAAATAAGATGGAAAAGAAGATTTTTTTAATATTGTAAAAGCAATCTTACGTCAATCCGTTTCTGTGGTTGAAGTATTTGTTGAGAAATCTTGCTTTATTTTGATTACATGTCCTTCAAACTTTTTAAATAACTGTTGCCAAATAATGTACTTATCCTATTTTGTCATTTGGACTAGTATTTTAAAAATATTACCCCTAATGTAAATACCAGTAGACTGCAGTCAAACACTTGTTCTTCAAATATGCATTTATAGTGTAGAACAAATATATAAGAATTAGTACATCACCAGATAACTTCTTAATAAGGATCAGGCATATAAAGGCAGACATCACATATAGCTATAATTACAGCAACAGATCAGAAGGCAGAGCATTCAGGTCGACTTCCCGAAGTTAGAAATGCACGTGATATAAATTTATTAGGATGAAATATATTCTCCTAAGATAAAATAAAAACCTGTAATAAACAATATACATGTTAAATTACGAAATAGCACTAATCACGCCGTAATCTATTCATATATTATCAAATTGTAATACCTCACAAAGAAAAAAGGAATCACAACCATTATTAAGCCTATGTCGACTCTTATTATAACAGGACAAATATTTAAATTATGTAACATAAAGCATTTAAGAAAGTTATGAAAACTAAAGAACCACTCTTAATTTATAATGAAAATTCTAATTACTTACCATATGTATTTCAAGTTAATTCGGGGAATGCAGGCAATACAAATTATAATTTATCTATATTATTTAATCATATGTGTTTTTATAATTTTATAATATTCATTATTAAGAATACTAATTACAACCACACTCACGAGAGAGAAATATCGGAAGTGCTTCCGATAGAAAGAACTAAAGATCATGACTTGGTTATCTAGACTTCAATGTCTAGATAACCAATAAGCCAAGTAGTGTTACTACGCCACGCAGCACGTGAAACTAAACATGGGTAAATTCTTAATTATATAGATAGAAACGAATTTAATTTATTTATTTTAACTAAAGAACTGAATGTCTTTTGAAACAAATAAGCATTATTAATTGATAACATTGGAATATAATCTAAATTTATCATTAAGACAACGTAGACAGTAACTAAACATATGAAACAAATGACAGTAAATTTTAAATAATATGAAGCAGTGTGCTATCAATGTAAATAATAAAATAATATGATATTTCGAGGAACCCAAAGCATCCTCAAACTGGCAACATATAATTTGTAACATAGTACGAAATGTCACAGACTATTAAAGTCTTGTGAATTACTTGCTAACAGATAAATTATCAACATAATCACAGAAACACATAAAAATATTAGAATGTTTGACTAAGCATATAAATTACTACAGAAATGAAATTTATACGTAACAAGGTTTATAAATTATTTTTAAATTTTTTATTTAATAAATAGTATATTTTAATATAGTAATTGTCATTTAGCGCTGTGCGTATGTTTAATAGGTATATCGGTTAATTTCAAAATCAGTCCAATGCAATATTATAGTATTTCTTCTGCATTGAAAACGACCCGATGAGTCTAATATTAAATCCCAAAGTCAGCTTCAAACATTTTATTACTTACATAAAAGCATTCGTTTCAGCACCCGAAGCTGAAGGGAACATCAATAAGTGATAAATAGAGAAAAAATATATTGTTTCTTTTAAGGGTTCTAGGCTTGATTTATGAAATGACTATGACTATTTAGTATCTAACTTATCTTATTATAACTTATCATATGCTTATTTACTTCTCATTACCAATTTTCAATATTTACTGGTTTTGTTAATAATTTCTTTTTATTGGAGCAATTCTATAAGGTATTAATCGGGAATAGAGCTCATAGCTTCTGCGGATAACTACGAAAGAATATTTCTAAAGCAGCAAATTATTTGTATGCAGATGGCGGAAAAGGATATAATTTATACAGCACCGGTCTTATTACATTCTGTGTAGTTTGATCAGAAATCTAATAATCGGAATAATGAATAATTCACAATACATTAAATATAATCAAGTTACTTCTACTCCATCATTGTTTTTATGTTTTTTCATTAATTTATTTTGTGTATAATTGCTATTTTATTAATCAATGCAGCGTAGACTAGTAAGTGGAATTTACAAACAATATTAGAATGTATAATTTAACAATTTGTCTTGGACAAGGATTTTTTAATGGTTGGTAAAATTTTCTTTACATCATATGAAGGTCTTCTTTCTTATTCTTTAATCTTCTCTAATATTAAATAAGCTTTTAACCATCTTATATTATAATAATGTATATAAAAACGATTACACTTACATGTGTGTTTTGCAAGTTTTTTTCAAATTAAATATTCATAATTAAATTTTAAAATCTGTTGACAAGAGAAACACGTGTAGAATATTATATTAGAAGCGTTTTAAAAATAAAAACTAAAAATTACACACTAAATATAAGTATGCAATTTTGCCAGCTGTCAAAATTGTATACCAATAAATAATACATTTATGATTTAGTTCTAAACCTCAATTGAGAACAATATATTACTTATATATAATATATTTTTTTGTAGAAGTCATAACTTTATTGCACTATTTAAACTATGTATTCCACGATGAATATTTACTAGAATATTATGTTTTGTTTATTTACTTTTAATTTATATATTGTGATATTATGTTTTAATAGATTGTCGACTGTGTAACGTGTCTTTGGACATTGACAACTTCTGCTTTAGTTATATAAATAAGTTTTACTCTCAATTCCTTCGTTGTACTCGATTTTTAAATATGGATAATGATTAAATGATTATACATAATTGCTTCTGACGTGTAAAATGATAAGGCTTTTTATGACGCAGTCAGTACAAGACTGCGTCATAAAAAGCCTTTAATTAGGTCACGATACCTAGTAAAAGTAGAACCCTATTGCGAAGAACTTGCAAGACACTAATTTAATTAAGTATTGTAGTAATTTAAGACTGTTTTTTAGCATATATAATTTTGCAATTTTAATTAGAAGAAAATGTTTACCTTAATACGTTATATGTACGAGTATCTTGATAATTATAAAATTTCTACCTTACTTTGGGCATCGCGCGCGCTTTGGGAGTACTTAAAACCGATCTGGAGATTTTGGCAGTCCGTCTTATTTTCTATTCTTCGGGGTGCTAATTTATTTTTCTTTGACCTTAACACTGAGTTTACAAAATTGATCATGATCGAAATGGAAATGATGATGATGATAATGGAAATGAGTGTTTTGAATTGCAAAATCATATTTCGATGACTATTTTAATTTTACTTTAATGATAAGATTAGTATATTGTTAATTAACAAACCTATAAAATATATGATTAGTAGTAAATTCATTAATTTAAATATCACAACCTCTACTTTAAAAGAAAAACACTAACAATATTTATACATTTACTTTATAGTTTATGTTGAGGATGTATGTTGTAATATCTTTTTATAATATATACGACCCCATCCGACCCTCTCTGTAATTGGGGGATTGTTGCTAATAAACCGGCATCTTTGTTAATATTTTCCGGTAAATTAAACAAAAACCGGTGCTAAAAATCAACGCTTGTTTTAATTAATTTGTGTCTTTTAATTGTGGTCTTCGTTTTGAATTAGGGACTTTCCTAATATTTTTTAAGGGTTCGGTATCTCTTACAAAAAAAAAACTGTGTAAAAATCTAATATATTTTTATTAGAACAATCTAATCTAATCTACAAACATTCATCTACACATATTATATAGTATTATGAAAGAATACAATAAATTATTAATCTATTGATATTGAACTAAGAATTTCTTTACTAGAAGCTACTTAATTTCAATTCTATATGTATAGTCTATGTCCATATTTAATTCAAATTTATTTTATTACGATAAATATTCAGTGGGTTTTAATTTTTTAATGACTATTAGGAGTAATAAGTTTCTTGTTCCCGTATATATTGTACATTTCTTTAAAGCGAAACTATTTTCTATTTGATATTCACGACTTTAATTAACTTGTTTAAGATGGGAATTAGAAAATAGTTTCTGCTAAATAATCTAGTACCATGTTACTCAATTCATATTTAGTAAACTTATTTGGTAAAAATATTTGTTATAACACTGTAGTAAAAAGATTGTGTTCACATATTACGGAAAAAGCATTGGTTGAATATAAAAATATTTTATAGTATATTTTCATTCCAGATAAATGTTTTATATTTAGGAACACATTTAAGGGAACACAAGTAAAGTCACTACTGCATAAAAGAAGTATACAATTATATTCAATAAATATATAAAAGTCTAAATCTTTTTTTCTAATTAATTCATGTACTATACGTATGTCTCCAGACCACGATAAAGTGTTTTAAGAAAATATTTATGTTACATTTATGAATAAAACATGAGTGTTTATTTTGAATTTATAGTAAATATACCAAGTATGTCGCTGTCTCTTCTTTGTACATATTAAAAATAACCTAATTTATCAAGCAAACTTTATATTTCACAAATATTGATACGATTTGTTTTATTATTTACAATAGACATTAGTTTACACAAACTCCAAACTAAGGTTTCAATGACAGGACAACGAAATAGGATCAGGACGTGAAGATGAAAGATAACGATTGAACGGGCTCTTTGTTCAAACATCATCCATTACTCGACTGACCTCTTTATCAATGAAATACCATCGCCATAATACACCTCGGTACTTCTATGCAAACTTTTCCATGAAGCATATGACAGTGTATTTTTTAAAGTAAAATACTTAAAATAATTACTTAACATATTTAACATATACACTCTACGTATGTCATATTACCAGCAATTATTGATTATTATTTGTTAATATAAACGTTTATTTGCGTATTTTTATTTATGAGTATGAATAATATAAGGCAGATGTGAAAGTTTTCACAAATCAAGTTGGAGATTTCTTGTCTTATTTACATATCTACAAATGATTGACAAGACTTGCAAGGTATTTTATTTTATATTTTAGCTATCATGTTGTTCGTATTTGATAATGCTAATTAATGTTGGTATTCAACTGTAGTATATTGTTCTTGTATAGCTTTAATTGCAAAAGTATATGAATATATTACCAAATAAACATTTTATAAAATAAGTATATAATAAATAATTATGAAATTTCTACACTTTACAACTTTTAAGTAGATTGCCTAAAATGGTTTATTTTTATTAAAGCCATGTTTTAATAAAAAGTTAAAGTGAAACGTCTTATCCAACACTGTAGAAACAATTCGACAATTCTCGTACCATTTTGTTTTATTTCTATGTTAATGCTATGAAGTGTTTTAGTTTGCTTTATAGAAATATGTTTTAAAATACATACGTTTGCAATATCAAATAATAGTTAATATATTTTTTAATTGACTACATAACTTTTATTAAAAAACTTTCAAAAATAAACTTATTTACTTTCCTGTGGAGTATTTTATAACTTATTAAACTCTATATAATATACATATTATACAATAGTTTAGAAATTTTTGTCTGTTTTTTTAAACACACGTATATAGATATAATAGTTACAATTTTAACAATTTTAAGCCAAAATACAGTAGCGAATATATTTGGTTTATATCGGATCTCGTGAAAGGTCCCATGGTACTTTTAAAATGTCATAAACGTAGGTGTAAAAACAGGAAACCGAGTATATTAAATAAATTGTCCTCTTATATTGTTTGAATATGGAAGTGCGCGAAAACTGTACTATTTATAAAGAACTACGTAGGTAATTTGTCATAAAAAAGAATAGAAAAATAAATTATCTGTAGAATGTTTTAAGCTACGTGACACTTTATCGAAATGAAACCAAACAATAATATACTTTATGTCTTTGGTTCTGAAACGCATACGAGCAACTTTTAAAAATATAGCCTTGAGTATGTGTGACCAGACGTCCCACTTTCTCTAGACTTTATAACATTTGCTGCACAATATTGCACGACACAGTTCTTCGTTATTTGTAGCTCACTTAGGTTAAATATTCTGTTATATATCTACAATGAAGCTAACAGAATAACGCAATAATATACTATTACTTTCAGGCCTACAAGTAAGGGCTTGTGTTCCTAATTAGTTTGCCTAGACATAAGTATTGCCGGATATGTACCTGAATGGATATGATATGGATATAAAAACACAGTTCTCTCATGGAATTTATTTTAATTGAAACATATTCGATTCGCCCAAATCGATATAATTAGCGTGAAATAAAATTATAAGCAAATTGTATCTCTCTTAAAATGTTGTTAAAAATAGAACATTGTTTCTATTGTGTATTTATTCTATTATGTACATTTTTTAAATTGTCATACATTATTTACGAGTATAATACAAATACATATCAAACCACTGTACAGGACACTGCACTCTATTAATTCCAAAATCAATCTAAATGCAGCATCAGCGATCCTCCTAATCTATGTGTATGTACTTAAAGTATTGTAAAGCAAAGTAAGCTAGATAAAATTGTAATCAAAAATATTTCCTTTATTAAATACCAATCTCTTTAGAATGTCTTTGGAAAAATTTGAAAATTTACATAGGCAATAAAATAATTGTCTTCTATGCATAGGTGCCTTACGTTATGATTTGACGCCAGTTGTAGAGTTTTCACGTCTCTAACGTCTAATCAAAATGGTTCGTATCCTTGTGCAGATACCTTATTTTAACATCTTAAAATTAATTAGACATACAACTTATCAAATTCTTTCAAATTAAATAGTTTTTCATTTTATAAACAATATTGAGATGAATGTATAACGCATAAAGTTATAAAGTTCATTCCCTATTTATAAAATCCATTTTGGATATTTTGTAACACCATCAAAGAATATTACAAAATGTATCTCAAGAAATATTAAAGTGGCTTCTGCAAGCGTTGCTTAAGCCAACATGATATCCAATTTATTATCTACATGTGAAATAGGTTGTTTTACTACTACATTTTGGAAGACAAAGCATCTCTTTCGGATCATTTAACAAGTTTAAAATATGTTTAAAAACTACAATAGAGTTATATTAAAAAATGATATAATCCTTTGAAAGCGTTTCTAAAGCTGAAAATTATTTGCAAGTGGATGGCAAGGATATGAAATAACTTTCACAGCACAGGACTTCAATTATGGTCTCTAGTGACTGAATATTGTAGTAATGTTAATTATAATTTGGATATTTCATAGCACATATCACATGAAGCGGTCAGTGCGATAATATATGATTAAATTAATTATATTTTCTTTTAAGTGTTTGTGTATATAAATTAATAAGATACAACAAATAGAAGAAGGGTTAAGAAAAAGAGTTAATTGTTGGGTTAAGTAAAAAACAATTTTTTCTTACCTTATGAAATAATTTATAATTTATTTTAAATATTACGGATAAATAGCTATAATCCAATTCCTAATCGTCGATTTGATGGCCGATTTATTAAGAACCGATTAATCCGCTGTGACTTTGTAATTAATTAACCTGCTTAATATATTTTACTTATATTATTTACATTTTTATCGCGTGTATTATTATTTTTGTATCGCGTTAATTTGTAAAATATAATGTAATTCAACTGGATATGGAATTCGGTGGTATTATTAATTGTAGTACTTGAAGATGTTAGAATCTTCTCCATCTACGATAAAACATCACACATTAATATGAACAAAAAAAAATTGTTTAACTTGATGACTTACTTGAGCAGCTTATAAGAAGAATAGAGTGAATACAATTATTATAGAATAGAATTACTATATTTTTATTTTATGCAGTTAACAAAAAGCTGCCGATAAATATAAAAAAACTCTTCCAACAGCTTTTTGCACACATGTTGTTTTCTTTTGTAAAACTTTTATAGAGGCAGCATAACTATCTTGAACAATTTTAAATCTGCAAAAGTCTGAAGAAACTTTGTATGTAAGTAGATAAATCAAATTTATTTGAAAGTTATAATATTGGAAATATTTTATAAACATATATTCAGATAATATTGGATAAAGGATTGGCATTTTACATTTTTTGAAAGTTACACACTAAAATTTACTTACAAATAGTAAACTTATATATTTTTCGTTGCTTTCAATAAAAATTTCAATCAATCAATCAATTTTTTTACACATTTAAAGTTTCACAAATACTTCATTAATATATTTTCCTGTACTCATTTATTTGTCTTCTTTAAGTGTTTACATCGTAATTAAAGAAAACATTACATTTAATTGAGCAATCACACTTTACTCTGTTGAGTTGACATTTAAATATTAAGTACTATATAATTATCAATTACTAAAAATCATTAAAATTCTTAAATTTATAGATATAGTGAAATTGCAATTATGATACATTTCACATACATGTAACTAATTCATTTAATATTGATTAATTTGCATCAAAAATATGGATTCAATCAAATTTTAAATGAATACTGTTTACGAACGAATTTTATCAACTAAAACTCAATTTATAAAAAATGTAAGAAAGACTGTTTCTATATACATATATTAACCACGTTTCTTATTTCTTATAACCGTGGCAGTCTTTCTTTTCCGTAACGAACTCTATCAGGTAGTCATTATAATAGATGTACTTTCTAATATTATAATATTTAGAAAATAAATCATAAACTCTGACGGAGTCAAAGATAGAATTTTTAAAAAGATCAGAGTCGATGATTTCATCAGATTCATCGACTTTTTATCAGTATTACTCATACTTATCAAATTAAAAATCAAATACTGAGTGTATTTGATTTTTAATTATATATTGTTAGGAAAGAGAAAACACAGCACTCTGGAAAATGAGCAATTGTAATTAAATAAAATGCTTCAAAATTTATTATCAATAACAAGTAATTTAAATCAAGCAAAGTTCTCCAATACACTCACTTTTTATAAACACTCACAATAAATTAAATAAGAACTAAACATTATTTCATTAGGATTAATTCCAAAAATTAATTTTAAGTAGTTGAAGTTCTCTAATACACTTAATATTTATAATCACTCACAATAAATTAAATATTAATTATACTTTATATTTCATTAGGAATAAATAAAAAAATATTCTAAAAGAATAAGTGAACATTTATAATTACATACAGTACAACACCAATCTTGTTACTGTCCAACTAAAAGCAACAGGCAAAAAGTAAGTTGTTGAAGCGACTTGTCCGCTATTTATGCAGTTCTCAAATAAGTTGATCGTTTGACTCGATTTCGGAAAACTGGCAATATCGCACGATCACGTCACAGCTTTGACCTGACTAATAACTTTAGTCAAATCAAAGCATTATAAATTAATGAATCCTAACTTTCATTAAACTAATTCTAAAATGTGATTGTTATTTATTTTGACTTAATTTATTTTATTTATGTTACGTAAATCACAAATGCTAATTACGCAACAAATTATTATTTACTCACAAAATTTATCAAAACACTATCCATTTATAAAAATAAAAGGATCACTATCCTTTTATTTTTAGTCTAGTTTAGTCTTAAATCTACCTTATAATATTTTACAACTATTTGTAAATATTTATATATATATTGTAAATAATTATAACTACAAGTTGTTTATTGTAACACTATAATTTTCCGTATTATGTATGAATAATAATTCGCTTTAAAATATGATTATATTGTGTAATAAGGATTATTGTTCATTAGATCCGTATACACCAAAAGCTGTGGGTAGCTGAAGATAGTGTGGCCAATTATGGAAATATACCTAACATATAACATTTGATATGACAAAACCTGATCACTGAAATGTCCTCTAATATTAAAAATTCATTTCAAAATGTGTATATGAATTTCAAATACAGTATTCATATACATTCCAAATGAGTAATAAACACAGTATGAGAGATTGTTGATTTATTGTACTAATCTATTATAAATAAAGTGAAATAAAATTCAGTACTGAAATGGAGAATCACTTAATATTTATTCTATAATATTGGGTAAGTTCATTTGAAGTAATAATTGTAAGAGATCTTAGGACTTATTTTGATTCACTCGTTACTTAATTTATTCACATTTGAGGTATTTTTTGTTCACAAGCTCATATTATATTCTTTGGATACATTTTTCTTACTAATATAATTTATTAAACGGAATTTTTCATATCGACATTTGACAATCTAAAGGTAATATATCAAATAAAATATCTATAATAATTCTAAATATTTTATGTTATCATCGCTATTATAATAAGCTGTAACCAAATTATTAATAAATTTCTTGTAGTGTGGTGGAGCTATACCAGTATTTAATCTTATTAAGACACGAAGCTCCGGACTATTTGCATACCATGATAAACTCGATTATCAAGCACGAGTATGGAGATACAGTATCAATGATGGAGTATGCTATAATTTTAAATAGATAATAACAATTTATTCCGATGCGTTGAAGTGAATAAGGCCCCTAACAGCGTTATCAAAACAAACTCAGTTATGGAATAATATCGCAAACAAAAATATTGAAATACAAAGAAACGACGTGAGTCAAATTGTAAGAAACTTAAATTTTATATATATTATATTTGTTGTATTATACCTGAAGGGACCCAATTCTGCGTAATATTTAATTCCAAAGTCAGCTTCAAGCATTTTACGACTTCCATAAAAGCATTCATTTGAGTTCCTGAAGCTGAAGAGAATGCCAATAAGTAATAAATACAGAAAATATATATATTGTTTCTTCTAATAGTTCAAATCTTGGTTTATGAAATATCTATGACTATTTAGTATAATTGAAGTCTACCAAAGTGTCAAGTCTATCCGAAACCAGCTGATAATAAATGTGATTAAAATTATTGTAGTAAATAATGACAACTTTTTACATTTTATAACTTTTTAAGTAAGTTTTGTTGACGAAACCAACATTAAATTGCACGTTAATTAATTATCTCTAATAAGTGCATTTCATATTTTCTAACATAAGCAGGTATCGTCAAATCAAAAAAGGTTTCACATATTGACGATCTCTACAATTCAATAACAATGTAAATAAAAACATGAAATAATTTAAGTAAAATAAGAGGAAAGAAAATTTATATATTCTTTTTATACATTAAATACACAATATAAAAAAAAATCTGACATTATTCGGAATATAGCCCGAAAGTTCATAAAAAGTCTTCACTGTTCATATATATATATATACAGTATTAACATTGCTAGACTAGTGCCTGAATACACAGGCAAAAATCTCAAAAAAAAAAAGAAATCAAAATAATAATTATAAAACAAATTAAAAATGGCATGGACTACAAGTCTATGGTAAATTTATAATAATAATAAAAAAAAAAAAAAAAAAAAAAAAAAAAAAAAAAAAAAAAAAAAAAACATTGCTAGACTTTAGCAATGCCTTTAATACTGTCAATTATGACATCTTACTAGCATTGCTGCGTTCTATTAACATATCTCCATCAGTGACAGACTGGTTTCGGAGTTACCTCACTGGCCGTCGACAGCGCACTCGGAATGGTACGACCCTCTCGTCCTGGTGTGATGTCACGGCAGGGGTGCCCCAAGGCGGCGTGTTATCTCCTCTACTATTAACAATTTTCATTAATTCTATCTCTGAGCATATCACTTCTTTCTATCACATGTATGCAGATGATGTACAAATATATCGCCATTCACACCTCGAAAATCACTAATGTTGTTTCACTAATGAATAAGGACCTGAGCGCTATTTATAAATGGAGTAGGCACTACGGCTTGAACGTTAATCCTGCAAAATCTAAGGCTATCATTATTGGTAGCCCACGAATGATTGCAAGGGTTGATTGGCAAAACGTACCTCCTATTGTATACAACAATATTGCTATACCATATTGCTCTAATGTTAAAAATCAAGATTTTTGTCTATGTGTATCAGAACCTATCTTGAAATACGCAACCAAAGAAATCAGTAAAAAAACGTTTGCGGCCATGAGTGCTCTATTACGATTACGGTATTTTCTTCCAATTCCTACCAAAATTATGTTAGCCCACTCCCTTCTTCTCTCTATTTTAGATTATGCTGATGCAAGTTATCTAAATTTAACCGAGGACCATTTAAATAGGCTTGAGCGACTCCAAAACAATACTATACGGTTTATATTTGGTTTACGCAAATATGACCGTATTTCCGAATTTCGTCAAAAACTTAAGTGGCTCCCTATACGCTATCGCCGGGATTCACATGCTCTTTCCCTCCTGTACAGGAAAACTTTAAGTATTTAGGAGCTCCATCTGAAGTACGATCATCACAGTCTTTACTTATCAGAATGCCTGCACATAGCACCAAATTCTATAAACAGTCTTTTACGGTACATTCCATTAAATTGTGGAATGACTTACCACTCAATATTCGGAAATCAAAATCATTATTAGTTTTTAAAAAATCTGTTAAGGACTACTTTTTATCCAAGGATATCTAGGACGACAATTATCGTGTATGTATATTATAGATATTGTTTAGTTTATATCTTAATATATATTGTTAATAATTTTATTTATGTAACACGTCTATGTATTCGTGTGTAGTTATTTTTAAGTAGGTTTATTTATTTTTGTACATTTACGCCACCTACTGCTTCATTGGATCATAAGGGTATTTCAACATTAATATTGGTTGTCTGGAAGAAATCGCCTATAGGCGATAAGACCGCCTTTTGTATCTCCATCGTTTTCTATTTTTTTTTATTGTTATATATTTTTTTTACTTGTTTTTATGATATGTATGGTGTGCAATAAAGAATATAAATAAATATTTATATAGTTCCAGTAATAATTCCCAAATTTACCATAATATTTATATTAAAACACAAAAACCATTTATAAAATCAGTATTGAAATTAGGTAAAACATCGCTACCACCGAAAATGGGTTAACCCTTTAATTTATTTTACATTGTTTAAAAACTGTGACATATTAATAACAATATAAGTGAGACTACCATATAGTAATAATAGGTGAGTGTTCATATTGACACTTGTAAGATTCTGTTTAGGTTTATACTTTTTTATTTTTATTAAACATATTTCTTTTGAATATAAATTTAATTATCTTAAAAGAATAATAAACAAAAGTTTATGTTTAAAATCTGTCTATAAGATATAAAATAAAATGTGAAACTCGATAGGATTGATGCTGGTATGGTCGGTAAGACAGGTACGTTAAACAGACAATGTGGCGTCACTAAATAAGGAAGCGTCCATATCAAACAGCCCGTAACATAACACGGTGTAGTTTCATAGACACTCTATACAGATTGTGCGTAACCACTCGTAATAGCATCGTCCTTTCGCAGACATGGGAATGCTACAGTCGACGTTCATGACAATGCTTTGTCATGTAGCGGAAGACAAACATTAAAAAAAAGTATAACTATAGCTTTCTTTTTGTGTAGACTATATCTGTGCTTGTAAACATCTAACACTATACCACGTTCTACGCCTGTAGGCATGAATATTCCCTAACACTAGATCAAATGTATGTAATGTACTTGATATGTATATAAGTAATTTTAAATAAAAATATCAATGTTATTAAATCTAATCTAAGCTAAGTTAGTTCATTCAGTATATCTTTCTATGGGCGGACTCCGACCCCTTTGTCATATTAAATACCTTGTTAGTTTACTAACAACATTTTATTATAACTATATTAATATTACCTTCTTATATTTTTAAATAATAGAGTAACTTGCAAACACACTTAACATAACTCTATACAAAATTGTATCAAAATCCGTTGAATAGCTAAGACTTACTTTTGCATTCATAATATTATAACTAATCTATTTTTTTGTCGCACGGACGTGCATCTAGATGTATAATGACGTGCGGCGTACAGACGTTGCACGTCATTATATTGTTTTATTATATGCTACTACTAAAATGCTTCTCCATTTCTCTGATATTTTGGCTGTATTAAGGGTTTCAACCAAGTACTACTTATATTCAATTTTCAAATATCAGTAAATAGTGCTGATAGGACCACATAACTTTTGCTATGACAATGATTTTAGTGGAATACCTCTCGTGGATCGAGTATATTTGCTAAAGACAGAAACTACAATGTATAAAATAGTAAAATCGATACGCTGTATCCAATACAATTTAAAAGCGTCCCGAAAATTTGCGTACCGCTTTGTTTGATTTCTATGCTAATTCTACAAATTGTTTTTGGTTTACTTTTAGAGAATAATTTTAGATATATTTAAAAACCCACAAAAATAAACTCATTTATTTATCTATGAAGTATTATGTACTGATTAATGATATATAATAATCTATACAATAGTAAATAAATTTTAGAATGTTAATTTGATCCTATACTTATTCACGTGTATAAAATTCGTGAGGAGTCCCATGGCACTTTCATGACATCATAGTGGGAAGGTAGGTGTAACTTAAAAAATGAATTAATTTAGAAGCAAATGGACAGAATGATTGTAGAACAGAACAAATTAATTATACTATGTTATAATATTATTCAAATACGGAACTGCAAAAATAATACCATGTATTATTT
The DNA here is from genome assembly GCA_918358695.1 of Melinaea menophilus ssp. n. AW-2005. Lineage (NCBI taxonomy): Eukaryota > Metazoa > Arthropoda > Insecta > Lepidoptera > Nymphalidae > Melinaea > Melinaea menophilus. Next base: position 18,624,418 of record OU911048.1, read on the forward strand.
GGAAAGAAGTTATTCTTTTAATGTACATTTTGTTAAAATTGGACTTTAATGTTACTGCCCGCTATTAAATTACTAAAAACATTCACTTATTAAAAATATATTATTTGGGTACGATTTAAAAAAAAACTTCATTAAATGTTTTTTTAAAATGAAATCAAGTAATTCAGTATTTTTTTATTTACAAATATTATATGTAAAAGAAAAATTATTTTCTTTTGACCTAAAGTTATGTATCATTGATAAAGATGTATATTTTACCTGACCTACATTTTTACTATATTAATACAATCTAAATAATAATTTAGTTAGGATTTTCTTTACATGAGTGATATCAATACTAAGAGGGTAAATTTTTTTATTATATTTTGTTTTCTTAAATAAATTACCCATCATATAAAATAAGCTTTTGACCTTCTTTTGTTATAATAATGTATATAAAACCAAATACACTTACATGTTTGTTTTGTAATTTTTTTCAAAGCAAATTATCATAATTAAATTGAGGGACTCTTTCATTTAGAATTCAGTTGACGAGTGAAACTCGTGTAGAATATTATTTTAGGGGCGTTTTTAAAAAAAAACTGTTAAATATAAGTATATATTTTTGCCAGCTGTCAATAAGTTATATCAAGAAATAAGTAATCTATGTCTTAGTTGTGAAATTCAGTTAAGAACATAAAATATTTTCATTTTAACTGATGTTATGTATATCTCATTTATCAGATATTTTTTCCTATAACTCATGATTCTAAAACACTTTTTAAACAATGTTTTTTACTATGAATATTTGCAACGATATTATTTTTTGTTTATTTACTGTTGTTCTACATATTGTGACATATTTTGATAGATAGTTCATTATATCTTTTGGCGAAAAGATAAGTTTTATTCAGAATTTCTTTTTTACAATTTTCTTAATTTTTTTAAAAGATAAGGTGATGTATTACGTGTAATTGATTCTTACGCGTGCAGTGATTTGATAATGATTTCATTATTAAAAGCCTTAACATAGGTTACGGTGTTTTAGGCTTATGCCTACTCCTCGGCACCATGAGATGAAGAACTATCAAGAAATTCGTTTAATGATATTCAATATTCAATGAATTTTTCACGCGTATGTAAAATTACAATATCAATAACAAAAAAATGTTTACACTAAAATACAAACTAACATACTTGATATTTTGGAAGTCTGTCTTATTTTTCTATACCTTGGGACCCCGAAATATTTTTCTTTGATATGATAAGACCCTATAAATATGTATACAATATTTCATTATATTCCTTGAGTAATAAAGCGAAAAGGATACCAAATAAACAAACTCACATTCACCGACACAGCATTACTTATGATTATATTAAATTTAGACGTCAATATAACCCTTATATTTACTTGTATCTCTTTTCCTGAGATTGACGTGAAAAAAGAGTTATCATAAAATATAATTTCAAACGAAACATATCTAACGAAATATTATAGTTAGAAGTAAGTAATATGAACTTCTATTTGTAAGTCTCTTGCCTTAGGAATAGATATATGAGGATTTTTTTTTATAGCTTAGTAATGTAGTATATCATAATAAATGTTTTAAAGCGAGGAAAAAACATTATGATGTGTGTGTTTGACTATATTGTTTATTTATAATCTATCAATGTTTATACAATACATGAATACTTTATAGTATATATTAAGGATAAACATTGTAATATATTTTTATAATACATGACCTCATTACAAAACCCCATCCGACCCTCTCTGTAATTGAAGGATTTGCTACTAACACGGCTTCTTAGTTAAAACTTCCGGTAAATTAAACAAAAACAGGCGCTGAAAATGTAATCTTATTTCAATTAATTTGTCTATTTTTATTCGGGTCAACGTTTTAAAAATGGGATTTTATATTTTTTTAAGGTTCCGTAGCTCCCAACTCCAACTCTCTTTCTATAATTAAAAATAGATTTATATTAGTAACAATCTGATATGATTCCGAAATATTCCGTCTAAATTTATTATTCCTATACAATAATATTAAATTAGGTGAAGAAATAATCACTTACACTTATAAATGCCTTAATATAAACTTGTACTACGGGTTTCCTGACAAGTTTACTTTTCCTATTTATCTAAGTTACATACCAGTTACATCGCAATAAAACAATGTGGTCATTTTTCAATTTTCATTTGGACTTATTTTATTCTCATTCAAATATATTATATTTATTTTATATTTCTCAAACGAAAGTATTTGTAGTTTCTCAGTTTTGTAAACGCGGCATTAATCTACTCTTCAAAAGGTGAAAATTGAAAGTATTTTCTGCTGAATAATCTGTATTAATATTTTACTAACAATCTAGTTGGAGTATTTTTTGGTAAATATATTCCTTAAATATACTTAACAGCTTTGTAAATGTTTATTTTTAATTGCTTATTATTGCTCTTAACAGCCTCACTTCAACTGCAATAAACATATGATTAACTTTTTAAAAATATTTCTGCATGTAATTGTTATCATTATTAATAGTTATTGGACTTTTGCATATTAAAAAAAAAACAATATGGTAAAAAAATAAGTGAGTAAAAACATAAAATTATTCACACAAAAATGTCAGAGTTTTTCTTTTTAATTGTTGAATTGGAGCCTGAACGAAATGTATCGACAATTAACAATGTTATTATCCTCAATGCAGGTTATCAAGGACACTTTTAATTATCATCAGTCAATAGTCTCCATTACTCGAAATTCAATAATGATAAGTTTATTAAATAAAACTTGATCTGGTGATAAGTATTAATTATACTTTAATACTTTGAGTAAAAAAATATATTCCGTTACGTTAAATAATTTTAAATATAACCTATTTTTTTGTTATATAATGTTAATTTTGTTTATTACCAAACTAAGATGTCGGATGGTACATATCATACAAATGATATGTGTGTTAGGGGAGAAATTCGTCAGCTTTTTGGGTTTTAATTAGTTCACAGAGTGAAATATTTCAAAATGACAAATAAGAGAAAGTTATAAATGCAAAATGTGTATGTATTCGTATGCATGTAAAACAATTATGATCATATTAGATTATTAAATTCACTTCGTTATTCTTTTTGTGTAAATTGAATAAATTACTATGTGTTGTTTAATTCTTCTAAAAACGTGGTTTTATTAAAAAGTCTCAATCAATTTTATTGATATATTTCGAAATACACTTCACCGAAATGAAACCTGAATTCTAGAGCAATAATATACTTTTTATGCCTTTGACTCCGATACACATAAGATCAACTATTACAAAATATCGCTCGGAGTGTATACGACCGACAGCATGTCCCACTTTCTGTATACTTTATAACATTTGCTGCACAATATTGCACGCTACAGTTCTTCATTATTCGTAGTTCGTCTACTTAGGAGTCATATTATATTCTCTATTGAATAATAACAAATAAAGTCCTGGATTGTGTTCCCAATTAGTTTACTTCTACATAACTACAAAGAATAAATAACAGATAGATAATAAAATTTAGTCATAATTTATTTCGCTAATAATAATTGTAAATTATAGGATAGTAAATTAGCGTGTATTATTTTTTCTTGTCATTAGTTGTATGAAACTGTAAAGTTTGTTAATAAGTAATAAATTTAATAAACAAAGAGCCTTGACGACGTCAGGGGAGTCAAAAGCCACAACACCCTGCGAAGATTTTTTTTTTTAAAACTGTTCTAACGGATAGCATCACTGTATCCAGCCAAGACTGAATGGTGACATATGTGGGTGTATTTCTGCAATAATCTGTATAATACAATAACAAATGCAATAAGTTAATAAATTCGTATTATTTATAAACTGCTTACATTCAACATCCTTAATTCGCAAATCTAATAGCATAGCTTTAATAATATATACCGATAATATTAATTAAATCTTAAAAGATATCTTTGATAAATCAAACCTGTAATATAATTAAATGACATTAATGAAAAGCATTACATTTAATTAAATGACGAGTTGTTGTATACCTTATCATTTAAAGTCACTCACTTGCAGTTACTAATACATATTTATAGTGTTTAAGGTAGATTTAATTGTATTTAATACGTTTTCAAAGAATCAGGTGCTTTTAATATTGTTATTGGTTAGTACATCTGTAGACAAATTAAAAATCCAAATTAAAGTCGGTAGTTTTATAACTAGGAAAGTACTTTTTAACGTTTTATGTATCAGTTAATATCATTTATTTTTTTTATTAAGTAATGAAAATATACATGGGAATATGTTTTTAATATAATTTCATAAAACAAAAATATATCGGTCCTTAATTAATTATCTAGGAAACGTGCATGTGATGTTGTAATATTATATAAGCAAGCATCGTTCAGTCAAATATGTTTCAAATATTTACGAACTCTACAAGCCAATTACTGTATTAATATTAGACTTACACAATTGAATATAAACATAAAAACATTGTTATTCAAATAAGATGAACGTAGAGTGAATATATTTTTGTACATTTTGTGAACAAAGAAAAAATTTCTGACATTGTTCATAATATACTCCGAAAGTTCCGAAAAAGCTTTCACTGTAAAACAATACATAATTTCGGCATTATATTCCCAATTTTAGTTTAATATTTATATTAAAATACAATGTCACTTACGAGAACAGTATGAAAACCTTTTTAAAATATCTACAAAAAAAAAGTAAAAAGTAAAAGTAGAACAATATTTATATAATTATGAAATGAGAGATTTATATTTAGAAATGTTTTTTCTTAGAAACAATTTCTTTAAAATTGATGTCAAGGATGTGTGTTTATCTTATTATAATATAAATGAATTATAAAAATCAGGATTTGATAAAATTATGAAACCCTATCCTCTTACAAACCTATCCATAATAGAGAGATTTGATATATCACAGTTTCTTAGTTAATATTTTTCAGAAAATAAACAAAAACAGATGCTAAAATTTTTAATTTTCTTTTATAATCTATATAATTGGGGTCGTTTTAAATTCGTAATTTTCTTTTAATGTTTAGGTTTTTTCTTGCTTAACATGAGAGTTGGAAAGTAGTTTTTGCTGAACATTCTATGAGCGTGTTACTAAATTAATATTTAGGTGTAGTACATTTTTATAAACAATTTTCTTTTTTTTTGGAAGCACTATAAACATGACACTATATTTTTTTAATTTAAAATAATACTAAGCTAAGTGTGTACACTGAACATATATCTAACAACAAGTAATGATTGTTTATTAATAATATGTAGTGTTGATTTCGTATCTTACTTTTGGTGAGTTATGCAACTATATTCTAGCTGCCTGTTATATCATAGATAGTAATGCCATTTAAAAGTAATATGTAAGTAAAAATAATAATAACGTAATCAATATAATTTTAAGCTTCAATTCAGACTGTAAAACCATATTATATCATCTGGTAAAACTTTTATACAATGTTTTTGCAATAAATAACTTTTGAACTTCCATCATTATTGCATATAAATAAAAATAATTGGTAATAAAAAGTTAAAGCGATACGCTTTGTCCAGCACAATATAAAAGTGTCTCGACTTTTCTTGTAACAATTTTTGTTTCTACAGTCATGCTATGAAGTGGGTTTTAATTCATTTGTTGGAGAGGAATTTTGAAATATAGGCCGGCCGCTGTAGAATCGATGAATAAAAAAATACAGTTTATATTTTAAATTGGCTATTATTTTAACGTTAAAAAAGGAACTAACAGAATTTCATTTATTTTACGCGGAATATATGCTTATCAAATAAAAAAATAACATAATACATAAATAATGCATTAAATAATATATTTATATATATATATAATTATTTGTGAAAATGTCGTCATATTGGTATATTATATACCAATATAATCATGTTTAGAATATTTATAGTAAAAAAAAAATCAAGCGATTTCTCTATATCATCAGACATACATAATACATTAAATTTATGAAAATAACAAAAAACTAGATAATATTTGTGATATTAACCTAGCTAACGTTGTACAAATATACTTACAAAATTAAAACTAACTTGCTCATGCCTCGCTTTCTAATTGATATTTTTCACTTTACTATATTGTGTGAAGTGTGAAGTGTATGTGAATACATATTAGTTTATGGCCATACATTGAAAATGAAATAAATATTTTTTGCCAAGCATTCGCTTAAATGCAGTTTTGACTAAAAAGTGTTAATAGTTTTTGGTAAAACGAGACAGCTTTTTAAGTACTTTCCTTTTCTTTTAACAAAACAAAATTAAAATTTTCTTACAATGGTTGCACAGCAACAGTTGTAGTGTACACAGTAATGAAGTACTTAGAATATAAAAACGTAATTCAACATTAATCACTGTAGACAAATGTAGACAAAACTCCAATGATCCGTCAAAACATAATAATTACATGACAAATGTGTTTAATCAGGCTTTAATTAAGATATTTGGTTATCTATTAATAGACAAAACTAAACATTGTCATTATATCGAGCACGTCAGATCAATATGAATAGAATGATGTGGTGCTTAAATAAAAATGTTCGTTCAATGTACGTGTTCCCTCTCTGCGACTAAAATAACAGGCCGTCTAACAATAATCATTTATCAGATTAACACATTTTTATACTTAATGTTACTATTAAGAGTCCAAACTTAGTTGTTCAGTTTGAAATACTAACCGGTAAATAATAAGCGTTCAAAAAATTATGTTATTGATAAATTATCATAAATCAAATCGGGAATGAAAAGAATAACTCATATATTTAGGCACTACATATACCATATTTAATTTGTACAGTAGAAATGTTGTAATTCAAGCCTAAGATTTCTTGTTTTCTTGTGAAAGTAAGAGAATTTTACGAAAAAACAAGTACCCTATATTTTGGCCGAGGCATTTCATTAACTGTTAACTCTTTTAACAAAATAACAGACAACACTTCAAATAAAAAAAACGTTTTGTTACTGTTAGATAGATCATTTAAAATAAGCAAATAAAATTGTTTTTTTTTTTACATTTTAAATGGCACCTACTTGTATATTACATTTAAATTTAAAATTCATTTGTTTGGATGTGTTTTTTTTATAAATCTTATTATGTGTGCAATAAGGCTACTTCGTGGAATGCAAAGAAATACAAATAAATATACACAAGGAATAGCCAACTTTTATTAAGTAAGCTTATGTTGTTAATGAAAATCTTCCCAAAACTTATTTTTCGTCTTAACCTCTTACCCGGTTTGAGGAGCATACTCGTACACACTTAATACATTAAGGATTAAACCTTAAAAAATCATGTTAACAGCAATGATTCTATTACTCATCCTCTTCATCCCCGTCATACCTTCTTTTAATTTCTCATCAAGCACAATTCCAACACCATTCCTTTTTCCATAATTCCCGCAATAATAATACTTGTATCCTTCACCAATTTTTCTCGCTTTTGATCCCTTCCATTTTGTCTCCTGTGAACATGCTACATTTATTTGTCTTCTATTCAGATGAGTAAAGACTTAACATTGGGAATAAAAATTTGGTGTACATGGCCTACACATGAATACAAATATTTGACAAAAATAACAATTGCACGCTTATTTATAGAACACAATATTTAATGTTTAGGTAACTAAATATCATACTAAATTATATTAAATTTTTCCTTAAGTCTATTAATTATTGTCATTGTTATTTAAATGTCTTCTTTTTTCTCTAACATATCTGGACCGTGTTGTTTTAAATTTTGCTAAATGCAAAATTTTATATTCTTTAATTCATTCATATTTTATTTCGCTATGAGATTTGTGCCATTTTTTGGGCGTTTTCTAGTATTATTACATATTGATCGGTCTATGAAAGCGTGTTAGGTGTTGCCGCTAATTGTCGATAGATGGCAGATCACGACGTAGCCATGTTTGGAGATAGTTAATACAGTTTTCAGTAGGTGGCAATCTTACACATTACATTTGAAAATGTAATAAGTTAAACACTTGACACTTTTAGCTATCGTATATATATATGAATGTATGTACGAGTACGTATGTATGCATGTATGTATGTATGTGTACATACATATGTATGATGTAGCTTCACGCCATATCCCTTGCGGGGTAGCCAGAGACGACGGAGCGAGAAACTCCACGGTCCCTGCATACCTCTTTTGCCTCGGTCACAGACATCAACCTCTTCATACATGCCCTCCGGGGGGTCGTCATGCTTTTTACGTGACCTTCCTTCAGTATCATGGATACTGTGTTTTCGAAGATCACTTGAGGCCTCAACTTGTCTCTCTTACCGCTCAATTTTCCTGTATAAGTCTTTTTTACCATTATTTTATCACACATTCGTTCCACGTGCCCAAACCACCTGAGCACATTCTTCTTCATTCTCACCGTGACATCTTCGCTAGTATCTGCCATTCTGTGGATCTATTCATTGCGGATTCGGTCAGCTAGACCGACTCCGCATATTCTGCAAAGAGGTCGCATCTCCACAGCATTCATCTTTCTTATATTCTTCTTCTGTGTTACTCACGTTTGGCTGCCGTATAACAGCGTCGGTAGCAAAACCGCATTGTGTACAGCCAATCTTGAAGCTATGCTGAAGTTTCGCCGTTTCAACAATGCAGCCAAAGTACCGTAACTCTGTAACCGGCAGCAATACGCCTTTCCACATCCATTTTCTATCTTCCGTCTTTCCGTCTCTGCTAAAAATACTTTCCAAATATACCACTTTATTCACTTGTTCTATTATCTTACCATTCACATTGATCTTATATTCTGTTCTTTCTACGTTTCTTTCAAATATCAGAACCTTCGGTTTATCTGCATTCAGGTTTAGACCATTATTTTCACACCCATCTTTCAGAGTGATGACCAATACCTGCAAATCGAATTCTGATAATGCAATGAGCACTGCATCATCTGCATATAGCAAGCAATTGACTTTAAGGTCACCTACATTCACTCCCATGCCACTATCTTTCACGCCTTGGACAACTGTCCAAATACAAATTGAACAACCAAGCTGACATAGCGCAACCTTGCTTAATACCCGATTGGATGTCAAACCAGGGCGACATGCCCGCTCCCAGTCGCACATAGGTTGAGTGATCTCTGTAAAGATACTTTACAACCTGTATCAGGGGTCCGCTTACATCGGGACAGTATCTGCCACAATTTCTTTCTCACAATCCTGTCAAACGCCTTTTCCAAATCCACAAAAGCACAGAAAACCTTTTGGTTTAGGGCCAAAAACTTTTCCGTGATCATGCTGAGGGAAAAGATCTGATCTATACACCCTCTTCCAGGTCTAAAACCTCCTTGAGCCTCCCACAACAGCTTCTCAGATCTCTCTTATAATCTTCTCGCTATTATGATGACTGCACCTTGCCAATCGTCTGGGACCGCCCCTGATTTGCAGCATAAATTGCACAAAAACCAGAACAAGTCCAAAACGCGTGGCCCACCATATTTGATCATCTCGGCAGTAACTTCATTTGCTTCCGCAGCCTTGCCACGTACTGTCATAGATTAGATTTATTCTCTTAAAAATAAAATAATATAAAATAGGTATTAAAATTACGGCCTATTAACAAAAAATAAATATGACCATTAAATGATATTTTTTATATTATAGAAGGTAAGAGATCTTAGATAACCACTTTATACAATTCTTTATTATTCTGCATAAATTTGTATCAAAGACTTATACATATTATTTATGTAATTTTTTCTCTTTAAAATAAATAAATAGACTTGTGTAGACAACACCTAGTGTTAAATAAAGACACTAATTATATTATGTTAATGTTAAGATACCAATGGATTAATTATTATTTTATTAGTAAGGAAGTATCTAACAAAATACTTAAACATTTACAAGCGTCGTAAAATAACAAGTCTATTTATTGTAAATAGCAGTACTATTTTCGTCTGAATCTCAGAAAAAAAGTTGCATTACGAGTTACATTACTCGAACCAAGAATTAATAAAATTTGTCTTGCTAGTGAAATTTGGACTAACGTCATAATCTTAAACATATGATTTCGAAAAAAATATTATTTTAATTATAAATTTACAGTGTACATTTGTTTGGGATTAATGAATTTTGTAATTTAAATGCTGAGTAAACAAATTTATGCAGTATCAATCAGTTAGAAAGAGAACTGTGAATACAACAAGAACATTCCAAAAACAAATAAAAGTAAAATAAGGAAGCAAAATTTTGTACCCTTATTGCGTTATGACAAATAACCATAAATTTGTTTTCCATTTATAATATCAGTAAGATGAGTATCTTATAATATTAAATTATAAGTCAGTACTTATATTAATTGCAGCTTTAAAATCCAAGATATCATTATTCTCAACAGCACGCTCTGAATGCCGTTTACACAAGACTTAGTTGACGTGTGCATTTCATATTCACCAACTAAGGGTCTATTTATTTGAGATTTCACAACCGCGAGACGGTATAAAGAGAACAATAATATGTTATGCAGTTGTATATTTTAAATTTGAAATTGAATTTTCGACTAACTGTATAATAAATGTCATTTTATTTGTCGGCGATACGCCAGGGTGTCCGTGTCAGACTCCATCACAATGAAAATACGCAGAAGATACGTATATATATTTTTGTACGAATTTATAATTCAGTATTCGAAATTAATATTATAATAATTTTTACATATGATACACAAATTACATTGATTATAATAAACAAAGTCTTTTACTTACATAGTCGTCAACATATGGCGCCACTAGATGCAAATTAAATAAGTTTTGTTTTCTTCATAAACTAATAAATTTACAGTTATGATAAAACATAGATCACTAGATAAGTTCTGTAATACAGGGTTTGTATAAATAGAGAATAAATGCATATATATTTTTATAAATTATAAATCATAAAAAATAGGTAGCCATATAATAAATTATTGTCCATTACAAAGTTATACGTTTTTGAAGAGTGAAAAATGACTGGGTGTAGAGACGAGTTATATTCGTAATTATTCGATATAATCTCATGCCTGACCTATCTATAGATAAATACTTTAAGGAAATGAAAATTGTACTTCAAGAAAAGGGTCCTCGTCGCACAACTGTTTACGGGTTGTATCGTAAGTTTAAACGTAGTAACTTCAGCGTTAGTAATGCTCCAAGATCAGTAGGTCGTCCCGTAGAAGGAACTACTATGGAAAACATAGGGAAAGCCAAGTCATTGAATAAGGCACACCGTCATATTACTTAGAGACAGTTAGAGGAGATCTTACAGATTGGTGCACTACACGATATCCTCGGAGTAATAAGAGTTTGGAGTAAAAAGTTTTTAATGGAGTTTTAAGCTACGACCTAACGTTGCTTATGACGACGATTGAAGAAGTAGTCACAATGGAAAAAGTAGCAGTCTGCAGCGACGGCTGGATGACGTACCGGCGTGCAGCTCTGCGAGATTTTCTTCTGGAACAAATGGTATGATATTAGTCATACCAATTTAAAATTCAATACCAGCTTATTACTTTAAATTATTTGAATCCTAGAAAGCTAAACACTACAAATCACTATTTTAATATAACAGTTAACCCAGTAAAACGAAGTTAAATTAATGGCGAAAAACGGATCTTTATTTAACTAGTGTTACCAACAGAGCTAAATATCTTTATTTTTGGTTTTTTGGTTCCTAAAAAATATTTATAAACTAAAAATTCATCATAAAATATTATGATAACTTAAAAGGACAAATAAAGTTTTATCATTCGTATAACCAAAACTAATTTAATGATAGAGTTCTATTTTAAAATCTTTTATTTACGAGTAACTTCTATTATAAATAACGATGAATTGATTCAGTTATGCAGATATGTTAATTATATTCGAAAATTGTTTTAAATATTACGAATCAAATATTATTCCAATATAAGATGTCATGTCGGTAATAAGACTCACATTACAGAATTGGCATGTGACATCTTGGCAAGAACCCCGTGTAAGTTGCATTCCATTAAAACGCTAATGAGGATGAATCTTACAGATTAAATTAGTAGAAAATTTGGAGTAATTTTAAAGGTTTTACAATAGTGAAGTATTTGGCGATTGTTTTTTTATATAATACTAACTGTAGTCGTCAATTCTCGTGAAATTCAGATTGTTTAAATGTTCAGATTTTTTTAAAAATACAAAAATATTCATAGTATATAAATACTATGAATATTTTATGTATGAATATTTTTATAGGATAAATCTCTTCAAACAGTTTACTGTAGTAAGTGTTAAAATAAAAAAAATGTTACTCAAATTGGACTTGTTATAAAATAGTCAAAAGATTATATAATATTTATTCTTTTCCGGGATGTTTGCAGACCAAAGCTTTTTTGCATTAAATTACTTCATAAATAAATTGTTTTTGTGTGGTTACTTTTGCACTTGACAGCTTTCTACCCAATGTCTCTTTTAAAAAAATGTTTTCATGAAAACATTAAACCTTAAACATAATTTTACTTAACACACATTTATTTTAATTTTAATACCATCACGTACCATTACATTTTTAATGCTAACGATATTTCCGTATTTTAATAGGTCCCATGTTATGGAATTCCTTTCTTCTATTTGGTATTTGAGCACTGGATTTTAATCAAATCACTCATTAGCCTCGCTTATGGCGACACGAAATCGCAACCCCGTAAAAACTTATTAAAAACGTAAAAATATTAATACAAAAAAAAATGTTAAAATTCCGAACTTTAATGATTTTCCGACGTTGAACTTAGTGGTAGACATTTTGAATAATATCCACTACAGTTTTAATATTTTTTATAGTAATAATATAAAGAAATAACATTTGTGTGTTTGTTTGTATGTAAAAGTATTCTTTGAAACTATTCTTTTTGTCAACTTCATATTAAAAATTATCTGCACATTTTTAAGTATGACGCCTTATTATAGGAAAGGCATATATTTTATCGTTTTAATAACAAGATTTTCTTTGTGGTCAAATTTAAAATGTACGTTGTCGCAAAACGACGTCGTTTACAGTCCACGTTGAAAAAATCACTCCCACATCAAATAAATATAAAATTACTTTACATATTTTTATATAAACAAATCTTTAAGTAGTCCAATATTATGAAGTCAAATAACATGTTTGTTTTTATAACATAATTTTAAATATAATATAAAATAATATTTAATATTATACAAAATTTAATTAAATTCAACTAAGCTAAACTTACGCCAAAGTTATTAACACTAAGCTATCACGTTCACACACATGAAACACTTTAATTCAATCATGAAAGTTCTACTGAATTGAAACAACTTTGATAATATGTTAGACAAGTTCTTAATTAATTCAATTGTATTCTGTTGGCAATCAATTCACTTTGAGTTGAATTCAACTGAAATCTGAGAAAACTATTCATGTTTTTATTACAACTAACGTCATTGCTATTTAAATTCACATACATAATAAATAACCATTGAGAATGTAGATTTTTGGATTGCATTGGATTTGTGTAAAGAGGTATTTAATATAAAAACACTTGCGTGAACTACGCGCAGCCACGTGATAGATTAATAAAATAATTAAAAAACGTCTGTCTCCTTCGAAAATTCGTACCCATCAAGTAAATGCACCAGTGTGTGGGCGAGCTCCTCTAACAGAGCATATATGTTTGCCATGTTGTCCGCTCCACCGGGAACTTGCTAAGTTTTCACACTGTGAAACGATTGTTATGTCGAATCAGTGAAATTTTGTTTAATATATGAGACACAATAATGGGTACTAATAAAATATAATTATATAAATCTCAAAGAAGTTTTTTCATATTTTTATTTCTTCAGAAATTTACATTAACAAAGCTTTAATTATACTTCCTTTAACTTCGACCTTTGCAATGTAAAATTGTTTTAAATAAATAATGACGTTGTTTACGTTCCGGGATCACCTGAGTTATAGCATTTGCTTTAATGACTAATTTGCAAAGGTGCCGAGTTATATGAATAAGATCATATATTTATAATTTTTCTCAAAAAAGTTGTAGCAGTATCAAAAATACAAATATTATATATTATTATTACAAATATTATAATATTATTATTACAAATATTACTCGATATAAATATAATTCAGAAACATTCAGAGTATTAATAATTTTCAATAACTTAAAACATTTGGTACATACATACATATGTATTATTTGGTTCCAAAATTAATTATATTCATAATAACAAGTATGTTTAATAATAAATAGTTTTAGAAAAGAAACTAAAATTAATATATATTAATTAATATATATATATATATATATATATATATATATATATATATATTAATATATATTAATTTTATTTTATACCTACTATATTGAAATTCTGATTTGAATATATTTATTTACCTACTCTAAGTGAGGAAGTGTTTTTGTTAATAGAAAACTAATGTTACTACTAACGCTAATATCCAAGAAAATTGTTACTTTTTTTCTTTTCTTGTAAGATAGTTCCGTCTATAAATGAGAAAGTAATATTAAATAGAACGTAAAATTGAATATATTCAAAATACTGTTCATTAATTACGAAATTAAAGATAAAGCTCAAAAATAGTTTATAGTATTTGTTTGCATTGTGTAACCATTTTCTCATTTTTCATCCACACTTCGCCATGCATATTTCATTCTCCTACTTACAGAGTATTAAACTTTGTATGAATGGATAGCTTTAACCAGTCTGACTCGTATGTTTTCACAGCGACGGTATAAAGGGAATGTTCTAGAGCTGAACGTCATTTGTATGCCACTGTGATCAAGCGTTTATACGCGGAATTTTGTGGTAGAAATGCAATTGTGATTATATGAGAAAACTAAATTCAATACGCAATTATATTCTTTGCAATTTAACAACTTACTGTGTTTTTTTATTCTATAAAAAGTGGCTTTTATTTAAAATGTGTTTAATAAAAAAAACGAATTTTCGATTAAATTTAATGAAATGTGGCGAAAAAACTTTTATCGGAACCTAAAATATGAGGCAATAATATACTTTACCTTTGAATCCGAACCGAAAATCAATTTTAAATAATATCACTTGGAGATGTATGACCGAACGGCATGTCCCATTTTCTGTAGACTTTATAACATTTGGTGCACTTTTGCGCGTCATAATTCTTCATACTAGTAGGTTACCTACTTAGGTTACACATGCCATTCTTTATTGAATATTAATGAACATTTTAATATGTATTTTATCTTTGACATAACAACTATAATCGTGATAGCAACATAATAATAGTATCACAGTGGCCAGCGATGGCCAGAATGATGACGTAACTGTTACTGGTGTGATTGAATCCCACATTAATTTCTTTTTAATAAGAAACGGAATACGTAAATAAATTCTAATCATATATATATATTATTTTAATATGTTTGTTTTCTTACATTTCTTTAGGAATTTAAATTTTTCAAAATCCGCAATTTTCAATTATAACGACATTGAAAAAAAATGATACCAAAAAATTCATTAGTTTGACCTTAAAACATATCTTTTATGAATGAGACGTTTAATTGAAGCTTGAAAAAGTATTTATAATATTTAAATAAGTGACAATTCACTTTGAAGTTTCTTACCGAAATTTTGCCACTTGTAATGAAATTGTTTATTATTTTAATGATTATTATTTTAAATTAATTATTATTATTACATTTAAAAAATATTGATTTCGGTCTACAGCTACGACAAAAAAGTACTTGAAACAAAAGTGAACCTTTACTATCAATTTTGGTGACGAATAATGAATGGTTAGCAAATTCATAGTAAAGAAAAAAATTAAGAACTACATAATACATATTTTTTTTTAAAGTACATACTGATTATCTCTTTAAAAAAAACGTAACAAATAATTAAAAAATACTTGACACAAATATTAACCATACACTAGCTAACGTTGTAAAATGTAAATACAAAAATAAAACTAACTCGCTTATGCCCCGCTTCGCTTTCTGGCCTATGGAGATGTGAATTTTCAGAGAATTGATTCGCTGTTCTATGTTGTGTGACTACAATACAAATGTGCATGCCATATATTAAAAACAAAATACGTTTTGCCAAGCATTCGCTTCGATGCAGTTTTGACTTGTCGTAAAAACAAGCGTTATTGATTTTTGCTAAAACGAGACTGCACGTTCAAGTACTTTTCTTAATTTTGAAATATAACAGACTTTAATTTTTCTTACAATGGCTACACAGCAACAGTAGTATAAACAGTAATGAATTACTTACAATATACAAACCTAATTCAACATATATCACTGTAGACATATGTAGACTCAACTTCCTATATTGATAGGTCAAAATAAAATAGATACTTATTATTGAACATGATAAACCCCTCGTGAAAGCGATGCCTCCAAAAAATGTTGTTTTTCACCAAGACGTAAATCTTAACGGGTATTAACTGGAACGTCTTTTTATACCACGCGCCAGGGTACCTGTGTTCATAATGGAGAATATCTGCAGCCGTCGCCATCAAAATTTTGGAAGGCGAGACCTGTCTGTAGATTGGCCTCCAGAATACATGGACAATCATATCAGAGACTACGCGTGGCTCTGGTCTCACAGTCGTAATGCAGAAACAGATCAATTCTTGGACCATGTCCAAGCGAAGATTGACGACTTTCTTTCACAGACTCCCTTCGCCGAAGTCGTAGTCCTCGATAACTTCAAGCTTCAAGCTTGTGTTAGTCACGAAGGATTCGAACTGTTGAGTTCTGAAGCTCTGTGAATGCTGGAGTACCCCAGATTTTCATGCTATCCCCAACTCTGTTTCACCTGTTTATTAAAGATATGTTGGATATTTCCAACATACATTGTTATAAGGATGACAGCACTAGGGATGCGGTATATTCAGGTCATACAGAGATTTTTTGGGAAAACGTCCACGAGCGCCAAAAAAACTACCAACTTTTACGAACGAGTACATTCACAATGAAAAAGTCACAATCTGCATTGACGGGTGGACCGATGATAAACTGACGTGCAGCTCTGCGAGACTTTATTCTGGAAAAAATGGAATAGTATTAGTCCTACAAATTAAAAACTCAGTACCAACTTGTCAATCTTTCGAATCTGAACTAAATTGATTATTAAAAACTACATTTTTTAGAACAGTTGACGTATTAAAAGGAAATTAAATTGCTATCATAAAAATGTTCCTTTTGCAGCTAATGTGGCTAACAGTTCATGAAAAAAGTTATTTAAATGAATATTCATCATAAAACCTTATGATAATTTGGGACGATAAATAATATTTTATGATCTGTATAAGCAAATACTAGAGAAATGAATGGAAAGCGATGTAAAATATATTCAGCTTTATAGACTTAAATATCACTTCACTAATCCCGGCAGTTCTTGATTGTCAAGCTTTAACGGTTATTCTAATGAAAAGCCACGCAAAAAAGAATTGGTGCAATAGAGTAAAGATTTATGAAAATTTAAGACATTATTTAAGTATTGGCTTTTGAAATAAAATAGTATATTTTAAAACCTCGTGTTTAACTTACCCTATTATAAATAATCAATAGATTCAGTTAGCTTATATTTATGTTAAATTATATTTACAAATCTTTATAAACATTAACATTTTATGAGTAAAATATTTGTCTCAGAATATTTCCTGAGAAGTCATATGTTTGTAACAAAAGTTACATTACAGAATTTGCATGTGGCATCTTGCAAAAAAACCAGTAGGAGTCGCATGGCATCATAACGCTTACGGGTGCAGCTTACGGATTCAATTTGTAGTAAAATGAGTACTTTTTCAGGTATTGTAAACGTTAAATATTTGGCGATGATGATTTTTTTATCATCTGCTGTAGTATTTGAAATTACCTATTCTTGTAAATTCTGAATAAAAATTTGGAATGTGATTGAGTGTAATTATTTTTAAATGCCAATCAAATTACTATTTTTGAGTTTCGGTGACTTAAATTTAATTTAATCAATGCAGTTATAGTTTATATTAGCGGTTAATTAAATAACTAATTGTACTTAATGTGGTAAATTAGATTATTATAAATATTGTTTAAATAAAATAACAGTTACTTAAATTAGACTTATTATAAAGTATCCAAAGATATATAATATTTATAAATATAATATTTATTATCTTCTAGAATGCCTGCGGGTGTCAGTTTTTATAGTGAAATTGTTTCAAAACAATCTGATTCAGCATTCGTGGTCATTTAAGCACTTGACAGCTCGCCACCCATTGTTACTTTGAAGAAAAATTGTTATTGGATAAAAAAACAATCTGATATATTATTTTATTTAACAAATATTTATTTATCATTAAACATTCTAAACTGAAAGTTCTAAATATGCTTCCCAATTAGTCAATAGAGTACAACGGGGGCATTATCCGACGTCAATAATGGTTTGGTGAGGTGTTAGCTATGACTAAGCCATATTTGTGTGAAAAGATATCAAAACGTCGGCAAAAGTGTATCAAGAGACCATTCTTGAGAAGATAGTAAAGTCCCTTAACAACAACATGTTCAATAACCGGGAATGGTCCTTCAGCAACATTCGGCGGTGAATAATGTTCGATTCATCCAATCTTGGTAAGAAACGAACGTTCCAGACTTCAACAGAACTGTAGACTGGCCGTCATCTAATTCTGATCTTAATTCCCTTGAGTATGATTTATGATCAGTTTTAGAGTGTAATGCTTGCACTAAACGCCATGATAATTTGAAGACCTTAAATGTTGTTTTTCTTTGTAATAATGTTTAAGGCAAGACAAAGTATATTAATGAACATTAATATACGAGTACTTACAGTTATTTGCTCTTGATAATAGCTCTAGTAAAAAGCGCAGATAATTAATAAAGAACAATTGTTCATATAAATATTTCAGTATTTAAGTTTTTAAATGATGAACTCAAGTTCTTATTAGACGCTAATCGAAATGTTTCGACAACTGATAATAGTATTGTTACTGACGTAGTTTTTTAATGTTTTAAGGCTCTGAAATCACAGACGTTACTGATATTCTAGTTCAAGTACTTCCAAATTGAGGAAAAATAACAGTAAAAGATAGTACTAATGCTTTTGTTTTTTAGTTAAAATATTTTTATATGGAATATAGCTAATTAATTAATTTATTTATTTATATATTTTCCACTTTGAATCCAAACCAGTGATTACTTGTATTTTTACTATTTAGTATTCGTTACTTCGTTACGTAAAACTATTCATTATATTGCCTAATTCTTTTTTTTTTCAAGGTAGAAGGGTAATATTGGTTAGTATCAAAATGAGACCACCACAAACATATCACATGTGCATTATATTTGCTGTAGAGTTCTTCCTCTTTCATGTTTGATATTCCCAAATAACACAATAACAAATATTGTTTATTTTCATATTTTCGGGGAAAATTTTTATAATAATCTTTAAAATGTATGAGAACAAAATACACCAATTATATTATACAACTTTTTACTCCTAACAGTTAATTGACTCTCTA
Source organism: Melinaea menophilus ssp. n. AW-2005 (assembly GCA_918358695.1). Taxonomy (NCBI): domain Eukaryota; kingdom Metazoa; phylum Arthropoda; class Insecta; order Lepidoptera; family Nymphalidae; genus Melinaea; species Melinaea menophilus. Next base: position 18,643,959 of record OU911048.1, read on the forward strand.
AGATTCTAATATAAATCTAGACGCACTGACTAATGACGTTCCTGTATTATATTCTTATTGTTGTATTTCAATTATTATCAATTACTTCATCTACTGTCACTCTGTGAAGAAACTAGAGAGAGTTTTTTTTTAGTATAATGTAACTATTAATATACATAATTGAGCTGAGCGAAGCGAAGCTCTTACTGGTCAAAAGTGTGTTTCGATGTTCGCCTACTCCTCCTAAGCCATTTGAGCTACAGCTTTAAAATTTTGCATATGCATTCAAGAAAGTGTCTCACTCGTTTAGCAGTTCTTTGGTGACTTTCGTGATTGTAAATTTTGATTAAATGATCAAAAAGTGTCCCATAGATCAATATATATTTTTTTAACTTAGCAATTCTTTATAACACAACTTTGCTACAATAATTGTGACAGGCGTCAAAATATAATAAATAGATATTGCACAGGACCACTCAAAAGGGCATTCTTTTGTACGTTTTAGTGACGTGTTTGACTGCTACTCGTAATTCTAATAATTTCAACGGTTGTTTTTAATTGTTCTAGTAATGACCTTCTAGGTCATTACTAGAACTTTGAATTTGATAGAAAAGAAAATGTTTTATGCAAGAAAATCTACATTTAATATACATAACATATTATTAAATATCTAAATATATTTGTTTATATATTTATATTAAAATTTTCTCAGTTAATTTTATTGGGCATAAATATTGGTAAAACTATGAACTTAATTATAAAAATAGTTTGTGTTCTAGATAATTTTTACAATTTAAAAAAAGCAGGATTGCACAAATTGGAGCGGTTAATCATTTTCAAGACTTCAAAAGCCGTAAGATTCACCCAGATACATCAACAACCCCTCTCCTTTTAATATGCTTCAAAGCAGACATCAGTCGTAAGTTTCACCACCAGATACAACAGTAGAGCTTCCTCTATCAAAGATATTAAAGCTGATTTAATGTGAGAAATAAAGATCAAGGATTCTGTCGCAACTCGCGTACAATTAAACAAGAATTGAACCTCTGTGCTCATCAAAAGATATGCGGATGAAAGGCAGAGAAAGATTCATTAACATATATTAGCATGATCAAATAACTCTACGCTACTGTCGGCCGCCCCGGGGTAACGCACGCAACTTACAGCATTATCTGACCACTCTACACCACTGCCAGCCGCCCCTAGGCAACGCACGCAACTTACAGCATCATCTGACCACTCTACACCACTGCCGGCCGCCCCTAGGCAACGCACGCAACTTACAGCATCATCTGACCACTCTACACCACTTCCGGCCGCCCCTAGGCAACGCACGCAACTTATAGCATCATCTGATCACTCTACGCCACTGCCGGCCGCCCCGAGGCAACGCACGCCAATTTTAGTAAAAACAAACAACTCTATGCCACTGTCCGCTACTAAACGCCGCGTTTCTCTATGATTCGTACAGAACATACATATATACATTACAGAACATGTTCAATCGGCGGGAATTATTTTGGTGGCAATGCAGTTCATTCTATTTATTTACATTCTTCATCTATTATTGTTGTTCATATATTGTTGCATTAAACATGACCGAAGCAAATCGGACGGCATACACTTAATAATGTTTATCAAAGAAAACACAAGGCAAAGAAAGATAGTAAAGATTTGGTGAAGAAAGATATTAAAATTCAAAATAAAGAGAATCATGAACATGTAGACGTATTGCTAAGTAAACACGTGGATCAAATTTTTGGAGTCATAGTCAAGTCAATGAAGGAGGGTCGGAATTACTTAAAAACCCTGGGGATGTCGAGCCATTTGTAGTAGATACGTTAAATATTTTCGCAAATTACATAGAGAAAGGCAACAAACAATTCTGATCTGAAGACATTCTATCCTGACATATACTTTGGCAAATTAACTAACGACAAAATTAAAAAACTGACTCCTAATGATGTGTTTATTGCATGTGAACGACGTCACTCTTATGTTGTATATTTTAAGTTTTACGAAGAACTACAAGTTTTCGATCCACTTACAGCATAATGGTCGCGCGTAAATCTTGGGCAAAATCGACAAACGCCGGAATTTGCAAATTCATTAAAAAAGTTTTGAAAATTTCAAAAGTCAATATGTTGCATGGAGAGCAGACTGACAAAACTAACAATTGCGTCACGTGCTGTTTGAAATATTTATCTGTTTTTTATATTTTTTTTTTATTAATCTATTACATTTGTTACGAATCGTTGTTTTGATAATTTGCATTGCTTTTTAGTTTAAGCACGCGAGTTTGAGATCGCTCAGCTCCACCCGCTTGCGCGGCCCTAGTATTAGTACTACTACAATACAAAAAAATATCCGTGCCCGCAGGGGAACACGCGTAGGTAGACCTCCTGTGTAACTTGTTTAAAATATAACTGACTACCTAAGAATAACAAATGATGCCGTTGTTTACATCAAAAATTTTCAAGAAAAAAGCTGTTTTTATTTTTTTTCTCGGAAAAGGTATATTTTTTGGAAATACTTTTGGTACTCAAATTTAGAGTAAAAAATAACCTTTCTATTAAAAATATTTGCGAGGAGGAAATATTTACCAGCAAAAAGTTGTTGTGGTTTTACCTATCTTAAATTTTCAAGCTAAAAGTGGTTTTTATTTTTTTTCACAGAAACGGTACCTCTTACGGAAAAACTTTTGGTACCTAAATTTAGAGTTAAAAATAACCTTTCTGTTAAAAATACTTGTAATGTAAGAATGCTTACCAGAAGAAAGTGTTGATTTTTTTCCTAAAATTTTCGTTTTTTTTACCCCCACTCCTAAGTTATTGAAGTTAGGTTTTCGATTTATCTACATTAGTTATAGGTATTTATCAAAGACATCATATGACATAAACGCTAATGATCTTCTTTGTATAGGGAAAAAGTTATGGTCGAAAAACTAAAATCAGAAAAAGTGAGACCCTAGCGCTCCCCTGTGGCCGGATTTTTCTGGTTAACGAATTTGACCTTCATTTTTGGATGGTTGATTTTTGTGCAAAGTTTGAAAGCGATCCAAGCGAAACTGCGGCCGCTATCGTGCTGACAAAAGTCGAATCTGGACGCACGCACGCATATATATATATATATATATATATATATATATATATATATATATATATATATATATATATATAAACTTTTTGACCAATGGTCATTTCGGACTCAGGGGATCATAAGAAGACCTCCTGTGAATAAATTTTTCCAAAATTCGAAAGTCGGGTACAAATGAATGGGCAGACCAAATTCTTCGAGGTCTACCCAAAACAAATACTACAATACTACTATAGTATTAATATAAGTAATGAAACTGCAGATAGTTATTTTAACATATAATATTTTATAATCCAACTTTTCGAGTCGTAAACTTTGTTTGAAATAGACGGCGTTAACAAGTCTGAGCCGTATGTTTTCACAGCGAGGGTATAAAGGAAATGTAGTCGAGCTACACCTTATTGGTATGATACTATGACCAAGCGTTTATAAAGGGCATTTTGTAGTTGAAATATTATTGTGATTATATATAACAAAACTAAATTCATCTCGCAATTCTTTTCATGTAAATTTAACAAATTACTGTGTATCTTTGGTTTCTTCTAAAAATGTGGCTTATGTTTAAATTACTTTTAATAAAAACCAATTCTCAATTAAATTTTAAGATATAATTGAGGTTCAGGTATGTACTGTATACACCTTTGTTCACAAAAATACACAACATTAACTTCTACAAAATATCGCCTGCAGTTTTGCCTAGAGTTATTACAATAGTATATTAAGAATAGTATCACAATATTTTTATTAATTAATATTTTTACTTCATTTTATACATATTGCCTACATTTATTTAGGAATAATAATCATTCAAAATATGCAATTATCAACTCTAATGACATTGTCTTAAAAAATTCATAAAAAAAACTTCATTAATTTTGCCTAAAATAGTTACTTGAAGCTTATATTGTTTAACCAAATGATATTCTTTAATGTTCTAAGAAAATTTAAACAAATTTATGCAAAATTGTCTCTTACCATGGAATTGTTGTATTGGTTTGTTAATTAATTAAACTTTAAGACTACATTGAAGTGCTTCAAATTTAGCACAAATGTGAACCATACATACAATATATGCATACAATAGCTTAAAGTTGTTGTTGTTGTGTTGCAATGTTCACTTTTTGGTCAATGGAGATATGGTTTTTGAGGGAATTGATACGCTTACCTCTATTATGTGATGATAAATAAATACACTAATGAAATAATAATGAGAAATACATAATAAAATAATATAAATAAATAAATCTAATGGTAAATTAATACGACTGTTACATTATATTAATTATTAACATATATATACCAAAAGTAATTAAATTCCTATACTATATCACAATAATTAACTATTCGTAATATAATATTTTATTACAGTCGTGAATGAGTAAAATTCCACGTGTCTTCCTTATATTATATGCAGGTGATTGATGATATGTGAAAATCTTATTATCTGAAGTCGATTCTCATTCGCTAGAAAAATAATGCCCAAAATATTGGAAGAGCTTTCCCAATATTTTCGGAAATTCGAGTCATTGATTGAGGCAGACCGTCATATTAAATACATACAGATAGAGGAGGTCTTACAAATTAGTGCACCAAGTGTTCATAGAATTTTACATGATACCCTGGAAGTAAGAAAAAATTGTGAGCCAGAACAAAAAAAAAGTTGAGTAAATTGTTCAAACCCAAAAATGGAGAGTTGGCATCTTCATCACGACAACGCTCCTGCGCATTGTTGAATCTTTGAAAAACGCTGGAGCATCCTGCCTACAGTTCAAATCTTGCTCCCAGTGATTTTGCTTTATATCCAATTGTGAAGGATCAGCTCAAAGACAGGAAGTTTGCAGGCAACTCTGAGTTATTGGCAGCATGGGATTGGTCTGAAATTGGTCTTGAAGAAAAATATAATGTATTTTTTAACAACTACTTTTAACATAAGACTAAGTGTATACACTGCAATGGAAATGTATTGCAAAATTTGTCTAGTGACCTAGTAAGTAATCTTATTTACACAATTTTTAGAACTCGTACTTTTTAATCTTGACCTAAAAGGTTTTTTCTTTTTTAAAGCTTCACATCTCAGTAATTACAGACTAACCATGGTTATTTTTTGCAACAGCTTAAATCAGTACACACGTTTTTACTAAAGGTTTTCTTTCTTACTTTCGCTGTTTTAAGCGTAACTTAGTTACAGATGCTGAAATGTGGATTACATAGTGACGATACCAGCAAGCCTTAGACCTCAGGTATAAAAGGCTTGCTGGTATAATCTTAATTTTTAATTACACACGCCAAAGCTTAAAAGCAGTGGAAAGCCTTTAAACGTAATTTTCACTACTTTTTTAACAAAAAATCAGAAGTGGGATTCATTTGAATGTCATTCAATGAATTATACAATATCTACAAAATAATAAAAAATACTTAAATAATAAAGTTCTTGGCAATAATATTGCGTAAATTCTTAAGAATAATAGTGACATTTATTTTTATCAATCATTATCAATAATCAATGATTATGTGTCATTTAACATTATCAATAAAAAATTAACGCTTTAAAAGGGGCTTTTTAAGAAAGAATGAATGATTGTCTTTAAAAACTCAATACATACTATTTATGGTTTTACATTCTCATAATAAAAAAAAATGCGTTTCCTTTGTTTTACTTCCTCATGAAATATAGATAATATAAAATTATCCTCCAAATTATTTCATAACTTTGAACATAAAAAAATATTTCAATGTTTAGTTGTTATTCTGTAACGCCATGTGCGAGCAACTTATGACACAGTTTTTTGTAATTTAAAAATGAAAGTGTATTAAATAAAATTATGTTTCAGATTGAATTCTTTCCTCCGATAACATTTTTTTAAAGGCGACATTGAGTGACGAGCTGTCAAGTGCAAAAGTGACCACACAAAAAACTACTTATTTGTAAAATAATTTTATGCAAAAAAAAGCATTGGTCGGCAAACAACCCTTAAAAGAATAAATTATATAATTATAATTATATAATTAAATATAATTTTTTGACTGTTTTATATTTAGTCTAATTTGAATATATTTTTTTAAGCAATTTTGAAGGTAAAAGCTGGTATGGAATTTTAAATTGGTATGACTAATACTATTCCATTTGTTCCAGAAGAAAGTCTCGCAGAGCTGCACGCTGGTGCTGCAACGCTCCACCCGTTGCTGTAGACTTACCTTTCCATTACGACTTTACTCGTTCAATCAACGTTTATAACTTCCCAAATACTATATGCAAAGTTAGCTAGAAAAAATATTAATTAATAAGCTAATTGTAAAAATTCCGAACGTTTGAATTTAGTGGTAGATAATTTGAATAATATTCGTATTAGAAGACTTATTCCCGCGGTATAATCTATTAACCACTATAGTCGCTATTCACTAATCACTAGCGACTTCACTTCTTGATACTAGCAGTTCCACGATACGAATGAGCTCAACTGACCAGCGAGTGACTTATATACCGTCTAGAGGCAAGTTTCGTAATAGCGGTGCTACCCTCTTTAACAATTAATCATGGCAAACTTCACGCATCAAGTATCGAGAATGTTACAAATACCCTCCGAAAGTACTGGCGATAACATTCGCTTCAGTTTTGATATTTTTTATATTAATGATATAAAATATAATATATATAACTAAATAGGCTCGGCATATATGAGTATTTTCTCATTTTAATGACAGGGTATTTCTTTGCGGCCAAATTTTAAATGTAAAAGTCCACGTGGATCACATCGCGCCCACATAAAATAAATATAAAATTACTCAATATATTTTTATATAAGTAAATCCTAAAGTAGTCTAATATAATGAAGTCCAATAACATGTTTATTTTTATTATATAATTTATAAAATAATATAACTTATTCTTGTACTCAAAACAACTAAGGCGCTTTATACTTGTGGAGCTTACTGTACCCCGGGAAACAAACATACCCAAAGACCATACATTTAAGCTTAACAAGTATTACGAAATATATAATGAACTGATCAGGAATAAATTTATAGTTAATTTGTACGCTGTAGAAGTGGAAGCAAGAGGTATAATGGCAAAATCTCTCTACAACTTATTTAAGGATCTTGGCCTTTCTAGAACAATCATCAGTTCATTTGTGGAATGTATTTCAAAGGCGGCTGTAGTAGGTTCTTACGATATTTGGTTAAGTAGGGAGAGGAGCGTGAACAGTGAAGATGAGCGTGTATGCGCAAAGTAAAGGGGCCCCTTAAACCTTACACCTGGGTCGCAAGTCCCAGGCATTGTTTGCGCTCCTCTTCTTGCAACGCGATCGGCCCCACACCCGCACGGTGAATCCATGGAATGCTAAGAAGCTTCGTCTCAATATTACATATTATAATAACGGTTGTTACTAAATTTAATTAAATTCAACTAAGCTTAACTAAAAAAATTAACCTTTCTATTAAAAATATTTGCGAGGAGGGAATTTTTACCAGAAAAAAGTTGCCGTGGTTTTACCTACCTTAACTTTTCAAGCTAAAAGCGGTTTTTATTTTTTTCTCGGAAACGGTACCTTTTACGGCAAGACTTTTGATACCTAAATTTAGAATAAAAAATAACCTTTCTATTAAAATACTTGTGATGTAAGAATGTTTACCAGAAAAAAAATATGATTTTTTGTCCAAAAATTTTCGGTTTTTTTATCCCCAGCCCTAAGTTATTGAAGATAGGTTTTCGCTTTGTCGGTATTCATCAAAGACATCAATGAATATGAACGCGATGTATCTACTTTGTATAGGGAAAAAGTTATGGTTGAAAAACTGAAATCAGAAAAAGTGAGGCCCTAGCGCCCCCCGTGGCCGGATTTCTCTGGTTAACGAACTTGACCTTCATTTTTGGATGGTTGATTTTTGTGCAAAGTTTGAAAGCGATCCGAGCGAAACTGCGGTCGCTATCGTGCTGACAAAAGTCAAATCTGGACGCACGCACGCATATACATATATATTCATGAAATTTAATTTACAGTTTTAGCGGAAGGCCGGAATAAACAGATAAGCATTAATGCTCTGGCTCATGTATTTAAAAGGTAGCAATAATAATAGATGTTTTGTGAACACGATATATTGTTGTTTTACACTAAAATAAATATACTTCAACTAAATAAACATTAATTACTTGGAGCAAACATAGAGCAGTTCTCATTCGTATTCAACAATCTGTAAACATCTAACCAATGCGTGATTTAAGTGCTTAGATGTTTAACTAAGATATTCTCAGCAGCGATAAAATTAATTGTTTTTTGCAGTTTCCTTTAAAATTCTAGCAAACGTTGCATATGATATTTGAGTAGTTATAAATGTTGATTGATCGAGTAAAGTCGTAATGAAAAAGTAACAATTTATAGCAACGATGGAGCGATGAAACACCAGCATGAAGCTCTGTGAGACTTTCTTCTGGAACAAATGGAATGGTATTAGTCATACCAATTTAAAATTCAATACCAGCTTGTTAGTTTGAAATTCTTTAAATCCTAGAAAGCTGAACACTACAAATCGCAATTTTAATATAACAGTAGATGTTTAAAATGAAGTTAAATTGTTCCGAAAATAAGGTTTCTTATTTAACTAGTTGTTGCACATAGAGTTACATATTTATTGTTGTTTTTTTGGTTCCTAAAAAATGTTTATGAACTAAAAAATTCATAGTAAAATCTTCTGATAATTTAAAAAGATATATAATATTATGTCATTCTTATAATCAAAAATTAGTTAATTGAAAGGAAAGTGATTAAAAATACATTCAGCTATATAGACTTAAATAATACTTCTCTTACACTTCACTGTTAGGTTTTAACATTTTCTACATTTGAACCGTTTTATAGACAACATGCCACTTGGTGCAAAGGATTTAGGACCCCCCCCCCCCCCCCCAAGTATTTGTTATTGAAGTAATATATTATCTATTAAAACTTTCTATTTAACTTTTCCTATTATAAATAATGACAAATTAATTCATGGTAATATAATTACAAATATTAACATTTTATGAATAAAATATTAGTCTCTTTATATTCCCCAGATGTTATATATCTGTAATAAAATTCACATTACAGAATTGGAAAGTGACATGTTGGAAAGACTCACTCATGAGTATCGTAGCATCATAACGCTTATGGAGGTGAAGCTTACGTATTCAAAGATAGCGATGAAATATATTTTTTTATATCAATTCAGAAAAAAATTGTTGAATAAATTTTAATTTTGAATGTATTAATTTGAATAAAAAACATTTCAAACTGTCAATCCATTTAATATTTTTGAGTTATTGGGACGCAAATTTAAGCAATGTGTTTTACCAAATCACTCTTTATCGCGTCGTTTATGAAGAGACGAAATCGCCACCATGTAACTAGTTATTAAAATGGTAACAAAAGTAATTACTTGTATTAGTATTGTAACTAATTGTAATGATACCGAGAGTCATTTCTTTGAATTGAACTTAGTAAAAGATATTTTGGGTAATAAATACCCTTTTTATTTATAAAGCTATCCATTTAAATATTTTTGAATTGTAAGTTTGTGTGTTTTTATATATGAGAGGTATTCTTTAAATCTTTTTTTTTCAACTTAAAATTTCTTTTAAATCTAAAACTTTTTTAAAACCCTAAGCAGTCTTATATTAATAGAGTAAAATAACAAAAAAAATATATTTATTTCACATAATTTATATTAAGAAGAAGATAATAAAAGTCATAAAAGTAATAATTATAATAAAATTAGTTACAAAATTTAAATAAATTCAATTAAGCAAAAGTTATGCCAAAGTTATTAACACTAAGCTATCACGTTCACACATATGAAATGCTTTAATTCAATCATGAAAGTTCTACTGAATTGAAACAACTTTGATAATATGTTAGACAAGTTCTTAATTAATTTAAGTCTATTCTGTTCATTTGGCAATCAATTCGAATTGAAGTGAATATTAAACTTGTTTAAATCAGAACTAACTTTATTATTATTCAATTTCACTTATATATTTAAATTAATCGTTGAGAATCTACGCATTGTATTTGTACTAAGATGTACTTTAATATGAAAAAATGTGCGTAGTTTATTTAAACTTAGAATTATTAATCTATTACGAGGAAATCCTCGATTAATAATTCTATACTTTACCATTAAGTGTGTGGGCGACCTCTTCTCGCTATATAACAGCAAAGCTATAATTATACTTTCCTTAACTTCAACCTTCACAATGCAAAATCGTTTTAAATAATTAATGACCTAATTTACTTTTCAGGGTCACTTATAACTTGCATTTTAGACTAATATAAGGTGTCAATTTATACAAATAAGTTCAAATATTTTGTTTCTTTTTCATTAGACAACCTTGAAAAGGTAAAAAAGCGGTTTTAAAAGTAGTTGTATCATAATGTGTTTTGGACTGTTTTGAGTCATTCATCAACTTATCATTTGTCATTTATATTTACAGATATAGGTTCAGACAATGCCATTTCATGTATGGCTTTTTATGGAAGTTTTAACCTTAATTATATTTAATCATAAAATTATTCTTTAGTGAAGATTATTATAAATTTTTTGTCTTTGTTTTATAAATGCTTTGTCACAGAATCTTATATAAATCAGTATTAAATGACAATTTTAATTAAACTGTTTCGCCATATATTAAAAATATATATTTAATATAATAATATATATTTAAATCAACAAAGCATTCTCCAGAAATGGTTTTGTCACAAATTGCAGGTTTTAAATAGTTTTAAAATAAGGTATTTATCTTAAATTGGACAAAGTAAAAGTTGATATTATTCATCACATTGTAAATGATTTACAAAGATTTTGCAGCAATTATTATGTGAATATTGCTTACATAAAATGTTTATTATTATTACACAAATATATTTATAAATAAATAAATAAACTTCACAGGGTATTACTGTCAAAGCCAGTAAGGCCAACAGAGGTGACCCAAAGAAATTTTACCTAATGCCACCTCTGGTGGTGTCAGCATTGAGAGCTCTGCCCTTATCTAACCAAGTTAGAACGTAAGGAGTATTTACATATGTTTCCCTGCACATTTTTCGTAACATTTTTTTAAATAAATATTTTAGTTAAAATTTCATTTTCTACCATTTTTATTAAGTTTTCTTGAAGTGTATAAAAATTTTAAATTGTTAAACACCATTTTGATCTCTCGTATAAATAAATCATCAATAAATATAAAAACATTTTTTATTTAAATTGTTTACTTCAGAGGCAGAATAAAACTACTAAAGGTATACATTCGACATACTGTTCAATCATCTCGAAATAAAAGATAAACCTCTAAAAATATTTGTATTGTTTGCGTTAAGTAACAATTTTTTCCTTAATTCAGATCAGTAGAATTTTTACAAAAAATAATCTATTACTTTATTGTTAGAACTCCAGCTTAATAAATTCTATTTAACAATACTACTTGAAGGTAATTTTAACTTGAAAAACCTAATTTCAAAAGTTATATTAACCAATTACAATTAATAAATGTTAAAGAAGAGACGATTTTAATTCAATTCACTTTATAATGGTCGTAGTGCCAGTGGTTTCTAGATCATTTTCTACCGATCACTGCAAAACGGGCGGTGTCGTCTTCGTTTCACGTGAAGGTACTGCGTCAGTATTTTAATATTCTGCTCTTTTATCGTGGGAATTGACTTGCCTTTAATATCTGAATTTGCCCGGGCTCTGCTTGCGTAACACCTTCAATAACATTTATTTACTTACTATTATTCACTATTAATAATAATTCTGGTGAAAAACTACACATAAATAATAATATTAATTAATAAAAAATTCAAGTGATTATGAAGAACAAAACTTCATATAAATGTTTCAGTATTTTTAAATAAACTCAAATTCGTATTAGACGCAAATCCAAATGTTTCGAAAACTGACATTATTATTATTATTGAAGTTATTTGAGTTATTATAATAAAGCTATAGACTCCAATTTCCAAAACTGAACAAAAATTAAAAATATATATAATCTTCTTTACGTAAACCTATTTCTTATATTACTTGGTTTTTTTTAAATATATAATTGTAATGTTGCTTAGTAGTACAAAGAGATACCATCGTATACTTATTTCTTTTTCATATTTTTATATAATATTTCGCAGAGTATGATATACCAAAATATTATAATGATGAATTTCAACAATTGTTATATTTCCGATGAAAAATTTTATAATGAGATATAAAACTTATAATGATTTGAAACAACAAACATACACAAATTTCAACAATTGAATCCTAATAGTCAATATTTACTTATTAAGATTTTATTATATATCTAGGTGCTCTTAAATATGATATACATGTAATATATTCTTGTTATTATATTTAAAAAAAAATTATATGGATTACGTCTTCCTCTATCACTCTCTGCGGTGTCATTACTAATATTAATATTCTGTTTTATTTACGTTTCATCGTCATATTGACGTTTAAAAATAATAAATATACTTCATCCACACTTCATCATATCTATTTTTTTATGAAACTTTGTTTGAAATGATCATCGTTAATAAGTTTAACTCATATGTTAATATAACAAATTACTGTGTATCTTTTTATCTTCTAATAGCTTTTATTGGAAATAGTTGTAACAAAAATCAATCCTCAATGAAATTTTAAGATATAAGACTAAAAATAAACACATATTAGCCTTTATATCATAGACATATAACATAGCCGTTATGTCATAAACACGTAACATCAACTTTTACAAAATATCGCCTGGAGTGTATACGAACTTTTACTAAATATCGCCTGCAGTGTATACTATCCGACATCATGTCGCACTTTCTCTATACTTTATAGAATTTGTTCCACAATAATACACGCTTCTTTGTTCATAGCTCTGACGGTTGATAGGTTTCTTTATTGAATATTAATAAAATGTTTAATTCATGTTTTATCATTATTATATCAGAAATTATAATGCTGGCAATAAAATAATGAAATAATATGTTGTTATTATTATACTTTTCAAATTAATTTAATTCAAAAATTTTTGTTTCATTTTAATAATAATATAGTCGTTTTCTGTTCTTGCTGCGCAACTTTGGAACTCACTACCTGATTTTATTTATAAAGACTTTCCCACTACTACTGTTTTCAAGTTTAGACTGAAAAAGCACCTATTTTCACTTTCCTCGCATTAATCGGCATCAATTATTTACTTACAATATATTCATTAGTTATATGTATTTGTGTAGACAGTTGTGTATGTAAGTATATGTAAATATATATATATATATATTTATATTTATGTATATTAGTATGTAAGTATATAAAATATTGATATATTAAAGCCATTATGTTATATTTTGTTTATGTTATATGTACCTATACCCCATATCAATAAATATATCCAATAACCAAGGGTTTCTGGCAGAGATCTCTTGCAAGAGATAAGTTATCCTTAGTCTAAATTTTCTTTGTTTATAATGTCTTTGTTTGTAATTTATGGTACAGAAATAAATAAATAAATAAATAATATAACAATCTTTCAAAATCACTAATTTGCAACTATAATGACATTATCTTTAAAAACGATGCCGGAAAAAATAAACAACAAAGTTTGAAAGAATCAAAGTGAATTTTCAGTTATTTTAATATAACGGATATTAAATATGCCATAAATATGTTTTTTATTTAATATATAATATTTAAAAAATATCTATTCCTCGCAACGAAATATGTATTGCTATTTTTTTATTGATATATATTGTAATATGTCTTGCTATGTGGTAAAAAATGAGAATAACCAATTAATCAATTCAAGGTTCCGTTAAGATACTAAAAATAGTACTTGTTTTAAATTTTGGTAAGCATATGACAAATTATAAGTAGTAGTATTCACAGACAAACAAATATATTAAGACATTTATCTATATTAACATAAATAATAAATAAAATTGATTAAAAGTATATAATTATATTCGGTATATGCCGATAATATTATTTATTTTTTTGCAAAAATTTGTTTTGATCTTCTTTTTTTACAACGGCATGGGTAATAATAATTTTGAAAGGAATGCTTAACTAAACATTGTACTATTGATTTCATACGATTTGCATGCGGCTCTATGTCATGAAATTACCAGATAGTTTTATTATTAAACTAAATGCTACCCTTTAAGCAAATTACAAGACTGAAATAGTAATGAATCACCATGCACATTAATCACTGTGGACAGATTTAAACTCAACTACAATGATTCGCCTGGATTGCAAGTTCGAGGCATTGTTTGTACTCCTCTCCTTGCAACGCGATGGGACCGTCACCCGCGCGGTGAGTCGATGGAATGCTAAGAGGATTCGTGTCGTCTATACCATAAATGTGTTTATTTAGGCAATTATGAAGATAGCCGCTGACTTACAAAAAATATATTTATACGAAACACCTTGAACATGATTATCGTTAATAAAATTTTTAATGTTAGGTATTGTTCGTGCAGTTCAAACAAATACAAGATACACAAGGAATAACTACCATTTTTAAATAAGTTTATTCGAAAAAATGTTGAAGACAACCATAGGGAAGAGGAGCTGTCGCCATCGTTTTAAGAAGGAACTTAGGTACCAGAAGTGAGTTTCTTTTAACTCTCATTCAGTATTATTTTTTTTATAATTGGCTTTGTTACTACTTAACTTCACATATAGATCAATCATTTGTATTTCTCTATTTCTATGAGCTACTATCAAAGTAGTAATATACTAATGAAAAGCATAATAATAATAGATGTTTTGTTTAATGAACTCGAGACATTGTTATTTACCTTAAAAAATACTCAAACTAAATAAACATATATCAAACATTAATTACTTGGAGCAAATATAGAACGATTCTCATTCGTATTCTACAATCTGTAAACATCTAACCAATACGTGATTTAGATTTAGATGTTTAAACTAAGATATTCTCGGCTCCGATAGTATTAAAAATTTTATGCTGGTTAGTATTAAAATTCTAATTAATATTAAACTAATAATATAATTACAATTATGTATCCTTTGGTATTTATATTTGCATTGTTTCGCAATTTTTTTCATAAATTAATTTTTCAAAATTGTTTATCCCGAAAATCATTAAAAAAAACGGACAATACGGACTTTGTCCCTGTTGATGTTCTTGTTTCCCACAGGTTCAATCAAAGTATTGGTGAAAGATATGACATTTTATAGGATGGGAATAGAATAGTCAAATTACATTTTTTCATACTTCAAACATCAAAAATGATTGATTATTGGGATCATATTTTTTTAATTTTATAGAAGATACAATAAATCCATATTTATCATTATGCAATTCTGGCTTTAAAATTTGTATATGATACCAATATGTTATTTATTGTTCTGGATTAAGTATTTTTAAAGATTAAAATAATCATAAATAATTATTGATGTTAATCACAATCAATAAGCTATAATATTGACAGTTTAATGATATTAAAAAAAAAATTGGTAAAAGATCTTAGGTAACCAATTTATTCCATTCTTTGTTTTTCTTCATAAAGTTGTTTTAATGATCTGTAAGAGTTAATAGACCTTACATTTTACTTATTCTTGGTAAATTATTGTCCAAAATGCTTTAATAAAAATATAATAAAAAAAAATATATTAAAAGTTGAATTACAGGACTAATTGTTGTTGTAAATAGCATCACAGAATATTTTTGTTAAGTAATAATGTTTAATAAAGCTTTTTAATTTTGCATACAAATGTACCCCATTTTATTTATTAATAATTAAATTGTTATTAATAATAGAGCAGATTCAAACCATTGTTTTTTTTAATACTTTTTTTTTCAATTTTGACATTAACTATTAAACTAATTAGAAAAAAAACTTTTAAAAAATCTTTTCAAATCTTAAACCTCGTCACACCTGAAAAGGTCATAAATGAAATCATTCTCCCAGCGTGTAAATAAATAAAACAGTAAGTACGTGTACAAATAAACAATCGAGTAAAAATATGTAATATATATATTTTTAAAATGAGTTATAAACATCATATCACGATGGTAATACATTAACGGGATAGTAACCAATTGATTTTTCACGGACTCTAAAACTACGAGTTAACGTGGCATATGATGTTTTTGCAACGACAGTTGGACTGTGGAAGTATCAACGTGCAGTTCTTTATAGACATCCTTCTGGAACAAAGTATAATATTTCATCAGTAGTCTAATCAAAAACTATAGGAATGAAAAGAAAGCGATTTAAAATATTAGCTTTATAGACCTAAATAGCACTTCACTATCACCATCAGCTGTCGACTGTAAATCTTTAACGTTTCAACTAATGAAAAGTCACGCTGAATTCTTTAAAATATAATAATCCACTTGGTGCAATGGAGTAAATATCAATGAATATTTAGGGGGCTTTTGCTTATGCTTTTGATATAAAAGGCTTGAGTTTCATGGCATTATAACGCTAATGGGGGTGCAACTTATAAATAAAATTGTTGAATAAATCATAATTCTAAGTTTGAATGTAACAATTTTTATAATTAATATTATTTAATATCTATCCAATTACTATTTTTGCAGTTTTTTCAAACTTAATTAAAACAATGTAGTATTTTTTTATATAAGTGTTTTGACAAAAGTAATAACAAATTAATCTTATATTGTGTGATAAAAAACTTAAACCTGGCTATTGTAAATATTATTATAATTAAAAAAAAATCTAATGCTAAGGGCACGTTAAGGGCACGCTTCCATGATATCGGGACAACGACTTTAAGCTAGGAATAATGACACGCCAACCGTTTAACAGTTGCTGCAGCTTTGACAGACGCATCAGGCCAAGGCCGCGATGTGACAGCTAATGACCTTACCATATCAGCATTACCACTATGGGATCTGTAGAGACACGCGTAGACTCTGATATGGTCATCCATCTCGTCCATCTATCATAATCCATGACTTCGTCACAGCCGGTATCCTTCTGGGGTATAATTTTTGGTGGGGCGGAGGAGGCTTCCGTATTTTCTCACACACCTACGGAACATACTGTCAGAATGAAATAAGATATGACACGGCGATCTTCCTTGAAAGGGTGATTCTTCCCCGGTAGATCAAACCTAATACAACCTGCACTGAAATGACTGACTACAGCGAGGCAGTACATTACATTCTTAATATTACAGTTATTTACTGTCTTATTTGTAATAATATCCACGTCTTTGAATTTGGTTCTGGTATTTAGTATTTGAGCAATGGGTTTTACCAAATCACTTATTATCAAAACAATTCGTAAATTTGTGTTTGTATATAACAGGTATTCTTTAAAACTTTTTTGTTTAACTAAAGATTTCTTTTCAAAAATTACCCGTAAATATAAAAGAACTTTGTATTTTTTCAAACCAAATCGTTTAGGTTATAAAATATTAATGGAGTCAAATAACAAAAAAAATAATTAATATACTTTATATTATGAGGAATATAAAATAAACCAGTAAATATGCAAATACCCAGGGTATTTCCCGAACGAACTGTGACGAAATTATAAATGTTAATAAAAAAACAATTGATTTTTAAGTAAAATGATTTTTAATGATAATAATATTATTTTATTATTATTAATGATGATAATATTTATTGAAGAAAAGAAAATGTTAAATACATGTTTATTTATAATTACTACAAAATTACAAAAAAGTGTGATTAATAATAATACAAAACAGTAATATAATTAAATATGAAAATAAACTAAATCAGTAAAGTATAAATAGCGCCAACTCTCGACAGTTATGAATTTTTTTCCTGTCCACAGACATACATACATCCATCCATCCGAAAAAAGAGAAAACAATATACAACAAAGTTCGTTCGTGAATATTAGTTAATGCTATAATAACAATAGTTACAAAATTGAACTAAATTCAAGTAAGCAAATCTATACGTCAAAGTTATTTACACTAAACTATCACGTTCACACACATGAAACGCTTTAATTCAATCATGAAAGTTCTACTGAATTGAAACAATTTTGATAATATGTTAAACAAGTTCTTAATTAATAAGTGTAGTCAATTTCACCTATATCATAATTTACCATAGCGTGTCATCGCTTTCACTTGTGCTAAGACGTTCTTAATTTAAAAAGTGTGTAATTTAAATCCGCGTTATAGATTAATCATTCTTGACTTAAAATAAACTAAAAAACTTATTCCTCTCTTCATTTTCAGACCTATGGTGGTGTGGTTTTTCAAGGAAATGTCTCACTATCCAATATTTTGTAACTATATTGTGTGACTTGTTTATGGCCATACATTACTACAAAATAAATACGTATTAACAAGCATTCGCTTCGCTGCAGTTTTAACTCGTCCCAAAAAAAAAGCGTTAGTAGTTTTTTGTTAAAAGATTTATTTCCTAAAACGAGCCCGTTTTTTTAATACTTCAAGACTCTGTCACAATAAAAAATCATTTATTTCGCTTTTCAAAATAGGATGTTTTAAGTACGGTAATACTAGTATAATTAGTTATAAATTGCTTACAATATGCAACCTAATTCAACATTAATCACTGCAGACAAATGTACACTAAGCTGCAATGATCCGTCATATTATAATGAATACATGATAAATGTGTTTACTTAATCTTCAATTAAGATATTTGGAGTTATTTATATATCAACAGAAAAATAAATATAATAGATAATTACACGAAACACGTTTTCCCTTAAACATGATTATCGATAAATAATTTTAATGTGTCGAATAGATTGAACTAAAATTTAAATTATATATTTTATCAGTTGGGTAAAATCTGTTTTAAACAATGTTGTGTTGTCAAGGGCAGTAGACTCACACGTGATAACATTTAAGTGATGTGGGACTTGGTTAACGATGCTACGTGTTTTTTGTCTCCGACTCGAATATGAGGCCAGTAATCATGTTTCTACAAATTAATACATTTTAAGTTTTATTGTTATATAATATGACTAGTAGTGAAGTTGTGAAACCTATCTCAGTTTTGTGTTTACCCATGAACAGGATATTTTGACTAAGCTATAGTAATCTAAAATTTGATTATAAATCTTGTAGTCATTTTTGATGATACTTTCACAAACAATGAGATAAAAAATTTCAAATACGTTAAATTTTTTAAATTCTTTTTTTATATTTTTAGTATATGAATAAATTTCAATGATTAATTGGTTTTCTTTTATAGATTGCTTTCAACCATTTTATTTATTTATTAATTTAGCTTCACGCCATATCCCTTACGGGGTAGCCAGAGACGACGGAGCGCCAAACGCTACGGTCCCTGCATACCTCTTTCGCCTCGGCCACAGACATCAACCTGTTCATACATGCCCACCGAGGGGTCCTCATGCTTTTTAACTATTTTATAATTGTAATAATACTGGCACACTCTCTTTTGAAAAAAAATTAAAGTAATCATGACTCTTGTCTCATTTTTATTAATCTTAATATATAAAACACAAAAACAGTCACTGACTCACTGACTCATTCATCGCTCTACAGCCCAAACCGTAATGCCTAGAAAGCTGAAATTTGGACACAAGACTGACCTGACATATTGAATAGGTGCAATAAGAAAGGATTTTGCAAAGGTCCAAACCGTTCCAAAGTTACAGCTAAAAAACTGCAAAGCTTAGCCCACGCTCCCTCTCATCACTATGTGTATTCGTAGGATTAGGGTTCCGTAACTCACATACAGTTTGTGATTATCTGTGATTATTTTCCATTTTCCTACTTACACTATGTGATTATTTGTGAATATTTTCAATTTAACCACATACAGTTTATGATGATATGTGATTATTTTCAATTTATCCAAAAACATTTGGTGATTATAAGTGATTATTTTCAATTTACCCACATACAGTTTGTGATTATATGTGATTCTTTTCAATTTACAAACATATAGTTTAATATTATTTGTGATTATTTTCAATTTACCCACAAACATTTGGAGATTATTTTCTATTTACCCACATACAGTTTGTGATTATTTGTGATTATTTTCTATTTACCTACATGTTACGCAAGCATAGCCAAGGGCAATTGTTATAGTAAGAACCAACTTGGTTTCACACGGTTAAATGCTGACACCACGCTTCGAGTATCCTGAAGACGACACCATACGGCTTGCGTTCTCACCATCGATGGGAATCGAGGATAAAATATATTCATTCTTGGGTCAATCGCTGACCTGGAATCACCTTTTTTTAGTATTAATTAATTATAAGTTTTAATTGTAACTCTTTAATATAATTTTATAAAATAATTGTTTTTCTTTGCATCCTTCGCTGCCACCAAACTTAATTGGCGCAGTCGGTAGGATATTCGAGATATATTCGGTACACGTCGCGTCAAGATTTCCCCTAATATCGGTGCGAGATCCCGCGTGACTAACCGATTTCGAGTATCCGAATCTACATACATCGTGGAGGCCAGCGGAGGTGAATCCGAAAATCGATTCGGCAAGAAAATCATGTTCATGTAAGTACTCTGAATCTTTCAAGTCCTTACCTATCCTAATTTTTAACGTTATTCTTATCCTTTCAATTTATTTTATTATTCCATTAGTAATTTAATATATAAATACTATTATATATAATTTTTAGAGTGTTAGATTAGTGTTCAAAATTTTTCATCCGAGAGAAAACAGTAGCCGTAGTTTGTGTAAGGGTAGATCTAGCAGGCTCGATACTATAGACGAATTTAGGCAATTAAAAAAAATTGTTATACCTAATTTTAAAATGTCTGAAGATATAATGGGTGAGATATACAAGTCACTTAGAGTTTTGCCTGATTTTGACGGTAACCCCCATGTGCTAACAAGATTTATAAATTTATGTGATCAATTAGTACTTGCATATTTTAAAACAGAACCGGGTTATGAGTTAACCAATTTGGCCCTTAGTAATGGTATATTAAATAAGATTACAGGCTCTGCAGCTCGATTGATAAATTCCAAAGGTATTCCTGAAAATTAGTTCGGTATTCGTAGTGCACTTATTAATAATTTTGCTGACCATCGAGACGAGACCACTTTTATTTAACGATTTATCATTACAAACCCAGAGGTCTTCAACCCCACGGGAATTTTACGAACGTGTTCAAAACTTATTCAGCACTATCATGACATACGTAACGTTGCATGAAACCGTGGCTACTACATTTGAAGCTAAACGTAATCTTTATAAGAATTAACTCTACAGTGCTACTTGCGTGGTCTTAAGGACCCCTTAGGCTCTAGGATACGTTGCATGCGTCCCGAAACGATAGAAAAGGCTTTAGAATTCGTACAAGAAGAGCTTAATACATTATATATGCAGCAGCGTGCTGAGGGTTTACCTAATAAAAAGGATAATTGGAATAATCAACAGTCACTAAAATCTCATTTTAATTTGCCTTTAAATAATTTTATACAATATACAGGTAATGCATTCAATGGTAGTTCTTTTAAACAACCATATAATATGTCAGGCCCCTCGCGTCCTCATCAATTTAACCATCAACAAAATCAAGGTTGGCGATCTAATAGGCCTCCAACGCAACAATTTCGTGGTCCCACAAGGACTCAACAAATATTCCGTGCTCCACCTCCAAATTATAATGCGAGCAGTAACGTTTTTAGGATTCCAAATAGACCATTCATGCAACCGAATAATAATTCTAATAATGTACCTCGTCCTATGAGTGGTGTTAGTCACTTCGTGCCTAAACCCTTACCATTGTCTGGGCACGACTGGCGTAGAAGTGGCAACCCGCCCCAAATAATTACTTTAAAACTCGAGAAATTAACAATTATGAATGTGACTATGAACCCTATTACGACTATGACTATACTGATTACTACCAAAACTGAGACTCTTACCAGGAAAATGGAGATTACTTTCCAAATTATGAGCAATGTGAATCTCCAGTAGTAGAGGAGCTTAACTCAAACACTGATGAGATAAAAGATCAAAATTTTTTCGAAGCTACGAAGTCAGAAAAGCCAAAATAGAAGTAAATTTTAATATTCAAAGACAACTCGGATATATACAAATTCAAAACCCACCTTTAAAATTTCTTATAGACACGGGAGCCAATCAGTCGTTTATATCCCCTCAAGTAGTTGAAAAATACTTTTCTCATTTACCTCTTAATTATACTCCATTTGAAGTTACGAATAATCATAATGTGTATAGACAAGACTATTCTATTACTTTACCTAGTTTCTCGGAATTTAAAGAAAATGATGACGTAACCTTTTTTATTCTTAATTTTCATAATTATTTTGATGGCATTATTGGTTTTGATTTGTTAAATTCGTGGGACACTAACATTGATTTTAGACGCAAGAAATTAATTACTAAAAATACCGAATTGCCTATTATTATGTATGACGCTCGAAATACAAATCTTTATGAAGAAATAATACCAGCTCAGTCATCCAAATTAGTGAAATTGCCAATAAACTCCAAGGACGGAGATGTATTTGTTCCTGATCAGATAATAAGTAATTGTTTAATTTCTGATTGCTTTACAAATGTGAAAAACAGTCGAGGTTTAGTACAAATTTCAAATAATTCATAGAATGATGTAATCTTTTCAATGGATCGGCCTATTACAGCTAAGGTATTCAATATTGAATCTAAGCAATTAAAACAATTATCCGATCGTACAAAAGAAGTTCTATCGCGTCTCCGTACAGATCATTTGAACCCAGAGGAAATAGCTAATTTAAAAACCTTATTCGGATGTATTTTACCTTGACGGAGAACCCTTAACATTTACGAACAAAATTAAGCATAAAATTAAAACAAATGATGAGATCCCAGTTCATGTTAAAAGCTATAGGTACCCGTATATCCATAAACAAGAGGTTAGAAGTCAAATCAATAAAATGCTTGAACAAAATATAATTAGACCTTCGGATTCCGCGTGGAGCTCTCCTATTTAGGTGGTCCCTAAAAAGGCAGATGCTTCGGGTAAAACCAAATGGCGATTAAAATTATCCGAATACGATTTCTCAGTCATTTATAAGCCAGGTAAATATAATACAAATGCTGATGCCTCATCCCGTTTAGTAATTCATAACGAAGAACTAAGTTCAATAGCAGTAAATGCATCTGAAAATGACTAGCACTATTACAGCTTCAGAAGCTGATAGAGATAATTCTAATACCCTAACATTTCATACCGACAATGAAAATCCTATTTTGGAAATCCCGATTTCTGACGAACCCCTAAATAAATTCACAAAACAGCTAGTTTTAACAATTGTAAGCAATATTAAAGGAAGAACAATAGTTTCAAAACCTTTTGAAACACACACACGTATCACTGTTCAATTGTCAGAAAATAATCTCGAAGAAGATATCATTAATGTTATCAAAGAATATGTTCATTCCAAAATTAAAACAGGGTTACTCATAAATCCCTCATTAGCAATGTACTCGGTTATTCCCATAATACAAAAAGTTTTTAAAAGTTCAGCTATGAATTTAATACTAGTTAAAAAGGAATTGGAAAACATAAAAGAATACTTAAAACAACAAGAAATAATAAGCAAATACCACGTAGGTAAAACTAATCATAGGGGTGTTAATGAATGTCATCTCGCCCTATCTCATAGGTATTATTGGCCAAAAATGCGAGAGCATATAACCAAGTTCATTAACAAATGTATAATTTGTGGTCAAGCGAAATATGATCGCAACCCTATTAGACAACAATTTCGTATTGTCCCTCCACCGTGTAAGTCTTTCGAAGTTGTTCACCTAGATTTATTATCTATACAGAGTGAAAAGTTTTTGACTATCATAGATGCGTTTTCAAAGTATGCGCAAGCATATTCTTTAAGGGATGGAACAGCAGTAAGTGTCGTGCAGGCGTTATTAAAATTTAGTACTCATCATGGTATACCATATACTCTAGTTACAGATAATGGCCCTGAGTTCACTAATCAATTATTTGCTGAATTTGTAAGAGTACACAAAATTCAACACCATAGAATAGCACCCTATACTCCCAATGAGAATGGAATCGTTGAACGATTCCACTCAACAATTTTAGAACATCTACGCATATTAAAACTTGAACTTAAGAATGAATCTGTTATTAATTTAATAAATTATGCCCTATTAGCATATATTAGTTCGATACACAGTTTTATAAAATGCCGACCAATTGACATTATTACTGGACATTTTGATCCGCGAGATCCATTAGACATAGACTTAACCACCCATTTACTCCAACAATATATGGTAGAACATAAAAATAAAATGACCAAAGCTTTTAATTTAATTCATGAGTCTAGTTTAAGTTACAGAAATGAATTAACAAATACTCATAATAAGTCTAGAGAGCCCGAAAAGCAATTCTCTCCCGATCAACAAATATTTATTAGAAACCCTTTTGCTGTTCGCCAAAAGATAGCGCCGCGTTACACACATGATACAGTTATAGCTGATCTCCCGATACATATATATACGTGCAAAAAAGGCGGGCCAATTGCTAAGTCTAGATTAAAGAGAGTTCTTAAAAGCGTTTAATTGTTGCAGGACTCTCCTATTACTCCAACTGCTCCTGCATCCGATTCTAATGAAGGAAATAAAACTTGAAAATCTAGATGATGGTCCCGGCACTTTACCTTTTAAACTAGGTCCTTGTCACATAGTGTCTCATTATCACTCATTCTTGAAGTATATCGATATCCACGAATTGCAAGACAAAGTAAATACAGTTCATATCCAATTAAGCAATATAATCTCTAATCTTAATAATAAAACTTTTTCTTTGTTTGAGCCCCATACTAACTATTTGAAAGAAAAGCTTCAAGTCGTTATAGAACAATTGCAGTCATTTGAAATTAGCCGCTCTAAAAGAGGTCTCGTTGATGGTCTCGGGTCCGTAATAAAAAGTATTACCGGTAATCTTGATTATACAGATGCGTTACAGTTTAATAACGCAATAAGATCACTACAAGAAAACGATAATAAATTAGTTACGGAATTTAACAGTCATGTAAGCCTGACCAAAGATTGGATAACTCAGCACTCTAAAATAATAGATAAAATAGTAGATAATCAGAACAAATTAGCGGAACTAGTAAAAAACATTAGTCTAAGTTTGGAAAAAGGTATCTATGAATCCAATCAATATGCTCATTTAGGACAAACTATTCTCATAGTCGATGATAATGTTGACAAGTTGTCACAAGAGATAACTAAGTTACAGAATGTGCTAGCATTTACAAGGACATCCACGGCTCATCATGATGTCATTAGTTTAAGTTCTATTAGAAATATAATTAGAAAGCTACGTAGTATGTATGGTAGTAATAAAGTACTAGATATAGAGGCCCGAGAGTATTATGACGTAATACAATTAGGTTCTTATTATGTAGGAAATGAAATAGTTATAGTATATAAATTCCCAATTATAAAATCCCAAATATATAATTTATATAAGATATCCATAATCCCTAACAAAAATCATGAAATTCTTGTTCCCCAACACCAATTCCTTGCAATCCATTTGAAAGATTTCAAGTACATAGAGGCTGAATGCCCGAAGTTCACTAAAGGGTATCTCTGTGAAGAGATACACAACATACATAGTCGTACATCGCCGGATTGTGTAACAGCCCTCGTTACTACGCAGCAAAAACTCCCCGAATGTAAACCAGTCGCCGTATCCCTACTTACGTCAGCCTACGAGAAACTCGACGATCGCCACTACACCATTAGCTTTCCAACTCTTACTAAAGTACGCTTGTCCTGCGATCAAGATATCTACAAGATGTTGCAAGGAAGTTATCTCGCTATAATTCCATATGATTGTTTCATTCAAACAACAGAATTCATCATCTCGAACCTCAACGATCGACTAAAAGGTCAAGCCTTGAAGATAATAGATGTCCCTAATGAAAATACACTCAGTTCAGCAGCACATCTGATATTCAAATTAAACTCCATTAATTTGACTAACCTTCACGCTAAAAATAGAGAGGTTATTCTACAGTCACCAGTAAACTTAAGCAAGACCAACGATATAAGCGTCTACCATACAACAATACCTTTATATACGTTACTATTCGGTGCATGTGTACTAATTAGCGGCCTTGCATACCGGAAATACCGACTTAAACATACGAAACACACCATCCAAAAAACTCAAAGGGATGAATCAGAACTTCCAGCGCAATTTACAACGAAGGTCTTCAATAGTCGCTGTTCTACGGGGGGAGGTGTTACGCAAGCATAGCCAAGGGCAATTGTTATAGTAAGAACCAACTTGGTTTCACACGGTTAAATGCTGACACCACGCTTCGAGTATGCTGAAGACGACACCATACGGCTTGCGTTCTCACCATCGATGGGAATCGAGGATAAAATATATTCATTCTTGGGTCAATCGCTGACCTGGAATCACCTTTTTTTAGTATTAATTAATTATAAGTTTTAATTGTAACTCTTTAATATAATTTTATAAAAAAATTGTTTTTCTTTGCATCCTTCGCTGCCACCAAACTTAATTTACATAGTTTGTGATTGTTTGTAATCATTTTTAATTTATCCACATACAGTTTATGACTATATGTGATTATTTTCAATTTACCCACATACAATTTGTGATTCTTTGTTATTATTGCCCAGCAAAGCGAGCGGGAATAGCTGATTCCCGCACGCATAGTTATATAGTAATATAAATAAACCAAATCTAATTAAGTCATTTTACTACAAATTAATAATGAACCAATCGTATTAAAACATTTTATTACAGAAGTGACTTACGCTTCCGCTTATCTTTTTCACATCATATGCGAGTGATTGATGATTCGTGAAAATCGTACTATCTCAACTCGATTATCATATGTAATTCAGTTTTTATATTTTTTAGTAACATAGTACAGTTGTATTATAAAAACAAAAATATAATAAAAAATATTTAGTTATATAGTATTATATTACTAACTAGTATATACTATAAGTATGTGGTAAAAGGAAAAGAGGTTTTAGTAAAAAGTGCGATGAATGGTGGGATGATCAAGTGAAAGACGCTGTAGACTTAAAGAAGAAAGCATGGCTGGATTATAAAGCCTCGGGTAAGGATAAAAGTATGAAAGCGATAAGAAAAAGAGCGTACAAACTGCAAAAGCACAAAACACTTATAAAGATGAAGCGTGAAAATTCTGAGAGAGAAAGGGATGAAAGGTCGACGAAACTTCCGGGAAAACTCAAAGCTTTTCTGGGAAGAAGTTAGTGACTCCCGGGGTTGCTCGGTAACCTGTAGAATGAAAAGCGTGCTTTCGAAGAGCGGTGAAATTTTAACAGAGCAAGCACACATTTTGCAGCGGTGGGCGGCAGTCTACAAGGAGATGTATGAAGGTGAGGACGCCTCGATCTTGACTACCAGCGAAATGCTGAGTCCAAATATAGCCGATGGTAAAATCAGTTTGGAGGAAGTAGAGAGCGCGATTCGAAGTCTGAAATTTGGTAAGGTTGCTGGAGTAGATGAAGTTACTGCTGAGATGATCAAATATGTTGGGCCACGCGTCTTGGACTTTTTCTGGTTTTTGTGCAACTTATGCTGGAAATCGGGGAAGGACAAAGACGATTGGCAAGGTACAGTCATCGTACCTTTGTATAAAGGTAAAGGTTCACAGATAGACTGTGCAAGCTATAGGGCTATCAGTTTGATCAGCTTGGGCGGTAAAGTTTATGCTAAAATATTATCGAGAAACATGCAAGTGGGATCTGAAAAGTTGTTGTGGGAGGCCCAAGGAGGTTTTAGACCTGGAAGAGGGTGTATAGATACCACTAAGATATTTTCCCTCCGCATGATCACGGAAAAGTTTTTGGCCCTAAACTAGAAGGTTTTCTGTGCTTTTGTGGATTTGGAAAAGGCGTTTGACAGGGTTGTGAGAAAGAAATTATGGGAGATATTGCCCCGATACAATGTGAGCGGACCCTTGCTACAGGCTGTAAAGTCTCTTTACAGAGATCATTCAGCCTGTGTGCGAGTAGGAGCTGGCATGTCGCCCTGGTTTGACATCCAATCGGATGTTAAGCTAGGTTGCGCTATGTCAGCTTGGTTGTTCAATTTGTATTTGGATAGTTGTCTCCAAGGCGTGAAAGACAGACATGGGAGGGAAAATAGGTGACCTTAAGGTTAATTGCTTGCTATATGCAGATGATGCAGTGCTCATTGCATCATCAGAATGCAATTTGCAGGCATTGGTCACCACTCTGAAAGATGGGTGTGAAAATAATGGTCTAAATCTGAATGTAGATAAGACGAAGGTTCTGATATTGGAAAGAAATGATGAAATGAAGAAAGTTGAGGCGGCGAAACGTCAGCATAGCTGCACGTTTGGCTGTACACAATACGGTTTTGCTACCGACGCTGTTATACGGCAGCCAAACGTGGGTATCACATAAGCAGAATGTAAGAAAGATGAATACTGTGGAGATGCGATCTCTTCGCTGAATATGCGGAGTCAGTCTAGCTGATCGAATTCGCAATGAAGAGATCCACAGAATGGCAGGTACTAGCGAAAATATCACGGTGAGGATGAAGAAGAACGTGCTCGGGTGGTTTGGGCACGTCGAAAGAATGAGTGATGAAAGAATGCTAAAAAAGATTTATATAGGAAAAGTCAGCGGTAAGAGAGACAGGGGGAGGCCTCGAGTGACCTTCGAAAACACAGTATCTAAGATACTGGAGGAAGGTCACGTAAAACGCATGAGGACCCCCCGGAGGGCATTTATGAAGAGGTTGATGTCTGTGGCCGAGGCGAAAGAGGTACGCAGGGACTGTAGCGCTCTGTCGTCTCTGGCTAACCCCGCAAGGCATATGGTATGAAGCTAAATAAATAAATAAATAATATATAGTATTACAGATATTTTTACAGCTTTATAATTATTCAAAAAAGTTATAAAAAGTATATAAATTGACGTAAAGATCTGAAGTTAGTGGAATAATGTCTAAAATATTACAAATGCTTTACCTTTAAATTATATTATTTTAATTAAATTGTTTGCCCTTTAAATTATATCACTGATTAAGATACGATGGTAAGATCTTGGATTTTTTTATTACGTGAGTTTGTGTATGTTAAAACGGTCTTCTTTATGTGAACATATGTAGGAAATTAACATATGTCTGAAATAACTGAGTAACTATAGTTTGGGGTTTACATCGTATTACTGTTTAATTTACATTTATAAACAGTTCTACAGAAAAATATAAAATTGTATAGTTTTTGTAATTCAATTTCTATGATATTGGAATAATATGGTAAATTAAGGGCAATAAATAAGAATAAGCAATTTACAAAACTTTCAGAACTGGTACTTTTTATTTGTGACCAAATAGTTTTATTCGTTGTTTATTAAAGCTTTTTATTTTTATTTTCGCTGTTGTAAAGGTAACTTACTCTAGCAAAAGGTCTGTCCCAGTTCGTTAAGACGCAGTCTCATCAATCAGAAGTGGACAGCCACATGCCCTCTCTGTTGTAACTTCTGCGAACTACAAATCTCCCAAAATATCTGGTCACTAATGAGGCCCTAGAGTTTTGTGATCATTGCCCATTTAACGTCCGGCTCGCACAACACTTTCAACCTGACGCCTTTGGCACTACAAGTCAGCGGATTGGTATGGAATGTGGTCTATTTTTTGCATTCTACCCATGGGATCGGTTTTTTCCCTTCAATAATTCCAGTGACTGCGCTGCAGCTATATTTGATGTGATACTATAGGGAATGGAATTATTCGTATCAAACTTATACCACTTAGTTGCAGATCGTGGCCTGGGTTGGATGCATTTGCCAGGGCTGCAGCAGCTGACAAGCAGCAGGTGTATAAGGTGTATAATACTAATTACAAGCATAATAATACAAAACAAATGTTTTGTTTTCTGAACAGATATTGTTATTTAACATTAAAAGAAATATACATAAATGAAATAAACATACAACAAACATTCATTACTTTGAACAAGCATAGAGCACTCTCATTCGACTTCAATAATCTAACCAATATGTGATTTTAATATTTATAGAGTTTTAAACTAAGATATTCTCAGTTCCTATCATAATAATATTTTACGCACGTTCATATTAATTCTTTTATTTATATTAAATTAATAATATCTTTTAACATTTGTATAGCAATTTTTATGTATCTTTTAACATTTGTATAGCAATAAACATATTTTCATAAACTTGGACTATTCATATTACTTATGTTATGTCAATTATATTCCATAATACTCTATTAAAGTCGGCAATAAACTTCAGAGTAGTCTAGGTAACATTAATTAATAATGGCTTTAGATGCATTATGTTAATGTTCAAGGTACCAATTAATAAGTAAGTAATGTCATAATAAAGGAAGTATCAAATAAATTGTTTAAAAATTTGTAAGTAGTAAATAATATTTGTTGGTAAGTAATAATAATGGTAGTATTCGGGTATACTTAGCATATAAATTAATTCAACTTCATTTAATAACAACTTAAATTTAATATCTACAATATTTATAATTTAGACATCTACAATATATTCTTCTAATTATAAAATAAACTTAAAAAAGAATCAATACGATGGAGGTTAATATTAATGTACCATTATACCAATGTATACTATTATATAATTATAATACTCTGATGAAAATAGGTTCTCATAAAAAATTCTCATTATTTTTATATAATCAGAAATTATAATTATAATTACGACCACCAGTATCACTACTACTATCACCACCATCATTATCATCATTTTTGTCAACAATTGCATAAACAGGCATCACCTGTGAAAACAGTGACAGACTAGTTTCCAAAAACTATTCAAGCATCTGTATTTAGTAATAGAGGGTTATTAAATTTAAAACCTCAATCGTATTACATTTAAAACAATTTTGAACTGAACCTAATGAAATAAATCTGCATTACGAGTTACATTACTTGAACCAAGAATTAATTAAATCTGTCTTGCTGATGAAGTTTGGGTTAACGTCTTAACCTATTAAATGTTGCTGCACGTAAATATACACTATTTCAAATATACAGTTCCTAAATACATTTGTCTCGGGTTAACCAATTTTGTGATTAATATACTGAATTAGTTCAATACGAATTAATGAAGTATAAATAATGTAAAACTGTAATTATTAATCCAAAAATAAAAAAGAAAAGTAAGGAAGCAAACTTTTCCCGTAATTTTGAGTGATTGATAAACAAACATTCAAACCTTTCCATTTATACTCGTAATATTAGTACTGACTTATAATTGTAATTTTGAAATCCAAGATATCATTATCCTCATCAGAGTACTAAGAATGCCGCTTAAACAAAAGTCAAAAGTAAAAGTCTTTCATAAATCAAGGTGAGACGTACTTGACGTATGCATTTCATATTCACAAACTAAGCGTCTATTTATTTTATATTTTCACCACTGCGAGACGATATAAATGGAAAATTTAATTTGTTTTGCAGTTGTACATTTCAAATTTCAGTTTCAAATCTTAAACATCGTCGTACCTACGAAAGGTCATACACCAAATCATGGATCTAGCGTGTAATTAAATAAAACAACTCAAGTAAATAATGAAATTTAATTTTCGAGTAACTATGTATAATAAATATCTTTTTAAAATATATTATATACATCATATCACGTTGGTAACACAATAACGGGATAGTATTGAATTGATTTTTCATGGGTTCTAAAACTACGAGCTAACGTTGCATATGATATTTGGGTAGTTATAAATGTTGATTGAACGAGTAGAGTCACAATGGAAAAAGTAACAGTCTGCAGCGACGGGTGCACCGATGACGTACCGGCGTGCAGCTCTGCGAGACTTTCTTCTGGAACGAATGGAATGGTATTAGTCATACAAATTAAAAATACCAACTTGTAAATTTAAATCTTTTGAATCTAAAAAAACTGATTAACTGATAACAAATCTTTTTATAACAGTTGACGTATTAAAACGAAATCAAATTTCTAACATACAGAAGGCTGGCTGGAAGGTTGTAACTAGTGTTGTTATTGGAGGTGGCTATCTGGCTTGTTGTTCATGAAAAAACTTTATTAACTGAAAAGTCATCATAAAACCTTATGACCATTTAAGAAGATAAATAATATTTTATGATCCGTATAAGCAAACACTAAAGCAATGAATAGAAAGCGATTTAAAATATATTCAACTTTATAGACCTAAATAACACTTCACTAACCCCGTCAGCTCTTGACAGTAAGGCTTTAACGTTCAATTTAATGAAAAGCCACGCTGAACCTTTTTATAGATAATAAGGCACTTGGTGCAATGGAATTTAAGTATTGGCTTTAGAAATAAAGTATTTTATTTGAAAACCTTTTCTTCTCTTACCCTATGATAAATAATATGCATATATATATGCACATATTACCATTTTATGAATAAAATATTAGTCCGTTTATATTCCCGAGATGTAATATGTCTGTAATAAAAGTCACATTACAGAATTGGCAAGTGACATCATGGAAAGAGCAATTTGTAGAAAAATGGGTGTAATTCAGAATGTTTTACAAAAGTGAAGTATTTTGTCTGATACCAGCTGTAGTTCATGGAATTGTCTGTTATTGTGAAAATAGGAATAAAATTTTGGAATATAATTGGATGTAATTATTTCTATAACTAATATTTTCACATATAAGTCTAAATAGTTGTTTTTGAAGTTTGAGGAATCGAAAACTTTATATTAGTTATTAAAATACTCATAGGATTTCAATGTGATAAAACTTTTTAAACTTATTATTATAAAAGTTTTAAAATAAAATAATTGTTATTCAAATTATACTTATTATGTAACAGACAACAATAACAAATAATGTATATTCTTTATTGGAATGCTTGAAGGAAAAAAATCTTTTAATAAAATTGCTTTAAGAAATAATTTGTTTTTTTCGAATATTGGTCATTTTTGCACTTGGCAGCTCGCAGCGTACTGACACTGTCAAAAGAAAACGTTATTAAATAAAAATATGAAATCCGAAACCACATTTTTTTTTCCATTTTTAATACGTATAAGCATACTGTTATATTCTGAATTCTACAACTACTTACTTTCGTATTTCTAATAAGTTTCATGTTATGGAATTTGTTTTTGGTATTTAGTATTTGAGTAATGGGATTTTAACAAAGTCATTATAACGTGTTTGTCGGACACACGCGGAGTCGTCACCGTGTAAACAATTATAAATATCAAAATTCCGAAACTCTATGATTTCCTGGATTTGAACTTAGTAAAGATAATTAATAATATACTTTCTAATTAAAAATTCTGTGATTTTAATATCTTTTTTACTACTAATGTTATATAATGTATTATATGTTTGTGTTGGTATGTAATAGGCAAATTTTGAACTTTTTTAAGTTATCTGCGCTTTATATAAAATCAAGTCTAACAATAAGCAAGGCATACATTTTCAGCTATATATAAATCCTTAAGTAATATAATGTTAAAGTCGTTAAATAACAAAAAAATATTTTTTTTAACATAATTAATATTTTGTGAAATATAATATAAAATATTAGTTAATGTAATAATAACAGTAGTTACAAAATTTAACTGAATTCAACTAAGTAAAAGTTACGCCAAAGTTATTAACACTAAGCTATCATGTTCACACATATGAAACAATTTAATTCAATCATGAAAGTACTACTGAATTGAAACAACTTTGATAATATGTTAGACAAGTTCTTAATTAATTAAAGTCTACTCTGTTCATTTGGCAATCAATTCGAATTG
Organism: Melinaea menophilus ssp. n. AW-2005; assembly: GCA_918358695.1. Lineage (NCBI taxonomy): Eukaryota > Metazoa > Arthropoda > Insecta > Lepidoptera > Nymphalidae > Melinaea > Melinaea menophilus. Next base: position 18,677,860 of record OU911048.1, read on the forward strand.
AATTTAATAGAAATCTGGGAGGAATATTAAACTTGTTCATATCCGAACTAACTTTATTATTATTATTATTATTTAATTTCACTTATATATTTTAATTAACCATTAATCAATTTGGAATTGTGTTTGGTCGTATTTAATATAAAAATGTGCATAGTTTAAATTCGCGTCATAAATTAATAACTTTTGACTTAAAAAAAAATTTTTACATTACCATTAAGTACATGCACAGCAACAGTGTGTGGGCGAGCTCCTCTCACAGCGCAAGTATAGTTTCCAGCGTCGCTACTGTTAACGCGAGCCAGACGTAGCACGCTGTCAGCTCCACCGGGAACTTGCTCAGTTTTCACACTGTGAAAGGATGGGTGTGTCCATAATTTAAGCGCATTAAAGAAATTGACGGGGATTGATTTCGATCAATTATATATTTGAAGTACAATACGACACTTAATATGTTGTTTAATAATTTGCATTTAAGATGTTGTTTAATAAACTTTCTCTTTTGCAAATCAAAGTAATATAACCTTGAGTAAAATGTAAAACACAATAATGGGTACAAATAAAATACAATTATAGAAATCACACGGAAAATTTGCTTAAATTTTTTATTTTATCAGATATTTAAAAGAATAATAAAAAGAAAATGAAGTGAAATGTCTTAAAAGTGTATTGCCGAATAATTAATAAGTTTTTAATAAAAATAAGTATTATTTAAGTAAAATACAGTGTTTTAACTGATTAAATACGATATTAGATCTATAAATAACATCAAAAACTATATTTTTACCAAGAAAAGGTAATAAAAACGTAATTTTCGAAGTTATCGGTTCGAGAACGGCATTATTAAACATTTTCGAAAAACCCGTGGAGTATTTAGTTTTATTTTAAATATATATCATATACATGAAACTACACAATACTGATTTTATAATGAGTACAGTCCATCCACACACCCAGGCACCATTACTTATCCCATTCGCTTGACAAGTTGAAAAGTACTTTAATAATAAACTTTATTAAAATTATAATACTAATTACACATTCTCAAAGAGGGTTGGCGTCAGGCAAGCGGTCGACCGTAAAAAAAAAGATAAAAAGTTAGCAGTATGGTAATACATTCCTTTAATTCCAGAGAGTACCTCATAGACGACACGCAGTGGCAGCACTAGATTTCTGCGGGAATTGGATTAGAGTTGTCGCAGTTACTTGAACCGGTGCCACGAAAGTAGCCAGCCCGGAAACAAAGGGATGTAAGACTGAGGTTTGAAAGTTGGAATGTTGAAAATGAAAGAGGAAGAGAAATTGCGGAGGTGTTGAAAATAAGACGAATAAATGTGGCATGTTGGTATTGTTGCATGGCATATACAGGAGATAAAATGGAAGGGATCGAATACGAAAGAAATTTGTTAAATTTCCAATTATTCTTACATGCCACATGCCCATTAAAATCACCGTCCACATATATCTGCTCATTGTCCGGATCATCCATCATCATAAAATCAAAAAATTCTGTTGTAGTCTAACACCCGACCCGGCTTGAGAAACATACACAATTAATACATTAAGGATGAAACCTTCAAACAACATTTTCACAATTATGATTCTATCACTCGCCCGTTCACCCCAGTCACACACTCTTAATATCTCATCAAGCACAATTCCAACACTATTCTTTTTTCCATCATCCCACAATAATAAAACTTGGGAAGTTTACAATTGCACAATTTGTGCAGATCTGAAAATAAGTAGAATCAAAACACAGCACTAGTTTTTCGATTTTGCCGATGTCTCCAATTTTGTTCATATTTTATTGCAGTACCGTTACCAGGCTGTTCTCACTTTCGTTAGCTTGGTTACCTCATACAAAACGATGGCAGTATTATCCGGGGCGTAAAGCAAAGCAACACGGAATGGATTAAATGGCGACAAGTCACCGGAACAACATGTATCGCTCGAATTTTCCTTAAACTGGAGGGGAAAATTATCGATCTGAGTGCTGGGCGATAAAGGCGATGGATGTAAAATATCTACATGTAACGGAGATGGGAATGTTAAGATGGATATCTGAGGTGACAAGAAAAGGTAGAATAAGAAATAAGTATATTAGGGGAAGGTTGGGAGTAGCGCCAGTGACAGAAAAAAATTGAGGTAGCCGTCTGTAATGAGGAGGGATGAAAGACATTTAATCAAAAGAGTATTAGATATGGAAGTGGAGGTAGACGATGATCGATGAAAAGATGGATGATTGGAGAAGTGAGTGTGGATGGATGGAAAGAGAGAGATGGAGTGTGTACAGAAATAACGCACATACTGCACCGACCTTAAAAATTCTGCTAAGGGCAAGAGGATGATGATGACTTATACTTCTTTTAACTTCGACATTTGCAATTTAAATTTGTTTTAAATAAATAGTGACTTTATTTGCTTTCCGAGGTCTCTTTAGCTGTAATGTTTGAATTTTTAAAGAATAAGGAAATTATCATTTTTCTTTAAAATAGTATTTATAATCTCATAATTTTTGAACAACTTAGATATTGGTGTAGCGTTATAAAAGCAATGCAAAAAGTTTGGGGATGTTAATGTGTTCTTGCTTTTTTTGAGTTGTGTTTGTGGGTCTATCTACAACTTATCATCTGTCATTTTTATTTACATATTTCTAGTCCACTCAATAACATTTTATATCTTTTCTTGCTAATTATAATTTTAATGATTTTTAAAACATAATTTTTTTTATTAGTGGAGTTTATTATAAATGTTTAGTCCTTGTTTTGCTTTATCAGAGATTGCGGCCTTAGTTTGACGCGTCCATCAGGGCTGCATCAGATGGCAAAAGTCAGGCGTATAGAGCTTGGGTTAATAGTGCGTTAGTCACTAAGGATCTCAACTCTAGAGATTAGCTGGCAAGGTACCCGCCCGGCACGCGCAAATTTTGGGCGCTTTCTAAGGCCACTCTGAGCAATTTCTGTCAGCCATCCCTACCGCTATTGCGTATAGAAAATGACTCTCTAGCCTACATGGCAAAAGAGAAAACCGATGTCTTGGGTACTCTTTTTGCCTAAAACTCTACTATGGACAACCAAGGAAAAACACTGCCGACCATCCCACGACGTCAGAGCCTAATTCCAGATATATTTTTCACCAAAAAAACTTTTCGACAGTCTCTATTTTCCTTGGACGTTCATAAGTCGAGTAGGTTGGATGGGATTTCTCCATTGGTGCTAGAACATGTACCCCTGAGTTGACTCTAGTGCTAAGGCGTCTATTTCGGTATTTCTATCTTAAAGCTGTAGTTCCAGTCGCATGCTTTTGTCCATCCGCTTCCAAAAAAATGGTGTTGCTAGAAGGACCCAGTTAACTAAAGACCTATCGCTATTACCTCTCTTCTCTCTAAAATAATGCAGAATATCATTAACCGTCACCTCCTAACGTACCTCGAAGATGGTCAGTTGATCAATGACTATCAATATAGCTTTCGCCATGGTCGCGATCAGCTGGTGATCTTCTATTACATCTTACGCACCGTTGGGCAGCGGTTATTGAAAGCAAGAGAGAAGGTCTTGCATTTAGTTTGGATATGTCAAAAGCCTTTGATCGTGTTTGGCACAAGGGGCTTCTTTCCAAGCTTCTTTCCTATGGGCTTCCCGAGAGCTTATGCAAGTGGTATAGTAATATGTATGCTTTCTTACTGGGAGGAGCATACAGGTCATGCTAGGTTTTTTCTCGGACCCCAAGCCCGTGAAAGCTGATGTACCCCAATGGTCCGGATCATTCTTAATATCAGCTTCTACCGTTTGACAGCGTACAACAGAGAGTTGTTCGGATTCTCGCGAACCCGTTGAACCGGAAGCCGGTTTGCGAACGGCTGGACTTCTTAGCATTGTGTAGAGACGTTCCTTCTCCGTGCGTCTTCTACCGCATTTACCACAGGGGGTGTTCCGATAAGCTATTTGATTTGATGCCTGCCGTCGAATTTCATCACTGCACAGCGCATCATCGAATCCAATACCATCCGTACCACCTGGCTGCGTAGCGATCTTCTATTCTGCGGTGTTCAAGGACCTTTCTTCCACGTACCATTCGAATGTGGAACGAACTCCCTTCCGCGGTATTTCCGTACGATACAACGTGGGTGACTTCAAAAAAGGCCTTTTTTCCTACCTCCAAGGCCGGTAACTCTGTTGTGAATCCTAGGATATTGCAAGAGTTCGCAGGTACCATCTGTGACCTGCAAGCTCATTTGCCCTCCTCTAACATAAAAAAATCTTATATAAATTATTATTAAAATACAACTTTAATTAAATTAATGGTCTTAACCTGAATGTAGATAAGACGAAGGTTCTGATATTTGAAAGAAATGAAGAAAGAACAGAATGTAAGATCAACGTGAATGATAAGATAATAGAACAAGTGAATGAAGTGGTATATTTGGGAAGTATGTTTAGCAGAGACGGAAGATACGAAATGGATGTGGAAAGGCGTATTGCTGCTGGTAACAGAGTCAATGGTGCTTTGACTGCATTGTTGAGATGGCAAAACGTCAGTATAGCTGCACGTTTGGCTGTACACAATGCAGTTTTGCTACCGACACTGTTATACGGCAGCCAAACGTGGGTAACACAGAAGAAGAATGTAAGAAAGATGAATGCTGTGGAGATGCGATCTCTTCGCAGAATATGTGGAGTAAGTCTAGCTGATCGAATCCGCAATGAAGAGATCCACAGAATGGCAGGTACTAGCGAAGATGTCACGGTGAGAATGAAGAAGAACGTGCTCAGGTGGTTTGGGCACGTTGAACGAATGAGTGATGAAAGAATGGTAAAAAAGATTTATATGGGAAAAGTGAGCGGTAAGAGAGACAGGGGGAGGCCTCGAGTGACCTTCGAAAATACAGTAGCTACGATACTGGAGGAAGGTCACGTAAAGAGCATGAGGACCCCCCGGAGGGCATGTATGAAGAAGTTGATGTCTGTGGCCGAGGCGAAAGAGGTATGCAGAGACCGTAGCGTTTGGCGCTCCGTCGTCTCTGGCTACCCCGCAAGGGATATGGCGTGAAGGTGAAAAAAAAAAAAAAAAAAAGAAAAAAAAAAAAATGTATTAATAATAATATACATTTCATTCCATGTAATTTTGTACAATTTGGAAAAAGTTGATATAATTCATCTCATTAAATGATTTACAAAGATTTTGCAACAAGAGTAATACTTATGTGAATATTGTTTACATAAAAGATATATTATTATTACACGATTATATTTATTAAATAAATAAACTTCACTGGGTGTTACTGTCAAAGCCAGTAAGGCCAACGGAGCTGACTTAAAGAAATTCTCACCTAATTCCACCTCTGGTTGTGTCAGCATTGAGAGCTCTGCCCTCATGTAACCAAGTTAGAACGGAAGGAGTTTCTACATATCTCGCCCTGCACATTAGCGCTAAAGTGGATTCCGCTTCGTAATACTTCTCTTGGAGAGGACCGCCGGCTTCGTCTACCACCCACACTTGTGGTGCTAAGAAAAAAAGATTGTATCGGCAATTGTTTTAAACAGTTACTTTAATAACCAATACTGAACTGAACTGAACAGAAAAATATATTTGAGTAGTGTGAGTTTATTTTGTAATTCTTGGCGCCGAAAATAATTATTTTAATAATAAAGTACATACAGTCGTTATTAAATTGTTATAGATATAAAACAAATATATATGTATAAAGATAAGATTTATATAAGATGATAATAGATAAAGTATTATAAATATTAGATTAAGAGTATTAAAAATTATATTCTTAGACAAAATTATAAAGTATTGTTCTTTAAGTGCTCTAGTCCACTATAATTATTTACTTATTATTGACATTTAGGTTCTTGCTATTGATATATAATAACTTACTATTGACATGTAAGTACATCCTGCTAACTCTAGGTGGATGTGTTGATATTTGACATTCATACACTCCCTCATCGTCAGGCTTCACTTCCCTGATCAGTAGCCTCCAGTTTCCGGGGTACCGTTTGCCAACAGACACCCTGTTATCAGCTGCGTAAGTGACCGCTCCAACGGTAAGAAGTTCTGGTATATCATCTCTACCCTTTCGTCGGACCCAGGATACCTAAGTAAACATTTAATATTAATACCTTTATTATATAAATATTTAAATATGATCCGGAAGCTCAAATAATTTTCCTAATCTCTTTCATCTCTACCCAATTTACAATGACGATAAAGCATCAATATTTACAAATCTCTATGGATCGGGAAACCGTGGTAACCACCAGGTGGACCGACTGCTCGTGTGATATCTATAAACATAAAATGGGCCGGCCTACTTCTATCTACGTTTTCAGAAACCAAAGTCCAGCAAATAAATTCAATATAGTACATGCCTGATAATAAGATTCTTGAAATTACACAATATTTATTAAATAGATAAACAAATCTTGTAGATTTTAATTGACGTAACCAACATTAATGGTGACATAATCTGAGCATATGTTACTATGTAACTATATAATTGTATTTCATTACAAATGCCATGACAAAGTAAAGTATGTTAGTGTTTAACATAATTGTGCAGCTTATCGATTTTGCAGTCGAATAATAATATAAAATTATTTTATTGGTTCAATAATTAATTAAATAATTAGGCCATATGAAACTTTAATGTTCGCAAAAATAAAAAATATTAAACTTTAAAATATTCGAATTATTATTTATATACAATAAAAAGAAGCAACTCTTCCTTAATTTAACGTCAGCCTCGAAAATAATTTCTAACCTTTCATTTTGCAAGAAAACCAAGGAATAAAATTTTTGGTTAATTTTAAGGCAAATATTATAATGTCATTGGACAAATAATTATATATGTCAAAAAGTATCAAAAAAAAATCAGATTGCCTAATTACTCGTATTAAGTAATTGGAATAAAAATAAGTTATAATTCCGATAGTCAGACGGTTAAATCTTTAAATTTACAGATGATAATTCCCCAAATCACAAAATGTACTACACTTAAGTAAATTATAATGCTTAAGAAGCTTATTTTCTATTAAATATCTGTTATATTACGTATTAATTTTATAAATTAAAGGAATAATTGAGCAATATTTTTATTATTGTTATTTTTAACACTATTTACACTTTCTCACTTAAACTAAATTATATAAACTATATTAGAGGAGATCATCTGGATAGTGATTCAGTTCCTTTGTTTAAATGTAATTGACCACTTTCAGTATTGGAGTTCTCTTTTTAAATTGTATTAAGTTACATTTACAAAATTAAACTGGAGTGAATACATTCACAGTAGCAATATTTTATACGACATAATATTGAATTAAAATTATTATTATGGTATTATTATGTAAATTATATTATTAATTTTTAAAATAAAAAAAAAATAAATTGTGAAAGCAAAAAAAAATGTAAAAATTAGCTATTTGTTACTACGTAAACTTTAATTCTTTTTTTTCTTCACCCTAATAAATTATAATCGGAATTATTCAGTTCATTGCAAAGTAAAAAGAGAACCATATTTTACCTTTAAATAACATCGTTCTCTTATCTCAAAAACATAGCGAAAATAAATTCACGGAATCCTTTGTAATTGGTGTCAAGAGTTTTGCGTCTGCCAATTTTCTACAACGATCGTTACAATTTCGGTAATTATCTCAAAGGTTTTGAAACAACAGGCCCTATTATCGTGGGCTAGTATTATTCACGTCAATCATCAAAATATTATTTAACCCGGTGAGAGGCTATGTCATAATTCTTTTTAACACAATTTAGTTGATAATAACATTACTTTAGACTTAGTAAGATTTAACTTTATTTGAAAAGTAACAAAGTCCTAAAAATAAATAATAAATTCTTTCTTAATAAATTTATTTATAATAAATAAATATTTAAAAAGAAATATTGATTTTCACACAGTATTAAAATTATAATGTATTATTTGAAATTTCATATAGAAATAATAGCCTTGACACATGATAAGTTTTAAATGTTGAAATAATATAAATGTAAAATGTATAATTTTGGACAGAACTGAAAGTAGCACCTTCGGTCTCTAAACTAAGGTACCGTGTCGGGAAAAATTCTATCTATAAATTAATAATTATTATTCCATTCTAAGCTTTGTTTTACAATGTCATATTTTTTTTATTTTTTTAGGGTAGATACTTTGTCTCACTGTAAATGAAGCTAATAACGAGATTCTTGAATATGATATGATGATAGAAAATGTATATTTAATATTGAATAATATTGTAACCTCATAAACTAAAAAAATCTTTATTTATTAATTGATGAATCATCATAACGAACCAATGGAAAATATTAAAAGATCTTGTGGCGAGTACTGACGCTGAAAAATCACAATCATTTAGGATTTAAAGAAATGCTATCTTCGTTAATCAAATTACAAGTCATGAAAAAAAATCAATTAGTACATTACACAGTGAGTCTTGAACCGAGTTAAATGTTATAATATAAAAGCACACCCATGATGAGTAATATTATTTATCACACTTACATAAATAATATCCGACATTCATTACCAAGGTATTTTATATTAAAATCAAATATAATCCATCTGATTCCTTGGACATTTAGGCTATGTACATTTTTTCATTACAATCATAAATCCTAATCAAAAATTTAATTTTACGGATATAGAAATTTGAAACGCAATATTAAGATCATTAATAACGCCCAAAAGAAGACAGAAATAATCTCAATAGCCTTTGCGAACTTAATAAGCTATAAATCAGGGTACAGCTGTCTTTAAGCTTATTTCCTTTACATAATTAATATTTCGAATATTTTGCAAAAACAAATTGTTTTTAATTCAATTTACAATTTTTGAAATGGTGTGCTATCATAAAAAAACAAAAATTATTATAGTAAAGATATTTAATAAAGGAGATTCATCAAAACCAATTTAGTTTTGTTTTATAAATAGACAATGTGCTTGGCTTGGTAGTGTTGTTGTGGAAACAAAAGAAACCGGTCAAGTGTAAGTTGGATTCTTGTGTTCGCGTGCAAGTGCTACTTAGTAGCTCTTATACAGTTTTCTCGTATTTTCTAAGGTGAGGTAGCAAGGTAAAGTTCGGATAAAATAATTTTGAAATTACCTTTGTATAAAAAGACGCTTCGTGTGTTAAAAATTAGGACATTCACGCTTACTCAACTTTGTGAAAGAGCCATTCGTTCGAGAACAAAGTCTTTGTACCTACTTTATATTCATATTCTGAAAGAAGGTGGGACCGCGCACAATTTTAAAGTATTCCAAAGGTCTTACTTTGCTACTTATATATAGAGATTTAAAATTGCACCTCTTAGGAAAGTTCCTCCATTTAGCAATTTAGTCCAGATACTTGCCAAGATACCTAGTCATTTCGAAATTTCTAACGACTTCAATGGTCCTCCCTGAATCCTCTAGTGCTTTACTATAGATGCTTTTAAACTCACCGTCTTATCTTGAAGAAGGCTAATCCTGCAATTCAGATGCGCGTCTTCACCTAGCTGTATTGTTATCTTAGTTATATTTTCATTCGAATCTTCGAATGTTGGACCATATTTTCTATCATGATCGAAGTAGGTGTTTTTGACCGATACGACATGTGGAACCATGTCAACATTTATGACATTTGTTGGAGCTGCTAGAGTGCCTGTTTCCGGTTCTGGTGAAGGTTGGGGTACTTTAAATGATTTTGTGCTGTCAATCGTTGAGTTTCCCAGGCGGAGCATCACAGGCGCCGGAACGATGCCAGTGCTGAGTGCGTAATATGGAGTTACTGTTTGGTCTTCTTCTGTCGTTGAAGGCGATATTTCTGGGAAGCAATTATTGGAAAGAGTGACAAAAATAATTTTAGTAACAGAAATTATGTCAATAACTATGTATTATATCTCATTTAATAGTTATACCTTATTTACTTATTGGGATTTCTTACGTAGATACGTAACCTTGAACCTAATTTAATGGTTATATATTTAGTCTATACGACGAAACTTTGTTTATTTTGTTTAAGATATTATCAAAACAGTTAAAGTTATAACTCGTAATAAAAATAAAGTCTTGTGTCATAAATTATAATCTTACCTAAATTTTAGAAATGTTTATTACATTTTTAATATAATCGTTTCAAATAATATTTTTCTATGTCATTCGTACACATTTATTTAAGAAAAGTAAAAAATAGGAGATTTTTTTGTAATACAACAGTTATTAAATAATTAACAAGTAAATAATATATATTTATTAATTTACATCCAAGTTATAGGTATATATTTTATAATAATCAACTTATATAAAATATATTTTTTTAATTAATTACTTTTTATCAATTGTAAAAGTTGAAATTTTTCTATAATAATTTCTTTTACTGATTGCAAAATGAAGCAAAACTTATGTATAATAAATTTTCTTCCATTAGTTTTTTAAAATAATATTTTGTAAATGTGTGGTTACCTGTTGTAAATTGACAGACGGCTATCTGAGTGAAAAGCAACACGCCCACACTCCACATCGCGCCTGAACGAGGCTTCGCCCGACTCGAGGTTTCATAATCTGAAACAATATATATTCATAAGTTTATAAACATATTGTTTAAATATTATCTTTACGTTTTTATATACTATACGTATATATACCCTTTTGGAATTGCACAACCCTACTATAGTTTCTTCAATTTACATAAACTACCCTTTTGGATTTCATTCGACATCATATTTTAACACACACACATACCCCAGCTAATGTTACAAGCTAATGCATGTTTATATATGTTTAAAAGCATAAACAATACCCACTGAGTATCCACAGAAAAAATTATAAGAAAAATTTATAATAATATTAATTTTTAAACATAATTTTACAGAAATAAAAACATAAATACCATCTTAATTATTTTATTACGATAGTGAAAAATCATTAAAATTAAGAATAAATAAGACCAACTCAATAATATTAGGTGAAATTAAATTGTTTATATGTTGTTAACAATATTAATAGTCTATATATATGTATATATATAATGAATATTGATTACATTAATCCTGCCTTCCAACCCAATAACGCCCATTTAAACCAAAACAAAACAGTCTGTTTACCTTTATTTTCACATTACCTGCTCGACGTGGAATTAATTGTGTATTTATGCAAATATTCCTTTTCCAAATCGCGTCACGAGTCGCGATGGTTATCTGCACACAATCACAGATTACATTCCTAAATGCCGCTCGTTTAACCGACATCACGTCTTTGTTCCCTTGGCCTTTACAAATTGTTTGTAAGTTGTAAGCGACTAATAATTAAAAATAATAATTAAGTATTTTACAATTTAATTTCTATTAAACTTATAGATTATTTTCACCTACGTTCTGAAAGTCACAAAATAAACATGTTAATATTTCTTATTTGTTACTGAGATAGATAGTAATAATTTTTGACAGTGGTCTCTAACTACTATTCATTCAATCACCCTTAAAAAAAATAGGTGTTATAAATAAACTAACTCTTTGATTAATAAAAAAATCGATATAAAATAAAATATAATATTTTTATATTATAGTATACAATATTTTTGTATATAAGTAAATTAAAATAAAAATCTATCACAAAATACTTTTATCGCTTTTGTATCTCATGTTATGAAAGTGCAATATATTATATGCATTTAGAGCTCATAGAAATTTTAGACTTATCAGACATGAGCATGCAGGTCATGATAAATGTTATCATCATGGATTTTTTGAATAAAATATTCGCTTTTCACTTAAAGCATGACGCTATGTCTTTAATTCTCTCAAGACATCTTAGATTCATTCAGCGAATGTTTTAAAGTCTGTCGTAAATCTAAAATACAAATTGTAAAGTAGGTACTGCAAGTCCAAATTAAGTAAGTTGGGAGTAAGCCGACTACCAAAAAGAGAAATTAGCCTTTGTAATTCCAATTCTCTTTACAAATTCATGTTATAATTTAACTTCAGAAACAATTTGTAAGGTAAGCAAAAAGTAATTAATATTACATATAGTAGATGGCAAAATATTCTTCATAATACAACGTGCATCCAAGAAGCATAATAATGTAAGTTGTAGAACAAAATTTTAAAATTTTATTGAAGTGGCTATTTTATAGGTAAATGTATCTTATATTAACTTACTAAAATTTAAAAAAAAATCAAAACTTTCTAAATAAATCTAAAGACTACAACATTGTAATTTGGATAAGTAACAAAACTGAGAAGAAAATACGTAATTAGAATGAAGTGTTAATAAGCAATTATTAAAATAGAACTAAAAATTTTAAGCAAATTACTAATTGGATAAACATTTTAACCCCTTGTTGTGAATTATTTTTTTACATTTTTGTCGTGCTGTTAACAAAAATTACACCTTAAATAAATGAAAGTTGTCCCGAGGCCTTCGTTTTAATCTGGGACGGAATAACAACATAAACAAAGGAGTTCTGCCCCCAAAAAAATGTTAAATTAACAAATTGAAATATTCTCTCACAAATATATTTTTCTTATTAAAAAAATCACAAAAACTAGCTTATTTTACGATGTGAAAATGGAATAACCATTACGAAAAGAAATAAAAGATTGTTAAAATTAAGTTCAAATTACATATGTATATGATTGTGCATAATATTAATTTCAATCTAAATATGCAAATAAAGCTAAAGTATCTCTTTGTAATTCCAAATTTACAGCTTTCACTAAATACTAAATACTAATATACGGTGTTTACACAAAAAATATATATTTAAAAAATATTTGTCTGTCTTTCTGTCTCTTTGTTCCGGCTAATCTCTAAAACGGGTGGACTTTATATATTTGGATTTAGGCTGCTTTTGTTTTTAAATAAATTATTTATTTATATTAAAAGTATGTAAGTAGTAATAACGAATCGCCGTTTTCATAATTAGTTTTTTTTTTTAAATCCGTAATTATAACTGCAAATTCTGTTTCGCATTCTGCTACTGTTTTTTCCCTTGATTCTCTACACCATTGGGACACCAACAATGGATAATCTTCCTGAATGGGATATCATATCGACAGGGCATCAATAAAGAATACCAAAACAGTATTGTGCCACAACACAGAACGAATGATGTGTTAAAAAAAAGAAAAATAATAAAAAAACGACTTTAATGTTCTTTTAGTATGAACACCTAATGTTTTTTGATTTTTTATTAAATACAATTGTGACAAAATGATGCATTTCCCTCTTCTTACCTACCAACATTATATTTTTATTATACCATATATATATATATAATATTATATGCTATTTTCTTTTTATTTGAGACATATACTTTCATATGCATTTAATGAATAGCTCTTAATTTGGAATTACAAACAGACACTTAAATTTTACTGCGAATAAAAAAGTATCAATGTTCTTATTTTTTAGAATAAATTAATAACATTATAATTAAGAAGTAATATTTCAACAAATATTCATCTTGGCATCATACTTTCAATTATATTAAAGTAAAATAATGAAATCTCAATATTTACATTATTTTAAAACAAGGTAGCATTTCATTAAAATTATAATGAAAAGAAAAATATTTAATCCATTTTACCAGTCTCAAATATTATGAAACTGAAAAAGTTTTCTTTACTAAATATAAAAGTATTAAGCTCTCAAGAACATTGACTGAGCTTTTAATAAGCTGAGTTACTTTCAATGATTTATTGTGAACTTCACTAGTTAACAAACTATTTGAGTTTAATATGCATTACTCGTAGATAACATATGGAGCTGAATATATTTAATGTTACAGAATGTAATGTGATAATAAATATTCTTAAAACGTAGTTTTCTTTGAAAAGAAGTAGCCGAAGTTGGTAAAGAAATCAAAAGGCCTATTTCTTTGGCTACTTATTCTTAATAGCTCCCGCGATTAATGCTCTTGTAATTTCTTTCTTTGTCGTTAATTAGAAGTAACTTTTTCTGGCACAGTCAATTAAATAGAAACAAATTAATTAAGTTACACTTTCATCGAGCTTGGAGGAATTAGGAATTTATTATGTTTTATTGACTGTTCGGAAAAGTTGTACCCTGTTTGCGGTTTTACTTTAGGAAACATAATTTAATCATTATTAAGAAAAAATATTTTTATGATAAGTGAGCTAATATTATCGAATAAAAAAATTATAAAACTGAAAGAATAATATGAATAAAAGAACCTTGTGCCTTAACTCTTTATAGCTGGTAAAGCCTTTTTAAAGTGAAAGTGCCCAACGGCTGGAGGTAGTTCATATAATTGGAGGGTACTCAACACTTTTTCACTATAAGTTGAAGATATCGACAGATTGTCACTCGACCGCGTTTTCAATTTTCAATTTTATATTAAAAAACACGTTTTTGAGGAAAGCTTCTTTTTGAATATAAATTTATGTACCCATTTAGTAATTAGAATATTTCTGGTTATTTTATTATTGATAAAAACGTCAATGAAAGTTCGATTATGCGAATAAGAGGATCAAAATGTCAAAGCACAAAACGAGCTTTAGCATCGAAAGAAAAGGATTTTGATGTTTCACTTTTTAGAAAGTATTTATCGAACTGAAGTGTATTATAAAGATATGTGTATTCGTCCCTAAAAAGTTTAGTGACCTAAATATAAAAGATAGATACAATACTGTGTTGAAAAATTTTGATGTTATCACTACATAAACAGACCTGCTTTGAATATTTATTGTAAAGTCTACTATAATATAGTACAGAATTATACATATTAATGTAAGACAATATTGCTTGTATACAAACTATTATATAAACCATTATATTGATTCATTCTGTTTATATTTTTTAATATTATAATATTACAAAATAGAAATTTAAGTAGCATTTATACTAAAACTTGCAGATTACGTTACTGATATTGGAGCTGCTGTTGTGCAGGAACCTTATGAAAATAAACGTTAAATGTATTCTTCAGGGATTATGCATAAAAATTTATTTGCATTTGCATAATGCTTTTAGTATTGTTGTATATTTTCTTATTTTAGTGCACATTTATTCAAAAGATTAACACATTTTAGTCCGGGTTTTTATTTCACTTTCAGGTGAAAACACCAAATATGTTTTGGACTTCGACCGCGGTAATATTCTGTATTGCATGATATATGATTGGTATAAATTTGACATGACTATAGACAGTTGAGTCGAGTTCGATATTACATTGTATTAAAATATTTAAGGAAAATCTTAAAATAAATATTATCTTCTAATGGAGCGTTTATATTAAGTAAAAGTAACTTAGAATAAGAATATCATCATATATAATATTAGCATTTATAATCTGATTTTCGTTTATTTTATATAACATAATCGTAACATAAACTAAGTAATAAAATTATAAATATATCATAATGAGATAATTGCCGCTCAGGTTGGATGAGTGTAGTGTTTTACCATAAAAAAATCAACATTGCTAAACAAAAATGAAATATCACCCATGTTGGTGGAATTTTAAATGGAGAGCAAAGACAGTTTTTCAGTGGAATGTTACGTAACCCGAATGAAAGCATATTACGCTTTGAACAGCCTATGCCAACGGAAATATTGTACAGTAAAGCCAACGCTCATTAGGGAATATAAACGGATTCTAAACATCCGAAGCACAAAGGAAAATTATGGTTAAAGTAGAAAAATCTGATTTATAGAAAAATATTATATTTCATTCCTATAGTAATAATACAATATATTCTCCTATCCATTATATTCTCTTATAGTAATAATACAATAATATGACGATTTTTATTAGGATCTTGTAAATATAAATATTTTGAGTTTATAATAATATTTACATCCGTCGTTAATTAAAATCAGTAAATAATATATAGTTAATAGATACTTTCTTTATGACTTGGCTGGAATATGTCTGATTATGAAAAGCACCGTATGAAGCTATCTTGAGTTTAGGGTTACTCGTACCACAGTACAAATCTCGTAAACAAGATGGATTTGATAAACGGTCAATATCATGATTTAAAGTCCAATTCCTTTTCATTGTATTTTTAACTATATCTGTATTGTTTCCAGGTTATTTTTTTAAGTACTTGAAACTTTAATCAATCGCCTTAATATAATTAGCTTGTCATTTTATAGGTTTTTCTTTCATAATATTTTTTTATTTATAATAATAGAAATATAAAAATATAGTCATTACACAATTATTTACAGCAAAATAATAATGAGTTTAAGATAATACATTAAAGATAAGCACACGCATTAAACTTATAATCTGCTATTCCTGAGAGAGAAACTTTTATACCATAACGGGATATTTCTTGAGTTTTAAAGTCAAAAGGTGAAATTTTAACTTTATTTAATACATTAACTTCTAAAGCATTTAAGCGTTCAGTGAACAAATAATAAATTTAACTAAACCAAATCATCAAAACTTGGAGCAACCTATAAATAAAGTAATTACTATATCTTATAAAAGACTATAATATATATATATAATATACTTATAAAAGACATTTATTTTTGTAAATATTTTTTTTGGTCTTATTATTATCCCACAAAAGCAATCATATTTCTTATATTATGTCAATAGGATTTAGACATGCGATACCTTGAACAGAATTGCTTTGATTAAAAGCAATAAAAGAATACCAACACTTAGGAAACCAATAAACCTTTCGGTAGCTTTCAATAGACCTCCGCAAGATTAATATCATTCCTTCTATCTAAATAGGGCATTGTCTCCTTACGCTCGGTGAAAGGGCTCGAGACGAGTGCCATAGAAAAGGCATTGAAGGTTGGAATATGAATATCTTTTCCACTTTGGGTATAATTGCCCTGATTGTGATCATATTTTTTTCTGTTATTAATGTTTATTTCATCGTGATATTTAATATACTTCTGTCATAATATTATTTACAAATGACAAATAATAAAAGTCATGAAATTATTATTTTCATGCCGACAGTATTATCCTTTTTTTAAACTATAAAAAAAAATCCTTTGAAATAAATGTATCATTATTACAGTCTTAAGAAAATGCGTTCTATTTTAGATATATTTAGATCTGTTAAAAGAAGCTGAATACTTCGGGTGCCGGGAATTGAATTGCTTAGCAGTAACATAAAAAGTGAAGTTTACACTGCCTTGGAAAAAACTCTTATTCCTTTATCAGGAAAGCACTCGTAACTTTCCTACAAGTCTAATCTTTGTTGTGTGTGTCCTTGTAGTGAATAGAAATTTGTTCTTTTACTTTTTAAAAGTTGAAAATATAAGTAACTTGCCAGTATAAATTGTGGAACACGTCTCACCGCTCAATATTTGCTGTCTTGTCAACTTTTACTTTTTATAACATGGCACAAAAGTTTATACATGTTCATAATTTATGTTACTTTTAGGAAATTTCAAATAAAAATATATATCTTGTACATTTTGAGAATTCCATATCTTTTACCTCTAAGGAAAGTTTCTTACATGTTGAAAATAACTAATTTGTAATCATTGAGCAAACTAAAAAAAATGCTTTTACTGTTAATAATATTAGTAATAATTACTATGTTATTTAGATATTTGTATACTGTCAGTTTATTACAAATAGTAACATTGTAATTTGTATGTCTTACTCTAGTTCGTACAGTAAGTAAAGTAGTGGTAGTGAGTAGTTTTTGTGATATCTTATAACTAAATATTTGACTGGTTCTTGAGCATCTCGGGGTTCAAAAGTCAATCTTACATTACAATTGTATAAAATTTTGTGTGACAAAATAAATTTGATTAATTCCAATACTTTACTATTATATATCTTAACTCGTCAGCACTCAGTTTTAAACCCATTCGAGATTCGCAATCATGTGTTAGAATCTTAAACCTATATTATAATCATGACATTATAAAAGATAAAAATAAAAAGGGCATTCTCAAAGGATAATAAAATCATGCTTAATGGTTAAATAATATTTAATAAACACTTTCTTATTTCATAATAAATAATAAATACAAATATTATTCTTAAGTATACTATAATATACCTTTTTTAATTGTCGAAATACTTTTTATATACACTGCTTATTAATTAAAGGGCTCATCAAAGTATTAAAGATTTTATGAGTCTGGCCTACTTAACTGATTTGGAATTGAGTCTGATATATTTTTTTAATTATATTAATACATGAAGCAAAACTTTGTACCGTAAAAGTATGAAATTTTAACAGTTAAAATTTATATGGAGAAATTAATATATTATATACTACTGTAATAGTAATATATTAGTAAAGAAGAAAAAATTTATTACGATAATAGCATAAAAACAAAAAAAAATATATGGTCAAATTCCTGGGTCTTGATAACTCTAGTAATAATTGTAACTTGTCTTTTTCTGCATGAAAAAGCCTACATATTTTATTTCCACAAGTTGATATTTGTAAAAATATTTTAAACAGTTCAGTTAGTTGTTATTAGATAAAAAAGATGGTAATTTATTTATTTCTAACAAAAATATAACTTCAATGGTCCAAGACACAAAATATCCCATTTGTGGTGACGCTAACGCCCAATCACCGGCGATAAAGCTAACGATTGGATGTAAGGTCATTAGGATATTATTTGTATGCTAGATGCAATTTAATTAATGGAAGTGGTAGTATTTTTTTTTTTATATCTCCTAAAAACCTTTTACATTTAATTTAACAAAGATAACCTAAGTAAAAAGTAACAAAATAATTGAAAACATTGTCGAGATACAATTCTTAAAATTGCAAATTAATTATTCAAGTGTAACGCAAAAGTTAGAAATAAATTCTTTGAAGTGGAGTGTGGGCGGTGCCGGGCTTACCGAATTAAAAATTAACGTTCCTTTAATTAAGGTTAGGAAGTCTAGTTTAATTGGATCCTAAAGTTTTTTGGTTACGACAAATTTAAGCTGCAAATATTCTGAATAAATACTATGCTTAATATACCATATAAAAGTTAAAATATTTCGTACTTTACTAAGGTTTCTACTAAATATCTATAAAACTCTTGAATAAAAAGTATTTATGCATTAGAGTCACGCATTGAACGGCTATTAGACCGTCCATTAGGTTACAATGGGAGGTTTAACTTCAGACACTTCCTTAGCCTCTATTATTATAGTTGGGTGTAGTCATATTAATAAATTTACACTCAGACCCTTAGATTAGTGATTTAGTTATATATATAAACGTTGTAAATAGTCATACAAAGATTAGTGGTTTTAAGAAAAAAATATAGTTATTATTTTCATATTATATATTAGCGTAAATCCAAGTTCTTTAGCAAATGTAAGCGGATCTTCTATATATATCATCATTACATATGAAATATATATTAAAAGAAGGATCAAAACAAAATATTGAAGATGAAAGAAAATAAAAATAATACAGGATTACTGTGTGTCCTCACAAGATCCTTTTTGTAATTGTTCCCGCTTCGTGCAAAATGTAACCGTCGTTATGGTTCATTTTATATCATCGAGACTATTACATTTTACACTCGGCTTTTACATGATGGGATTACGTGTTGTGTAACATACGTTTTATTATCTGTATGTGGATCCTACAAATTGTGTTTATATATATTTTGCCCAATTTAACTATTTCGATGGTACATGCTTAAGTAAATGTATCGAAATAAACTAAAAAAATTAAAAATATCAACATTTGAATTACTGACAGAATTTATATAATTTAATATTCAATTGTATTATATACCTATTGTTAAACGTTTAATGATTATCTTGTAAGATGCCTTAAGATTCTTTTGTTTCCTGTCAGTCAGTAGTAGTACATTTTGTATTTTCTGATTTAACTGTTTATGTATGTAAAAATGTAACTATTGTTCGTAAAAATTATAAAATAAATAAATAAACTTCCGGTTAATATTCTTACGCTATATTATAATTATCACAATAAATTACTTGTATATCCGAAAATCGGCTCATCACGTAAAATGATTGGGCTTTGTTTTATTGCATCCACGACACAGGAGTCACCGGTTGATTAACGAGCACGCCTTGACTGATCGACGCCTCAATTAATAGAGCTAAAACCAATGAACACATTGTATTAAGCTATTTTTCAAACAGAAAATACAAGACTTTAGCTGTCCTCAGCAATTTGGCTTGCTTTTATACAATTATGTTTTCTTCTTGATAGACACAAATCTGATATTCTTATCTGGTCGGTTTTTCTTGTTAATTAAATTAAATCTGGTAATATAGAATTTCAGCTTACTAACTTAAAAATAAAGATATTCCTGTAATAAATGTCATCTGATTGAATGCTAATAAAATAAAAATAAAATTATTTCGTACAATAAATAAACAACTACAAAAAATTTTTGATTTTGTAGCCTTTTTTTTTACACTCCTAAGACTGATTCTATTTACATGTAAAATATAATTAATATAATAAATATTACAGTAAAATTTGTGATTTTTAACTTATTTTCATAAATCAACCTTACTGTCTAATATACTCATGGATACTAAACAAGTTAGTGATCTTTGGTCATTGATGGGATGCAGCAATAAAAAGTGGTAGAAACCTTAAGAAATATATAGAAATTGCAACCATACTAACTTTAAATTCGTTATAATAAATGATATAAGTCATTTCATCATTGATTGTTAATGTAAGTAAAAAAACAAAAAAAATAGTAAACATGTTTTGATATTCAGCGCAATAGCACAAAGTCCAAAGACCGAGAACAAGATTCAGTCTTCCCAACGGGATAACCATATGTAAGTGGATTTAAAATTCTGATCGTCTTAGTCATATTTGCTATTCATAGAGACTTGCGGTCTGAGAATATTTGGGTTATACCGCTTTATCTATTCGGATTTGCCGATTCCGACTATCATGAGTCTGACCAAGTTTTGAGAAAAATATCGGGGGAGTATTTATGTTAAACGTGTTTTAGAAGTGGTGTTATCAAACGTATAAATAAACAAGTAATAAAAATTTTGTTTTTGTTACTTCCAGAATGAGATGAATAACATCATCAAATAAATAGACATTCAATAAATTTTATTTGATCTTATTGCTACATAAAATAAAATAATTTTATCTTAAAAGCTTTTTGAAAATCAAGAAATAATATCTTATTCTCTCAAGAAAATTGCTTCAAGTACTAATGTTTTCTTTATTCCCAGTCACAATAAATCTTGATTTAAAAGTAAATCCTTTGATCGCGCAAATTCTCGTCAAGAAGGTGAAGATAATAGGAATATCTCTTGAAAAATATCTGAAAGATGCGGGCTTTGGAACTGTCATTATCTATAAAGATATAAATGAGTAGAGCGCATGTTCCCGACAAGTTCGGCCATCTTGGAACCAGGGACGCGAAACATTTTAAAATCCACTTCGCAAAGATAAATGTTCTTGCAGTTACTGAGATTTAGATCGTGGATACAGAATGTATTATCTTCGTCATCCATTTTATTTTCCCTGTTGCAAGAATATAAATGTAATTTCTTTCGCATATATGTAACTCTCTTCTGGAAAAACGATTTGTTTGTATAGCTATCATCCGAAAAGTAAATACTTATTCTTAGTAAAGTACTATTTAAGTTTTACAAAAAGATTGGTTTGTTTATTTATGCCAATGAGAAAACAAAACTAACAAACATATATTTAATATTAAAACTTTATTCAAATAAAATGAACTATTTTACGTTTTACGAGTATATGTCACTTGCGGTGAATTTTGATCAAATTTACTAAATTCCCCAGATCATGCCTCGTCACGCGAACTCTAAATTAGAAAGGATGGCAGATAAGACACGTATTTTAAATAAAAATATATCTAAGTCTTTCGAGGTGTACCCTTAATATATATCCAGTTATTATTTGCTACATTATACATAACATACATATATTTTGAGTAATATATCATGAACGCACAGCACCAATTGATAATTCCGTTGGATTTTAAAACATTAAAAAATTATTTGCTTTTCAATTTTTGGAATGGTAATAAAATGTAATTTTGTGTTTGTCAAGGTTTTTTTTTATTGACAAAAGCCTCACAGACACTTCGTGCTCTGAGAATCTAATACTTTCGCGCCCCCTTGGTGACTGATCATCTCAGTAGTAATTTTAATCTTGTGCTCTGCATGGAAGGACATTTTGTAGTTCGTCGAATAATTAGAAAGTTATATCTATTCAAAGTTTGGAAGGAATTTGTGAGAGTGGGTTTCTACGGTTAACTAATACATATAGTTGTATTGAATTTATTAACAAAAGGAACAGAAATATTCAAAAAAGTATTAAAAATAAAATTAAATCCAATATGTTATAGCGAGATCTAAGGGATATTTTTAGGGTTTAATATTATAGTGGGCTTGCCATATTTCAGATAAACTCAGTTTATGCAACAAAACGGTGTTAAAACATCGCCTACATGTTGGACCACAGTTAAAATACTTATAACATAGTTAAATTTATTTGAGAGAAATTTTTTGTCACCGCAAAATCAATTTGTAAGAAACCTCCGAGACTTGATTGCCGTTTTGAACGAACTATCTTTATATCTACAATTTATACGGAACTTTCAGAACGCAGATGGCACTAGTTAAAATTTTTCCGTCTTTCTTTCCTTCTGACCGGATACTTTCTGTTGATTTTCGTGACAAGATACAATTCTTATAAATTGCAAATTTTATTTTGTTTGCGACCTTGGCATAATATGGTTACATCCTTTTCCCTAGAGTAATTCATCTCTACTATAGTAAAATAAAGTTACGGCCTTGAGGCGCCATAGTTACTGCCATGGAATATTATTTATAATACTTAATATGTTATAACTTTCATACATAAAGTACAAAATATATTTTGTAAAAGCAATTGATACGTTAAATATATTAAACTAGATATAGTTTTAAAAACAATTTAATTTTAAGTTTAATATCTGTCTGTTTGTTTGTTTTGCACGTCTGCTGTTGTTATGAGGTATTATCTTAGTAAGCATATATCATTGTAATGTTGATAATTATTTTATAACTTTATACTAAATTTAAATTTTTAACCTAAAAATTGATTATTGCATGTTTGTTTTAACACTAACACAAATAATTCTTCAAACTTTAATAATTTTTTTATATAATTTTTCTTTTGATTACTAAATCCTTTTTCCTAAAATACATTAAAATTAAAGTTAATAGAGTTAGCAATAGTTATTTAGTTAATAATAATTATATTTTAAATAATATTTATTTATGTTGGTTTCACATTGACCTAATTTTAGGTAAAATAGCTTGGGCCTTGACACTTATTTTCAGAAGCACTGTTGTCATGTTATAAACTATTCCCACCTCTTGGATGATTAATTACAGTGAAGTTCTCGTGGGAAATTATTTATTATACGTTTTGTTCCCCGAGTGGTAAACTGATTTTTATTGCGTCAGGTTATTCCTTTATCGGCTGCCAATTTACGTTTACCGCTTTTAATGGTTATTGGTTGCCATTCGGGTTTTTTAATTAGTATTTCCTTTAATAAAATATGTAATGTATGTTGTGTATTAACGTAATGAATATAGCGAAGAATCGCCTATTATTTATCTCAATCTAAAAGTAAAATATATAAACAATCTATTAAAATTTCTTACTAATCCCCTGTTTGCTTAAATATTTTATAATATTAATACTGAATAACCCTTATTACAAGACGTATTCATTTTGTTTAATTCAATTATTAAAAATTAGTTTTGTTAACTTTAAATCCACCTTATTTAAATATACAAAGTGTTTGATCTATCCTGAATGTAAAGTTAAATTGTACAAAACCTTATTCCTCTTGTAATAAGGTAAACGTACTAACTATATGTCTCATTTCTGTGAAATTAGATCTGAGATTTGTTTTCTTAACTTCAAGGTACAAAGCGCATTCAGACATAATCTTAAATCTGAAATTACGTTGACTTGCACTGTAATTTTACTCAACCATATTATATATAACAAAGCACTCCCTCCCTCTTCCTCCCTGTATAATAATCTTCTTCATGTATTTCCATCCCTCAAGAGTTGCAATTCATTTGCAACTTTTCTTGTTTTGGTTGAAATATATAATCGATAGCCCCAGATCAAACTGGTTTGTCTGCACGTGCCATCCAATTAATACATATATATTTAAGATAATAAACTGTAAACTTTATCATACTACTTGAAGCCTTATTTCAATGTTTTGCTTTGTAAAATATATCTGTACTATTACAATATTAACAATGTGAAACATAATAGCAAATTGATGTTATATATGCGAATGTAAGTTAGTTATATACTTGAATATGTAATTGAATTAGAACCATCGCAATCAATTCGATATGTAACGAACTCATCGAAATGTTTGCGATGGTTCTAGTTGTTTGTAAATTGTTCACTAAATATTGACGTTTGTGAAACAATGACCACAATAAAGAAATAATCTACTGAGTGTGTTTCATCTCAGAAGAGGAAGAATTAAAAAACCCTCTTACCCTTAATTTTAAGTTGGAGAGTGTCTTTACACAAGGGCCTATTTTTATGATATCAAAATAAACCTTCCTGCCACTTCAATTTTTCTTAGAAAAATGATATAACTGGTATTCATTAAAAGCAGAAGAGATATAAATATTAAAAAAATACTCCATCAGGCCTTTACTACTAATTCCGCCATTATTAAAATTTGTACATACTCGTATATTCCCCCTTAACGAATATGCAAATTTATAGATATAGAACTTTTTATCTCGGACAAAATACTCTGTTTCAGATGAATAGAAAGAGAAATAAAAAAAACCCATTTATTTCTATTTACCAAGTTATAACTTGGTTGACAGGTTTTCACTTATGACTTTGAACTATCTTTGATCTTAAATAATTTTCCACCAAATTAGCTCGAATAGCTTCTAAGCTTCTAATTGTTATAATATAAATCATATGTTAAACAGATATAATAAAAAATTTTTTTAGAAGTAATATATAAACCTTACTTTACAAACACCAATCTATTCATATGGAATACAGTAACGAACTAAAACCATTATGGCCGGGACGTATTTTATAAGGGACGTTAATCATTGATAATAACTTCATAAAGCCATTAGATATAATCCATTCGACAAACGGTCATTTATCTGATAACAAAACTTTAATCATCTCGTTAAAACCATTATAATACATTGCGTTTTATAGCTATTTTATATAATAATCTCCGAAAGATAGTAACTGTTTCATATAACATCTTTAGTAATTACTATTATAGTAACTATTAAAAGATATTAGAAAATATATACAGCGTGGATGATATACTACACACGATATACTACGATAAATATGCGATTTTTTTCCTAATAATAAAATACTATTTCTTTAAAATTCCCAACATTCTGCGTCAGATGAATTTTACTCAAAAGCGGTTCTATTGGCACTCAATTTTGGCACTATGGAAACTTGGCATCAGATTTGGCAACGATTAATTTTGGCACCGTTACTTACCTACTGACCGGTGAGAAAGATCAATGTTGTATTTTCAACAACAAATTTATTAACGCCATAACAAATAACTGCATGTTAGCTTCTCAAGAACAACATGATTGCATTCAAAATATAAAAGAAAAAAATTATTTTTAAAAGAAATTTAACAATGTTTGATGTATACTGTATAATATCAACCATGTTAATGAGTCAAAAACCTAAGTTCTACATATTTTAATCAAATACTCTTCAATGCTACACTACGATGTATTTGATAATAAACTTTTAATTTTATATTCAAAACTAAGAACAAGAAGATCTAAGATATCTTGTGGAACTTCATTTGTATCGTACAAAGGGGCTCGGCGGACCCCACAACACAACCTCTAAACGGGCAACGTCATCAACAGCTACGTATACGATTACTGTCTAGTTAAAACTAACGACTCACCTGTCTGCTTCTGTTATGTTTCAAAGAAGGAAGTCACATAGTCAGTCTGTACTAGTAAAGGATTTGGGGTTCCCCAGAGTCTAGGATAAATTGTATAATATTTAGTAAAAAGGGAAATAATTATGGGACAAAGAATTTGATACTTAAGTGTTCCGTCGCGTGACCTTCGGTTCCAAGCACACTTCGAGTGAGAAGGCAGCCACCAGCTCGGCGCTGCAGCCAACAATTCAAACACTCGACACTCATGTAATTTACTCTTTTGGAAACTACTAGAACCGATAATGATTACTCCGCAAAATCGTTAAGCACCAAGGTTCACCGAGAACGTGCCACCGAGAACTGTTTTCGAAAACTGTCTCGACCGCTACGCGTGCGTTTGTCACACCACCAGAACGTAACATATACCCTCGTTTTATTAATAAATAAAATATATTTAGCGCCTGACGATTGCTATTAGCAACTGTACAATTTACTTAATAGCTATTCCGAACATCATTATATATGCATATTTTTACGCCACGAATTATTTTGGAGACGAAATTTAAGCATAACGAGTTTATTGTTATTTCTTATATGTATATTAATTATATATTTTTATAATATACACCGTATTAATTAAGGTATTTCATACCAAAATTTTGAACCACCATAAAAACTTTTCCTGGAAATATAGTGTTTTCATGTAGATTAAAATATAGGTTAAATATATTTGAGAACTGCTCGCAGCTTCTAATATTAATCCTTCATAAGCACACGTATTTCGAAGATTTAGCTTTTAAGCTTAACAACACAGTATGAAAATTGTATTTTTGTTATTTAAAAAACATTTTTAGTTAACAAAATGAAGTGACTACGTTGTATGTAATACAAATGTTGTAAAATGTTGTATATAATAAATAAATATGTATCTAATAACAAATAAAAATCTCAGTATTTCAACATTTCAATATTACCAGAATTTTTTAAATCTTATTTTTGTCAACTAAAAATATTTCATTCTAAAGCACTTAAAGATACAAGGCACCTGGAAAAAAAATTATACAAATAAAATTAAAATATTTTTTAAATTATTTAGCACAAAGAAGTTTATAATTTAGTCAGAAAAAATTAAAAAGCAAGGAAAGAGGTAATTGTAACTTGAGATTAATTAAAGCGATATTAATTCCACTCTACTTCTGCATAGAATAAATATGTTATTAACAGTAAAAAATAATATTTTTTCTAAAAATGAAACGAATACACATTTTCTCTCAGGCTCTCGTGTCATATTGATGATGATAATTATTATACAAAATTTATCAAGTCTCAATACACCTAATTTTTTTTTTATAATAACATATGTATCATTTAAAAATATATATTCAATATACCTATATATCATCGTGAAAAGTAAAACTCAACATCCTATTCGTTTTATTAGAACTACTATAATAAAATGATATATAAAAAGAAAATAAAAGAGAAAATAACGGGGTCATAGAAAAGAATTGCCTTTTTCTGCGATCTGAATCGTCTGATTTAATATCTACAAATACCGTGCCAGGTACGAGAGAATACGATAGACGTAACGTACGCACTAGCATTGATAGAAGTGCTTTCAAATAGACCTCAATGAAATATTTAAGCTACAGTAAATATGACATAAAAGTAATATAAACGTTATTCGCAAAACATATTCTATTTTGTATAATTTTTTTATAACATTTTAGTGATGTAATATTAAATGCTTTTCTCATTAAATTTGTTAATAATTAAAAAATTTAAACTGCACTTATAAACACTACCAATAAACGTTACTTTTTCAAACTTTCAAGAACATTGCATATTTGTCAGTGTTTTCAATAGCCCCAAAAATAATGTCATCAAAAAAAAACTCACAAATCGCATGCCATTGTCTAGAATGTCTCGTCACGCATTCATAAGACATATCTATTTATGAGAAATCGATACAATGACAACACGCTATACCTTGTCACGTGTTATTTCCCATAAAGTTATTGGTATTTTAAACTGAGTGTTTACTTAATAAATATATAATAGATTATTAAAGATATTAAAGTATATATTTTTTTTGTTTGTTATTATATTTTTTTTTTATTTGGAAAATCATTATAAAAAATTACTGGTCGTACTTTTAAAAAAATTGCTTATTAAATAATGCTAATAATGCTTTCCAATTACAGAATATATGAAATAAAATAAGTGTTAATGTACGCTTATCTATGAGGGAAAGGGGTTTTATAAAACTTAGTCTGTTAGTTTCTTCAAGCAAATAAAAGATAACAATTTTTTAGGACAAATAAAGGATATCTATATATATATATATATATATATATATATATATATAAGATAACTGTTATATGCATTATTTGATGTATACAACGTTGGCAATAACAAATATTGATTTATTTTTTACATTAATAAGTCCTAAACAGAAACGTGATATATTTTTAAAATAAACAGTATTTATTATAAAAATACTCAGATTTATCTCGGGTGTTTCCATTTACGTGATATGAAATCATTCACAGTCGATTAGGCGCTCTCTGAAAAAGCTGAGTAAATATACAGTTGATTAAGTATTTTATTTCGAATATTTTTATCTAACATTTCAAAAGTCATTCATATTTGGGTTTGGTAACGTAATAAAATAAAATGATTGAATACGATGCTCAATTTTGCCGTTCAGTTAGAACATGTGATAAAAAATAAATGGGATATTATTTGAAGTTTTGAAGCAAGCGTTTCACAGCAAATAGATTTTTTCTATGTTTGATATCTTTGTGTTCAAATACAAATTATATTATATTTAAAAGAACAAATTGAATTAAAATAAAGATATAAACAAAAATGAATTGTCTGTTTGTAATTTCAAACTAACGGCTTTTTACTAAATGCATATGAAAGAATATAACTTACAAAACAAAAAACAATGTTGAATTTTTTTCTGTGTCTGTCTGTTTGTTCCTAATGCTACCTCTGAAACGACTTTATCGATTTTAACAGGAGATTATCTGGAGCATAGCTGATGTTATAAGGAGTAATTAATTACTTAGCCTTAAGGATATTTTTGTTTAATGAAATATTTTCCGTTCAAACAAAGTCGTGGGCACATCTAATATAAAAATAAAATCCCAGTAATAAAAGTGGAACAAAATCCAGTACATATAAAAAATGGACAACTATTACCCGAAATCTTAACATTTATTACTATCAACGCCATATATTATACCTGTTCTGACAGATCGCCCACTTATAAAAGGTTCCTAACAAATGAGATACGAAACGTGAAACGGGTAATAATATCGTTTTGTGATGAAAAATATGAAAACAGATGCCAAAATATTGTCAGTGTTAATAAATGAAATGCTTCTATCTGGTCGAAGATAACCCAAGTGATGATAATATTAGTAAATTACCAAATAACGTAAAAACGTAATCACAATAATTATATAAGCAATATTTAATTAAATATACTACCTGTGCCAAAAAACTCTACTTAACCAAGCAGAAGCAAAAGTACTCCCTAAACTACTCTAGAACACTTGTACAAAGCACTCCCTTAACACAGAATTATAAACCATGGCTGAAGATCTCAAAACAAAGCTCAAGTGCTGTCCGCTACACGTTTAGACATCAAACAAAACATCACGTTTTACGTTCACACTGCCAGATGTAATGAAGTCGCAATGGTGACATATGATACTCGAATGCCATTCAATGTAGCGCTTGCAAACTCAGGGCAGATAAGCAAATGGGAGCGGAAATGGCTGGTATAAGTGATGATACGACAGCGGTTCCCGATAAAAATAATAAAGCACGTTGCTCCGCAATAAAAATTTTAATGGACGTAAAAATGTAATAAAATCGGTGCAGCAATTTTTAAAATTTGTTTTAGGAATTAAATTTTCAGGTTGAAAATTTAATATTGTAAATATTATAAAAACACAAGGCAGATAAAATTTAAGAAGTATATTGAATATGTTCTTATATTA
The DNA here is from genome assembly GCA_918358695.1 of Melinaea menophilus ssp. n. AW-2005. Classification (NCBI taxonomy): domain Eukaryota; kingdom Metazoa; phylum Arthropoda; class Insecta; order Lepidoptera; family Nymphalidae; genus Melinaea; species Melinaea menophilus. The sequence goes on from OU911048.1 coordinate 18,707,755, forward strand.
GAAACGTAAAAGTGCTGTGAAATGTGTTGAAAATCATGGAGTCTATCAAAGATTTCTAACAATTTTGAATATATGGTTTCGACATAAAATAAAAATGTACTAATAATGTAATTAAAGTTACATTTATAGCCCATTTTTATGTAAAAATATATTAGAAATAGTAGTGGCATACTTTATCATTATAATTTGAATACGTACTTTCTTGGTATTTTAATTTATTTTAAATATATTAAATTGGATTTCTTGCATGTTCCTTTAAACCGTGAAACTAAAGCCTTAACTTTCAACTTAAAATGAGAAAGTTTATTTCTCTTCACATTTGATATTAAAAATGTAACCATTATAGTTTTTACTAATTAATAAATTTGTTTTAAAACCCATCCTAAAATAAGTGTAAGTAAGAAGATATAAATAGATATTTGTGGATTTTCTGTTATAAAAATAGTAAGGTTTTGGTAATTACTTTGATCTATGGACAAAACTTAAATCACTTAATAAAAGGGATCGCGATTAAGTTCGTCAGTTATTACTTATTTATAAAGAATATTTTAATTTTCATGTGTACATAAGAATATAGTCACTTTGTAGTCACTTAATTTTTAATATTTTCTTTTTTTTCATGGCCTCGTAGGTAAACAAAAAAGATTTATATGTAGCCCATGGTTTATTCAAAATAGATTGGCTAGAACCAATGTTTTATATGTTTGTGTACCTCTTCTCACTTAAGCCACACAAAACATTATATAGTAATGACACACCGCACAGGTACTCGTATGACGGCGGATGCCTACAGAGTTGTAATTGCGTATGCCATTGTGAAAAGTTCCCTCATCTATGAACGAAACAATAAGTAGTTTCAAGAATAATCACAAATGATTGTTTTGCTTTTACTCAACTGTAAACTTATATATTTTCTTCGTTATGTTTTCTATAGAGGCGAGCTTTATATTTTTAATACAGTACCATACAGCCGTATTAATGAGCTAGTAATGCTAAAGACTATATGACTAAATAAGGATTAATTATTAATGGTAATACAAATATTTCTACTTACAGAGTGTTTTCTATATACAAGAATGCTGCCAGGCAATAAATTATTAATGTTGATTTTGATATTACGGTTTTATTTTACAATATCAAGTCTCTTTAATAAAGTAAATGTATTGGCATATATTAACTACTAACGTCTATTGTACAGACACATTTAGAGTTTTCAATCATTTTTGTGACAACTTACACTATTTCATATTCACAGCAAATAGAATTTCAAACCTGGAATTCAGACTTACATATGAATATTTATTTAAGATGAATACCAATGAAATCTACATTTACATTGCATTGCATATCCACCAAGAATTATCTAGATATAAATCTATGATCATGAAATATAATTTCATTGTGTACTACAATATAAAACCTAAAAATAATAATGTTAATTACAATACAAAACCGCGTATCTATACATAATAATAATAAATAAACTATTAGTATCTGTAATTCAAATTAACAACTTTTAACTAAATGCTTATGAAAGTTTATGTGGGTCTTTCATAAAGAAATTCATTTTTGTCTGTTTGTCTATTTGTTGGTTTATTTTAGCGCACTTCTTAAACGGCTGGACCGATTTCAACAGAACTTTAATTTGCGGATAGCTGATATAGTAACTTAACTACTTTTATTTTAAATAACTTATTTCATTCGAACTCTTTCGTAGGCATAACAAGTTATAAATAAGCCGAATGACTTTAGTTTAAGCTTTTTAAATTCTATACGCAGGTACGTATATTAAACAAGTTATAGCTCGGTAGCTGTACCCTTGAACCTATGACTATGATAATCGGTATGTCGATATAAGTCTTCTATAAGCTTGAACTTGCTGACATAACACACGTGTTTTGATTCCCTCGGGTCTTTGTTTATCTACTTTATAGAAATTGTTAAAACATTTTCTAGCTTATACAGACGATACTTCGAAATATATTATAAAATGTCATGACTCTAATATGATAATATATAATTTTATTTTTTTTTCTAATGAAATTCGGGTAATATGAAAGAGTTTTCTAATAAAAAGTGAAGACTAGTTAATAAATTGTATTAGATTACTATAAATTAAACGTCTGGCTTAAATAAAACGTGAAAATGTAATGTTTACTCAAAATTGTATATTGTTAAATGTTAGTATGATTTAAATAATATTCATATATATAACAATATAGATAATATAGTATAGTTTATTATTATTGTCAAAATGGCGAGTGTTCTAACCAAACTTCAATCAGATATCGGTAGCCACAAATTATGATGGCTCAGGAAATGACCAGTCATTGATGGACGGATCCGTCCCTTTATAAAGAACGAGGTACACTTATCCTTTTATTATTTTTTAAAAGATAACAATTACATTTTTATGTTATACTCAATAAATAATTTATGTAAGTAATTAAAAGATATTACAAAATGATATTAGATTCATTAGTTAAATATTTTAAGATTATTGATTTTCGACCAAAAATGTTAGTTCTTCCTAAAAACCCAATGTACCTTCAACCTAAATAACCTTCGCTAAAAGGACTTACTATTATATTATTCTGCGTTAGTTTCAACTAACTGGGAATTTCAGTTGAAATGGCCAATATTTAAATTGAAGATACATCTACGGCGTATTTATTTTGGGTCCTATAAGATTGATTAGACATGTCGAAAAGCTTACCAAGGGTTAAAATATATTGGTTGTTAGCCGTATGGAAAATCAAAACACACTTTAATTTCATTTTGTATTAAAAGTATGCGCTGCCACTACCAGCCCACCGATTGTCGGCATTATACATCATCATTATTATTGACAAGTAAATTGTCGTTCAAAAAATTATTTAATAATAATTACCAAATTAATTTGAATTGATCATTCTCTGGCATAATAGAACTATGCGAAAGTTTTCAATCAATTATTGATCCTAACTTGAATGAAAGTTAAACATAATTAAACACTTAGACTAAATACAAATAGTTAAAATAATGTATTACAGAGTCACTTCATAGATTTTTTAATAATAGTGATACATTTTACTCATTACGAAATAAAAAAACCTAATTAGTTCCTATGCACTCCAGCGAGCATTCAATTTAATTGCAGTAAAAAAATTATCATGATTAATCATTTAAACATTGAAATATACGTACGTTATATACAACTTGTATGAACCAATAAAGACTACATAATTTCATTACAAAGGCCGGTGGTCGGGGATTTTCACTTGTCAAAGGGAAGTATCATGCTTCAGTATAGGTTTAAGGACCTCGGTCAATTAATATAATTATCAATAAAGGATCCATAATTAAATTATGAAATATTTATTTAAATTAAACTATTCCTAAAGATGTTGGTATTTTTATTAATTATCTTTATAAAAAGTGATAAGCCGGCTTATTATCCTGTGGTGATTTATCAACTGAGCTTTCATAAAATTAATATTTAGTATCAAGTAATTAAAATTTTCCACCAGCTACAAAGTTAACCTTTTCGCAATCCACGAATGAATAAAACAAAAGAATTTATTCTCATAATTACGCGTACCTATATTAATATTCATACTGAATAGAGAATTATGAATACTAATTACCAAAAATGGGATTTCAGTATTTATTCGGAACCGTAACGTAATAAATGAAAGTATGGGGACTGGAATAAAGAATAAAAAACATGACATGAATAGACAAATTCTAACCTTTTTGCTTATTCATCAAACTGTGACTTGGGAAGTTTCGTGAAAGACGAGTAATTGAGACGAGTAACGAAATAATTATAGTTCTGACCAGTCACTGGAGGTGTGTTGGAAACAATCACTTAATCTTTTGAAAATGTTATTGCCTAATATGTACATTCACACACTAGCGACTATGAGCATAAAATTCATAATATTATTATTTATCATAACATTTTGAATAGCCATTAATATGGTTTCAAACAAATCATAAAATATACTGTGATGTATGTATGTAAAGCTTTAAATAAATAACAAATTGTGACTTTAAAATGTTCTACGCAAGTCGTCAAAAACCATTGTTCCCAAAGATCTTTTTCATATGAAATATAAATATAATCTACTCAACCCAATTAATCGCACTTATTAAATTTAAATTTTGAATAATGATGTGTTTATGAACTGTGCATAATTTTAAACATATTTGCTATTCGTTTGGGCATTAAATAATATGAAATCCATCAATTATCCATTTTGTCCGTCTCTGTACATAATGACGGAAATTATTCTGATTAATGACTCGGTACATATGTTGCGTTTAACATATTGTCGCTAATGTTGAAATTATACTACCAGAATATTATAATACTTATAATCGCATTAAATTGAATAATCGGCTTACATTCAAGATACCAAATTGTATTGTGCTAGTTAGAATTAGAATTTGCATTCAAATATCTGGAGGAAAATCGGAACTATAAAGGTAGGTCTATCTATCAGAATTTGGAGTCTAATCCAGCATAATTAACCAAAGTCCCGAGAGCAAAACTTCACTTTCTGATATGATAATTATCTAAACAAAATTTAAAACTAAAACAAAATTGAAGACTACTTTGAAAAAAGCGAGCGGTACGATAGAACAATTTTAGCATTATTGTTCTTAAGCATTTTGCAATTTGTTTCAAAAAAAAATTATAATATTATTTAAAACGAGGTCTTGACTACAAATAGGTCAAGTAAGTCAGCTGGCGTTGCAGGTTTGTTTAAATAATGTCGATATCTTTTTAAAACATTTTTATAAATTTCATTGAACTAATAATAATGGACTATAGTGACCTGGAGATAGTTCTTAATACAAGACATACATAATAAACTTTATCATGTTGAGGGTATTTGTAATAATTCTCTTGAGAATATTTTATAAGATCAGATATATTTTATCACAAATGTTTTATATATATGTACTAAACCAAAAAAGGTAGCCACCCAAAATAAATCATCCTTATCTCTAGTGGAAGGTCGGTTGCTCTTTGAATCAAATGTGTTGCATGCTATACATGCTATACATGAAGTAAGGTCTACAAAAAGTCGTGAACGTTCGAGATAGATCGATAAGGCGGACTCGTTTTTAATATATAATTCACAGATATAGCAGAAAGTTACCTTGCTGTTGTACGAATACGTATAGCAAAACAAATACACATATATGTGTATATGTATATACCTAAAATATTTGTGATTTGTGCTCATATGATAAGTTTCGATAATACTAATATTTTAAAATTATAAATTACATATTCAGTATTTTTACAAAAGGATTTAGAATGAAATTCAAATTTCTCTAAAATTTAATAAGTCTTATAAGAGAATAAATTAAAATATAACTAAGATTATAATGTATTTAACATTGAAAAATTGACTCAATTTTTTTTCCTATCAGTGTATATTACATTATAAATTTAATAAACGATTATATTTATTTCTTTGTAGAAATGTGATTTGGAAACACATTTACCCGAGAATAGAAATGGTAAGTTAATTAATGCCTGATTAAGTTATTCTCAAGATTATAAAAGTTTCGTGACATTGGTCTAACTTTAATAAAACCTTAAAAAGTAGTAACCAAAAGTAAATATAACATAAAAATAATAGATAATGTGTTTTGATCTTGATTTATTTTAAATGCAAGGAAAGATTTAATTAATTATAATATTATTCTGAATAAAATAATATGATCTTTATCTTTACGTTTCTTTAAATTGTATTTTCCTTTAATAAAATAATATAACTTCGTAATAACACTATGGGATTAAAATTATAGTGATAAGCTCCTGATTGTTCTTGATTAAATTTGCATATTATTGATAAATAATTGAGCCGAATTCGTGAGCAGTTTTTTCTTAGAAATACGAGCTTATAATAACTATAAAGAATACATCATATTAGATATATATATTATGTTTTCTTCAAAGTTATAATAATATGACTGTGACTCTAATACTATTAAAACGGTAAATTAATAATAAATTAAACATTAAAAACAGTATTCATGGAGTTTCTTGATTGTAATTCTCCATGGGAACCATGAAACCTTTTATTAAATATCATCAGATTTTTTATAAGTACAATGTATATTCATATAATTATACATATAAAAATTAAGACAATACATACGTATTAGAAAACAATTAAGTACGTGACAAATTTTGTTATCTATAATCATGGTTAATATTCTAGAAGTTAAAAAAAGTGTAGTTAATATTTATTTTCTGTTAAAATATTTTCTTTAAAAGAAGCAGTTCTAAAAAGTTTATAGGTTTAAAAATTTAAGTACTCAGTCCGAAAATTATATAACCCACAGGAAATAATAGTTCGGGTAAGCAAAGCCAAAGTATATATATATGTATGTATATACTAATGTATAGGTACGCCCCGGACCACAATGTCTATTTTAATTTACGTTGAGGCTTATTTGTAAGTCCAGGTATTGGAAAACTATTTTGTTGTACAATAAACTCTTACATATATAGTTCAGATATCTGGTTTTAGAAGAAAATGAACTTGCTTTAAGTTTATTTTCTATATCTAAATAAATAATAAAAAATGAATTATAAGTAAATATAGGTTATGAAGGTTTATAGTTAATGTAATTCGGTTGTAATCTTTAAGCTAATTAATTTAAACCGCTACAAATTAAATAAGTTATTTTTTACATTCCTGAGTAGATAATATTGTAAATGAAACTGTTTTAAAATTGTTGTTTTACAATCGTCTTCAAAGCGTTTTAAAATAATATAATCGGAATATTCCAAAGTTATTTTGATTTAATTACGGTATAATAAAATTCTGATTTCCTTAGAAATATTTTCATTAAGCAATTAGGAAATTTTTTTTTAGATAAAGATTAAAACATTGCGCTAGTAAACAATAGAGGCTTTTACTTTATTATTTTCTATTTTCAACATTTAATAAAACTCAAGAACATTATTGAAATTACCTTCGAGATAGATTTAACTTGACCCACTTTAGCATTATTTTCTTGCAACATTAGCATTTCACGTAAATACCTCAAAATTATTTAATATCTATTAGGAATATTGCCTAACGATCCCTTAAGGGCAAACAATGACTCGTTCAAACGCCAAATGCAGGCTTTAATCAATGCTGCCAACTTAGAAATTTGTTATTAATGGTGTTATTTAGTCATATTATTATTATATAATGATTTGATTCATAGAATTATATTATTTTATGTTTTATATATTTTTTAACTTAATAAAATAGAAATAATTTTTAGTATAAATTAAATTATGGTTAAAGATATAAAAGTATATAAAAGCCTATTGCAATCTAAAACATATTCATCTAAGTATCAGCCTCAGAAAAAATATTTTTTTTTAAGAATAAATTTAAACTGTCTTAAAGGGATTAAATATCAATAATTAAAATTATCCTTATGTTGACAAAAATATAAAACAAAAGAGTTTAAATTTGCTAATTTCGTTCCAATTTTCTTAATAAATACTTACTTGTATAAAACAACAAAGATAAAATATTTTTGTATTTGAGTTTATTTTTCTGTCCTTTAAATCTTTTAAATACATTGTATTTATTTGTAAGATAACAATTGTAATATCTTCTTCAAGCGATCAGAAAACATAAGGCTGATAGTTGAAGTCGTTTGAGTTTTAGTTTCATGCCTTCAGATAATAGATATAAAAGTAGTTTACCAAGTTTTGATTCTTACAGAAATATATGTTACTATTTTTCGTATTAAGACAATCTTAAATTATATACTTAAATATTTATTTGCTTCTTTGTATAAATTATCTTTATATTAAATTAAAAGTCACTTAAAGACGTAAGTTGTATTATCTTCCAATGCGAAGAGCAATCTTTGATCTTCTTAAAAGCCTCCCTCTTACCTTTATAAATAATTGTATAATAATATTACATTATTGAAAAAATTACACATCTAATGGTAATTCTGAGTCGTGCCAAAAATGTAGCGAACTGTAATTAGGCAACTAAACTAAATTGCCTACCAAGTCACGCGGCTGGAACTAAATAGGCCATTCAGACCACGTATTGCTCTCATTCTCAAAGCACATACTTAAATTATATTTTAAATTAAAATGTTCATATAATTTGAGTGGTTATTCAAATATTATTTTCAGTTTCTAAATATTCACATAAAACTTAATAAAGCACGTTATACACGTAATTGCAATTAAACACTACCGACTAAACTTAATTGCCGTCTAGTCCATAGCGGTAACAACAAACATTTGGCGATTCAGTCCACGCATTACTTTAACGAGGTGGTCTCAGAACTTCCTCAATGGTGTAGATACATTTCGTACTGGATATTTGTGTGTAAAAGGTAAATGTTGTGAAGCTAACTTTATACAACAAACCAAAACATATATAGCATATTAAGTTTTAGAATTTACAGTAAAAAATAATACAGAAAAAAAATATTAACTTATAAAAAATTACCTATTCTGAAAAATAACATGTAGCTGTATATTAGAAGGTTAACAAATTTAAATAATTTACACATACCGTGTACATATATAGTTATGTTTATATATAGTTATGTTTATATATCTTAGAAATACGCACCGTATGTGTAATGTTATATTCAAGCACAGTTTTTATTGTTTAGTCAAACATACTTCATATTTACCAAGTAAATACAGCACCCCCGCAATCATTAACTAACACTCAAGTTATAACACAATTATGCTTAAGTTACTAACTTGTGTGTGCTTAGCAAATTCTGTAGTATCAAAGTTAAGGGTTGAGTACAGTAAACTTAACCCTACTGAGTCATTTATATAATGCGTCTCTAATGAAAGTAGAAAATGGTCAGCCTTACAAATGAATAGTTGGACAATACACACCATTATAATTATTAAATTTAATGTCAAACTGACGATCGTATGTATTACCGTAACTAAATAAACAAGAAAGTTACATTTCGTTTTGGAAAATTATATTATTATATCCGTATTTATTATATGTTATTCGTTGTGAATATTTGACAATTAAATCTGGTAGGTGGGGTTGCCTTAAGCAATTTTTTTTATTACCATGGCAGGAAAAGAATTGCCTACAGATACTGATAGTAAACAGTAGTATTTAAAAACAAGTATCATTAACGAAAAAACCAATTTGATTTAATATTTTATATACTAATTCATTCCTCGATCACGATTCATACATAATTCTTCTTCTAGCGAGAAAATTATGCAAACGATTAAATTATTAAGAAACTTTAAAATGCACAGTAATTCACATATTAATCTGATTTAACACGAAGGTATACTGTGGTAATTAATTAATACTAAGTATTTTTCCAATAATTAACACTTTACAAGCTAACTACTTCTGTAATCGTATTTCACTAAATTATAATGTAAAAACAATTACTGTTAATAAATATATAATACAAAAATATATAAAATACAAAATGGGTTTCGGTCATCAATTAATTATTAACTATTTATTAATAATTAACTTCTATATTTAAATTATTTATATCACGAATCAAAAATAGTTGTTATTTATTTTAGTTTTAAAATTATTCTAAATCCTTTCGAATATTTTTACATACTCATTTTATGGATAAGATTTTCTATTTTATTGTTTTATATTAAAGAAAGCATTAATTATAGATGTTTCTAATGTTTTAAAACATACATTCAATACATCTGCAATGGTTAATTTACAAATGAGACGTAATATAACATTTTAATGAATATTATAACATTTGCCATACAATAGGTGAAGTTATGATAGATTTAGTGATATCTGTCTAAGGACGAAGCCGTGAACCAAATATATGTATATACATGTCAGTAACTTACAAGAATTTAGAAAAAGGCGTTTTAAAAAATGCCAAAATGAAGAGAGATATCATAAATGTTATAACACATGAATGTGAGTACGTTCCGAAAGTTGAGTTTGTCGACTCGTAAAGTAAAACACTTAAAACTTTTTAATATAAACACGCACAAAATTCTGCGTCTCATAATTGTTTTATGACTTCGTTGTTCGCATCTTGTTAGGAAATAAAGTTAAGATTTAGAAAGGCATTGTTTATGAGACATCCGATTTAAAATTTACATAAACTTATTAGTTTTCGTGTTCAGCAATATATAAAAAAATAATTCATATTTCTTACTATTAAATGACAAAAATCACAACGAATTTGTTACACAATGTAAAAATACATTTCGTATATTCAATAGTATAAATATTTTAGTGTCACGACATAAAAGTGAGGATTTTGTTTTCCAGAGCAATAAACATAAATAAATGCAGGCAAGGCCTTAAATCAATTTCAGTACAATTTATTGGCCCTCAATGATCAGCGTTACGCAAGTAGTGATCGATGGCTTAAAGCTGGGTACAGATATAAGATAAATATGGAACATTTTAGTGAAGCGAAAATTAAGTTAACTATCATTATCCATCATATATTTCGGTCCCAGAATCAGTTATTAGTGAAAACAAATATTTATTTTGAAAAATCTCAAAAAATCATTTGCTGTAATATGAACGTATACAATTAAATAATTATTTACATATAGTACTAACTTTTCAAACATGTATTAACATGTATGAATTGTTGCTATTGTATGCCTAATTAATTTTATATAAATTCTTACAGATAAATATATAATTCAAAATATTGACATGATAGTTCAATCAGAACAACGACGGAGACGCAATTCTATAGGTTACAAGTTCGATTATTTTTTGTCTCTTTGGTTAGGATGAAAGAAAAACAAATTTATTAAAATAAAATAACTTAACAAATCTAAATAAATATTTATATAATAAATATATATATAATAGTTTTGTAAACAAACAAAGATGGTAATATGTCATGTTGTAAATATCAGGGGCACCACTAAAGGATTCTAACGACACGTATCAAGCTCGTCTGATTTAAATAATGCTCATGACACTTTGTATGCATATTAGTTGTGTAATGGTTTAACCACATGGCGTTATAAATATGAAATGAGAAGAAGCTATCATTTATATTCATATTTAGTGTAAGCGTCGACCTTAGCAAATTGGCAGGGAAAAACTATAAAAATCGGTCTAGCTCTTTCAAAGATTATGCGGAACAAACAGTCAGACAGAAGGACAAAATAAAAAAAATATATATTTTTTTATTTCGGTCAATTTGGAATTACAAAATTCGAAATAAAATTTATAGATATATTTTCATTTGGACAAATTCAATTCAAAGATATAAATACTCCAGATTATTCAAGGCTGACTAACTGGCACACTAAAACCTTGCAGTAGTATTCATGTAGGATTGATGGCCATGCCCTCCGTTGGGAACGAACCGAAACCACCCACACTGAGCCCAAAAGTATTCCAAATCGTAAAACATGTATAAACTTGATTGAGATGCGCCGGGAGATTTCCTATCACACTTTTTCTTTTGGGTCATGTTGTTTAATTCAGCCCGGATAAGTCTATACTTAGAACACTTAGACCTACCCTAATGGCTCTCATAGCTTAGAAACATATGAACATGAAATTATACTGAACTTGGTTTAAGGAAACTAATTCACAATTAACTCTGTTACAAAATAATAGAAAGCATTTCTAATATAGGAACTGTAAATAGCTAATAATAGAAGAATTGAATATTATACAGAACATTATAACAATTTGCGCCCAACGCCAAAAGCCGTTTGCAAAGGACGTTTTCAGTTATTGTGGCTACAATAGTTAATGGCCTATTACCTTTTATTGAAGACAAAGACATCTTTGTCTATTAACAGGAAAAAATACAATTATCTTTCTTATTAAGATTAAAACATCAAAACGTAAATTTATATGTTATATGTATATATATCTTAAAACATTTATGAACTTTTATATTCTATAACGTCGTAATTGTATTATTTATTATAATAAAATACTTGTATCCTACTTTATATTGCTACGCCAAAGGCAAGGCCAAGTAACCTTCAACCAGAATGTAAAATTATTAAAAACTGCTATCCAGAGCGCTTTCAAGTACATTGCAGAGGAGTGCCTCAAAATAGCTTTTCATTATAATATTCATAAGATTTGCTTCTAGATACTACCTCTTGCCCTTAAGATAAACTTTCACTAAATTTTAGAAAAGGAGAGGTGGTATATTTTTCTAATTTAAGATAACAATAATAATAACATTGTAGAAATTATTATATATATTAAATTTCATACCGTATCTTCTATATACTTTAATAGAAAATGCTATTTCTAAACTTTATAACATAATTTAATAATATATACATATTATTTCCATACTTAAGAACTATTATTGATGTGAACACAATACTAATGTATTTGTGTTTCATTTCAATAATAAAAACACTAAGAAATCTTAACAGTTGACTGTAAGTCCACAGAGATTTTAAAAAGAATTAGTTCTCACACCTTTGAAACACAACTCTTACTACGCTTTAAAAAGGCGAGAATTTTATTTTAAGCTCTTCTTTGAAGATGTAATAAAAGTATTTATATTAAAAGTCGTCTGTATTTGATGTAAAAAGGTGTTTAATTTTTTCAAACGGTTCTTACTTTGTAAGCTTTCGCATTCATTTTTATTATTATACGTTGAACCTTTTCGTCCATTATTTATGAAATTATTTTCTTTAAAATGATTAAAGCAATTAATATTAGATTTAATTAAAATGTCTAGACATCTCAAAGTGTATAACTTAAAAACAGTATTTTTTAATTTTAACTAGTATTTTATACTGTTATTAGTATTATCTATAAGGTATTCGTTTCCAAAGAGATTATTAAAAAAAATTTCAAGGTTTATAAAAACTAAGTAATTTTTTTAATTGGTGATCTTTTATTATTATTAATTAAAATAAAATATTTTTAAGTGTTTAATGAGTTGTCATAAAACTTGTTCAAATATTTTTTTTTTCAATATAGAAACAAGTTATTACCAAATTATTTAAAGAAAAAGTGAAATAAACCCTAAAAAATATTTTAACTAACGCAGTTTTTTTAAAATAAACAGATGAAAGTTTAACACTTTCGGTGTGATGCAAATAAGCACTGCCATAATTAAAAAAACGTTTAAAAAGATAATGCTTGAGTAGGATGTTACTATCTAAAAGATATCTTTTATTTTATAATATTTTCAACTTTACTGATATTGACTTTATTTTGTGCAATAATTTTTCAATGTAATAAAATAATCGTTCGAAGAAATTCCTACATAAAACAATCAACTGCGCATTGTTCTTATTCTTATATAAATAAATCAATGGATATCTTTTAAGTGATTGTTTCAATTTAGTATGATATCCTATTTGGCTATAAACCACCAATGTTGTCAATAATTTACATTTTATTTTTAATGTACAAAAAATTTTACTGCTGAATAACAACTGGAAAAGTTTCTAAAACTTTAATATACCAGCAAAAATCTCTCTAGGAAAACTCAGTTAAAATTATTTAATTGATTACACTACATAAATACGCTGTAAGAGGTTTATGCATTTTTAAATTATCTATTAAGACGGAATTTTAAATAAAATTGTTTTAATATCTTTATCACAATTTTGCAATAACACTGAGTTTTACTTATAATTTCGCTTATATTGTATATCTATTTTACATTAGAACGACTACTTTTGGGTACAAAGACTAAACAGCAAAACACTGAATCCTAATTAAAAATACACAACTAACCTGTAAAATGGAAAGGTCATCGCCGATTGGTGTAAATTACAAAGGAAACCCAAATGATAATTTACAAAACACTTCCACATATTTACACAACACCTACAATTTTTACACAATGCGTTCACTCTTATAATCACTCATTCAGTTATGATTCTGACAAAGTTCGATCGTAGTCTATCCGTAGCATTGATATAGGAACGTAGCGTGCGTAGCGCTCGACGTGGCACGGCTGACTGCTACGGTTTTATATAGAACGCGCAAGTCCAAACTCAAGATCAGTCCAACTCTAGTGAAAGCAAAAAGTTTTTATTAATTGTACAATTATTACTATTGTGTCAAGCATTTGCAGGTCTCAAGATCCTAATAAGCCTTGTTTGATTTTTTATTTTTTGGACAACACAATTAGAACAAAATTTATAAACAAAATCCATAAACACTTTTCTCCTTAACAATTATTTAACTAACAAAATAAACTTTTTTTACTCATCTTTTTTTTTTTTTTTTTTCTAGTTCTGGAAGTGATCTTATTTTGATTAAGTATAACTTAATTTTACTAATTCCGAAAATAAAACTGCTGCAAATTCTTCTGAAAGAGAAATATGATTTTCCTTAAAAAATTATGTTACAAAAGGGGAGAAAAGTGAAATAGATTTATTAATACTTTTCGGAATTTATATTCGTTCGAAGTTTCTGAATATGGATGCCGTAACCCTAATGGCCTTGTTTTATTTTTCTGATGACTTTTTTGTTTATTGAGGAAAAATGTTTAAAATGTTATAGATTTACTAAATAGATCTATTTAATAAAATGGTTTGAATAATTAAATTTTAAAACATTTTTAGATTATAGTACAGTAAGTATAGTAGATTAGATGTTTTTAATTGTTATCTACGTTGTTTAAGTTTTACGCGAAAAGTTGTATATTTAATTTCAGTAGTTTTATAAGAATAGAAATTTATAAACAGATGCTTAGAAACATAAACATTGTATTGCCAAGCTTTATTTATTGTTACATTTTTTTGTTAAGCATTTAAGTAACCACATGTGTAAACGTTGATTTTAGTTTTAAAAATATATTTCTTTCAGGTAAATTCGATAATTTTATATGATCATTTTAATATTAGGTTACTAAAAGATAAACGAATTCCTATTCTTATTTCTTATATTATTTTCAATTATTAACTAAATCACTTCATCTAGCAGATCCCAGAAAATAATATTACTCACAAATATATTTCAACTATCGAAGCTATTTCTTTCACTGTATAAAATAAAGTATGTAATAAAGAAACACAATTCTTTTTCTAGAACACTCAAATATGAAACAGACACATTGTTACATGAAATGTACTTGAGACAAAAGTATTTTTAAATACAACCTACAGTAATTTTTTAATGTTTAAATGTTCTGCAAAATTACACTCGCAAAATTAAAATACATAACAAATTCCTTTGATGTCTTGCTTAATATAATTTCATTTTGTTATTTGTAAACTGAGGCAACTGTCATTACATTTACCATGAAGTGTAATATTGTACTGAAATACCTTAGCAAAGGTTATTCAAGCTTTTAGCGCAGGGGCCTCTAATGTGAATATTTCACGAAAATGCTGTATGCTGAATAAGGCTTACTTTCGCGGGCAGGGTTGTCACATTAGTTACTTCATATTTGTTTAGTATATAAACATCACATCAAAGACTTCTTTTACTTTAATGTTATGCAATACATATTATAATATTTAGTCAGTATTCATAATTTGCTTTTTTAAAATCATAAATGCGACATCATTCTTTTTTCTATTCAAATCTTTTTGTTATATAATACACAAATATATACGAAGTTTTTTTTTCATAAATATTTTTGTCTGAATGTGACAACCCTAGTTGTACATCAGCTGACACTTCCAATTTCATAGCAATTGTGTTTTAGTGTTTCGAAATTGTGGCCAACTGTGCACTTTGAAGTATCCTCATGACTTAAGTGTTTCAAATCTTCTTTAGTTGTAATATTTTTCTATAGATAAAATATAGTCTCCCTTTTGCTATTACAGTTTTTAAAAATCGCTGAATTAAAACGGAACTGCAATGGTATTCAAAAAGATTCTATATTTAGTCGGTAATTTATAAATAATTAAAAACCTATGTAAATCTATAAGGATTTCGTTTCAAGTCATTTAATTTTAAATTTTACAAAATAAATATGAATTTACCTTCATTAATTATTAAAACATTAATCAATGAAATCTGCTTATAATTATCAAAATTTTCTCATCAAAAGCCATTACAGATTTATTCGGAAAGGGTCAAACTCTACCTAAGTTGACACGAGAAGATGATGTCATTCTAATTCTGAGAACAGTTAACGCCATCTTAATAATCTATTGGGAAGGATTAATGAATTCCTTGAGACAACTATTACTTTATTATATAAACATTATCATTTCAGAATATTATGAAGCCCAGGTTAAAGTGTTGCTAATAAGGAAATTATGGATAAAATGTAGCAACTACTTATTTTAAAGAGAATATTATCGCTTTATAAACTAGTTGTTAAGTAACAGTTTGGTATTATGTATTATATATTTATTTATATTTTTATTCAAATAGTAATTGTTAATTGTAACGTCTTTTATTGCTTACAATACAAATAAAAGTAACATAAGTTTGTTAATGGTGTATTTTAGTTTTTTTTTATAAAATAAACTATTTATAAAATACAAATTAAAATAATTTTTAAAAAGGATACAACTTTCCTTTTTATTATTATATCAAGCAGTATTTAATAACTTTTCAGAGTTCAAAATTGTTACTAAATAATTTCTTTCTTTTAAAAATTTCGGGATATTTCAAAACAAAAACATTTTTTTTAATTTGGTTCATTATTACATACTTTTACTTTACTAAAAGGATGCATATATTTTCAGTGTAATTTTCTGTGTCAGTTAAAACTATTTACATTAATAATAAAGGGAAAAATAATTTTCAATTTTTAAATAAAGTTAAAATAAAATTAATATAATATAATATATAAATTTATCTAGAAAAGAAATAATACTTTGGCAAAGAAAGTTGTGGTAATATTATCTCTAAGTTCCAATCTAAAACACCGATATTTTATATAATAAGTTGCCACTGAGGAGTAGTCCTCTCCATATCTGCATCAAGAATTAGTCTTGATAAAATATAAACAAAAGAATTTTTATTCTGGGAACAAATATTTTTTATATATTTTATGTAATCTCTATAGTCATAGTGCAAATGTTTAGATAAAACCAACTATTAGATTAGAGACAATCAAAATAAGTTATTGAAACAATAAACCACTTTACTTATTAACTAAAATGTATTCGAAAAACGTCCAAGTACCCCACATTATTATACGTAAAAATATGTTTATGTAAAAACCTTTGTGATTAATCGTGGAAGCATGATAAGGGTGTGGGATTAGACCATTTGTATCCCAAGCGCAAAGAAATGTGATTTATATACTTATTTTTAAAGCCTGTTCCAAATTATTAGCGGGAGCACCTGTAAAGAGCCAAGAAAAAATAATGTCTGTCAAACATCTTTCTCAGTTTCTTGGGAACTAATTGGTTACCGGAACTAATTACTTAATTGGAACTTATTGTCTAACATTAAAAATAAAGACACACAATAAAAGTATACATGTTAGTTTTAATATTAAATCTTGCTAGAAATGTATGTATTTTTTTAAAAATTGGTATTGAACCCAGGATCGATCAATGTCATACAATATATATATAACACATATCGAGTAAATTTAGTTGTTTTTTGTGACTGTTCGCTGGGAGTCTGAAACTCTCGCTAAAGAGGACACTGTGGAATTAAAATGGACTCATTTAGAATTCGTTATTTTCTACGTTTGTTGGTAAATCCGATGTTGAATAATAAATAAAATGATTTTGTTTTAACTCTTTGTTCGGTACTGCATTGGAACCAATTTAAATTTATTGATGAAATAATGTTATTTGGTAAATTAACTATGTTTACAGAATTTAATTGATTTTTATTTGTCTGTATTGTTATGGAATCGACATTAATTAATTTAAAATTTAAATTATTTTATTAATTACAAATATATATAAATATATATATATATATATATTACATTTTATAAATGATCTCCTAGATTTTATTTGGCTAGTTCCACCTTTAAACGGTTTTATAGAAGTGATGGAAGTAGGTATATAAAATTATTTACTTGCGACATAATATGCAATTTGGTAATCAAATTAATGACTAAAAAAATCAAAACAAATAGGTATAGCATATTTTTTTTTGCGCAACAAAGCCTCTAGCGGGCAGTTAGTATTGTCATTTGATAATATTATAATAAGAAGTCAGTATTAAACATCATATTATTAAATATATTTTTATGTTACTAATAATAATGTTAAATCTATTCCTTACTAGATTCACTAGATTTTTGTGAGCTACTGATATGTAGTAGCCTATGGCCTTATGTTACATAGAATAATGTGAAATAACCCGATTTAAGAACGTGAGTTCGGATAAAGGTATAGTTGAACGTAAGCGACCAAAAAAAAAAAATTGTGTCAAAATTTTTGTGTTACTTATTATTTTAATACACTTATTTTCAAGTTACTAATAATCGTATTATTAATTCCATGATACGATAATTTATAATTGATTAAGTGCAAAGACGGCCTTTGACAATTATAAAATGCGACAGTGAAAAGATGATTAAAGATTAGTATCACAATATAAGAGTGTCAAGATATAAATAATAATATGATACCACTGCTAGTACGACAGATTAAAATTCAAGATTTTTTTCTAAAATATTTACAATAAATATTATTTGTGATACGATACGCTATACTTCTAACCATACCCTTAAATAGTACGTATGAAGAGGGCGTGTATCGCTTTTAGACGCCATCGTAAGAATTGTTGTCAACTGTACACATTCGAGCGTGAAAGCCTTTTTGCTAATAAAATTAGGCACTGATCCAAATGTATTTTCATTATAACATACAGTCGATCCTTTCTTCTGCCAAATATCTGCTATGCGCCAAATTCTTTCTTGACACACTTCTTACAGATTTTAAGGCTATCGTAAACTCTAGACTAAAGTATAAGGGACCTTTTAAAAAAAAAGTATTTGATTGTACTTTGTTACACATTTATTCTGACTTTGAGGATTACGCTCGAGGCGTTTTCTTTTTGTTCTTAAATGTGTTTCAACTAAAAGATAAGGGATCCAGTGAAGTTATAAGTGAAGTGGACATTTCAAGGAAGTTGTTAGTTTGTAATTTATGAAGCTTAAATTGGTCCAAAGACAGAAGGTAATGGAAGTTTATTTTTCTTTTTAAGTCAAAAACATATTTAAGTATTAAAAAACAATTAAGTTTTCCACCGTGGTTTTTTTATTAAATTTACCAATGTTTTGTTAAAGTGATTTATGAGAAGTTTTTAGAGATAATGTACTATTCATAGGTAATTGATACAGTATATTCAAATTTTGAGAATGTAGTATGTAATATAATTTTTATTGGTTAAAAAAATGATTTTAAACCATATTAAAGAGTCACGCTTTAAGTTATTATTAAAACAAAATCAACAATAAAACAATACAAAATAAATTTATAAAATTTTCACATACTTCAAGTACAGTTTGAAAGCACCTTTATTTCGGATGTACTCGTAGTTATGCAATTCTTGTTGGCGACTGATTTTGACATTGCCTTGTAGCTTTTGGCCTATTTTATTCACCGTTTCACTTTCCGTTCTGCCAAAAAATTTCGCTTCTGTAATCTCTTTTTTAAACTCCATTCTGACCTTAAGTATAAAGCAGTATAAATAGGGCATACCATACAGTTACTAGCCTGAGAACGTTTGCTTTGATTTATTACATTTTTATTTTGTTAATGAGATTATGGCTAAGGTTTTATTTCATTTAGATACTAGTATTTGTTTTACTATGTAATTTATACAAATTAATTTATGTAAAAATACTAAATTAAAAATGCAATATGTTTTGAAAGTATGGTTTCTGTTTAACCAAAAATATTTTAAGTCGCTTTTTGCTCATCAAACAGTATGATTTAGTTGTTGCCTTGCACCGTTTTATGGATGAGAAAATATAGTGCTAGGTTTTCAAAATACAAGACTATATTATATGTATGGTGAAGATGCTGAGAAATAGATTCAAACTAAGATTTCCTTTCAAAATCATGTATTTTGGCATAGGTTTCGAAATATCCGATTTCGATTCCAACTCTGAAAAGGCTCAAGTCATAAGACCTAGACTGATATACCACATACAAATTTCATATACTTAAACTTTTATTTTATTATATGTCCTGTATATTGAAAAATATTTTATACATTGACTTATTTTACGGCCACAACAATAATTAGTTTTGACGTAAAAATAACTGTTTTATAATCACCTTATTATTTTGTAACCACCTAAACCACCTTGTTGATTCCTGTAACGGTGAGATGTACCGACTTATTGCGGGCATAGTAGTAGTATAGTGTGATTTTCATCCTTCGCAGATACCCATTCCTAAGTAAATATATTATTCACACAATAAACAATGATAACCAGATAAGCCTCTACAACATGATAGCATATTTTTAAATTTTCATAAAGTAAAACATAAAAACTTAGCTTGAATACTTTAAAACTGACATTTTACATTAGCTTGTACCACGCAAAATATCATTGGTCGGAAGTGCCTCCTGGCTTTATTTCCGACACGCCATAAAAACGCCGCTGTACCAAGAGCCGGGAATTTGTTCGCGGCTCTTTATAACTATGTCACTAGATTGGACTATGTGTGTATTGTAATTTAAACCATATCGTAAAGAAATAGGGGCAATATTTAAGTGTAGAATATATAATATAATAACTTAAATCTATTTTGATAGCTATTTAAGGTGATATCATACGGTTAAATGTATGAATAAAGTTTTATGAATAATTGAATTGAGAAGTAAATTCATTAATAAAAGGAATAACTACATCAGGAATCTTTCCTTAAAATTAAATTGCCAAAATTGTCCGTTTGATATATTGTAAAGAAAAATCACATTAATAATTACATTTTTAATATACCTTTACAAATCATAAATACTTTAAACCCAAAACAATATTTCAAACTATATTAAAAGAAACAATTCTACGTATTGCAGATGTTTAAAAAGTAATCCCTTAAACCAATTTCATATTCTAAGGATTCTAAAGGATTTTTTTAAATTTAGCTTTCATTTGTCATTAACTAAAAGTAAGAAAATGTTCGTTCACTAAAAATACATTTAAGGCACACAAATGCATTCAACCGCTCACTTCACTGGTCACTCCTCAATGTTAAACATAGACTAAAATCTATATTCAGCGATTCTCCGTAACATGAGAATACTGGGGCTTGTTAGATATCAGATCTACTGGAACTAGAGAGAGAACAGCTTAATATTGGGAAAAGAACAAAAGGTAAATTAAAAATGGTCTACTATCTTTATATTAAGATAAAGAAAAGAAGCCTTAATTAATTAAATATTAATTATAAAGAAATCTTATTTTTGCAAACATGATTATATCTTTTATTTATTAAGTCTTTCCAATCTAAAGCAGTGATATCATAAACTACAGTTCATCGTTTTGCAACTTGATTTATTAAAGCAAATTGCGGGCAATACTAGCCGGAAGTGACGTCATTACCTAGCTTACCTAACCGCAGGAAGTTAGATATGGTATAAGTACTACATCATTTTGGTAGGAAGAATACTAAAACGTAATGTTGTATGTTCAGTTACTTGATTGTTGTAGATTTGAATTTTCTCAATAGTAATGTAATTGTACATAATATTAAAAGTAAATTATTGCTGTTGTATACTACTGGGCAGAAAAGAAAAACTAGTGTTAATCCAGTAACTGTATTTATTATTACTAGTTTTAGGACAAACGTAAGTTAAACTCTCACTAAGAAAAAGAAGGAAATAATAAGAAAATATAAATTTAAATATGCCGCATCTATTTTTTACATGCCCTTGTTAGGCAATATATGCGGCTTCCGCAAGACTCGCTACCGTAGTACCTTTACCGTGGAGCTGAAAATTCCGTTAGATCAAAAATGTTTTCCGTTATTTCTACTGAACTATTTTCTAGATTCAACATTATTTCATATAGGTCCAATGAAAATTTACAATGCTTTTGTAATGTATAAAGTTTGTTTGAATAATACGTTCGTATTACAATTTTATTATCATGTACTAATTATATTTTTTAACTAGAAATGTGAATAAACTACGATTAAAGATTATATGATATAAAATGTGATATAGCGATGAAATGTTATCAACTTCGTCCAACTTTTATGAGGATGTCAGCGAATTAGGCAGATCGATCAGAAATTATCATTTGCCACCCTCTCGAGTTTATTGCAATCATAAAATGACTGTTGATTTGTGGCAATTAACTCAATTGCGTTATCTACTTCGTCCTTTTGTTTATAAATGGGATAAAAATGTTTTTCCTATACATAATAATAGTTTTTGTTCCGCTGTTTACTGATAAATTTATATCACTATTATTTCAGTCAAAGAAATGCGAGAATAAAATAAATTCCTTTTAATAAAATATAAACATGTGATGATGTCTACGAATTTGTATTTTAATTTAAAAAGAACAACATGCAAAAGCATACTTTTTATATAATAACGTAAATTACAAGAAAGAATAAAACTGCTCTAATTACAGAAAAAATAAAAATAACGAGAACCTCAGATCGCCTGTCGTGACGGAGACTGAAACTTTCAGCAATTACACGGAAAGCTCTCGAAACTCCGCAAGTGATATTAAAAACCTAGAAACTTTTCAAAGGTCACAGAACAGCAACTGTAAACCTTTTAATGTATATTACAGCTTTCACTTAAATTTATTATTAAACGGGCATTAGTTACGTGCTGTGAGTATTTTAAAATATTCCTTATATTTTTACTAAAATAAAATTAAGCAGTATACATATCATTTTATATTATAAGTTATTGTGAATTATAATGATGACGAAGATTCTTATGTATATAACACAAACAGTGAACATATTTTTAGACACATTACTATTCGTTTGTAAAAAGAAAATGCAATATTTAATATTTTTATTAAAGTTTAAACGAAGTGCAAATACAATGATAACAAAGAAATTTGAAAATCAACTAAAAGTGCAAATCAGGGAACAATGGTAGCAAAAGAGAAATGTTTTAAGTTCTTTGTTTAAAGTTTATTTGGATTTTAGAACTTAAATATAACGTTTATTCACATTTCTGATATGAAATCTTTTATAAAATAACAATTTCAAAGTTTCAAAGTTTAATGCAGTTACAACTTAATCCCTTAATATAATTAGTAATAATGGAAAGCTATTATTATTATATATTAGTATTATTTATTACATGAATAGTAATATAATATTAGATTACTGACATTCTGATATATATGTAGTGGCTCCATATGTAGGTATACGAGCGTTGTACCTTTGTAATATGTAACGACCAACAATAACTGGCTAGGATTTATTATTTCAAAACTATATATATACATTTAAATTTCGTTTTCTCGTGAACATGATGGTAAAAATAATAGAAACGTCGAGTTTGAAATTAAAAAAAGGTAAAATATAGTCACATTCATTTAAATGGGACACATTTTTTATACAATTTTGTTACATGAATTCGAAAGCACTTTTTGTGGCGAGATAGCAATAAATTAGAAAGGCTAGCTTTACCTAAAATACCGAATGGATCCATAAAATAATTCTTTTTGTGTTACATAGATGACATCCTTACTAGCAATGCATTCTGAATTGTAATTTATATATGACTATTGTGCGGAATAGGGAATTGGAACAGCGCCAGAGATGGTCGCTGAGACACACTAGGGAGGCTGCAAACGGAGTAAATACAGATTGTTCTTACCCATTGATAACCGATTTCCTATCATGATGTAATCAATAATATTCCCTTTCTTTCTATGATAATGAATATTTCACTAAGCGTTTTGCTTATCAGATATATATTAACTAGTTATTCTTCACAAATGGAATTACAACAAATCAATAAGAAGCGTGCTCTAAATCTTGTATAAATTGGTGTTACCCAGTAGTATATTATTCTGTTTCCAATTTAAAATATATTGATAATGGTTGTTCAAAGCAAGTATAATATAACCGTTACTGTTAAAGATTTATAAAAGACAAGATCACGCTTTATAAAAAGAAGCTTAAAATTCCCGAATATATTCAATTCTGAAATAAAGAAAGTTGATATCGTCGCCAAATTATTGTCAATATTTAATAAATAAACTTGGAAAAAACCTCACTAATAACAAAATAGTATTAACAAAAATAAATGAATTTGTGCTATTTTTATAATAATATAATATATAGTAGTATAAATAAAATATGTGATATATTTTTTTTATCATAAAATGTATGTTCGCATTTTTGTATTCTAATCAAGCCTTATTACTGTAATACATAAGTATAAAAACATAAAGATTGTCAACGCCTGGATAACACTGATTTCCACTGGGAAGAGAATACCACAAATTACACTTGAATTAAAACATATATAACGGTATGGTATTTTTACACTATAAAACCTAAAGATTTATTTATTTGGATTTCAAGCAATGTAGGCATTAGGTATACTTAAAAAACTTCAAATACCTAAAACGTGTTTTTTGCGTTGTTTGTCATCAAATCGAGATGTTTCAATTGAAGGAGTATACATACAACAATACTTTAACATTGTATTTTAAATCTTACACTTCAATTTTGCTAACCGTTAAAGTGAAAATTATGATTTAAAAAGTTCTATTGAATTTAGTTCTTTGTTCATACGTTAGAGAAAATTGTTGCGACAAAGGGATTATTCCTTCTAAAAAATGTTTTAAAATATAATGTTGAATTTAATAGCACTTAGTTCTATATTTCGTTATTACGAAATATTATAAACCAGAACGAACACATATTTATCATTCATTTATATTTTAATCGAGAAATACAAATTTGCTTTAGTACATCAGATTCTTAGAAAAAGACAATATTGAAAATAGATTATGAAAATAATATTGTTATATAAGATATTATATTATCGATAACGATGGTGTCTCTCGGGAAGCTTAATAAGATCACAGAATTCAAGGATTTCAGGGACATCTTTGTTGACTCGGTACTTATTATTATTAATATATTAATAAAACTTCAAAATAATAATTAAACTTTCATAAAACTAGAGTTATATAGAAACTATTGAATAATTAAATAATTTATTATTTTTAAATATAAAAATACTATTATCTCGGTTTTTTGGCATCCTAAATCAAATAATAAATCTTAATATTACTTAAATGTAATAAATTTTTTTTAAAATTTTAAGGTATTAAAAGTTTTAGTTACGAGTGATGATACGGATAGATATGCAGGATGTTAGATTCTAAAACACAGTGTATTTACATTTTTAATTGTTGCATTTTGAAACAAAACAAGAAAGACATACATAAAAGATAACATGGCAATATACATGATAAAACAATCTAAAGGTTATTTTGAAGTAAATAAGATTTAAAAATAAAATCATATAACAGAGTTGTATTTTGAAAATATCAATAAATTTGCTTTTCCAAATTTAAAACCAGTATGTGCAAACTCAGTAATATTAAAGAATACAATAGAATGTAATTAAATTCTAACGTATTCAACGAAATAACATTAAAATTCTGCATTTTAACTTTGCTTATAAGTGGAAATTCTTAGTGCAATAACAATGATGAAAATAAACGAAAAAATGGTTGAGTTTAAAGTATAATAGAGTCAAAGGAGCGTTTGGTTCTGCTTTTTAAGTGTTATATTCTATTAAATTTTAAATTCTTATTCGATTTGTTGATTTAGATCAACATTTTATTTACTAATTACTTAAATAAAGCACGTTAATTATTATCTAATTCAAATACGTTTTTTTATTTATTTTCAAGTTATATGATTTACCAGTACTTAAAATGCAAACAACGATTTCTAAATTAAACCTTAGAGGTTTAATTTAGAAATCGTTGTTTAATATATATTTTTTCGGCAACATCAAATCAGTAAGAGAAACAGCGT
The DNA here is from genome assembly GCA_918358695.1 of Melinaea menophilus ssp. n. AW-2005. Classification (NCBI taxonomy): domain Eukaryota; kingdom Metazoa; phylum Arthropoda; class Insecta; order Lepidoptera; family Nymphalidae; genus Melinaea; species Melinaea menophilus. The sequence continues at coordinate 18,733,619 of OU911048.1, forward strand.
AGTTGTTACAATAAGAAAAACATAATAACAGACACATAATTTAAGATATTTAATATATACGATAAAGATTAATTGTAAATTGAATATGAAAAGTATTCCAAACGTGTACATATTGGGTTGTGTAATTTAACTTCTTATTGAAAATAATTGGACTTAGTACTTCTTGGAAATCTTAATAAATATAGTAGTTTTAGTTATAAACGATTATGTAAAAATTCATACAAAAATTTTACGCCAATTCTTACATTAAGTAAAGATTCAATTAAAGCCTAAATGATAAAAAAGAAAATATTTACTTCAAAGTCAAAGACTTTTGTTTCAAATGCTGTAACAGTTGCACGGTTATAAAGAGTCCACCGATTAGATCCAGGTAGAAACTATAGGTATGCTTTTAAATTATTTTTTAAGATTTTTTAATTTTTGTAATTAAATAGTCAATAACACATATATGTAATAACATAGTCATTGATAACAGTCATTTTTGATATATGAGGACAAATTGGAATCCAAATAGAGAGTGTTATCAGGAAAATATTACTGCCACGTTTTTGCTACTAAATAACTAAAAGTATTATTTATACACGCATAAAATAATTTAAGTATTATATTGTTATTCTATTCAGTATTTTTATTTACAATAATTAAAATTACCAATGGTCGATAGAAGATAGAGTACTTTTAGTATCGTTCAATATTATAGAATACAATGTAGGTAACATTATTTTAATCCATACCACCTAGCGCGTGGAATAAAATTCATCTATTTATTCAATTAAATTCGAAAAGAATATAAAAAGAATAAGATAAGGATATGAAAAAAAAATTATAAATGATATCAAATACAATATATCTCAAGGACTAACTGTAACATTAATATTTATGTAATGGTTCGAGGAGCTCAGTAAACGATTTATTTGTAATCAATGAAATGGAAACAATATCTTCACCACATAAAAAATGTATTTACGTAAATAAAAACATAGCTTTTATTCAATACAATATTATTTTTCGGAAGTGACATATGATGTTATTGTAGCAATTCGTAAATATTTTTATTTATACTTCATGTAACGTAAAAACATAATTGAGGCAATTTTGTTGATGGAATTCAGAGAAATACAAAATAAACGAAAATATTAAATTAGAAGAAGAATTAATATAATTAATTCTATGGATAGTGTAGAATTAGGATTTCTACCTTATCTGGAGAGTGTCCATATAATTTAATTTATTAATCATTAGCCTAACATTTTTATGGACGACGAGACAGGGAGACGAAAAACAACGCCAACAAAAAGAACAATATACAACAATAACTGACTATTAGCTGTATATGTTCCTAATTGCGTATAAAAAAATCCTGTAATAAAAACGCCATTTTTATTTTTTTTTATTTTAGATAAGAGATTTTTAATCCTTAACTGTCATTGTGTGAATGGATTAAAGCTTATCGAAACAATTGTTTTTAAAAAGTAATAACTTATAACTAAATTTATTAAAATGATATGACTTTTAAGTTTTTAATAAATTTTCAGTCGTACACTTAGATCTGCTATAGCTATCATAAATATAATTTTAAAGTATAAATATATACATGGCTCTGTCTCCCTACAAAGATTAATAGAATAATAATATATATTCCTTAAAAATATACCTATTTAAGAACTTACATATCTAAAATATCGGGTTGAATTTTATATAAAATACCGCCACTTCTAGTTAACTTCAAGCGCTGAAGATTTGATACCCATCGCGACTTGTGACCTAAAGAGATTACATTGACTCGCAAAGACCGCGCATTTCAAAATTAAACGTTTTTTTCTACTTTTAAAGGATTAAATAATATTATTGTAGACGAAATTGTACTTTTTTATGTGTGAGGTTTCGCATATAAAAGATTCTGTGGTATGAAGTAGTTTGTCAATGTTTGTCTGATTTCTAAGATACTAACAAATATTATATCATATATCAAATAATTCTTTAAATCATAGATTCAAATTAAAAAGTAGGGGAGACTTTTTGTAACTTTAGAATTTCATATCTAGCCAAATATTAATTATCGATAAAGTTGATTTAAAACTTAAAAACTTGTCAATTACAAGTAAAAACTTTGATTATATCGCTTTTTATGTAAAAGATATAATATACCGAGAGTAATAAGGATCAGAACATAAAGAGTTAAACGATGAACATACGGCCATAGAGGTAGAGTAATAAACAGATAAGATAAAATAATAATGATTCCGTTTTTGGTCATTTAGTTAAGGGATCTTAAAAAGGTGTATTCTTTCTGTACGTCCGCCGTCGATATGAATAAAAACGAGACATTTGCTTTTTACTTATTCTTAAATCAGAATATTCTTTATAAATATTTCGCTTCTGCCATCGTCTTAATTCCGCAGTGGCACAGCGGTAGTAAAACATTTTATGGGGAAAATTTAGTATGACATCAGTTCATTTGTATTCTGCTTCGTTACTTCAGATATCCGTTACGACCTTGTGTAACCCCATCGGGTATAAAACATTTAATCAATATCTTTATTTTTATAAAAATCAATGAAGCTAAAATAAATAAGTAAAAATAAGTGAAGTTAAGTAAACTATTAAAGCTGTGAACTTGTAATGTTAATTTTTTTTAAGAACGTAACAATATAATAGTTTTTATCACGCTTTATCACTGTTCTTAGATTCGATTTCAACGTCTGTTCTTAACTTTAAATTATAATAAAGCTTTAAAAGTAAACCTTTACCTAATTTAAACATTTCCAACTCATGTTATAAATTTACAAATAACAGTATCAAATTATAACAATTAACCAATTATAATATTTTTGCAATTTCATTATATACGAATAACTGCATGATGTTCTTAAATTAATTCAAATATGTTATTCATACTACCGTGAGTAAGCGTTCAGTGGACAGTTGAATATATCTTTTATATTTCATAAAAATATCGGAATACGTAGTAATATTTTTTTATGAGTTACATAGATGACATCATTGCCAGCAATGCATTCTGGATCGTAATTTATATATGACTATGGTCTGGGATAGTGAATTGGAAGAATGCCAGAGATTAAGGCTGATACATACGGACATATGGTGGCTATGGATAGAGAAACTAAACTTGTAAGTTGATTCAGAAAAAAAATTAAAACTACCGTTTCACTCTGGCACTATAGAAATATTAGGTATATTTTTTTAACATATCTCTCTCTTAAAAGGTTTAAACTATCCTATAAAATTTTCAAAATCATCTAAATTGTCTCTTTAATATCTAATACAAATTGATCATAAATAAACAAATCTGCCAAATTGTTATAACGGTTCCTAAATGAAGATATTTGTTAATGCGGTAAAGAAACAGTTCTTTAACAAAGCTGCTTAAATAGCCACAATAAAAAAGATTGTTTATCTATATAATAATATTACAATATATTTTCCATCAGATTATCATTTTGTACGTACTACTATTGTTATTTAATATTTATCAAAAAAAGTCATGTTATAGCCTTAATATATATAGCTGGAGTTATTTAATACCAATACGGTAATAAAAAACTGGCAACAAATAAGTAAAACATTATAAACATTCCCTTTTTTTGTTAGTAATTATAGTTTCACTGAATTGAATTGAAAGGCTTCATTTTCGAGAATACTTTTTATAATGAAATAACTGATTCGAAATATTATTAAGGAGATAATATTATATTATTGACATTTGCGTAATTTTTTGGGGGTAATTTTTATTAAAAGACACTTTTTTACTTAAAATATATTTAATTATTTTATATTCTTTAAGGATTAGAACATTTTTTCTCTAATTGATCAGTTATCCTTATATTAATATGAATACTAAGAACATATTATACAATTTTAAAAGTTTCATTTTGATTATTTGATTTTCTAAAGATTAAACAGATCAAGTATAATAATATATATCTTAAAACACATATACTTAAGGTACTTGATCATATATTTAAACAAAATTCCAAATTATTTTTAAGATTATGGTGATCATAGGAATTCTATAATATAATGAAAACATTACGACATCAGGGTTTGGATCAGCACAATAAATACCATTCATATAATTATTATGAAGAGAGTCTTCGCCTCTTAAATAATGTATTAACATAAATACTAACATAGGAAGCACAATCTGTTATATATGATATAGGCTGTTTTTGTCTTTAAATTATTGTTGTTAAAAATAAACCAGTACTTAATATAAAATTAATTTTATACACAAAATTTATATTTTACATAACTTCGCTCGTATATTAATCAAACCAAAATCTGTTGGGAATTAACGGGTACTTAGTTCAAACATAGTGCGTTGTCTCTTAGAATATAGAGCATGAGCTGCATTGTTTGAGATTCCCAAAAGTTTTCCCTGGGGTGTGAACTATGTTGAACATTTGTGTTTATGTTTAATATAAGAAAATATGTTAAATGCGATGGATTCGGAAACGTAAGGAACGGAAAGAAACAAAACGAAATGAAATTGCGGAACGGACGGAATAACCGGAGATGTTAATTAAAATTAAATAATTGCATACTAAATACTAAATTAATACTAAAGAATTATCAAGTTGTTTCACATTTGACAAATACATAAGATTATTATGAATAGATGTAGATGTAGGTTTGTAACTTAAAATGCTTCCATATTTTAAAATAAAAAAAAAAGAATTTAATGACATTAGAGCAAAGATCAAAGTGCTCGCGGTTATTCTCGTACATTCTAATAAATTCGTTTTCAATTTCGAGCATTCGGAAAAATTTAATCTATTTTTATTTCTATTAATATACTAATTTATTTGAAAACTAATGCAATTTGTACTATAGTTATAACTCCTTCTACTAAATAATGAATTACAGGAGAAAATTTTGTAATGTTTACAAAGTTTTTCCTAAAATTTACTTCAGTTAAAGTAAATGAACATATATGAATAAATGAATGAATAAATTATGTTTTAGCTATCAAATAGTGCCTAAGCATTTTTTCTGATGCTGTTTGTTACTCTTGTTAAATCTACTGGCTGCATCACACCACTCCCTTAGAAGTCATTACTTGGGGTAGCGGTGGGGGCCGGGTTCCCCCTTCCCTCACTTGTGGCGACCCTTGTGTTACGCTCGTGAAAGGGTGCCGCTTGCGATGACTGGTCATATTGCTAGCCACGGATAATTTTTTTCTTATTATAAACTATAATTAGGTCGGCTTATCAATTTTATTGAGATGGTTCTAGTTGTTAGTACATTGCGCACTAAATATATAGACATTTTTGAAACAGAGAGACAGTAATCAGAATTTGAAAAAAAAACACAACTGAGTTTTTTGTGTGGTTCTTCTCAGACAAGGGCGACCAGTTGGAGAGTGTCTTTACAGAAGGGCTTATTTTAATACGTACCGTATCAAAATAGGTCCTCCTGTCACTTACATTTTGACGTACACGCACGTACGTACGCAAATATTTCAGTTGCATCCTCTTATATTACATAATTTTTATATTAAATTAATTCATACACATATTTATTATTAAGTTAAATTAAAGACATATATACCATCGTTGTCTTGAATCTTATTACCCCAAAGATGTCATTTTTTATTTTATTTTATTACACATGTATGTAACATTCATTTGTATTTTGGACTCGACTTTGATTGAATTTGATCAATATCTCATCGGTTAGGAAACATTTATTTTCAATACATTTATCTTCTCATTCGTGGAACTGATATCGGATAAGATATAAAAATGATACCTTCGATAATAGCAGCATTTGAAACATAATGTTAATGTAAAAGTTATTTTGTGATAACTGCTTTATTCCTTTGAAGAAATATAAAATATTTTAAAATGGTGTTTCGTTGCAAGGAAATAAAATTCTTTTACTACTTTAGTCCAGATTTTAAGAAGAAAAGCAGCATTTGTAGTGCAATTTAGTCTAGAACAAATCATTGGCTTGGCTATTAGACTCAGGCACCACTTATTGTTACGATCGCGTGTTTATGTAGCTTCCTTTAAATTGCATTTTCCACAACAGTTCAGAGACTATGAAATGATTTAATTTTTGTTGTGCTTTTAGGAAGGAATTTCTTAATGTTTACTTGAAAGATTGTATTTATTTCTATTATGATTACATATTCTTCTGGTATGTTTTTGCTAAAGCCCTACAAGTTATTAACATTGTATAAAAATGGACATAAACCTGTTTTGAAAAATGTAGTCAAGGAAAACAACAATATCTTTCAATACGACATTGTAACCTAACGTTAGAAATCCACAAATAATATCAAGTCCAAGACGCCTGGCCCACCATATTTGATCATCTCGGCAGTAACTTTGTCTGCTCCTGCAGCCTTACCACATTTCAGGCTTTGAATTGCACTCTCCACTTCAAACTGATTTCATCATCGGCTACATCCGGACTCAGCATTTCGCTGGTACTCAATGCCGAGGCGTCCTCACATTCATACGTCTCCTTGTATAATTTCGCCCACCGCTGCAAAATGTGAGCTTCCTCTGTTAAAATTTCACTGCTCTTCGAAAGCACTCCTTTCATTCTACAGGTTACCGAACTACCCTGGGAATTACCAATTTCTCGCCAGAAAAGCTTAGTGTTTTCCCGGAAGTGGTTTTTAACTTTTCATCCCTTTCCCTCTCAGAATTTTCACGCTTCATCTTTATAAGTGCTTTCGTTTTGTGCTTTTGCAGCTTGTATTCTCTTTTTCTCATCTCTCTCATACTTTTATCCTTACCCGAGGCTTTATAATCCAGCCATGCTTTCTTCTTTAACTCCACTCCACAGCGTCTTTCACTTCATCATCCCACCATTCATCGCGCTTTTTACTAAAACCTTTTTTCCTTTTACCACATACCTCTGTCGCTACTTACACCATACCATTTCTAAGGTTCTGCTAGCATACATCAGCACTTACATTTCCAGAATCACAGCTTTCAAGCTTCTTGGAAACCCTTTCTTGATATTCCTCTCTGATTGGTGGATCTTCAAGCTTCCAGCTTCTTATTAGCTATAATTCGACTCCAAGCATGGACACGTCGTGCAGCTGCGCCAACCTGTAAACAGACCTGTTATCCTAACAACGACTACATAATGGGCCGTTCCCAGATCAGCACCCCTAAACACTCGCGTGTCCATAACTTGACTTCGAATACGCTGATCTACTAGGAATAAATCAATCATACTTCTTTCTTCTGCTCGCTCCCATGTGTTTATGTGAATTTGTTTGTGGTCAAATATCGTATTTGCCACAAACAAATTTTTCTCCTTACAAAATTCCAAAATAAGCTTTCCAGCCTCATTTACTCACCGTACTTGGCTAGCACGTTTTCGAAACCACTTCGCACGGTTCCAAACCATCCATTAAAATCTCTACATACTTTCAACTTTTCATTACCTCTGACACTACTTAGAACATCCCTGAAACTCTGCCAAAACTCCTCGAGCTCGCTCAGTGGAGCTAAGGATACTGACGCATAAATGGCTAACAGGAATACTCTTGTTATCCAGAGCTTAAAGCGAACCCAAAGAAACCTCGGGTTGATGTCTTTGTATTCTACCATTGCATTAACCATTCGAAAAGACAACAACCCGCCAACACCAACAAAGGTTCACATGCAATTTGCAGGCATTGGTCAGCTCTCTGAAAGATGGGTGTGAAAATAATGGTTTAAACCTGAATGTAGATAAGACGAAGGTTTTGATATTTGAAAGAAATGAAGAAAGAACAGAATGTAAGATCAACGTGAATGGTGACTAGTCTCGATAATGACTTGACTTCGGTAAAAAAATAAACAGTATTATAAATTCATGTAACAATTCTTTTTAATCAATTTAATTTAAAATAACCCTGTATTAAAGTGTATTTTCTTGGAGCAGGTTAGTCAGTCGTTCAATATTTAAAGTATCAGTTGCAAGCGACTGATGATAAACTGTTTTGACACTTCAATATAATGAAATAGATAAAACACATTATTGTAAAATATTTCTCTCATTTAAAGATTCTGATTAGTTATTTATATACTGAATATAGACATCGCAGTACTAAAACAATAAATTAAGTATATTTGTAGAAAAGCTGTGACAACGTAAGATACACAGAATACACAGAAAGTTCCTTGAGTACGCAGTATACATAGTAATACCTTGTTGCATGCTGATCACAGAGGTCATTGAAGGTTGGTAAAAACGAACTGAGGATTCGGAATGCTTTTTCGTGGTACGAAAATGGCTAAAGAATTTCGATTTGAAAACAAATAAAGCCAAAACAAATTATGTATTCTATGATTTTACCATAATGGCATTGAAAATAAAATCGTTTATCTTAATTATCCCAATAGTCTATACATACCTTACATTGTTTTAATTTGCAGTCTCGATGAAGAAGAAAAGTTAGTCTTGGAACCAACCGATAAACGAACTCTAGTTCCTTTTGCCGTTTTTTGTTTAACTTTAGAGACTCATTAGCTTTTTTCTAATTGCTAAAACTTTCATTCGCTTATTTTTATGATCTTTTAGATTTTTATAAATAAAAGTTTTCTTTTAATTAATATATTTTTTTTATTAAAATAGTGAACTGTGATAGTATACTAATAAAATAGTTATAATATTGCCGATAAAACTAAGTTTAATTTTGAGTTATTTTCAAACTTTAATAAATGTTACAACAAAATTTTTTTGGATAATAAGGATTGGAGTAGTAACGCGTAACTTAATAGAGCAATTAGTTAAACTTGAGACCTAATATGTAAATTAACAATAGTCATCTTTATTATATTACACGAAAACTTTCACAAGTAAATCATGACTTTAAAGACTTTATGTACGAGTATATATTTATAATTCGCATTTCAAGTAAAATGTTACTATTAAAACACTTAACATTACCTTTACAATTGAAAAATCTATATATTTATTACATATATTTTTTTCGAATCATTTATTTTTATGTGGTTTAGTAGTCTGTCAGCCATTACTAGAGGCACGATTGACTTCTCGTTGGTAATGGGCCATGTAGCACTAAAATATTTTTGTCATATGTCCCATGAGGCTAGTTGGATAGAAAAGTACTGATTGGTCCATCGTGATGCTTATGAGAAAAACCACAAAAAAATATTAGAAATTCATCTATTTACGTATTGAAGTATCTAAAACAAAATATTATTTATTTGATAAATATTTAAATTTTGTTATGTATTATATTTTATATATATTTTGTATTTATATATATATTTTTTTTAATCATAACTATTTGCTTTATCAAAATCTAAATCTATAATAAGAGGTAACACAGGGTTATCACTGCACGATCACTAAGTATTAAATCCGTCATGATAACGTTTCAATGTTCTTTGGAAACCGAGCACTTAATCAACACTAAACTAGTATCAAACTATCAACATCACTTTATATCAACAAATCAAAGTGATTACTATTGGATTTTATTATAATATTGTATATTATATCAATTCTCACGATAATAACTTATTATCTTTGATAGCAGTCAATAATTGAATTACGAGATTACGAAGTTAAGAAATTCCTAATGTACTTACATAATCAAACATAATTTAAAAATATGTAAATATATCGTTAAGTGTCGATATCTATGTGCGGGAATCAGTGTTGGTATTTGGTACTAATACAAGTCGTGGTTCAAAAACCTCTTAACCGCTCACTCTTAAACTTCGAATCAAATTTCTTTAGGTATTTTAACAAAGGCGCATTTGCTCAACTCTCTACAGCGCGTTGTATTTCCTTTGTTGTTTCGTGGTTACAACACACATGAGCACTATTAGGTATAACATATTTACTCTCAATTGTATTAACATTATATTATTTTATATACAATTTTGGGTAGACCTCGAAGAATTCGGTCTGCCCATTCATTTGTACCCGACTTTCGAATTTTGGAAAAATTTCTTGACAGGAGGTCTTCTTATGACCCCCTGAGTCCGAAATGACCATTGGTCAAAAAGTTTATATATATATATATGCGTGCGTGCGTCGATTCGACTTTTGTCAGCACGATAGCGGCCGCAGTTTCGCTTGGATCGCTTTCAAACTTTGCACAAAAATCAAACATCCAAAAATGAAGGTCAAGTTCGTTAACCAGAGAAATCCGGCCACAGGGGGCGCTAGGGGCCTCACTTTTTCTGATTTTAGTTTTTCGACCATAACTTTTTCCCTATTCAAAGAAGATCAATCGCGTTCATATCATATGATGTCTTTGATGAATACCTATAAATAATGTACATAAATCGAAAACCTAACTTCAATAACTTAGGGGTGGGGGTAAAAAAACCGAAAATTTTTGGAAAAAAATTCATAACTTTTTTCTGGTAAATATTATTACATCACAAGTATTTTTAATAGAAAGGTTATTTTTTTACTCTAAATTTAGGTTTCAAAAGTTTTTCCGTAAAAGGTACCGTTTCCGAGAAAAAAAATAAAAACCACTTTTAGCTTGAAAATTTAAGGTAGGTAAAACCACGGCAACTTTTTTCTGGTAAATATTTGCTCCTCGAAAATATTTTTAATAGAAAGATTATTTTTTACTCTAAATTTAAGTACCAAAAGTATTTCCAAAAAAGATACTTTTTCCGAGAAAAAAAATAAAAACCGCTTTTTGCTTGAAAATTTTTGATGTAAACAACGGCATCATGTGTTATTCTTAGGTAGTGAGTTATATTTTAAACGAGTGAGTTATATTTTACACACGAGGTCTACCCACGCGTGTCCCCCTGCGGGCACGGATTTTTTTATATTGTATGCCCTAATAAATAACAATAATTCGTAGAGCTAATTAATAATAGTTTTTCCCCATTGGTTATCTAAATCTCAATGAACCATAATTTCTAATAAAAGAACACTAAATCTTTACACCTGGTCGCTGATCGCGGTACTTAAACAAGATTTACTTTAGCGATATAATAAAAAGCAAATATTTGTCTATTATTTTAAATTATTTATTTTCCAGAGTAGCAATAATGTATCCAGAATACAATTAAGGTATTATTGTTGATATCAAGTAATAATAAAATATTTTTTTCTGACAATAATAATATAAAAATTCTATCTCTTAAAGTGATTTGCAATATTTAACACTAATACATACGTATCAGAGTGCTGTTTGATTTATACCGCGCTGTCACTCAATAATTCATGAAGGTATTCGAAAACTACTTTTATTATCTTCATTCATTCCTGATTGAAGCTTTCAGATTGGATGATGTTTATCTTGACTGATGTGGTTACAACATAGATATGGTTAAAATATTACATATCAATGAAATGTTATTTTAAAAAATAACTTACGAGTAGTTCAAAATACGATAAACAATTGCGCCATATTTGAATTTCTTGTAGTACCATCAGATTATAATAATTTACGGACATTTCGCTGACTTTTAGTGTAAAATAAGGCTTAAAGCGCTAAAAAAGGCAACATTAAATAATTTAATGTAATATTCATTATTTCAGCACAGTACATGATGAAACTATTAATACACTATGCCCTTGAGAAACACCATTATAAAGTAACCCGCGGCAAATGATTAATGTTTCAGTATTCCACCACTTTTCATCTTCCTTCAGAAGAGAAAATATGACTAATGAAATTGATATTATTTCATTCCTCAATATAATGTGTCATCATAAACTCAATAAATTTATAAATGAATTCTATTACTCCACATCCATTGCTGATCAATTACTTTATCATATAATTGTCAATATCTCGGTTTACTTTGGGATATTGTAGCATAAAGTTTTCTTCTTTACCTCTCTGTCAGGTGTCAGTTCTCATACTCAGTCTAAATATTTTAGATTCATCTGCATTAAACTGTCAACACAACTCCTTTCAACCAAACATTATATTAAAAAATTATATAATGGCATGCAAGGCATTATATAATTTTTTAAAGGCAAGGCATCTAATTGCTGAAACTTTCACTCTCCGTCGCGACAGGTGATCCCTCATTTTTCAGGCTTTCAGAATGGTTTATGATTTGAGAGGTTTTATTACAAAGATGTAGCAATTTTAAATCCGTGTTTGAATGTGAATAAATTTTAATTAAACAGAGTAACTCGAATGTTACATTTCTGAATGAATTTATTATGACAGTTTCTGGAGTGCTTTTTATTCATTCATACTATATACTTCTTGATATCATTTTTGTGGTGTGAGGTGTGTTCATACTTTATTATTAACTTAATTAAATGTAGATGTATTACAAATATTAAAATTGGTGTAAAAATAAGATATTGTTACAATTTTTTTTTTCGAGGTGACTACACCTCCAGAAAAATAGTTTTGTTTTGCATAAAACTTATTCCTTGATGAAAATGTTTACGTAGAAATAATAAAAAATATATTCCATAAAAAAGACTATTAAATAACATTAATTATTTAATGAAATATATTATTTGATCGAGTTTACAGCAAACCGCAAATACTATTATGAGTAACCAAACAGAACACAAACGATAACTTTATCCAATTTATTAGTAAATAATAATAATGAATCGTAATCGTTGAAATTGTGAGAAGAATAGTAAAACCTGTACATTATATTTATTGAAAAACATGACAGGGAACTCAAAATCACTTTTGAAAAGTCTTTTTCACTATTTGCCGGTTTATCTGTTTGATTTTTGCGCGTCGCGGTTAAATAACTAAATAACTAAATGTTATTGCCCCAGCTAACATTAAGGTGAAGTTTATTTATATATAACCTACATGTCGGGATATACCATAAATTCAAAAGAAAGAAACTCAATTATTTTAAATTTGTAGGAATAATTAAAAATCCTGTTACCCGATTACTTCTTTAAAGCTTAATGAGCCATAATTTCTGATAAAAGCCTGCTAAATCGTTGCACCTGGTCGCGGTACACAAACACAATTTACTTTATCAATACTCAATTGGCTTTTGTAATTATGTATTTTGAATTACATCTTCATTTATTTAAAAAGGTAAACTTCGTTTTTTGTTTTAGTCACTAATATTAATTAAGGCAAACTTTATTAATTATAAATAAAATATATAATAAAATGTCTACGGCCCGATATCTACATGTAACCTTGTTTAAAATAAAATATTTTAATTTCATAGCTTAATTCATTCCCACTATCAAAATGTTAGGACATGTTTTCTACTACATAAAAAGGGTCGGTATTATAAGTATTAATTTAAAAGATTTGGTAAAGTGAAAAAAATCACTTGAGTTTCTGAGATAAATTAATCCATAAATTAAGCGATAACATAAAATCTTTATTTCTCTTCTTAATAGAAATGTAAAATATTGTATATCATACCATATATTTATTGTTAGTAACCCATCACGATTATTGAGGTTTTACTGTTGTAACACATAAAAATCGTATTTGAAAAAATATTTCATAATGGGACCTGATTTTATATTACTTCTTACCTTGCAGTACCTTTCATCGTAATAAGAAATTAATTTATAAGTGAAACCTGTTACCTTATAACCATTGCTGGTTTAATAACAGAAAATATTTCGAATATTTAATATGACAGGCAATGTGCTGCTAAAAGTGGACTACTCTTATATACCGTGACGAGTTTAATAACACTTCAGAAGACTACTGTTCAGACTACCGTTTTTAATAAGACTTCAGAAGCTCCATAATTACTCTCTAATTGCCAAAAGTTTTATTCTCTTTCACGACAGGCGATCTCTTATTTTTATAAATTCAAATGTTTTTTAACTACATAGATTTTATATCAAACATGTAGCAATTTAGTGTTCTTGTTTCAATCTTAATAAATTTTTATTAAACAGTCTGATTCGAAAGTTGTTTTAGAAAGTATATATGAGAATTTTTGGAAAGGTTGTAATAAATTCATCTTGACTGATATTTTCAGTTTGTGAGGTGTATCTTCTCATTCTTTTTATATCTCACCTACTAAATAATAATAAGAAACAATACAGTTATTAAAAAAATAATAAAAATAGCCTACAAAATAAATATTTATAATATGAAAGTTACTACTTCAGTCTTTTAATTTTTTTATTTCCATACTTTATTTACTTAAACATAAAAAGCTTAAGTTTATATATTTATTGGTAATATAAGCAAAACTGCAGTATTTGATAAACGTTCTTGTTATTTTAAGGCAAGAGAGCACAAGAAGAAACCTCAGCATGCAACCATAAAAGGCATTTCATTACTCTTTAACATTAAACTTATAAATCTTAGTTGTAACAGCTTTGTAACATTGAAGTTCAATAAATCCTTAGATATTGTTAAAAAGTATAGTATTATGACATAATATCTATTGTCATTTTATGTATGCGAAAATCTGGAGAGGGTGACAAAGCATTATTGCTCGTCTACATCCTTTGTAAAAGGCTGACATTTACCTAAATATTAAAGTTATTAATAGGCTAGTGTTATACTATGCGTAATTATTTTTGGTTGTAATTACTCGTCTCTGGTGTAATTGATTTTTAAATCAATTGTCATAAAATCTAAAATTAATTTTTATATATTGATATCATCATCGATGGTTCGATCAAGAAAAGACTGGTTTTCTTGAAGGTTGTTGCTGATTGTCGAAGTGCCACGAAGTCTACGAGATCTGTGTGCAGGATGGGAGAAGCAAATATTTAATCCAAAATATAAATGATCTCAATTGGATCGCCATTATTACTAAATTGTTAAGCAGATCAATATTAACTTCATTAACTTCAAAGTCAGACGAGCGTCTGACTTTGAACAATTTCAAAAATACTGAATGTATGCGGATTACATCTAACTTTACATTCTTTATTTCGGATATAACGACATATTATGTAAGATAAACATTTAACATAGCCCGAAGTAATATTTTTAGTTTATAATAGCCTTTTTAGAACCGATTTAAACCTAGCCTAGAAGCTTTATGAAATAGTTTAATAGGATTTTGCTTCACTAATCATAAATGGATGAGATAATCAGTGGAATATGATAAAATAGGGATACCCTAAAATTAACTGAACAATATTTTTATGTACGACAATGTAATGATTATACTTACGCAACTTATAATTGTTACACATTTACGTATATATAAGTAAAATATATTTTCTATACATATTTAACTTTATTTGCAGTGTACTATATTATTCAAAGAGGATCGACATTTGGCGAATATCCCACAAATAACTCACATCTGTATTTCAATCATTCTGTGGCGACGCTTTGTCGTATCTCAGACTGACTGACTTTATCAGAACTGTTTTAGATCTCGGAAAGAATATAATTATTTGTATTGGGTCACTAAATAAGACAGATTTATGATGAATTATATATCTGGACCAAACATCTAAATTGTTGTTTATAAGATACAATTATAGAGAATACAAGCATTCGAAAAGCAACTATTTCTAGTTCATTCAGAGAAATAATAAAAATCCTTTGTACCAAATAAGGGGTAACTTGTTTGGGTCTATAAATTTTTCTCATATCCTCAGAATCATGATATCGCTCTTATCTTCAGATTTCACATAACGCTTCAATACTTATATATATAAATAATTAAATGAAATGAAAATAAAATATTTCATTGGCTTTCAAAATCCAGACAACACTTTGTATATTATCTAGGTATTAATGAAATAAATTCGGTTTTGAATTACAACTTAAATTTTTTGTTTATCAAGAAATCATAAACAAGGCATCTTTACGATGTCTTAATAGACAATTTCTAGCTATGAAAAATCATATAACAAATCTCCAAAAATGATGTATTTACGTTAAATCAGTCAATAGCAGATTTTATTAGATAGAATTTCATAAAATGTTTTAAAAATATTTCTTATTTCAAATTTACCCATATTGTTTAACATAGTCTTAAAAGTTACTTTGTAATTCTAGAAATAAATTTAATTTCAATTTGATCACACATTCATTTAGAACTGAGTTTTTAAAGTGATTAATAGATATTTCAGGCTCAATTTAGTTCAAACAACGATTTGAACAGACAGTCCTAAATTGAATCTAAGGTGAGTTTGATAGTAATTAACAATAAACTTTCTTAAGAATTTGAATGATTTTATAATCAACTGTATTCAATTCTATTAAAGGTAAATAATGATAATAAAAATGAAGTGTTCTCACAAGTTTTTTTCTATTTGAATGTAAAGAGAATATTATAATAATTATAATAAAGTATTAATAATACTTTTAATAAATAACCTAGACTCACAGTATTGAAAAATGTTTTCTTATATTTTAAGATAAACAATATAAAGTTTTATCTTAAGCAATGATCTTCATGACTATTTCTTTTGTCTTTGTTATAAAAGCTTTGATCTAAAAAGAGAATAAGACATATTCTCTTTTTAAAACCTTTCATTACAAATATCAGAATATTGTTCGTCAAAAAAAATATTTACAATATTTTTTTGAACATTATAGAAGAAAATAAAAATATGCATATCAAAAAACAAACGGTTTAAATATTAAAGTAATAATAGAAATCTTTGTAACATTATTTTTTAATTTAATATTATTGTACATACATTATACATTAACTTAACGAAATAGTTAATTAGACTCTTTGCAATGTCCAGGAAATAGTTTAAGTTTTAAACTATAAAACAAAGTAATTTTTGGCTTGGTATCTTTAGTCCTAAAGCAAACCGTGTCTCCAACGGAATTTATTATTTATGCTTATGAAACCTATTATCACTCGGTTGTACTAAAAGCTACTTAAAAGCGATTATTTATTTATTTAGCTTCACACCATATCCCTTGCGTGGTAGCTAGAGACTACGGAGCGCCAAACGCTACGGTCCCTGCATACCTCTTTCGCCTTAGCCACAGACATCAACCTCTTCATACATGCCCTCCCGGGGGGTTCTCATGCTTTTTACGTAACCTTCCTCCAGTATCATAGATACTGTGTTTTCGAAAGTCACTCGAGGCCTCTCCTTGTCCCTCTTACCGCTCACTTTTCCTTTATAAATCTTTTTTACCAATCTTTCATCACTCATTCGTTCAACGAGCCCAAATTACCTGAGCGCGTTCTTCTTCATTCTCACCGTGATATCTAGTAGTAGTAGCTAGTACCTGTCATTCTGTGGATCTCTTCATTGCGGATTCGGTCAGCTAGACTGACTCCGCATATTCTGCGAAGAGATCGCATCTCCACAACATTCATCTTTTTTACATTCTTAATCATCTTTCTTCTTCTGTGTTACCCACGTTTAGCTGCCGTAAAACAGCGTCGGAAGCAAAACCGAATTATGTACCATTAATTACCATTTACGTTGATCTGACATTCTGTTCTTTCTTTATTTCTTTCAAATATCAGAACTTTCGTCTTATCTGCATTCAGGTTTAGAGCATTATTTTCACACCCATCTTTCAGAGTGGTGACCAATGCCTGCAAATCGCATTCTGATGATGCAATGGACACTGCATCATCTGCATATAGCAAGCAATTGACCTTACGGTCACTTACTTTCACTCCCATATCAATGTCTTTCACGCCATCGAGACAAATACAAATTGAACAACCAAGCTGACATAGCGCAACCTTGCTTAACATTAGATTGGATGTCAAACCAGGGCGACATATCAGCTCCCACTCGCACACAGGCTGAGTGATCTATGTAAAGAGACTTTACAGCCCGTAGCAAAGGTCCGCTCACATTTTATCGGGGCAGTACCTTCCATAATTTCTTTCTCCCAACCCTGTCAAAAGCCTTTTCCAAATACACAAAAGCACAGAAAACCTTTTAGTTTAGGGCCAAAATCTTTTTCGTGATCACGCGGATCACCTATAGCTTGCACAGTCTATCTGTGAACCTTTGCCTTTATACGAAGGTACGATGACTGCACCTCGCCAATCGTCTGGGACCTCCCTTGATTTCAAATCAGAACAAGTGTAAGATGCGTGGCCTACCATATTTGATCATCTCGGCAGTAACTTCATCTGCTCCCGCAGCCTTACTACATTACAGGCTGCGAATCGCACTCTCCTCTTTTGCCAAACTGATTTCACCATCGGCTACATCCGGACTCAGCATTTTGCTGGTACTCCAGGCCGAGGCGTCCGCTCTTCAAAAGCACCCCTTTCATCCTAGAGGTTGCCAAACAACCCCGGGAATCACTAACTTCTCGCCAGAAAAGCTTCGTGTTTTCTCGGAAGTTGTTCGTCAACCTGCCATCCATTTCTCTCTCAGAATTTTCACGCTTCATCCTTATGTGCTTTCATTTTGTGCTTTTGCAGCTTGCACTCTCTTTTTCTTATCTCTCTCATACTTTTATCCTTACCCGAGGCTTTATAATCCAGCCATGTTTTCTTCTTTAACTCCATAGCTTCTTTTACTTCAACATCCCACCTTTCATCACGCTTTTTACTAAAATCTCTTTTCCTTTTACAACATACCTCTGTCGCTACTTTCCCCATACCAGTTATAAGGTTCTGCCAGCTCTTTCATTTCCAGAGTCACAGCTTTCAAGCTTCGTGGAAACCCTTTCTTGATATTCCTCTCTGATCGGTGGATCTTGAAGCTTCCAGCTTCTTATGCGATAATTCGACTCCAAGCTAGGACACGTTGTGCGGCTGCGCCAATCTGCAAACAGACCTCTTATTCTAGCAACTACTAGATAATGGTCCGTTCCCAAATCAGCACCCCTGAACACTCGCGTGCCCATAACTTGACTTCGAATACGCCGATCCACTAGGAATAAATCAATCATACTTCTTTCTTCCGCTTGCTCTCATGTGTCCATGTGAATTTGTTTGTGATCAAAAATCGTGTTTGCCACAAACAAATTTCTCACCTTACAAAATTCTAAAATAAGCTTTCCAGCCTCATTTACTCTCTTATCACCGTACTTGCCTACCACGTTTTCGTAACCACTTCGCGCGATTTTAACCCATCCATTCATAGCCCCACATACTATCAACTTTTCATTACCTCTGAAACTACTTAGAACATCCCTGACACTCTCCCAAAACTCCTCGAGTTCGCTGACTGGCTGAGGATACTGGCGTGTAAACGGCTAACAAGAATACTCGTGTTATTCCCAGCTTAAAGTGAACCTAAGGAAGCCTCGGGTTGATAGCCTTGTATTGTTCCATTGCATAAACCATTCAAGAGGACACGCCTAAACCTTGACAACCACGCTCACCCTCTGGAACCCCAGTCTAGAAAGCGACCCGGTTGCCAGGCAAATCGGTTGTATCATTGGTTGGTCTCAGATACACATATAATATTCAGATCTTTGTCATCCATCACATTTAAAAAATCTTCTGTTCCATTCCTCCTCTTACATTCCAAGTAGCTATTTGTAGCTCCGTCCTCCACCTCCCGCCGTTCGGAATATGGCTTTTTGGTTGGCGGTCCCCAACGCTGTAGCCAAAGCGATTATTTACATCTGAAAGCACAAGATTATCTTTATATAATATAATATAATATACATGTTACCTAAAACCTTAACTATTATTACTTCACTAACTTTTTAACATAGAAATAATGATAAAAGGCAATTAGTGAAACCGTAACCTAAAGGTCGGTTGTTGACTTTTAAATAATGATGGAGAAGTTGTCTAATTTTTCTTTGGCTCCCGTAGCCATCTAGCCCAGTTTCATCAGATTAAGTTGCAATTCGTAGCTCTTGATATAAAAAGATCACTCGACTTCATTATGACTTAAAAGACGTCTGGTGTCTTCAAATGTTGCGATTTGCTCTAGTTTAATTTGTCCGTCGGAAAGATTTTGCTTTATAGTTAATTTTCCGTTCCGTTAATTTACAATATTTGAGTAGCCTATTTTAATTCTTAGGAATAGTTTTACTTTATTTCATGATTTTTTTTAGAGTTTTTGAAAGAAATCAATCAATAATAATTTAAATTTGTAAATAGTGTATGTTAAGTTTCTGGAACAATATTCACTTGATAGTCCAGATCAAAAACAACAAACAAAATACATAATACCAATGACTATAAAATGTAGTTTGTAGTTTAATAATTCAAAAATTAAATCTACACAAAAGTTTCTAATTGTATACAAGCAAGATCAAAATGCGTCTAAAGTTAACATGTTTAGGTTATTTTGATATTACAAATCTTATAAACATACATCCCATTCGCGTTCCCATAAAGAAAAAAATTACGTAATACTTTAATGGAAAAACTTTTTAACATTTAATTAATAAGTGTTTTTATCATAACAGCGAACTTTGTGAGTTTCAAAGTTTTAAAATATTTCAACTCGATACTTTGTTACTTACATATGAACGTGTGCACGGTTCCCAATTGTTACGCCTGTAAAATTTTTAACACTAAATAATTGTTTTATTTTCTTATAATTCATAAAAAATATAGTCTTATAGGGGATTAAAATTAAAGTCCCTGGTTCAAGTGAGGCATCATATGAAAAGGCTTGATGTGAATATTTCATTACATATTTTATTTACCTTTTACGGTATATAAATTCTTATTATATATAGTTCGAAATTCTATTCCATAAGTATTATTAACCTACAAATTTGTACGGAATTCATATTACCAGAGTCCAAAGATAAATTATGTCAAATTCTTAAGTATTTTAGTTGTTTCCTAACAAAAGCAAGAGTTTGAAATAGATAAGTAGATAATATTTATTTAAAAATAAATTATCATATTATTACGACATGCAATTTTAGAAAGCGATTTACAAAAATATTTCAAACGCCAGTATGGACGTAGTTTTATTTTATATAGGTATACATGTAATGCTTTTCATTATAAACAGATTGCAAACAGAATCGCGATCAACACCAAGTAATATAATGTAATGTATATATATAAAACAAAATGTAAAAAAAATCACAGGATTAACGGACTATAAGATGTCAAAATACTACAACTAGAAGTGTGTACAAGTAACATAAGAGACATAACTTAACAAGCAGTATTTTTACGTCGCCGTGGAGACGAGACGAAAACTACATTATAAGTACTCAATTCTAATTTTATTTAAATTTGAATGTATATGTTTTTGATGTAAAAATAGTTTTGTCTGATAAAGTATTGTCAAGAAATCTTAATAACAATCCAGTTATTGCCTGAATAAAGTTCTTTTTTATATTATCGGTTGTAATATAATTAGTTTAAAAATATTACTTATTTATTTTACAAATTATGTAATATAATACTTTATACGTATATTTAATAAATTATTTATTTTCTACAACATAAATATAATAAATATTAAATATCTGTATCGTATAAATTTTTAATACTCCTAGTTAGAAACTAAATTTATTAAATTGCAAATTTATTCATATGCAATCCGCAGTCACAAGTTAGCTGAATAGCAAATAAGCTTTTACGATATGGCATACAATTTCTTTTTTATATGTTGTTTTCCCGTTCAGTAAAGTGCTTGAGTACATAACAAAGACCAGTCTGCATGTTGAAGAAGTAATAAGAATATACACACTTACACACCACCACAATAACAGACTGCTTGCGGCTTCTGGTGGCAACATATTAGGTCCTTTATGCCCCAAAACGTTGAGGGTAGCAAAGTTCAATGCTAATTTAATAAATTCACTTCTTATCACAATATATTGATCGCTTGAAGCTTTTTAAAAATATTTTTATTTATCGACGTGTAACAAGTACCAGGAATGATTGATGACGTCCATTACTTTTGTGTTTAGAAATGGTTCAAAGGTTCGAGGCACATTTATTAAAGTCGTTTGCAGATGAACGAAAGTAATAGGAGAAAGACGGTAATAGTATTTTAAAATTCAAATTATAAATTAAATATATCCAAATCTCTTGGAACTTCATTTAAGTGTAATTTATATTACAATATTCAAAATTCAATTTACTAAAAAGCTGTGGTTTTTGATAATACTGCAGAAAATTGTAAAATATATTAAAAAAAAACATATTTACTTTAATAAGATGGTTGCCAAAGAAAAGTACGAGTACGATACCTAAAGTTATATTTCAAATAATCACATTCAATGACGTCTGGCAAATTAAGCTAGGGAACTAAATTATAACCGAAAACTAAGCTTATCTAATAAAATATA
The DNA here is from genome assembly GCA_918358695.1 of Melinaea menophilus ssp. n. AW-2005. Classification (NCBI taxonomy): domain Eukaryota; kingdom Metazoa; phylum Arthropoda; class Insecta; order Lepidoptera; family Nymphalidae; genus Melinaea; species Melinaea menophilus. The sequence goes on from OU911048.1 coordinate 18,755,706, forward strand.
TAATATGTTGCAAATTACATACTCCATTTATTCTAATCCTTTGAGTTTTTTTTCACAAACCCGACCAAATCAAACACGACCATCCATTTTGTAATCTATACTGTATAATAAATACATTTTCATGTTAATGTATAGCAGTTTTTTGACGTTAGTGTCTTAAATTATAAAGGGATAGTGTCTGTATTTACTTTAAATAATAGTTATAAATTGTTTTTCTTTTTTACGTGAATACTTTAAATTTGCTACCGTATAAGGGCTATCCAAAAAAATTTATGATAGCAAAATCAGGGGGTACAGTTTGGCGTTGTACTGGCAAATCTATCCTCTACTTCTAAAATTAAATTATAACACTAAGTAGCTAAAGGATAAAAAAATTCATTACGATAAAATTGACGCATCGTGCGGGAGGGAGGAGTAAGCGCCGCCATTTTGAAGTTATTTTGAAACACGTCTAAAATCACCGCGACTGCCAATCAAGTAGGTTTCATTACGACGACAGCTGTGGTATCTTTAGACAAGTTATTAATGTACCCGGGGATGTAGACACAATGGTGTAACAGCAACCGCATCAATTGGACGATGTTCAACGGTAACACAGAGAGGAACTTGAACATAAATTAAAGTATCTGAGCGGCGTGGTCATAAAATGGGGATTAAAAAATTGGCTACAATTCTTACTTGGCCAACCATTGAATAAGCACTACAAGATTAGAATGGAAGGTAAAATCTGTATTGATTTTACGTTTACAGATATCTCAATCTATCTTGTATGCCATTTGATTCATACTTTCTGTATCACAGATAATTTAAGTTAAATTGTAACTTATAAGAAGGCTCAAGGTCACACAGAGAGCAATGGAAAGGGTTATGCTCGGAGTTTCGCTGCGAGATCGAATAAAAAACGAAGAGATCCTCAGGGAAACTAAGATCACTAACATAGAATGAAGAATTACTCGTTTGAAGTGGTGGGTGGAGCACATCTCTCGTGCGACCGACGGCCGATAGAGCCGAAAGGTTGTCAAGTGACGCGGCTTGACGCGGCTTGAGCAGCACTGGATGGCATGGGGTTGCACTGGAGCTTTTTATCTAAAGTTATACCTAAGAAATTTGTTTAATGAGTCAGTTGTAACACTTTAGTGTTGCAATAGAAAGCTTTCATTTATTATTTAGCCAGCTTTTATTTATGTTATAATGTTTATAGCGTTATTGATATTATATACATTATAAAACTCATATTAAGTTAAATTTTATTTTTATTAAACTTTAATTATTAACTTGAAAGCATGTATAAATACTAAGGAGTAACTATTTATTATACTAATAATAATAATGTTTTTTGTTGCTGCAAAGAAATAAAATTCTTTTACTACTTTAGTCCAGATTTTAAGAAGAAAGGCAGCATTTGTAGTGCAATTTAGTCTAGAACAAATCATTGACTTGGCTATTAGACTCAGGCACCACTTATCGTTACGATCGCGTGTTTTATGCAGCTTCCTTTAAATTGCATTTTCCTCAACGGTTCAAAGACTATGAGATGATTTGATTTTTGTTGTGCTTTTGGAAAGGAATTGTGTTTATTTCTATTATGATTGCTCATTCTTCTAGTATGTTTTTGCTAAAGCCCTACATATTAATAACATTGTATAAAAATTAACATAAACCTGTTTTAAATAAATCCGTGCCCGCAGGGGGACACGCGTTGGTAGACCTCGTGTGTAACTCGTTTAAAATATAACTCACTACCTAAGAACATTGTTTACATCAAACATTTTCAAGCAAAAAGCGGTTTTTATTTTTTTTCTCGGAAAAGGTATCTTTTTTGGAAATACTTTTGGTACTTAAATTTAGAGTAAAAAATAACCTCTCTATTAAAAATATTTGCGAGGAGGGAATGTTTACCAGAAAAAAGTTGCCGTGTTTTTACCTACCTAAAATTTACAAGCTAAAAGTGGTTTTAATTTTTTTTGTCGGAAACGGTACCTTTTACGGTAAAACTTTTGATACCTTAATTTAGAGTAAAAAATAACCTTTCTATTAAAAATACTTGTGATGCAAGAATGTTTACCAGAAAAAAGTTATGATTTTTTTTCCAAAAATTTTCGTTTTTTTTACCCCCACCCCTAAGTTATTGAAGTTAGGTTTTCGGTTTATCTACATTAGTTATAGGTATTTATCAAAGACATCATATAATATGAACGCGATTGATCTACTTTGTATAGGGACAAAGTTATGGTCGAAAAACTGAAATCAGAAAAAGTGAGACCCTAGCGCCCCCTGTGACCGGATTTCTCTGTTTAACGAACTTGACCTTCATTTTTGGATGGTTGATTTTTGTGCAAAGTTTGAAAGCGATCCGAGCGAAACTGCGGCCGCTATCGTGCTGACAAAAGTCGAATCTGGACGCACGCACGCATATATATATATATATATATATATATATATAAACTTTTTGACCAATGGTCATTTCGGACTCAGACGGTCATAAGAAGACCTCCTGTGAAGAAATTTTTCCAAAATTCGAAAGTAGGGGACAAATGAATGGGCAGACCGAATTCTTCGAGGTCTACCCAAAAATGTAGTCAATTTAAACAACAATATCTTTCAATTCGACATTATAACCTAACGTTAGAAATCCACAAATATTATGAAAGTCAGTAATTGTAATGACCACTAAAAACAATTGTGACAAGAAATTTTTTGTAAAAACATATTGTATATTTATTATAAATGACTTTGCTTCAGTAAAAAAAAAACAATCTTATGTCAAATAAGTTCATCCCAAAAAAGTACTGTTCTTTTACACCTGATTCATGTGTTCAAAGTTGAATGTCGTTGCTAGAAGTTAAGGCGTATCATGCTATATCTCTTTATTGAAGTTAATGTGTCAGTACTTTATGTTATAAATATATATTCTTGATAAAATTGTAAAAATTGTGTTAAAGAAAAATAGTGCAAGAAACTTGTGTTATAATTTTGTTCATTTACCCACATCAGTTTTTTACGCGGAAGCTAACTGGATACGTATTACAAAATTCGCCTTTTTGACTGTCAGAAAGTTTGGTGAAACGGTTACACATTGGCGTTGTAAACGTCGAGACGCGCGTTCGATCGCCACATGATTGAAACTTTTTTACAATTTTTTCATAAACTTAAGATTGGACTTACTCGTAACAAATACAAGAATTGTAAGGAGTAAAAACAAAACAGAAAATAGAAAGTGTACGAGTTAAAGTTAATTTTTTGTGACATTTATTAATTTTTATTGAAATTGAAATTGAATTGTTATTTAAATTTTATTTTATTTTGTATTTTTGTTTTTATTTTTATTTTTATTTATTTAATTTTTTTGGAATTGTTGTAACATTAATTGTATTTTTTTAACTCAATTTTTTGTGACATTTATTAATTTTTATTTTTTATTTTATATTTTTCACACATCGTATTGGGACGGAAATACCGACGCAGGCAAGCTGTTCCAGTCCTTCGCTGTACGAACTAAAAAAGACGAAGCAAAGCGCTTTGTTCGGACAGGGGGAATGTCCACAACGTAAGGATGGATATCTGCCGTGCGTCGGAACGTCCTGTGATGGAAGGGGGATGGAGAAATTAAATCATGTATTTCCTGCGCACACTCACCAAAATGTATCCTATAGAATACTGAGAGGCTAGCAATTCTACGCCTGTGTTCAAGGCTGTGGAGGTTGGCTTCAACCAATTATGGGTCGCCTATAAGCCTCTTTGCTCGCCTCTCAATTGAGTTCAGAACCGCAAGATGAGATTTAGCGGCACCAGCGAATGTATGCCCACAGTACTCCACACACGACCGGATCTGTGCTTTGTATATTACAAGTAGCTGTCCCGGTGTAAAGTACTGACGGACCTTCGCAAGAACGGCAAGCTTTTCTGCAGCTGCTCTTGCTCTGGACTCAATACACCGACCAAAGTTGAGGTTCGAGGAAATCTCTAAGCCTAACAACTGAAGCCGATCACTGTATTCCAAAGATACACTCTGGAAAGTAGGAGCCAAGGTGAAAGGGCTCCTTTTGGCGGTGAACAGACACGTCTGCGTTTTGGTGGCGTTGAATTTGATAAAATTGGCTTTGCCCCATGCGAAGACTGCCTGAAATTTGTCATTCAAACGTTGCACCATGGCTTCTCTTCCAGACTGTAGTTGATCTCTACTAGCCCGACTACTCGGCAGGTATCTTTCTACAACTGCGCTATCATCTGCATACCCATAGATATTGGGCTTCAGCAGATCGTTAATGTGCAGCAGAAAGAGAGTTGCAGAAAGAACGGACCCCGGCATTACTTCGGCATTTATTGTCAAGGGTTCCGAGGAACACCCGTCGACAACTACTCGGAGAGATCTTTGGTTCAGAAAGTCTGTTACCCAGCCGATCAGACCAGGAGATATGCCGTATGTTGAAAGCTTACTTATAAGGCTCTCATGGGGTCTGGGTCTGGCCCTGTCAAATGCCTTCGAGACGTCAAGAGAGACGGCGACCGCTTCTCCGTTCTTCTCGATGGCCTCGCTTAAAATGTGCGTAGCGTACACTAGAAGGTCCCCAGTGGACCTATTTCGGCGAAACCTGTACTGTCGGTCACTGAGGAGATCGTTACCTTCAAGGTACTCTAAAAGGCGCGAGTTCAATAGACGCTCCATAATCTTGCAGAGTATGGAGGTGATTGAAATCGGTCTATAGTTGGCAGGATCGGCATGACTGCCTTTTTTGGTTGCACGTTAGCAAGCTTCCAAGATTTCGGCACTATTCCAGATTTGAAAGAGAGACGATACTGACGTGTCAATACAGGAGACAACTCAGCTGCACATATCTTGAGCAGAATGGCTGGTATACCATCAGGACCACTGGCTTTATTCACATCAAGACGACACAATGCTCTCCATACCTCTTTGTTAGTAATGCGGATTTCAGGCATCGAAATACCGCAGTGAGGAAGATGTGCTGGAGAAGCATTGCCAGTGTCTAGATGTGAATTATCAGCGGACAGAGAAGCAAATACATTCGCTTTCTCTGTCGCTTTATAGGCCAGAGATCCATCCGGCTTCAGCAAAGCAAGTAGTGAGGGTTGGCAGAAGTTCGACTCGATCGCTTCGGCAAGAGACCAGAAAGCTCGACTGCCAGTAGGTCTGACAGAGAGCTTTTCGCCATTCTTAGCGAAACAATCACGACGAGCCTTCCGTAATGCCTTTTTATAGGACTTAGCAGCTTGGTTAAAGGCTCTCTTCTTTAAACTTACATCCGGAGATTTGCGGCTTCGAGCATCAGCCCAAATTAGGTATGCCGAATGTTTTCGGTCTTCGGCATGACCGCATTTGGCATTAAGCCATGGGCGAGCTTTGCCACCGATGGGTACGTCAGCAAAAGGAATGAAGTACTCCATTGCCTGATGTACCACATCGGTTACAGCATCCGCGCAACTCGACGGATCCAAAGAAGAGAAGCAGACCTGCCGCCAAGGATAAGACGCAAAGAAGTGCCGCATCTCATCCCAATCTGCTGACTTGTATTTCCATACTCGCCTAACACCAGGTGGTTCGAAAGCTGGTGGGGAATATATAAATACAGATTTCACCAAACAGTGATCGGAGGTTCCCTAGGGGGAGGTCACCTCAACACGATACCTGTCCGGATCAGTTGTCAGGAAAATGTCCAGGCAATTGGCTATATGGCCAACTACATCTGGTACCCTCGTCGCTTGCCTCACCAGCTGAAAGAGGTCGAAAGACAACGCAAAATTCCGCGCTTCTCTTCCAGCATGGTCGGTCTTCTGGTACGGGAACAGCCAGTCCTGATAACAGGCATTAAAGTCCCCCAGAAAGACGAGCTGCACTGAAGAATACTGATGCAGAGCCATATCAGCAGCCTCACCGAGATACTCATATAATTTAGTTGTCTCCTGATCACCGCTGTGCGAACGGTAGACACAGCAATACATGATTTTTTCGTTTCCTGTGTCTACTAAAATCCATAAGAAAGAAGAAAAAGTAGGGTCTTCAAGGTGACGGAGACGCAGGATACAGAGGTCGTTCCGTGCGTATACACAGACCCCGTCACGTGAGCGAAAGTTGTACTCTAACGAGTAACCGGGATGATCCAGGTAAGCAGCGCTTAGAGGACATTGTATCTGTGTCTCCGTCAAAAAGAGCAAGTGGGGTTGCTCTGTCTCCAGGTGGTGGTGGACAGGTAAGAGATTAGAGAGCAAGCCCCTGATGTTAGTGAGGTGCACTTTAAATGAGGAGGAGTGCAACCGCTGTAAAAACTTTTTCTTTTTATTGGACTTTTTCATAATAAAAAATTAAATAGAAGAGTGAATAGGATGAGATATGGCAGTTGAACGAGGCGGTACGTATCAAACCCGGCGCCGAAATTGGTGATGTCATGCCACTGGGAGGCTAGTCTGAAGACTGCGGGGACGCCCGAACCCCCCCAGGGATCGCCATCGGACCTCCTCATCTGGTCGCCAACCAGCACGATGGAGCCACCTTGGGATTTTACGCAGCTGGCGGGGCAGCCTTTCGTGGGTGGCTGGCCCACTAATTGGGCCCCCAACTATCTACAGGCGGCCAGCCAAGTTATGGACACTAGAGTGTTTAGGGGTGCTGATCTGGGAACGGACCATTATCTAGTCGTTGCTAGAATAAGAGGTCTGTTTGCAGGTTGGTGCATGACGTGCCCTAGCTTGGAGTCGAATTATCGCATAAGAAGCTGGAAGCTTCAAGATCCACCGATCAGAGAGGAATATCAAGAAAGGATTTCCAAGCTTGAAAGCTGTGATTCTGGAAATGTTAGTGCTGAAGTATGTTGGCAGAACCTTAGAAATGGTATGGTGAAAGTAGCGTCAGTGGTATGTGGTAAAAGGAAAAGACGTTTTAGTAAGAAGCGCGATGAATGGTGGGATGATGAAGTGAAAGACGCTGTGGAGTGGAGTTAAAACAGAAAGCATGGCTGGATTATAAAGCCTTGGGTGGGGATAAAAGTATAAGAGAGATAAGAAAAAGAGAGTACAAGCTGCAAAAGCACAAAACGAAAGCACATAAGGATGAAGCGTGAAAATTCTGAGAAAGAAAGGGATGAAAGTTTGACAAACAACTTCTGGGAAAACACGAAGCTTTTCTGGCGAGAAGTTAGTGATTCCCTGGGTTGTTCGGTAACTTGTAGAATGAAAGGAGTGCTTTCGAAGACCGGTGAAATTTTAACCGAGCAAACACACGTTTTGCAGCCGTGGGCGGAATTCTATAAGGAGATGTATGAATGTGAGGACGCCTCGGCCTTGAGTACCAGCAAAATGCTGAGTCCGGAGGTGGATGATGGTGAAATCAGTTTGGAAGAAGTGGAAAGCGCGGTTCAAAGTCTGAAATGTGGTAAGGCTGCGGGAGCAGATGAAGTTACTGCCGAGATGATCAATTATGGTGGGCCACGCGTCTTGGACTTGTTCTGGCTTTTGTGCAATTTATGTTGGAAATCAGTAGAGGTCCCAGACGATTGGCGAGGTGCAGTCATCGTACCTTTGCATAAAGGCAAAGGTTCACAGATAGACTGTGCAAGCTATAGGGCTATGAGTTTGATTAGCTTGGGCGGTAAAGTTTATGCTAAAATTTTAGCGAGAAGAATGCAAGAGCGATCTGAAAGGCTGTTGTGGGAGGCCCAAGGAGGTTTTAGACCTGGAAGAGGGTGTATAAATCAGATCTTTTCCCTCCTCGCATGATCACGGAAAAGTTTTTGGCCCTAAACCAAAAGGTTTTCTGTGCTTTTGTGGATTTGGAAAAGGCGTTTGACAAGGTTGTGAGAAAAAAGTTATGGGAGATACTGCCCCGATACAAGATCACAGATCACTCAGCCTGTAAGCGAGTAGGAGCTGACATGTCGCCCTGGTTTGACATCCAATTGGGTGTTAAGCAAGGTTGCGCTATGTCAGCTTGGTTGTTCAAATTGTATTTAGTTGTCTCCAAGGCGTGAAAGATTGTGACATGGGAGTGAAAGTAGGTGACCTTAAGGTCAATTGCTTACTATATGCAGATGATGCAGTGCTCATTGCATCATCAGAATGCGATCTGCAGGCATTGGTCAACACTCTGAAAGATGGGTGTGAAAATAATGGTCTAAACCTGCATTCAGCAGATAAGACGAAGGTTGTGATATTTGAAAGAAATGAAGAAAGAACAGAATGTAAGATCAACGTGAATGGTATAATAATAGAACAAGTGAATGAAGTGTTATATTTCGGAAGTATGTTTAGCAGAGACGGAAGATACGAAATGGAGGTGGCTGTTTGGCTGTACACAATGCTGTTTTGCTACCCACGCTGTTATACGGCAGCCAAACGTGGGTAACACAGAAGAAGAATGTAAGAAAGATGAATGCTATGGAGATGCGATCTCTTCGCAATCCGAAATGAAGAGATTCACAGAATGGCAGGTACTAGTGAAGATGTTGCAGTGAGAATGAAGAAGAACGTGCTCAGGTGGTTTGGGCACGTCGAACGAGTGAGTGATGAAAGAATGGTAAAAAAGATTTATACAGGAAAAGTGAGTGGTAAGAGAGAAAGGGGGAGGCCTCGAGTGACCTTCGAAAATATTGTATCTATGATACTGGAGGAAGGTCACGTAAAAAGAATGAGGACCCCCCGGAGGGCATGTATGAAGAGGTTGATGTCTGTGGCCGAGGCGAAAGAGGTATGCAGGGACCGTAGCGTTTGGCGCTCCGTCGTCTCTGGCTACCCCGTAAGGGATATGACGTGAAGCTAAATAAATAAATAAATATATATTCTTGTCCATATTATCTGCTCAATAGTAAAAAAAATATGTTATAGTGGGTCTATAATATCCATTTTTAATTATATTTTATACTGAATTATATTATTAAAATAACAGTATAAAATATGTAAGCGATTTGAAGACTTAAAAGTACTAAGAAGATTCAATAAAAAAAATATTTAATATTTCTATCAACTCATTTTAGTTCAGCTTATTCATCTGACAATTCCTTTTAATCAATTTAATTTACAATAACCCTGTGTTAAAGTATATTTTCTTGGAACAGGTTAGACAGTCGTTCAATATTTAAAGTGTCAGTTGCGAGCGACTGATGATAAATTGTTATGACACTTCAATATAATGAAATAGATAAAATACGTTATTGTAAAATATTTCTCCCATTTAAGGATTTTGTTTAGTTATTTATATACTGACTATAGACATCGCTGTACTTAAATAATAAATTAAGTTATATTCCCAGGAACGCCTTCATAACGTTAGATACTCGTATACAGAAAGTGCCTTGGGTATACAGTATAGCTAGTAGTACCTTGTCGCATGTCTATCACAGAGGTAACTGACGGTTGGTAAAAACGAACTGAGCATTCGGAATGGATTTTTGTGATATGGCAGCAACGTCTAAAGAATCTCGATTTGAAGACAAATAAAGCCAAAACAAATTATGTATTCTATGATTCTACCATAATGGCATTGAAAATAAAATAAATACTTAAATTATTTTAAATAACTTTGAATCGTTTATCTTAATTATCCCAATAGTCTATACATACCTTACATTGTTTTAATTTGCAGTCTCGATGAAGAAGAAAAGTTAGTCTTGGAACCAACCGATAAACGAACTCTAGTTCCTTTTGCCGTTTTTTGTTTAACTTTAGAGACTCATTAGCTTTTTTCTAATTGCTAAAACTTTCATTCTCTTATTTTCAAGCCATTTTAGATTTTTATAAATAAAAAGTTTTGTTTTCACTAATATATATTTTTTTAATAGTGAACTGTAATAGCATACTAATAAAATAATTATAATTAACATAATATTGGCGATAAAAACTTAATTTAAATTGTAAGTTATTTTCAAGGTTCAATAAATTTTACAACAATATTTTATTGGACAATAAGGATTGGAGTAGTGTAGTTGTCGAGTGTAGTAGTGAGTAGTAGCAGTAGATATTTCTTCGTAAATATAAACCAACGCGTTACTTAATAAGACAATTAGTTAAACTTGAGACCTCACATGTAAATTAACAATAGTAATCTTTATTACATTACACAAAAACTTGGACAAGTACATCACGGCTTTATAAAGTACTTTATGTATGTATAATTCGTATTTCAAGTAAAATATGATGTTACTGTTATAACGCTTAACAATACTTCTACAGTCGTAAAAATTATATATAATAACAAAAATCATTTATTTTTTATGTGTTATATATAATATTCTGTCAGCCATTACTTGAGGTGCGATTGACTTCTTGTCGGTAATAGGCCTTCTGGCAGTAAAATATTTTTGTCATAGGTCCCGTGAGGCTAGTTGGATAGAAAATTATTAGTTGGCTCATCGTGAGGCTTATGAGATAAACCTTAAAAAATATTAGAATTTCATACATTCACGCATTGAAGTATCTGAAACAAAATATTATTGTTTCATATTTATATTATATTTATATATTTTATATTAATATTTAAATCCATAACTATTTATTTGATCAAAATCCAAATATATAACAAGAGGTAACACAGGGTTGTGACTTCAAGATCACTAAGTATTAAATCCGTCATGATAAAGTTTCAATGTTCTTTGGAAACCGAGCACTTAATCAACACTAAACTAGTATCAAACTATCAACATCACTTTATATAAACAAATCAAAGTGATCACTATTGGATTTTAATTGTTGGATATTAATTCTCACGATAATAACTTATTATCTTTGATAGCAATCAATAATTGAATTACGAGTTTACGTAGCTAAGAAATTCCTAATGTACTTACATAATCAAATAATTAATAAAAATAATTTTAAAGTTTGTTAATATATTAAAGTGTCGATATCTATGTGCGGGAATCATTGTTGGTGTTTGGTACTAATACAAGTCGTGGTTCAAAAACCTCTTAACCGCTCACTCTTAAACTTTGAATCATATTTCTTAAGGTGGTGTTACGGGTTCTTTAACAAAGGCTCATTTTGCTCAACTCTCTACAGCGCATTGTATTTCCTTTGTTGTTTCGTGGTTACAACACATATAAGCACTATTAGGTATAATATATATACTCTCAACTGTATTAATATTTTATTATTATATATACAATTTTTTATATGATATGCCCTAATAAATAACAATAATTCGTAGAGCTAATTAATAATAGTTTTCCCCATTGGTTATCTAAATCTCAATGAACCATAATCTCTAATAAAAGAACACTAAATCTTTACACCTGGTCGCTGATCGCGGTACTTAAACAAGATTTACTTTAGCGATATAATAAAAAGCAAATATTTGTCTATTATTTTAAATTATTTTTTTCCAGAGCAGCAATAATGTATCCAGAATACTATTAAGGTATTATTTGTTGATATCAAGTAATAATAAAATATTTTTTTCTGACAATAATAATATAAAAATTCTATCTCTTAAAGTGATTTGCAATATTTAACACTAATACATACGTATCAGAGTGCTGTTTGATTTATACCGCGCTGTCACTCAATAATTCATGAAGGTATTCGAAAACTACTTTTATTATCTTCATTCATTCCTAATTGCCGCTTTCAGATTGGATGATGTTTATCTTGAATGATGTGGTTAAAACATACTCGTAGATATCAAATATTAATGAAATAATATTTAAAAAAAATAGCTTATTACAGAATACGATAAACAGTTGCGTCACAACTGAATTTATTTTATTTAAATTAAAGATTTTCATTCAAAACTATATTTTGTATAATTTATGTACTGTGACTTTGTGTATAAAATAGATTGTACTCAATAAGTTTTTTATACTCTTATATAAAAGGCAACATCAAATAATTTAATGTAATAAAGATATATATTCATTATTTCAGAACAGTACATGATAAAACCCTTGAGAAACACCATTATAAAGTAACCCGCGACAAATGATTAACGTTTCGGTATTCCACCACTTTTCATCTTCCTTCAGACGCGAAAATATGACTAATGAAATTGATATTATTTCATTCCTCAATATAATGTGTCATCATAAACTCAATAAATTTATAAATGAATTCTATTACTCCACATCCATTGCTGATCAATTACTTCATCATACATTTGTCAATATCTCGGTTTACTTTGGGATATTGTAGCATAAAGTTTTCTTCTATACCTCTCTGTCAGGTGTCAGTTCTCATACTCAGTCTAAATATTTTAGATTCATCTGCATTAAACTGTCAACATAACTCCTTTTAACTAAACATTATATTAAAAAATTATATAATGGCACGCAATGTATGTTAAAACTAGAAATATAATCGTATATTTTTAACCACCTTTAAGTTGGTACGATTTTTAATAATACTTCAGAGGCTCGAGAGCTTTCCCTCTAATTGCTGAAACTTTCACTCTCCGTCGCGACAGGTGATCCCTCATTTTTCAGACTTTCAGACTGTTTTATGATTTGAGAGGTTTTATTACAAAGATGTAGCAATTTTAAATCCGTGTTTGAATGTGAATAAATTTTAATTAAACAGAGTAACTCGAATGTTACATTTCTGAATGAATTTATTATGACTGTTTTTGGAGTGCTTTTTATTAATTCATACCATATACTTCCTGAAATCACTTTTGTGGTGTGAGGTGTTTTCATAATTTATTATTAACTTAATTAAATGTAGATGTATTAAAAATAATAAAGTTTGTGTAAAAATAGGATAAATATTTTTAATTTATTTGAAATAAGTGCATAAAAATAGAATAAATTGTGAAAATATAGATAAAAAGAGAAAATGAATAATCTTTTTTTGCGGTTTTCCACACTTTGAAGGAAAATAAGTATTTTTTTGATGAAGATGTTCAAGTAGAAATATTTAAAAAAACGTGTTCCATCTTAGCTTTATCCTATTTATTAGTAAACAATCATACTGAATCGTAATATTGACTAAAATAATAAAAATAATACTAAAACATATGTATAAAAATAATACTAATACATATGTACATACTCGTACATATGTATTCAAAAACACGACGGTTCACGAGACGGAACTCAAAACCAGTTTTGAAAAAGATTTTTCTCTATTTTCCTGTATCTCTGTATTTTTATTTGCGCATCACGATTAAACAACTAACCGGATTAACCGAAATGTGGTGTGGTGTGATGTGTGTGGTTATAGTTTAAAACTACATATGCTATTCTTTTCACTCCGGAACGTTCCCTTATCTGCACCGGAAAAATAAAAAAAATATTTAGGCTATATTTACAATAAAATAATATGGATTTGCGTACATTTTAAGCAACGATATATAATAGTTAACGATTTGAATCTGAGAGGAGTTCGAGTTGAAAAGGAGCAAAAGCATAGAGAGAGGGATAAGAGGTAAGAATTAGATGAAGTTGTTAGCAACAGTCAGTACTAAGTAAGTAAGTTTACTTATCTCCAAATGTAATACTTGTATCTTATATTCCGGATATATAAACTGCAGATACAAATTTTATTTTAAGAAATCTATTATTATTTATTATCTTCTATTATTTATACACTTACGCTACATTTGATATGGGGGCTACAATAATCATTCACAATATTTCGTATTCATTACGCATATCGGACTTCAGATTAATATTATAAAGGTAGTTATAAATTATTATTTTTTTAATATCAGTTACATACATATAAATCAAACGATTGTGATCAAACCTTTTTATCTTTAATACAGTATTTTTAAACTGTTAAAACATGAAAAACGACCTAAAAACATGGTTACAAATTATTTGTAAATACTTATCGTTGCAGTTTGTATGGATTATATCCATCGAAATAAAGTTTAAACATTGATAAAAAAAATAATATTTAATTAATATCAAACTTACTCCAAACTATCAAGACTAATTTACAGTTTTACAAATATCGATTTTTTTAGTTCGGTCAAAACTTTTTTAATTTCCTTTACTTTCTCAAAATGTAAATCACCGATAGTTATTTTTGTTACATTTATATATAACCTACATGTGTCGGGATATAACATAAATTCTAAAGAAAGAAACTCAATTATTTTAAATTTGTAGGAATAATTAAAAATCCTGTTTCCCGATTACTTCTTTAAAGCTTAATGAGCCATAATTTTCGATAAAAGCTTGCTAAAGGGTTGCACCTGGTCGCGGTACACAAACACAATTTACTTTATCAATACTCAATTGGCTTTTGCAATTATGGGTTTTAATGCAATCTATTATGTTAGATAAAAAGGAACTTTTAATTTTTTTCTTATTTATTTATTAAGGTGCATGCAAAGACAAACTGTACTGATCATTTTAAGTGTCATATAATCATGAATATTCATGATTATATGACACTTAAAATGATCATTCATTCATTTATACTGTAAGATTTTAAAATTATTTCGATTTCTTGCTGTGTTATAAGTTGTAAAAATTTTATTTTTAATACAAGGAGAGCACAAGAAAAAAAGGCTCAGCATGTAACCATAATGCATGCATTTCATCACTTTTTAACATTTAACTTATAAAACATAAATATTAGTCGTAACAGTTTTGTAAAATTAAAGTTTAATAAATCCTTAGGTATTGTAACAAAGTATAATGTTATGACAAAATATCTATTGTCATTTTATGACTGCGATAATCTCGAGAGGGTGGCAAGGGATTATTATTCCTCTATATCCTTTGTAAATGTCTGACATTTACATAAATATTAAAGTTATTAATACGCTAGTGTTATACTACGTAATTATTTTGTGTTGTAATCACTTGTGGTAAAATCTAACAGTACTGAGTTTTTATTTTGATATCATCTTCGATCGCTCGATCAAGAAAAGACTGCTTTTCTTGAAGGTTGTTGCTGAGTAGTCAAAAAGCTCCGAAATCCACGAGATCTGTATGAAGGATGGGAGAAGCAAATATTTAATCCAAAATATAATTGATCGCCATTATTACTAAATTGTAAAGAAGAACAATATTAATTTCATGCTAGATTTCATTTGACTTTACATTTTTTATTTCGGCCATTACGATATATTATATAAGATAAATATTTAAGATAGCCCGAAGTAATATTGACAGTTTCTGATAGTTTTTTTATAACCGATTTAAGCCTATCATAGAAGCTATACGAGTATAAAATAGTTTTATGGGATTTTGTTTCACTAATATAAAAATAAGAGATAGTAAGTAAGTGGAATACGATAGGGATGTCATAAAAACAACTGACTAATTTATTTATATACTACAATGTTGTGGTTATAAACATAACCAGAACAACCTATGGAACCAAAGGGATTTGATAATAATATGTTATACAGCGCTAGTTTCAATAATGTGATATATGGATGTGGTTCAATAAAGCATCTTAACATATACAACATCACCAATATTGTATATGTTAAAATGCTTCGAATAAATAAGACAAAGAATACATGAAACAAAATGTGAAAAGAAAAATACTAGTTTTAACTTTTATTATTAAAGTTACTAATTTATACAAATGTTAGTTTTACTGAATGTTATCTTTAAAAAATTCTCATTTATGTTTCTTTCTTTTTCTTTTTTTGTTCTTTCCCCCGCAACAATGCTCGTAGTAAGTACTCGTATGTGCTGGCCCACTTCCAATTCCCTATTTTGAACAATTATAACTTGCACACATAAACTATAATCCAAAATACAGTGTTACTCGTATCAACATTGTCATCTAACTTAAGTAATAAATATATATTTAGTAAATTAATTATTTTACACAATATGAAATCCACTTGAAAGACTGAACTGTTTAAGATCTCGGGAAGAATAAAATAATTTGTATTGGGTCACTAGTTGCTTAAAAAAGACAGATTTATGATGAATTATATCTGAACCAAATATCTAAGTTGTCGTTTATAAGATACAATTACAGAGAACACGAGCATTCGAAAAGCAACTATTTCTAGTTAATTAAGAGAAATAATAAAAATCCTTTCTTATACCTTCTACCAAATAAGGGATAACTTATTTGTTAGAAGAATTAAATTTTTCCCCTACCATCAGAATCATGATAACACTCTGAGCTTCAGAATTCACATAGCGCTTATATATTTCATTGGCCTTCAAAATCCAGACAACACATGGTATACTTTCCAGATATTATTAAAATAAATTAATATAAAAATAAATTCGGCTTTGAATTACCACTTAAATTTATTGTTTATTAAGAAATCATGTAAGACATCGCCCAAAATCATGTATCTTTAAAATTATGTTCATAGCAGACTATAATTTCACAAATTTTTTTAAAGAATACTATTTATTTCAAATTTAGACAAATTGTAAAATTGATTTAGAACTAAGATTTTAAAGCGATTAATAGATATTTAAGACCCAATTTACTTCAAACAAACGATTTGAATCGAAAGTAATGACTGTCCTAAATTTATTCTAAGGTCAGTTTTATAGTAATTATCAATGAACTTTCTTAACAATTTCAATGTTTTTTTAATCAACTGTATTCAATTTTAATTTAAGTAAATAATGATAATAAAAATGAAGTTTTCTCACAAGTTTTTCTATTTGAATGTAAAGAAAATATGAAAATTAGCACTTTTAACAAATAACCTGGACTGCCAGTATTGAAAAATATTTTGTTATATTTTGAAATAAACCATATTAAGTTTCATCTTAAGCAATGAACTTCATTACTTTTTCTTTTGTCGCCGTTGTTCTCTCTCAAAGCTTGTCTTATTTTCTTTTCAAAACCTTTTATTGCAAATCAGAATGTTGTTCGTTACAAAAATATTTTAATTATTTTTCAACAAAATATAAATATCCATTTTCAAAAACAAACAGTTATACAAAATGAAAATTCATAGATCTTAAACACTTTTAGTCTATCAATATTAAACATAAAAATAGACCGGACAGCACCTGGCCGAGCACCGCTAACTGGTGCATCATTTCACTTGACCATTTGATAAGTTAATCGCTTCTAACGGTAGTAGATTATTCTATTTTACATAATGTATTTCAATGATATTTAAGATATTTTCGGAAATATCTAACAAAGGAATGAAATTTTGTTAGTTTCCTTAATTTGTAATTTTATCTAGTTATCTGTGCACGCGTGATGGAAACCACTGTATCGATGAAAATTAAACTACATTCAATGATGAATTTGATTTTTATTTCATCTCAATTGAATAACGCGATCGGAAGAAACAGTTAATTTTAATTCATGATCATTATCATTATCATTATATTTCTTTTCATCTTAGCGGATAAAGCCGCTGGCAGTAGGATTAAATATTGTGTTGTATCAGAACCTGTTTTTACTTAGATAAATAATAATAAATTATAAATGTTTAATTAATGTAATAATAGAAATCTTGACAATAGTTTTTTTTTATTTAATATAATTAGAATTAACTTTTTTCTTAGTAACAAGCTGTCCCAACCTTCTGGCCCAGTTTCATCAGATTAAGTTGTAATTCGTAGCTCTTGATATAAACAGATCACTCGAGTTCATTACGACTTAAAAGACGTCTGGTTTCTCCAAATCTTTTGCAATCTGCTCTAAATTAACTGCTCCATCGGAAAGATTTTGCTCTAAACAGTTAATTTTTAATTTTCTAATTGATAGACAAAGGAATTGGTCAAAGGAAAATTACTTTCATGTAATCCGAACCGTTAATTTACAATATTTGAATAGTATAGTAGTAGTTACAGTTTTATTTTTTTTTTTTTTTCAATTTCTTAATTTTAAACAATCAAGATCAAAATGCGTCTAAATACAACTTATTTCGATTATATTCATATTACTAATATAATAAAGATACGTTCCCATATGAAGAATAAATTTACGAAACATTGTGATTTTCCATCACAGTGTTTCGTACATTTCGTACATAACTTTTTAACATTGAATTAATGAATGCTTTTATCATAACATAACATAACATAACAGCGAACTTTGCGAGTTTCAAAGTTTTAAACTTTGTTGAATCTCGATACTTTGTTATTTACATATAAACGTGTCAACGATTTCCTACTGTGACGCCTGTGTAAAATTTTAATACTAAATATTTGTATTATTTTCTTACCTTACCTTAAAAAGAAAAAACGGAACCCTTATAGTATCATTTTCTTGTCCGTCTGTCCGTCTGTCGACTAAGATTCTTAATATCGGGAACGCTTGGAAATATTGAGTTGAAATTGAAACCATATATACTAATGTCTTATAATACTAATGTTAAAAATAGAACTTCTATATTTATTAACGGGAAAAAGCATACCGTTTATGACATAAAAAAGTATATTTCGACCCTACCAAGAGAATCACAATTGATAGGATACTTATGACTGGTTTTGAACTATCAAAATTTGCTAGTAACATTGTTTTATCGTAAAAGTTCAAGAAAAAAATCGGAAACTATACTTTTGTAATTAATTCATAAAAAATATAGCCTTTTAGCGGTTAAAATTAAAGTTTCTGGTTCAAGTGAGGCATCACATGAAAAGGTTAAATGTGAATATTTCAATACATATTTTATTTACCTTTTATTATACGAAATATAATGTCTTAAATTCTTAAAATGCTTAGAAAATTACGATTACCGCTTAATATTTTGGTAGCTGAAGTTCAGGAATAACTCAAAACTCGATTCCATAACTATTTGTAACCTACAAATTTGTACGGAATTCATATTATCAGAGTCCAACTCGCACATATCCGGTTTAACATCAACCTATTTTTGATATAAAAAAAGGATAACTTATGTCAAATTTTTACGTATTTTAGTTGTTTCTTAACAAAAGCATGAGTTTGAATATGATAAGTAGATAATATTTATTTAAAAATAAATTATCATATTATTATGCGAAAATTTTTTTTAAGGTGCCCTTTACAAAAATATTTCGAATGTCAATACAAACGTATCTTTATTTCATATAGGTATATTCGTCACGCTTTTCATTATAAACAGATTTATTTGATTCTGTTTCCTAGTAATACAATTTGATGTGTATATATATTATATAAATCCAACTTAATGACATTTATATATGTATTACGATTTAATGATATATTTATGTTTTTACACAAATATATATACATCAAAATCTAAAAATGCTCAGAATTACTGGACTGTAAGGTGTCAAAATACTTGTGTACAAGTAACATAACAGACATACCTTAACAAGCAGTATTTTTTACGTCGCCGTGGAGACGAGACGAAAACTACATTGTAAGTATGAGTACTTACAATGTAGTTTCTGTCTTGTTTTCTGATTCTGATTTTATTGAAATTTTAATACAAATGTTATTGTTGTAACAAAAAAGTTGCCGGATAAAGTATTATCAAGAAATTTTAATATCAATCTAGGTATTAGCTTCAATAATAAAATAAAATTCGTTTTTATATTATCGGTTGTAATACAATTAATTAAAAAATATTACTTATTTAAATAAACTATGTAATATAATAGTTTATACGTATATTTAATAAATTATTTATTTTATACAACCTACATATCATAAATTTTAAATGTTTGTATCGAATGAATTCTTAATACTCTTAGTTTGAAACTAAATTTATTAAATTGCAAATTTATTCATATGCAATCCGCAGTCACAAGTTAGCTGAATAGCAAATAAGCTTTTACGATATGGCATACAATTTCTTTTTTATATGTTGTTTTCCCGTTCAGTAAAGTGCTTGAGTACATAACAAAGACCAGTCTGCATGTTGAAAAGGTAATAAGAATGCTACATCTTGAATTATAAAAAAACTTCAACTTTGCATCGTCCTTATATTTAAAGGCAAAAAAACAATAACGGACTGACTTAATTGTCAATACTATACCAACACCAAGCTGTATAAACAGAAATACCGTGATATGACAAAAGTACATCTCATTCAGTACTCCACACATGCCCCGCTTGCGGCTTACGATGCCAACATATTAGGTCATTTATGCCCCAAAACGTTCAGGGTAGCAAAGTTCAATGCTAATTTAATAAATTCACTCGGAAGTTCCTTATCACAATATATTGATCGCTTGAAGCTTTTTAAAAATATTTTTATTTATCGACGTGTAACAAGTACCAGGAATGATTGATGACGTCGATTACTTTTGTGTTTAGAAATGGTTCAAAGGTTCGAGGCACATTTATTAAAATCATTTGTAGATTTGATGAAAAGTTCAGGAGAAAGACGAGAATAGTATAGTAAAATTCAACGTATAAATTAAATATATCCAAATCACTTGGAATTTCATTTAAGTGTATTTTATATTACATAGCACAATATAGCTTTAATTTAGCTTGATAATACTGTAGGAATTAGTAAAATGTATTACAAAAATCGAATGAAGGTAACTAAGTGGGATCTTCATTTGAACTTTAATAACATGATTGCCAACGAAATGTACGAGAAATAAAATTTTAATATTCTTTTTTTATTATTTTATTTACGGCTATATTATATTTATACAGATCCATTCAAATACATGCTATTATTAAATACTTTTGCTAAATGATAAAGATTTGTATTATTTTATTTTATAGTTTAATTTTTGATAACCTGATCCTCTTTGATTTTTTGTAAATTTTTTAATTTAAATGTTGAACTATCAAATTATCTCTAAAGGGATAGTATTTTCCTATATCTTTTTTTCCAACTATTCATATTTAATGTAAGTTTATTAATATATAGACATTATCTATCTATAATTTCAATTTCAGATACATAAAAATTATAAATCTGTTTTAATTAATTATATTTACATTAATAATAATTTAGCAAATGAGGGTTTAATTAATGTATTTATAAATTGTACTTTGTACAAGAATACATACATTGTGAAATAATAAACAATTGGTAAAAAAGAAGGCTAGTATTTTAACTTTCACAGAAAATCAAAGTAAGTTCACTCTCAAACTTGTTTTATTTTATGAAGTTGAGTTTTTAACTACTCTCTAAATCAAAACAAATTAAAACAGCTGGGCTTAACTAAGTTTGAGACAAAATTTTAAAAATATATATTTACATTGAAATTAAGTTTTCTATTTTTATAAAAGTAAGTTCATAATGACATTATGAAGGATATTAGAATTAAATGTGGATCAAAATAGACTAGATTATAACAATAGTTTAAATTTTATACCTAAACACCTCATGTATAAATGAACAATATAAATAAAAAGAATGTTCTTTTTAAGAATGCAGCCAAACTGATATGAATTATCGTAATGATACCTAAAGTTATATTTCAAATAATCAGTTTCAGTGACGTCTGGTAAATTAAAGTAGGGAAATAAATTACAACCGAAAGTAAAGATTTTCCGCTCATATTTATAATATGTTGCAAATTTAATGATCCATTTATTCTAATCCTTCGAGTTTTTTCCACAAACCCGTTATATTTATATTAAAGAAACCATACATCCATTTTCTAATTTATACTGTAATTCAAGTTTTCATATTAATGTTTCGTAGCTTGTTGACTTTAATGTCTTAAATAATCCAAGAATAGTGTCTGTATTTACTTTAAGTAATAGTTGTAGTAGAAAATAATTGTTTTTTTTTACGTAATTACGTCTATAAATTTGCTACCATATCTAAAAAACTTTATGATAACAAAATCGGGGGATATAATTTGGCGTTTTAGTTTCGGATCTATCCAGTACATCTAAAATTAAGTCATACCACTAAATAAAGGATAATAAAGGATAATAAAAATCATTACGATAAATGATACAATTGACACATCGTGCGGGAAGGAGGAGTAAGCGCCGCCATTTAGAAGTTATTTGTGGCATTTTGAGATTTGAAATTAGTATAACTTACATCATTACGTTACGAAATACGATGATCGTTTTATTTTTAATCGTCAGTTGGCGTGAAAATCTTTCGATTGTGTATAAAACATTAGTTTATAGTAGTGACAGTGAACATAATAAGGAGTTATAATACAAAAATATTATCAAGAATAAATATACATTGAAAACCTAATCCCTTGATCGTAACCGTATACGGTTGAAAATGGTTTCTCATGAATAATCGAATGGTACTACTAAAACACCATATGATCGAGTCAAGCAGTGTCGTGAATGACATGATGTAAATTGTAGTCGATCGTCAACTACGAAAACAAATTGGGCAGCAGCTAATGCAAGTTTCACTAAGATGTTTGTCAACAATTCATTCGGACATGATGTGAGTGAGTGTGATGTGTGTAATCGTCTAAGGTTTCTGCGCGTATTCAACAACAACAACAGATAAACACTTACCGCTGTTGAAATGGTTTTGTATATCCACCTAAGAAACACGAGTTGCTCGCATTAGATTCGCTCCATGCACATCGAAAATCATCACGACTGTACGTAATTTGCGTTACGACGACAGCTGTGGTATCTTTAGACAAGTTTTTTAGGTAGAGCCAAACTGTAGTTTTTTAACTGCAGCTCGTATTGGGCTTGCTCGACTGGGGAAGCACCACCCTCTTACAGAAGATCGACGTGTAGTAACCAAATTCATTTGGTTATGTTTCGTCGATGAGTGAGAGAATCCGGAGACCACCTACGCCGAAGTCGTAGTCCT
Source organism: Melinaea menophilus ssp. n. AW-2005 (assembly GCA_918358695.1). Taxonomy (NCBI): domain Eukaryota; kingdom Metazoa; phylum Arthropoda; class Insecta; order Lepidoptera; family Nymphalidae; genus Melinaea; species Melinaea menophilus. The sequence continues at coordinate 18,778,273 of OU911048.1, forward strand.
CGGGGACTTCAATGCATACAATACCGATTGGCTAGGGTCACGTGCCATCGACTACGCGGGGAGATCTGTGTTTAACTTTGTTCTGGCAAATGGTCTGTCCCAGTTGGTCAAGATGCACACTCGTCTACCGGACGTGGACAGCCATATGCCCTCTTTGTCGGATCTTCTGCTGACTACACATCCCGGCAAGTACCAGGTCACTGTCAAGGCTCACTTAGGGTCCTCTGATCATTGCTTGGTACGAAGTGTGGTGCCCATTGAACATCCAGCTCGCAAAAGACCTGCGACTAGACGCGTTTGGCACTACAAGTCAGCGGATTGCAATGGGATGCGGTCCTTTTTTGCATCCTACCCATGGGGATGGGATGGAAACCGATCTCTTGGGCACTGTTTTTGCCTCAAACTCGACTTTGGACGACCAGGGGAAGACACCGCCTCTCATCCCGCGGTGTCCAAGCCTTATGCCGGAAATAGTTTTTCGGCAAAAACTCATCCTTTCCTTGTTCCAAGTTCATAAGTCGAGCGGGCCAGATGGTATCTCTCCAGTTGTACTACGAACATGTGCCCTTGAGTTGACAATAGTGCTAACGCGTCTATTTCGGTACTCCTACCTTAAAGGCGTAATTCCGGTCTCATGGAAGCGTGCCCTTGTTCATCCGATCCCTAAAAAAGGTGATAGCTCGGACCCAGCTAACTACAGACCATCTATACTGACTATCGCCATTACCTTTCTTCTCTCCAAAGTAATGGAGAGCATTAACAATAAACAGCTCCTAACCTACCTCGAGGATCACCAGGTGGTCAATGACCGGCAATATGGCTTTCGCCATGTTCGATCGGCTGATGATCTTTTTTTATATCTTACGCACCGTTATTGAAAGCAAGGGAGAGGGTCTGGCAGTTAGTTTGGATATGGCGAAAGTCTTCCATCTTGTAAGGCACAAGGAGCTTCTTTCGAAGCTACCTTCCTATAGGCTTCCCGAGAGTTTATGAAAGTAGATCACCAGCTTTGTCACTGGGCGGAGCATACAGGTCATTCTCGACGGTTTTAGCTCTGACATGGCCCATGTCCGGCCACATATGGAGTACTGTTCTCATCTCTGGTCCGGATCACCTCGCGTACAACGAAGATCCGTTCGGATTGTCGGGAACCCGGTGGTCTGTGAACGGCTGGACTCTTTGGCATTGCGTAGAGACGTTGCATCTCTGTGCGTCTTCTAGCGCATTTACCACGGGGAGTGTTCCGAAGAGCTATTCGATCTGATGCTTACCGCCGAATTTCATTACTGCACAGCGCGCCATCGCACCAATTACCATCCTTACCACCTGGATGCGTGGCGATCCTCCACTGTGCGGTTCTCAAGTATAATTTTTCCACGTACTACTCGAATGTGGAACGAACTCCTTTCGGCGGTATTTGTAGATCAGTACGACATGGGTACCTTCAAAAAAGGCGTTTAATCCCACCTCCTAGGCCGGCAACGCTCTTGTAAATCCTTGGTTGTTGCTAGAGTTCATGGGCGGCGGTGATCACAAATCATCTGTGACCCGCCAGCTCATTTGCCCTCTTCTTCCATAAAAAATGAAAAAAATGAATGTACCCGGGGATATAGACACAATGGTGTAACAGCAACCGCATCAATTTGACGATGTTCAACGTTAGCACAAAGATACCATAACCATGATATATAAATCATCTATGAGGCGTGGTCATAAGTGGGGATTAAAAATTGGCTACAATTCTTACTTGGCAAACCATTGAATAAGCACTACAACATTAGAGTAGAAGGTAATAACTGTCTTGATTTTACGTTTACCAGTTATCTTTATCTATCTTGTAAAAAAATATATATAAAAAATACATCGTCAAATTGATGCGGTTGCTTTTACACCATTGTGTATATATCCCCGGGTACATTCATTTATATATATATATATATAACTTCCGGGAAAACTCGAAGCTTTTCTGGCGAGAAGTTAGTGATTCCCGGGGTTGTTCGGTAACCTGTAGAATGAAAGGGGTGCTTTCGAAGAGCGGTGAAATTTAATCTGAGCAAGCACGTGTTTTGCAGCGGTGGGCGGAATTCTACAAGTAGATGTATGAACGTGAGGACGCCTCGGTCTTGACTACCAGCGAAATGCTGAGTCCAGATGTAGCCGATGGTGAAATCAGTTTGGAAGAAGTAGAAAGCGTGATTCGAAGTCTGAAATGTGGTAAGGCTGCGGGAGCAGATGAAGTTACTGCCGAGATGATCAAATATGGTGGGCCTCGCGTCTTGGACTTTTTCTGGTTTTTGTGCAATTTATGCTGGAAATCGGGGGAGGTCCCAGACGATTGGCGAGGTGCAGTCATCGTACCTTTGTATAAAGGCAAAGATTCACAGATAGATTGTGCAAGCTATAGGGCTATCAGTTTGATTAGCTTGGGCGGTAAAGTTTATGCCAAAATATTAGCGAGAAGAATGCAAGAGAGATCTGAAAGGCTGTTGTGGGAGGCCCAAGGAGGTTTTAGACCTGGAAGAGGGTGTATAGATCAGATCTTTTCTCTCCGCATGATCAGGGAAAAGTTTTTGGCCCTACACCAAAAGGTTTTTTGTGCTTTTGTGGATTTGGAAAAAGCGTTTGACAGGGTTGTGAGAAAGAAGTTATGGGAGATACTGGCCCGATACAATGTGAACGGACCCTTGCTACAGGCTGTAAAGTCTCTTTACAGAGATCACTCAGCCTGTGTGCGAATAGGAGCCTGCATGTCGCCCTGGTTTGACATCCAATCGGGAGTTAAGCAAGGTTGCGCTATGTCAGCTTGGTTGTTCAATTTGTATTTGGATAGTTGTCTCCAAGGCGTGAAAGACAGTGACATCGGAGTGAAAGTAGGTGACCTTAAGGTCAATTGCTTGCTATATGCAGATAATACAGTGCTTAATGCATCATTAGAATGCAATTTGCAGGCATTGGTCACCACTCTGAAAGATGGGTGTGAAATTAATGGTCTTAACCTGAATGTAGATAAGACGAAGGTTCTGATATTTGAAAGAAATAAAGAAAGAACAGAATGTAAGATCACCGTGAATGATAAGATAATAGAACAAGTGAATGAAGTGGTATATTTGGGAAGTATGTTTAGCAGAAACGGAAGATACGAAATGGATGTGGGAAGGCGTATTGCTGCCAGTAACAGAGTCAACGGTGCTTTGGCTGCATTGTTGAGACGGCAAAACGTCAGCATAGCTGCATGTTTGGCTGTACACAATGCAGTTTTGCTACCGACGCTGTTATGCAGCAGCCAAACGTGGGTAGCACAGAAGAAGAATGTAAGAAAGATGAATGCTGTGGAGATGCGATCTCTTCGCAGAAAGTGCGGAGTCAGTTTAGCTGATCGAATTCGCAATGAAGAGATCCATAGAATGGCAGGTACTAGCGAAAATATCACGGTGAAAATGAAGAAGAACGTGCTCAGGTGGTTTGGGCACGTTGAACGAATGAGTGATGAAAGAATGTTAAAAAAGATTTATATAGGAAAAGTGAGCGGTAAGAGGTAGGTGAGCATAGGGGGAGGCCTCGAGTGACCTTTGAACATAGTATATATGATACTCGAGGAAGATCACGTAAAAAGCATGAGGACCCCCCAGAGGACATGTATGAAGAAGTTGATGTCTGTGGCCGTGGCGAAAGGCAGGGACCGTAGCGTTTGGCACTCCATCGTCTCTGGCTACCACGCAAGGGATATGGCGTGAAGCTAAATAATAAATAAATAATAGTAGACCATTTGAGTCATACTTTTCGTAACACAGATTGTTAAAGTTATATTGTAACACAATAATTATTTGTTTCCTTGCTTTTATACTCATAATTTATGAAAAAAGTATTCCCCGATACATACGAGGGGAGGTCCAAAAATTCGTGGAATGAAGAGGATGGAGCGGGGGTAGCGGCGCTCGCTTGGTGTCATACGAATCGGAGACTCATCATTAGTATAAATACCGAGTTTCAACCCGATTGCATCATTCGTTTACGAACAGTCGCCTGCTGAACAAGTCAATCTGGAAGAAAACTGGAACTATGAAGAAAATTGAACACCTCGCTGTGATAAACTTCCTTACTAAGCAAGGAAAGAACGCTCAAACCATTTTCTCAACCAACAGTGCCCTAGTAAATCAATGATTTACAAGTGGCATCGGCTTTATAAACATGGTCGAGAAGCTCGCTCAGGAAGGCCAGTTGAGGCCACCACATCGGACATCGTCGAAAAAGTGGAGAAAATTGTACTAGAGGATGCCCGTTTGAAGAAAAAACAATTATCCGCATTAGTTGGAGTATCAGATACCACCATTTTGCGAATCCTACATGATCACCTGGGTATGACAAAAATCAGTGCAAGATGGGTACCGAGAATGCTCACGCCGTTTAAGAAAGAGCAGCGCGAGATGCGTCTAAGCATTTTTTGGAGTTGTGTGGAGATAAAACTGCACAGATTTTGGAACGAATTGTTTCGGGAGATGAAACATGGGCTCATCACTTTGAGCCTGAGTCCAAACAAGAGTCCGTGCAATGGCATAAAAAGGGGACACAACCGCCAAAGTAATTCAAGGTGACGGAGTCGGCTGGAAAGATGATGGCTACTGTTTTTTGGGATTGTGAGGGAATAATCTTGATTGATTACAAAGAAAAGGGAAGGACTATTACCGGAGAATACTACGCAACGATATTAGAAAAATTAAAGGATGCCATCAAGGAAAAGCGGCAAGGAAAATTGACAAAGGGTGTGTTGCTCTTGCAATACGACGCGCCGGTTCACAAGAGCAAAATTGCAATGGCTGCTCTGGACACGCATGGGTTCGAATCCCTAGTTCACCTACCCTACAGTCCAGACCTGGCCCCAAGTGACATTTTTTAATTCTCCAATTTAAAAAAAGACTTAAGGGGAAGGAAATTTTCCGACGACAATGAGGTAAGGGAGGCAGTTTCGGCTGATTTAGACGGAAAAGATAAAACATATTTTTATAGTGGTTTAGAAAAATTAATTCATAGGTCTAGTAAATGTATTGAGCTTGAGGGTGATTATATTGAAAAGGAAAAATAGTTTTGTTGTTTTATTTTATTTAGATCCTTTTCATTCCACGAACTTTTTTACCTCCCCTCGTAAATGTATTCACGTACAACATACGATAGTGTCCATGACAGAGCCACTCTCCATTTATTTAGTCCCAAATTAACTATTAAAAATAAAGTATTTTATACCTTTCATCTTATAATTATAATATTTATAACAAAGAATACCCAATATATTCATAATTTAAAGCTATCTAAATTATTATAGATATGATAGCTTACAATGGGCCTTATACGATGGCTCAAAGTCACATAGAGAGCAATGGAAAAGGTTATGCTCGGAGTTTGGCTGCGAGATCGAATAAAAAACGAAGAGATCCTCAGGAAAACTAAGATCACTGACATAGATCGAAAAATTGCTCGTCTGAAGTGGTAGTGGGTGGGCACATCACTCGTGCGACCGACGACTGTTGGAGTCGAAAGGTTGTCAAATGGCGACCGCGAGCCAGTAGACGCGGCTTGAGTAGCACTGGATGGCATGGGGTTCTACTGGAGCTTTTTATCTAAAATTATCCCTTTCTATTGCAACACTTTATTGTTGCAATAGGTAGCTTTCATTTATTAATAAAGCCACATTTATTTATGTTATTATGTTATACAGATCAAAAGTTAAATAAAATAATAAATGTAACATATTAGAATGTAAAATAGTTTCCTTCAGGTTTTTAGATAAAAAATCATAGTTACCTTACTCAGAAACTCAGTTTATTAAACCGTCTTGGTCTTTAATTACGCTACAAAATACTTACAGACTTCAAAACAGACATCGAGAATCTCCGACATACTCTCACCCTTTTTATAATGAATGATATTTTAAAACTCTTACCAGAATAATTATATGCACATATACCGCCATTAAATATATCATAATTGCTGATTGCTTCTTACATAACAAAAATAAAACTAAAATGTATATAAGTGTAGATCCACTACATAAAAAATATTTTGACTATTTTGTTAGATACTTTAGTTTATTATAACATGTAAATTAAGTAAGAAGCAGATAATGTAATATATATCTGAAACTATTCCTAATAAATAATGTTTGATTGATGATGACAAGATGATATTAGAAAAAAAAGGAAAATCTTAAAACAAAATTTTTGTACCAGCGTTATTAATATTCTTTATATTATAAAATTCATATTAACTTAAATGTTATTTTTATTAAAATTTTAATACTAACTTGCAAGCATGTGTAAATACTATGGAACAACTATTTATTATACTGATAATTATATACCATAAGTGTGACATGTCCACCCAATAACGTCTGAAGACAAATATGACAGAGACGTCGCGGTTGGCGTTCGGGATACGTGGCAATGGAAAATTTCCAAGAATGTCTACTCATATAACTGGTTTTATTTGTTGGTGATAAGTGCACTAGAACTACAAACAAATTAAAAAAAAATTGAGATGGAGAAAGAACAATATTTTTTTTAAGTTTACCTCACACATTGAAGGAAAATAAGTTGTTATGTTTTGATATAAAATGTATTTCTTGAAAATGTTTAAGTAGAAATACATATATATTTTTTTAATTTAAAAATTTTCAAATGTGTAAATTATAAAGGTATTTAATCAAATATATTATTTGATCGGAACTACATCGAACCGCAAATACTCTAATGAGAACCAATCAGAATATAAATGATAGCTTTATCCGATTTATTAGTAAATGATAATAATAATATTTATCGAAATAGTAACAAGGTAAATTTTTTTCATTTTATTTATTTAGAAACGAATTGCTACATGTTCAGTACATGAGATGGCGCGCAAAGCAAGTTTTGAAAAAGTATATTTTTTTATTAAAAATTAAAACACAAAGGTGTTTGTTTGCAGATTACGAATAAAGGACTTATCAGATTTTAATATAATTTTGTAAGATAATAGGTTACGAACCCAGGCAACATTTTGGCTACTTTTACTATGGAGATTTTTCTAATTTTTCAATGGCCAAAGGCAAAAACTTATTGGAGCTGTATTTACAATATAACAAAAGCGATAGGGGCGATTTAAATAAGCTTCGTTTTGGGGTTTGATGAAGAAAAGAAAAGAAGTCAACATATAGAATACTCTTTACTCCATAAAGTTTTGAAATTTGCACTGGAAAAATATAAATTTAGTTTAGCTTACAATAACAATAAAAATTATGTTTTGGTATACATTTTAAGAGCTTATGTATGGTTCGTGATCTCAATATGAAAGGACAGAGAGTAGAGGTAGAGGGGGGGGAAGAGAGGAAGAGAAAACGGGAGACAGATTAAGTTGTTGGCAACAGCTAGTAGTTTATAATTTTACTTATCTTCGAGTCCAGTACCTTATCGTACCTTATGCTCCGGTTTTATAAAAAGCTCATACAAATAAGAAATATTCTCAATTTATTTACTCACACCACATTCCTGGTCGCTACAGTAATCACTATTCACAATATATTTTATTAAATATGCGTATCAGAAGTCGGGTTCCTTATAAAGACTCTTGCCCAAAACAGTCCCAAAATAATATAAGTATATATATATCTATTATATAGTAGTAAGTCAAACATTTTATGTTAAATACGATAATACGATTTTTTTTACCATGCAAAACTTGAATTATTTTATTAAAACATTTAATAAAATATTTGTAAATAGTATAAATTTATCATTGCATAGTTGTCCGTCTTAATAATGTTTGAACATTGTTAGAAAACCGTATATTTGATCGACGCCAAACTTGCTCCGAACTATCAAGACCACTTTACATAAACAGATGGTTTTAGTTCGCTCAAAGATTACTTTATTCCCTTAACATCCTTCAAATATAAATCTTTGTTTAGTCATGATTTGTAAAGTGTTATACATAACTTAAATATGTTTAACTTATCTATATTTTAGTACTAATTAAAAAATCTTCTTGATTGCTTCTTTTAAGCTTAATGAGCCATAACTTCTAATAAAAGCCTTCTAAATTTTTGTACCTGGTCGCGGTACTTAAACACGATTTACTTTACTAATACTCAATTGGATTTCAAAGTTATAGCTTAATACATTGTATTGTGAAAGATAAAAGTGATATTTCTATTTTCAATTGTTTGACTTACTCCTTCGTTTATTTATTTAAGAAACTTTAGTTATTGTTTTAATCACTTCCATTAAGTAATTCAAAGATTACAATATAGTGAAGTATAAGTTTTAAACAAAATCTTAAATATTACGATTCAAGTTCTACAACATTAGTAAACGCATAGTATTACAATAAGATATTTACTGCGCCCTTATTTAATTTTATGTGAAATTACTTATTTTTTTATTAGTTGTTCAGTTAAATATTAAACGCCTATTGCATGTATGTAACAAGTAACAATGTTTAAAATGAAATTAATGTCATAGCTTTATTGAATATTATAAAATGAAATAGAAGTCAAAATACAGTATTTTCATGTGTACAATATTGCAAAATGTTAGAACATGTTTTTCATTGTTTAAAACAATAACATTAAATCTTTAAATCACTTAAAAATATAAAATATTGTATAATATTTGTTATGTTTATTATTAATAGACAATCATGATGAGTGAGGTTTTAATATACTAAGATTTTAAACCCGTATAGCAAAAATATTTTTACAAAGGAACTTGATATTATACTACTTCTTAACTTGCAGTGCCTACCATTTAAATATGAAATAAATTTATGAGCGAAACCGGTTACCCTGTAACAGTTGCCGGTTTAACAACAGAAAATATTTAGGATATTTAATATAACAGGCAAAGTGCTATTAAAAGTGAACTATTCCTACATATCGTGACTAAGTAAACTTGGTAGATTAGTTAGTAGTAGTAGACACGTTTTTTAGTAAGACTTCAGAAGCTCGAGAGTTTCTCTCTAATTGCCAAAAGTTTTACTCTCTTTCACGACATTCGATCTCTTATTTTTCTAAATTTAAATGTTTTATGATTTGATAAATTTTGTTATAAAATGTAGAAATTTAAAATCCTTGATTCAATGTGAATAGACTTTAATTTAACAGACTAACTCGAGCGTTGTTTAAATAGGACTAAATCTGTTTTTGGATTGGTTTTTATAAATTCGTCTACTTACTGATATTTTTACTTCGTGACGTATAGTTCTCTAGCCGTCAGTGCGAGCTGTAATTCTTTATTATTTAATCAATAAACTTATAAAACGTTAATCCTAATTGTATAAACAGTTCCCTATAATTATTTTTAGGTTATCCTTAGGTATTGTAATAAAGTATAATATAATGACAAAATATCTATTGTCATTTTATGAATGCGATAATCTTGAGAGTGACAAAATACTAATGCTCACCTATAGATGACCTATAGGGATATATCCCTCTTAAATATCTAACATTTACATAAATATCTAATAATTAATAGGCTAATGCTACACTAGCGTGATTTCTTTTGGTACAAATAGTTCGAAATTACATGTTAAAATATTACTATCCTGAAAATAAAAGTAATTTAACGTTATATTAAAAGACAATATCATTATTACATTATCTGGTCAATAAAATTAAAATATCTCACTTTCACTCTTATATATAATCTTGATAATAATGAAGCTTTGTTACAACTACAGCTCAGAGATTCAAAACCTCAGTTTTTTTAATCACCGATGGTTATTGAAGAGTTTAAAAAGGGCTGTTGTTAGCTGTCATAACGCCACAATGAAGAGGTTGCGATATCTTTGAAAGGCCACTTGCTGACCATTTATCATCCAATTAACAGCAAAAATTTTTTTTTTCAAAACCAAATATAACTGATCTATATGGGAGTCGCTCTAAATTTTATAACTAAATAATTAATCAAATATTTATTTCATGTTGTTTAGTTTTACTTTGAACAATTTTGAAGATATTAAATATATACGGATTATATTTGACTTTACATTTCTTTTTCGGACATATAAAAGATAAATATTTAAGATAGCTCGAAGTAATATTCTGTTTAAATAGTCTTTTTAGAACCGATTTAAAACTAGCGTAGAAGCTACGTACAATATTTTTATGTTTTTTTTCTCAAATCTTACATAAAAGAGACTGTTAGTGAAATATACTTATACATATACTACATATAATCTAAGTAAGGCATCTTAACAAGTATAATAGAATGAAATATACAAAAAACACTGTTTAGTTTTAAGTTTTATTATTAAACTATTTTAATTAAAAAACTAATTAATTTGCCGATTTTTTTTAAATCTTGTTCTTCACTCCGCAGTAATACTAAGATGTGCTGACCCTTATCTCTGGCGCACCTCCAATTCATTCTTTCGATTAGTAGTTACTTGCATACATGAGCTTTAATCTAAAGTACATCGCTGGCAGCATTAAATTAATTATTTTACGCAATTTAAAATCCATTTAAATGACTCTTGAAAATATTTATTTAGTGATATTTAGATTTAGTTTTATTAAGAACACATCAATAACTATCATAATACAAAATATGTTCTATATAGAAAATGTATCTTGAAGTTTATTTGAAGATTACTATTTTATTTGAAGAGCACATTTGGCGAATTTCTCACAGATATATTTCAATCATTCTGCGGCGACGCTTTGTCGTGTCTCCTGACTTTATCAAAATTCTTTAGATCTCGGAAAGACTATAATTATTTATATTGGGTCACCAATTTGCTTTAATAAGACAGATTTATAAATAATTATCTATCTAGACCTAAAATCTAAATTGTTATTCATAAGATACTACTAAGGAGAACACAAGGATTTGAACGCAACTATTTTTGTTAATTCAGAGAAAGAACAAAAATCTTCCAGATTTTCATTTAGATATATAAATTATTCCTCTAACATCAGAATATAAATAAAGCTCCTTTGTACATATATATCATTGGGCCTCAAAATCCAGATAACGTTTTATATACTTTTTAAGTATTAATCCGGCGGTAATTACGATAAACAAAGCACTCTAGCGATGCCTCAATAGACAATTTCTTACTATGAACTTTGTCTTATCTATTGTAATAAATCAACTCACTATTCATCATTCACTTATTTAATTACTTTAATTTGTGTTCACAATTCATTGAACTAATCCTTTATGACAGAATTACCGTATTTTACATTTTACAGACAACCACCAGTTTTGCCCCTTTCACAATGTACTCTCGAGTTACCATATACAATAATTGACTTTTTGGTATATCAAAGTATTACAATAATAACATATTTAAATAATGTACTACAATATTAAATACTATAAATCATATCATAAAATAATTATCTTACAATTGTAAATGGCGATGTACTTGTACAAACCTAAAAAAGTGCTAATATTTCGAAATATCACGTATCGTTAAAATATGTTCATATCTTTTTTATTTTTTTATTTCATACTCGTAAAATGTTTTCATTTGGTAACATACAAATATTATTTATTTAAAATTTACACTAATAGTAAAACATTGTCTTAAAAGTAACTTTGTAATTCTATAAATAAATTGTATTCAAATTAAATCAATCAGTTACATATTTAGAACTGAGATTTTTGAGACATCTAACATTTATTTGAAGCCTTTAACAGATTTTTGAGACCCAATTCAGTTCAAACAAACGATTTGAATCGAAAGTAATGACTGTCCTAAATAGAATCTCAGGTGACTTAGATAGTGATTATCAATGAACCGTCTTTAGAATTTGAATGATTCTTAATCAACTGTATTCAATTCTATTCAAAGGAAAAAATTATAATAAAATATGAAAATTAACACTTTTTATTGTTATCTAAATTCAAAGTATTGAAAAATATTTTGTTCCATTTTATGTTAAAACTCCATAATTTTTTTTTTCCTCCTTCCTTCCTTTTATTACAAATATCAAAATATCGTACGTCACAAAAAATATTTTAAATTAAAAAAACAAAACGATAATTCATATTCAATTCTTGAACATTTCTAATTTATCAATATCCAACACGAAAATGGACCTGACAGCGCTCTGCCAACTGGTGTTCTGTCACCAGTCGATTCGATAAATTGATCACTTCTATCGGTAGTAGATTTAATATCAACAACGGGATAGGGGAACAAATTTATAGTTTCTCAATTTTTGTTATATTTTTAATTATTGTATGCTACTGTATCGATGTAAACTATTTTTTTTCCTACTATTTTTTATTAAAAAAACGTTCAAGAATGAATTTAATCTTGATTTCATCTAAATCGAACAACGCAAACAGATAATACATGTAATCTTACGTGACCTTCAATTCATCTTAGCAGACGAAGGCGCAGTTAATTGTTTTCATAGTGTAATAAGTCCAGCATTTTTTTAATGTGAAACTTTAAAAAATTATGTTTAAAATAAAAGTAATAATATCAATTTTAATAGTGTTTATTTTATTTATTCTTATTTTATTGAGCGATGCGAGCGTAGGGAGCGGAGTGTTCTACTGAAGATTTTTTCACAATTTTTGTCACGAAGTCTCGAAAACTACTTGACAGAAAATTATGAAATTTTGCAATCTGAAAGACGCACATTAGGTGATGGTTTAAAAAAAATCAAAAATGTCATGTCGTTGAGGAATAATCGTTAAAAAACTGATATCCCATTGAAGTAAATGGGAAACGATGAGTCATTACACTGAGCTCGCTTCGCTCAATGTACAAACGGCAACCGAGATTACGCGAGCGCAGCGAGTCGAAATTGAGGGTCTGTTGGCGCCCCTAGTTAACTTAATGGGCCAATTCTTTTACGATGTTCCAGAAATAGTCAGTTTTCTATACTGTAATTCACCAACATTTTTGGCACATGTGTTTATTCATAAAGCAAAACGTATCTCAAATGGAATTTATTATTTAAGCTTATAAAACCTACTACCCCAGGCTTGTACTAAAAGCTAACTAAAAGCGACCATTCGCATTCAAAAACACAAAAACATCATTAAAAAAATTATATGTTACATAAAATTCTTCTTGCACTTCATCTTTTACCTAAAAATAGCGACAAAACCCAATCAGGGGAACCGTAACCTAAAGGTCGGATGGATGTTGACTTTTGAATAATGAGGGTGAGTTGTCTAATTTTTCTTAGACTCCCCCAAATTTCTGGCCCAGTTTCATCAGATTAAGTTGTAATTCGTAGCTCTCGATATAAAAAGATCACTTGAGCCCATAACTTCTTTAAATCTTTTGCTATCTACTGTAGGTTAATTGGTCCGACAAAAAGGTTTTGCTTTAAATACTTCATTCCTAATATCTTAATTGGCAGACAAAGGAATTGGTCGAAGCAAAATTGCTTTCATGTAATCTGTTAATTTACAATATTGGAGTTGCCTATTTTACTTCTTAAGGATATTGTCACGTTTTTTCGTGACATTGTTTTATACTTTTTGAAGAAATTCCTTCAATTAAAATTTAAGAAAATTTGAATAAAGTTTCTGAGAAAACATAAGCTTGAGTCTAATCCGAGAACAGTATAAAATAAGACCATTGACGATATTTAGTTTGACATAATAATTCCAAAAGTAATCTACGGAAAGTTCAAAATTGTAAATAAATAAGACCAATATGTTTCTAAAGACAATGTATATTTAAGTTATTTAGATATAGATAATAAATTTAGGTAATACTTTGCCGGAAATACTTATGAACATTAAATTAATGAAAGCGTTTATCATAACAGCAAACTTTGAGTTTGAAGTTTTAAACCTTATGAATTCTCGATACTTTATTATTTACATATGAACGTGTGAGCGATTCCCTATGTTTATGCCCGTGTATACATTTTCAATTAGTTATTTTATTATATAATTTTTATATTTTATTTTCTTTTTAATACTTACCATTGAAATAAAAAAGGATCATTTGATTGGAAGGAAAGTTTGATGTAGACAAGACGAAAATATTTATTTAAAACTAATATAACATGCAAAATATTTATTATTAAATGTTATTTTACTGTTATAAACAATAAACAAAAGTTTTGTACAATTTTCATATGGGTTTTTATGACATACCTTTCAGTTTAGACATTGTACAGTTAGCAGAGAATTTGTTAAATTAATTTAATGTATCTTTGTATTTTTTTAAAACAAAATATTGTTTAAAAATACATCATTCCTTGGCTATGTATGTTAAAATGTAAAAAGTAATAGTACTTGTGTATACAATTAGCATAGAAAAAATATTTTAACAAGCAGTGTTCTTTACGGCGCCGTTGAGACGAGACAACAATGCTACATTATTAGTATTCAGTTCAAATTTTATTTAATTAATTTAATAAAATAAGAACAGAAATGTCATTGTTGTAAAAAAGTTATATCTAGAAAGTATTGTCAAAAAACCTTAATGAGAATCTGGGCATGGCATTATTATTTATTATTATTAAAAAGCGCGGCTGTGCAGGGCTGTGAGAGCCCAGTATCACTGCGACCTGAGAGATCTATTGTGATCGCCACTGCCTACAGTTCACTGCATAGGTCTGCCACTCTGAGGTATTGCAGAATCTCCTTTGCAGTGAGGTGTCGGACATCCACTGGGTCCAGGATGTGTCTCCCCAGGATGTCGGTGCGTTTGCGCATCAGTGGGCCACACTCGCATAGCAGATGGAGCGGGGTTTCATCCGCCTCGTGGCAATATCTGCACACTTTTCCATCCACTAATTTGAGGGTCGCAAGGTGCTTATTCAGGCAACAGTGCCCTGTAAGCGCTCTAGTTATGATGCGTAGATTATTCCTGCTCAGCCCAATGCGCTCCTTAGCTGCTTTCGCATTAAAGGGTTTGATAAGGGCTTTGGAATGCTTGTGGCCCGGGATCTCCTCCCAACGCCTCATGGCCTCGCACCTAGTGAGGTTATTTAGGGTCATACGAGCTAGGCTGCTTGGAACACCACATATTGGTTCTGGACCATATGTTTTGCTCCTAGCTCCTGCACGGGCCAGCTCGTCGGCAATCTCGTTGCCGACATGGCCCTCGTGGCCCGGGACCCATCTTAGGACCACTCTGTTTTTGCAGCCCAGAGTGTTTAGTTTCGTCAGGCAGTCAAGCACCAGTCTCGACGTGATGGTATTTGAGTTTAGGGCCTTTAGTGCCGCCTGACTATCCGAGTTGATGTAAATGGTCCTGTTCGTGTAGTTGCGCTGCAGATTCAGGGTCGCACAAGCGGTTATGGCGTACACCTCTGCCTGAAAAATGGAGGCATATCTGCCCAGGCTTACGCTTTCCCTGTGGCCAGGGCGCTCTCCATATACCCCGCATCCTACATTAGGTCCCATTTTGGATCCATCGGTGTACCATACAAGGCACCCGTTCCTCCAGGGGAGGCCGGTCGACCATTCCTCCCTTGTCGGTATTTCCACAGAATAGTTCTGCACAAAGTTGCAGTGTGGAACCATGCTGTCGCTATTCATCGCCAGTACGTTGTCGCTCATGACCGAGTCCTTAAAGGTCCTCAGCCTGTTCGACATCCAGTTTGTACTGCCCTGGGCCGATACTCTGAGAATACTGCCCCTAGCCACCCTCTTGACATGTAAGTCGAGAGGTGGGAGATCCAGTAGGGCATTCAGAGCCGCTCCTGGGCAACTGGACATGGCACCAGTCACCATGCGACAGGCAGTCCCTTGGAGGCTGTTCAGCCTGTCCCTGACCGCAACCTGCTGACACTTGCTCCACCATACCACGGATGCGTAAGTCACCACCGGCCTTACGATCGCGGTATAGAGCCACAGCATCATCTTGGGCTGAAGGCCCCACCTGCCGCACGCCATCCTACCACACACTCCCAAGGCCATCTTAGCCTTGGATATGGTGTTATCAATGTGGGTGTTCCATTTCAGTCTTTGGTCTAAAGTTACGCCTAGGTACTTGACCTCACGAGAGAAAGGAATTACCTTCCCATTGAGGACTGGGCACCGCAGACCGTCCAGACGCCTCTTATTTGTAAATGGAACAATCACCGTTTTATCCGCATTGATGGATAGCTCGTTCTCCACACACCAGCTTGCAACCAGGCTCAAAGCCCTCTGCATGATGTCAGAGACGGTCATTTGGCTGAAACCACGAACGACAATGACAAGGTCGTCTGCGTACCCTTGCACATCACATCGGAGTTCAGCCATACTGTGCAGCAGCTCATCCACCACCAGTGTCCATAAAAGCGGCGATAAAACGCCACCCTGTGGGCATCCTCTGGTGGATGTAAACTCCACAGTGGTATCATTGAGGGTAATAGTTGCCCTTCTGTTTGAGAGCATTGATTCGACCCATTTCACCGTGGTCGGGTCTGCTTGTTTGCACACAAGGCTCTTGACCAGGGATTTGACAGGCGTGTTGTCAAATGCTCCCTCCACATCTAGGAAAGCTCCCAAGGCAATTTCACGGTCCTCAAGCGCCTTTTCGATTTTGTCAACCAAGTTGAGAAGGGCAGTTTCGGTAGACCAGCCCTTGCGATAGGCGTGTTGTGAGGGGTGGATAGGTTTCACCATTTGGATACTTTCTCTGATGTGTAAATCGAGTATTTTTTCCATCGTTTTAAGAAGGAATGAAGTAAGGCTGATTGGTCGAAAGGCTTTCGCTGTACTGTAGTCCTTCCTGCCAGCTTTTGGTATAAAAATAACCTTTGCATTTTTCCAAGAAGAAGGTATATATCCACAGGCAAAACTTGCCCTGTAGATTTTAATTAGATGCGGCCGCAGTATCTCCAATCCCTTTTGGAGGAGTACTGGAAAGATACCATCCAGTCCGCATGCTTTATATGGTTTGAAAGAGCCTATGGCCCATTCCAGCTGCTTCGGGCGGATTACTAAAGCGGCTCTTCTCCAGTCCTCAGTACGAGTTCTATGTTGGAGGGCCGGTTCGTTTGCAGCAGCACCGCTGCAATCCGCCCCAGGGAAGTGAGCTCTGATGAGCTCAGTCAGAGTTTCATGCTCACTTGAGGTGTGAGTTCCATCTGGTCTGTTTAGTATGCCCAGATGGCTGGCCTCTGACTTAGAGAGCATTTTGTGAAGTCGTGCTCCCTGAGGCAGACTCTCCACTTCCTCGCAGAGCTTCCTCCACGAAGCTCTTTTGGCTTTCCTAATTTCTTTGTTGTATTTGGTTAGAGCTCTTCGGTACTCCTCCCAATCGCGAGTCCGTTTGGCCCTATTGAATAACCTGCGAGTTCTCTCTCTAAGCTTTTGCAGCTTAGAGCTCCACCATGGTACCTTCCTCTTTGATGTCTTTGTTTTCAGCGGGCAGCTGTCAGAGTAGGCAGAACGTATGCCTTCCTCTAACATTGTCGTCGCTATTTCCAGGCCATCAGGAGTCTTGATACTGCCAGGCAAGTCCTCAAGGTTTTGCTTTAAATTGGCACAATAGGATTCCCAGTTTGTAGATCTGGGATTCCTATATGCCATGACTTGGTCGTCGATCGATGCCATAAGTCCGAACGCAATGTGTCGATGATCAGACATCGAGGTTTCGTCGCTCACCCGCCAGTCAGTAATATGCCTCGCGAGATTTTGAGTGGCAAAGGTTATATCCAGGACCTCAGCTCTGGATTTTGTTACAAAAGTAGGATTATTGCCCCGGTTCAGTATGTAGAGGTTATTTACTAATAAAAAGTCATGGAGCAACTCACCTCTTCTGTTGATGTTGCTGCTTCCCCAAATTGTGTGGTGGGCGTTCGCGTCGCATCCCACCAGGAGCTCGGCACGGTGCTTGCGGGCGTATTCAACGACCCGCTCAAGCTCCTCAGCGGGGTTACTGTTCTCTCCGGGAAGGTAGGCCGAGCAAATAATGACTCGGGAGCCACTCCACCCTTTGAGATTGCAGAACGCTGCAACCAGGTCGTCGGTGCACAACTCTGAAATTGGTAGGAGCTGTATATTCTTATTATACACAATGCATGCTCTGGGCTTAGTGCCGTTGTTGTTAACAAGTATCTTACCCGCGGTGTTGAGTCCCAGAACTTTGATGCCACGAATCCAGGGCTCTTGGAGTAATGCGAGGCTAGCTTTCCCCTCCTTGAGGCAGCACTCCATCACAGCGGTCGCAGCCACAGCATGATGGAGGTTAGCCTGGAGGAGCCTCGCTGGTTCCCCGGTAAAGGCCATTACTTACCGGGGCAAGGTTTGCGCGACCCGGATGGTTTCGGTTTGGGCTTTTGCTGCGGCCCCAACAGTCCACAGTCAGCCCTACCTCTACCCCGTGCCGCAGGGTTGCCCCTGTAGGCACCCCTACCGGCATATTTTGGCACTCTGCCAGAACCAAGAGGCGGTCGCACCGCATGAATCCGGGTGTTCGCCTCACTGGCCGGCTCCGTGCCGCCAGCCTGAGGGCGTACTCTTCGCTCCCCAGTGGGTTGTGGCCCGGTCCTACTCGGCCCGGGCTTTGGGTCTGATTCCTGACCACTCCTGACCTTAAAAGTGATGTTTTTAAAGCCAAGAGCAGCCATGAAATTTCGTCCACGGAGTGCCTCCACAGAGGGCTCGTCCATGGAGAACGTCACAAGCTGACCATTCTCCACAGCCCTACTGTGCAGAACCCTCCACAGGCCGACATTCAGACCCGTGTTCTGCTTGGGCAGGATTAGTAGAGCCTGCTCCACATTCTCCACCTCACTGGTGGGCAGAAATGTCACCGCGATGGTCGGTTTGGGCAGCTCACTCTCGGGTATAATAGAGAGTTTTGCCCCGTCCCAAGGCGATAGTTTAGGGATTACCTCCACAACCCAGTTCGTTGAGACCTGATCCATGCATGTGATCAGAATCCAGCCTGGCTTGTGGGTGAAACCTCCGAATTTTGGTTTTACGCTCTCCGATTCGATCCCAATGATGGCCCGAACCAGAGCGCTATGCACCAATTTCATCTGGTCCTCCGTCATCGGCGTCGTGTTCTGAACACCGATACGTGACGACCCCGCCACCTGTGAGAATGATGGAGGAGTATGTGCCTCGGCAGTGGCAGACTTTTTGGCCTGCGGCTGCGTGCGAGGTGACTCCTCCTCGGATCGAGTGCGCTTAACCGCCCTCGCATCCTCCGGTGGTGGTTTTCTGTCCGGAATTTCGGCCCAGGTTTTGCGGCATAGGGTTAAGGCCTCTTCAGCACTTACACCCGATGCTTTCAGCCTTTGTAACCGTTTCCGGGCGGCTCCTGATAATCGGAGTGGTCTGCTTGCAGGGTCCGTCTGGGCGGTCCCAGGAGTCTTTCTGGAGTCAGTACTGCCTCCAGCTTCCTCCTGGCTCGTCCCAACGCCTGCCTCATGAATATTCTCCGAGGAGGCAATTAACTGCACTTCCGTCGCAGATGTGGTTCCCTCCATTGGCTGGGGGGAGGATAGAAGCAAGTTCTCAATGTCAAGTTCTTCCATATGAGTCCCACGAGTAGCTAGGGATATAAAGGTTGCTGACCGGCAGAGCCCCGCTTGCC
Source organism: Melinaea menophilus ssp. n. AW-2005 (assembly GCA_918358695.1). Taxonomy (NCBI): domain Eukaryota; kingdom Metazoa; phylum Arthropoda; class Insecta; order Lepidoptera; family Nymphalidae; genus Melinaea; species Melinaea menophilus. Next base: position 18,797,770 of record OU911048.1, read on the forward strand.
GGCCAGAAGGGCATTGGATACACCCCGAGGCGCCCCGGTATCGGGTGGCACCGTTTGCGACTGTACTTCCCTACAGCCATGCATCCTTAGGCACGGTTCGCATCACACCATGGATTGGGTTTTGGAGCGGGTGTCGACAGGAGTTGTGAGATTGAAGGGAATAGTGGAAAGTGGATAGGTTGGACTGTTGGATGTAGAGGTTCGGCTTTGTGTTTTAGTTACGTTTGTTCCTGAGGGGATCAAACCAATAACAGGCAGCACCACGGGAAGGAGAACTCCATCAGCCTTGCTATGAGGATCTACACGACTTTTGCGCTCCCCCTCCTAGCCGTTCGCCAGTCTATCACTTGGAGGAAAGGTGAATAGACTGAGGACGCGTGCATCCTAAGGTAAAAGTCATCCATAGAATGCACCTGCCCCTGTCCTCTGTCCTATGTCTGGGCATGGCATGATAAAAAAATGAAATACATACGTTTTTGTATTAATAATTGTAATATAATTAGTTTAAAAGAGATTATTCACATTCGAATACTACTTTACACAATAATATCAATTTATTTTATTTTCTTTCAAATGATCTTACAGAATATTAGTAAAAATGCCTTATTTATACTAATATTCTGTAACTATATATTTTATTTATTTATTTATTTATTTACAATGGAAAAGTTAATAGTGTGAAATGTTTGTATCGAAAGAATTCTTAATACTATTATATTGGAGCTAAATTTATTAAATTGTATATTCATATGCAATCCGCAGTCACAAGTTAGTTGAATATCAAATAAGTTTTTACGATGTAGCATACAATTTAAATTTTTTATGTTGTTTTTCCTTTCAATGGAATACTTAAGTACATATAAAAAAAATAAGAATGTTATAGTTATAATTTGAAAAAGTAATAAGAATATCTTGAATTATAAAAACTTTTCATTGACGACATTATTTTGATAATATTATTAAATAACATTAGATGATACACATTACTCTCCAGTTAATTGATGGTTATCTCAGTAGTTTTATTAAACCTATATAGTAATGGGACTTTTAATAATGAACATTGTTGTATATATACAAAGTTTTAATACAAACGGATGCGGGAGTTGGTAAACTATTCAGGGAACTCGATAAGTTTTATCAAGTTTTTGGTAAGTTTGGCCTCGCCTCTACTGGACGACGGCCAGTTTTAAAATTGAAACACTTATACTAGAAGTACAGTTTATGTATCGTTGATAAAAAGAGATATTAACATCCTGTACATCTCCCAGGGCTGGGTGAATTCTCCTTTTCATTTAAAGAAATTGTGCGAAGTCTAACTCACCAGACTTATTTGAAACAGATGTCTTAAAAATTCTTTTTAGATATGCAGGTTGATCTCGATATTTATGAATAGCCGAGATGGATATAATATATGTATAATAAAAAAATATATTTATTACATTAACATTAAAATATTATACTGTTGTCACAAGAAATAGTGGAATTCTTAAAAAAGTGCTAGGTTTAAAGATAATAAAATAATATAATTAAAGTTTTTAATACATATATTTAAAAAATACATAGAATTTGTAATATTAAAAAAATAAAAATGCAATAGTGACCTTGAACATCTTCAAAAAATTACTTACTTTATATCTAAGGACATACACAATAAACAGAATAACAGAATATCCTAATTGTCAAGTATATACCAACATAGTGCTTTGTTATCAGAAACATTGTGATATGACGAAAGTACATCTCATTCAGTATTCCACACATGCCCCGCTTGCGGCTTACGATGCCAACATATTAGGTCCTTTATGCCCCAAAACGTTAAGGGTAGCAAAATTCAATGCTGTACTCGGAAGTTCCATAACATAATATATTGATCGCTCGAAGTTTTTTAAAAATATTTTTATTTATCGACGTGTAACAAGTACCAGGAATGATTGATGACGTCCATTACTTTTGTGTTTAGAAATGGTTCAAAGGTTCGAGGCACATTTATTTAAGTCGTTTGCAGAATTCACAAAATTAATAGGAAAATGGTAATATATTATATTAAAATTTTAACTATCATTTAAATATAGATTTTTAAATCTCTTGCATCTTCGTTTAAGTGTATTTTATATTACAATATAGATTCATATTATCAATATAACATACTAAACAGACTACAACTATAAAGGTAATATGCAGCAAAAAAATCATATGGCGTTAAATAAGTTAGATCTTCATTTTAACTTTAATAAGGCAGGAGAATAAAAAACAAAGTCTGAAAATAAAAGAAATATATATAATTTATTGCCATTATTCATAAAATCCTTTTCAGTAAATTCATGATCTCATTAACAATAACCATATTTTTTTTGTGATAGTGATAACTTGTGTTTATTATCTTTAAAAATATAAAATATCAATGTTCTCCTTTTTTAATTAATAATATTGACCCTGTTATTAAGTATGTATGTATGTAATAGACATTACTTTCAATTTGAGACACACAAGAATATTAATATTGTTTTGGTAATATTTGTATTTACATTAATAATAAATTATCAAAAAGAATTTTCAATTAATACATTTACAAACACTGCTTTTACTGTAAGATAAAAACCCTTTTAATAAGTGAATTGTTAGAGGAGATAAGGCTACAGTATTAATTTTTAATTTAAAATAGCTTTCAGAGAAGATCAAAGTAATTACACTCACCAACTAGTTTATTTTACAAAGTTGAGTTTTAATTTGCCCTCTAGATCACTTGCAGAACTTCAAACAGATTGGTTTAACTAAGTGGGTGAGAAATTGTTGAAAGATGCATCATGTCATCATAAAATTAAACATAAATTCAAAACAAAGAATTTCATAAAAAGGCAGGAGTCAATCCCATTCTAGTATATCCCTGTGTTCAAAGAGTTTTACAACCAATATTTTTTTCTTATTTAATAATAATAACAAGGCTAACAAGTTTATTGAAAAAATTGGTAGCTACTTCATTATAATAAATTTTTTTGAAACGAAGGAATTAAAGTTATAAATTATCAAATAAAAAAAAAATTACTATTTATATACATTATTATTTTATAATAATTATAAAATTTGTGTACCTCCGGACATATCATTTATATAAAATTTTATCACTATATTTTGTTAACTTGGGTGAATGAAGAAGAATCACGGTGAAGGTGTCAAAATGAGTTAAAACCTCAGATATATTGCAAAAAGGAAATTAAATAACTGTGTACTTTGCTTATACTTAACAATTTATTTTAGACAAGTAACAAATTTTTAAGTCAGAGAAAGATACAATATATAGCCGACTATCTCCTAGTGTGTGAATCAAACCTCACCACTCAATGCTGAGTTTTGAAAACCATCATATAAGGGCTACTTTCTAGAAGAAGACCTGTGCAACTGCACCTATGGCTTGATAGAAGAAAGACCCTAGGTACTAGGACCCTAGGGTACTAGGACCTATCCAGTATATGTGGTTTTATTGTCAATATGCTATCAGTTTACAAAATTGTGATTTGGCGAGGGCCAAATCTTGTATCTGACTGATCAATCTGTGCTTCTGATGGAGGCATCAGAAGCACAGATTGATCAGTCAGATACAAGCCAATTTCTACAATCCTGACTATAAATTAATTTCACAACAGTTAATAGGAAGGAGCAGTGAACTTATTGCTTAATTAAAAGAGCAGCTTGAAAAGAAAAAGAAATATTTATGGTTGTTAGTTAGAAAGTAAAGTAGGTGTTAAAATAGTCAACAACAGTTTTTATATTCTCTATTAATTTAATATATTTAAAAAATAATTTTTTGGTTAACAGTGTTTAGATACTCAATATTCAGATTGTTGTAGTACAAATTATAAGTTTACTTACATTAACCCCAACAGCATTTCTTAAAGCAGTATATTTTGAACATAAACCATTATTATCTCCATTTTATTACCTCAATGGCTAACATTACTGAGCTCCTGAAGCATGCTGGATACAATGGATGGCTGAATTTGAATTTTCCATTGAAACCAACACTACAGATATAAGCTGGTGAATTTTAAGCTTTTAGAAAGATTGTGCATGTTCAATTAAATGCAACAGCAATCTCATGACTGCTAAAACAGTACTCTTGAGATATGAGACAGTAGCTAAAGATTCTGCTAATTAATGGCATCACTGAGAACTAACATACAGATCTTCACCAAGAGGTCATAAATTGAATGCATTAGAAATTAGTCCTCTCACATGTCTCTAAATATTGCAAAGGCTGGTTGTCATAAGTAGTGAACATATCTGTCCAGTACTTGTTCACTTCAGTTTTCACAACACCAAGGCTGAGTTATGTAACATATCAAGCATAATAGATATCAAGGTGGAGACCATGTGAAAAATGTTACTAAGGAGGAACTAGATCGGTTGATCTCTGAATATCCGAACACTATACTCACTACAAAGCCAATTAACCAATTACTTCGAGCCATGCTCAGCATCAGGTTATTCGTTATCAAGTACCTCGTCGCCAGCCAGCCATCGCAGGGGTTCAGGGTGAAGATCTTAAAAAGTCTCGGCGAATGGGTCTGAAGAAATAATTCATTTAAAGTATGTAAATAACTTCTTGGTGTGTGTCATTAACATATAATCAAATACTTTTCCACGATTTTATAATATTAATAAACTATATTTTTAATTCTAACTCATTTAAAAATTATTGTTATTACTAATTAGTAACAATATTGTAAAAATATGGGTATATCTAATTTAACATTACTTAATATTACTATATTTAGTCAACTGACAAGTTGTCAGTAACAGTGATTAGCTGTTAGTCAATGTGACGTTTATGTTTCCGCACAGAACACATATCGAATTCGAATCACCTCTTTTATTTGTCAGTTTTTGTTACATATAATTAAGTCTTTTTTATTTTCATTCAGACATTTAAATTCTCAAAGTATACTGAGCTACTATGCTAAACTAGAGGCCACATTTTCACAAAATACAATAAGAGATTAAAGAAATATGTCAAAGTTATCGCGGAGAACGAAATATTTCCTCCCCTTTAAGACGAAAATAGTTCTAGTTAACTCTTTTATTTTACCTGTCATAGACATGGACGATCATAATAGAGTTTATGAGTGCCTCAGGTCACAGTGGTACTATACAAACGGATCAACTCTTGGGTCATGTTCAGGCGAAGATTGATGATTTATTTTCACAGAATCTTTCCACCAAAGTCGTAGTTCTTAAGGACTTTAGGGCGCACAATACCGATTGGCTGGGGTCATGTGCCACCGACATAAGTGAGGAGATCTGCTTTTAACTATGCTTTGGCAGATGGTCTGTCCCAGTAGGTCAAGACGTCTATTGGACTCGTCCTTGAAATCTGTACAGTGGAAGATTGCCATGCATCCAGATAGCATGGATGCTATTGGAGGTGATAACGTGCTAAATTTGGCAGCAGGCATCAGATCGAATAGCTCTTTGGAATACTCGCCATTATAATAACTATTTCTGGCGAATAACTATTTCTGGCATTAACATCTGACACTGGATGATAGGCGGTGTCTTCCCCTAGTCGTCCAAAGTCCAGTTTAGTCCAGTCCAGTCCAGTTTGAGGCAAAAAGAGTGCCCAATAGATCCGGTTTCCGGTAATCCGCTGACTTATAGTGCCAAACGTGTCGGGTCGTGGGTCTTGTGCGAGCGGTTATATGGGCTCTACACTCCGTACCAAACAGTGATCAGAGGATCCTAGGGGCGCCTCAACAGTGACCTGGTACTTTCCTGGATGTGTAGTCAGCAGAAAATCCAACAACGTGTGGATTTCAATAGTCCAAATCTGAAGGCAACGGTGGCATATATCCTGCCTTACAGACTCAGATACCCGGCGTGTATTATAAAATGATGTTCTAGTTAATATCCGGGGTATGATAGTTACTTCGTTTCACTAGGTTGAGAAATCTGTATCTCCGTCAAAAACAACAAGGCCGGCTGTACCGTCTCAGGTCCCGTTTTAGGTTAGAGTGAAGTCCCCGGAAGCAAAAGTCCACATTTAGAGTGGAGCAAGGTGCCGCTGTTTACCTGACTTTACTTTCATGTTTGACGGCAAGGGGAGTTGGGTTTCCAGATTCTCTCACTTACTGACGGAACTTAACTAAATGAATTAGGTTAGTACACGTCGATATTTTGTGAGAAGGAGTTCACCGGTCAAGCCAGCCCGATACAAGCTGCAATGAAATAACTACAGCTAGGCTCTACTACCTTTAAAACATTCTGAAGTAGAGACATACGTGCCTCCAAAACTCATTACACCATTGTCATGAGGGACTTTAACACAAGGGCATACGTTGCGGTGATTAGCTGCGAATCGCGCAAATCGTTGTTGGATGTACTGGCTGAATTCTTTGAGAAGGAGGGCCTTTATAATGAATTCTTTCTTCAAGATTGTGTGTACAGGAGTTGAACCTGGCTGAGCTCGGACGGCGAGTTGAAAAACTTGATTAGCTTCATCATGGTGAAGGTGATATTACGGGGGAGCTGCCGAAGGTTCGGTTCCTTCCAGACGAACAAGCCAGTTTCCATAAAAGCTTTAGCTCCTTAGATCATATAAATACGCTGGGACAAAACATACAAAAGCCTGAAGAATATAATCAGTAGCTATGCTTCGCATTTGTCGTTTATAAGAAAACCTTCGATTCGGTCGAGACCTGGACTGTGCTGCAATCTCTCCAAAGGTACCAGATCGATTAACGGTACATGCAAGGGTTGAAGTGCTTTTATGAAATTGTCACCATGTCACTCCAGCTACAGGGCCAAAGCTTGAAACCTATACACTTGCATAGAGGTGTTACACAGGGAGAGGTTAAGTCTCTGAAACTATTCACCGCTGCTCTGGAAGATGTCTCTCAACTCATGGACTAGAGCTCAGCATCAATATAAACGGTGAGTACATTACTCACCTTCGGTTTGCAGATTACATAGTCGTAATGGCTGAGAGTAAGGAAGACCTGGAACTATAATATAATAATCGTTAATCTTAGTAGATCCTTGGGACAAGTAGGCCTTAAAAAGGACAAGAACACGACTAACCTGATATTCAATGCCCATGGCGTGCCTAGTCAAGTAATTGTCGAAGGTGCAACTTCGAAGTTGTAGACGGGTACATATACTTTGGAAAAACCTTGTAGCTACATAGGTCCAACTTCGAGAAAGATATCCGTAACCGAATTCAACTCGAATAGGCAGCGTTTGGGAAGCCCCGAAACATCTTTTCGTTCAAAATACGCAATGCCTGAAGACGAAAGACTTTCACCAGTGTGTGATGCCAGTGATGATTTATGGCAGGAAAACGTGGTAGTTTACAATGGGCCTTATACGATGGCTCAAGGTTGTCCAGAGAGCAATGGAAAGGGCTCGCTCAGAGTCTCGCTGCAGGATCAAATAAGAAACGAGGAGGTCCGCAGAAAAGCCAAGATAGAACGCAGTTGCACTATAATCAATTATCGTAATAATACCTAAAGTTGTGTTTCGAATTATCAGATTACATGACGTCTTGCAATTTAACCTAAGAAACTAAATTTCAACAAATCTTTTTGACAATAAATACATAAATGTTACAAATTACACGATCTATTTATTGTAATCCTCAAAGATTTTTTTTCAAACCTATTATATAGTACCAATTATATATTAATGAAATCGAACACGATGATCCATTTTCAAGTATACATATTTTTTAAAAATTATTACAATACCTTGTTTATGTTTTAGTGACTGAAATTATTTTGCGAATAGTGTCGATGTTCACTTTTAGTAATAGTAATAAATTCATGAATAATTGTTTTTTTTTTGTTACAAATTAACATAAAAATATATGTTATTTTATACTTTTCATATCATAATTATGATTCTTAATATCAATAATGCTATTGATGTTTTTAAAGTTGTTGATTCTTATTATAAATCTTTAACAAGCGGAGTCCCAGTCAGCAGATACCTTATATAAACCGATTACTAATTACGCTTAAAATCTTTAGAAGTTGATTTGTCAAGTAGTAAACTAACTTGCTAACGACTAGTCTATCAATCTCGATTCTATCAAGTTCTAAAATGTCATCTTGTTATTATTTTAATGCGATAACCGACTCTAGAATTCCGGCATATTATAGTGTTAACGGCAATTAATTTCAGATGAATTTACGTGGAGCCACGAAATATTACTTAGATAACATATTAAATTACATAAACGAAGAATAACATAGTTTAAATCTTATTTTATCTCATTTATTCATTCGTAATATTAATGCAGTAAAAGTAAATATTGACAACTACATACTTACATAGTTTAACATAAAACAAACACTTGTTTAAATCACACGATTTTACTGGCCGGTAGCTATTACCCAAGTGCACACGTCCTGCGCATACCTCACTTATGAGTCGGCGGCTGTCTCTGCGGACCGGTCGTTTATCTCACTAAATATATAGTTTAAGTTTTCGTAAATGACCTTGAATGGTCAATTCCACTTAAAGTTAATCATATAAATTATGAGTACTAAGGAGTTTTTGTAGGTCTATAAAAAATTTAGTTTCGTCGCCTGTCCTCTGGTTTCAAGTTCGCTTGTAGTGGAAGTCGGTTCGTCCTTAAAGCCACCAAGTTTAACCCTAGATATCGCCCACGTAATTCAATATTTTGGAAAGCACAGACACTGTTGGTAATAACTCCTTAAGAACAACTAAATGATCGAAAATTATACCGTGAAACAAGCCTGCTTTAATCATACCCCACTGCGTAGAAACTACTCTCGTTTTATTATATTAAAAATGTGCGTACCCGTATATTAAAGGTATGCTGAGTGCCTGCGAATACAATCGTAAATGTACAATTAGTACTAATAACTTCTGCGAAAAATGGTTATAACTGTTTCCTTAACATTATACAATCTTATATTTTTGAACCGTTAGTGGCTGAGGAAAATCTTTTTTTCAGTACTAAAAGCTAAACACTGTCGTTACTATTTGTTATTATGTTTGTAAAACGTGAAGATTATACTATTTTCTGACATTGGTTTGCAATATAATTTTAGTTTGAATTTTACAATACGTGGCATATCTAACTAATAGCCGATAAACCAGAATTCAATTGCAATAAATAATTATATTTACATAAATGTAATATAATGTCAAACAAATTATATTTGAGTATTTCTTTTAATTTAATATACACCAACATAGGTAATACAATATACAATTAAGTATATACTCATTCAGTAAATTTTTAGTAACATACCAACACTACATAACTTCACCAGGAATACAGCAATATAAGAGTCTCTAATTCAACGCGCGTCTCTACTACGGATGTCGACGCCAACATACTTGTCCTTCCAGCCCCCAAAATGTGTATAGTTTTGTATTAAACCAAAAACTATCATATTTTTGTGCCTCTAGGGTTGTAAGAATATTTTGTAGAACATAAAACTAGTAATGCGTGAATATTAACAACCAATATTTAAACAATAGATCAAAATCGAAGGTTTTTTAAAAATATTTTTTAAAATACTTACTCAAAACTATTTTTACGCGATATCTATAAATATATGTATTCTGTTCGTTGTTATAATTACAGCTTGTAGGAATTAAATTTTATAATAGAAATGTTATAAAGACATGTTTAGGAAATCCCAGATCAAAAATACTTGAATTGGGTTTAAAAAAAAGTGCATACTACCAAAAACCTCGTGTTACAACAAAACAGGAAAATGTAAGTCATTTATTATTGTATAGTTGAAAATATTTTAGTCGCTTACAACTCTGTAAGTCTATACGTATAAAGTACAATGACTATTAAAGAAATAAAAGGTCATGATTGTTGCGATAAGCACATTAGAGTTTTAGTCACGTACTGCTTGTAGCATACAGGATGAGTTTGAGGATTGTTACAAAAACAAAAAATCAAGCATTGTATTATGGTTTATCTAAAAGTGAATTATCGATGAACAATCGAAATACATAGGTTACTTAATTAAGAGTAATTGAATTGGCGACGCAAAATAAAAGCAAATCTTATAAATATTATTTTATCTTTTATAACAAATATAGTCTGAGCGAACTTCAATTATTTATATCCCTCAGTTTAAAATTTACAAAATTACATTGTATATACTTTTATCGTCAGAAGTGGAATTGTATTAAAAAAAAGAACAAATGTCAGGATGAACATAAATTTACTTTAAATTACAACAATTCACTTACAATCTAATCGAAATTAACAATAAATACTCCATTTTACAAATATAAAAAATAATCAGCACAAAAATAATTATTGTCAAAACACCGCAGATTGCAACAGTGACGATCCACAACCCGTCACTACCGAGTCCAACGAGCAAAATGTGTTGCCCATACAAACTCGGCCGCTTTTATAGTCTGTGGCGTGTGACGTTTGCAAAATGCAACTGAAATAACTAGGTTATTCTAACAATACATTATAATAGCAAATAAATAAAATATAAGCATAAATGTACTTACTTATTATGTACTTCGTACATAATAAAAAATGCAAATATTTGTTTGCAGGACAAATTAAAAAAAAACTTTATTGTAAGATTAAGACAAAAAAAGTTGTTATACTTCAATATAAAACATAAGTTTCATCATGTTAATGTTTAAGTAGAAAAAACTAAAATGAACTGTTTCATTGTAAAAGTTAATTTAATTTTTTTAGGATTAACTGGTATACCTTTTCATTTTTCCGATTATCCCAATAGATTCACATTATGAAACATTATGTCTTCTTTTAGATCCTATATTTTTTTATTATCTATAATAATAATAATTATTATTATTTGAGAATCTATAAATAATCAAAAAGTTTTTTATTGAGCTGAGCGTAAGCGAAGCTCTTAATCGTTCATTTTGCTGTTTTACGACATCGGTAATTATAAAACCTATAAATGTATTTTTTTAGAATTTGGCACATGGCTAGATCTTTTACTAAAGAAAAAATCTAAGATCTTTTTCTGCAAAAAACAAAACAAAAAAATTCAGTCTAGAAAAAAGTTATAGTAAAATGCGACAACTGCTACAAAGCCAATATTTAACCTAAAATTCTATAATTTCGACCATTGCTAGAACTTTTACTAAAGAGTGTTCTGCAAAAAAAAATAAAAAATCTGCTCATCATTCCCTGAGATTTCCGTGTAAAACAAATGATTAGTTTTAGAGGTAACCGACCACGAACGATGATATCACAGTCAATATCATTTATTACATTCTTTCATGCAGTGCGCGCGCTTTAAGGTTTGTAAATGTTGAGATTCATTTAAAAGACAGATACATGGCTATAATTTTATTGATGATGAACTGATTTTCTTTTCAATTGAGATTCTAAACCGATAGTTGCTGAGCATGTTATAGAGCAATATTATAGGTTAAGTTTGTTAGCATTAAAGAAGGGGAGGGCGCTCAGCTCAACTCCCGCAGCGCACAACGACGGATCCTAGTTTTCATAAAATATACCTCCGTCTATACCCGCAGATACGAGTCGAATTTGAAAATATCTTTGTACTTTATTTATACACTCACAGCACATTTACCATAATAATCATTATTAGTAACATATTCATAGTAATTAAAATATATATAAATTAATTTTCACAAGTAAATCTCACATATGTGGCAAACATTTTATTCTTAATACTGTATTTTTTTAAACTATGCAAACCGTCAAAAACTATCAGAAAACATTAATATTTATAATAAGATTAGACTTATCGTTGCGCAGTTGCTACGGATTAAGTCCCTAGAGATAAAGTTTGAACATTGTTAGAAAACCGAATATTTGATCAACACCAAACTTGCTCCGAACTATCAAGACCACTTTATATATAAACAGATTGTTTTAGTTCGGTCAAAGATTACTTTATTTCCTTAATTTTCATAGTTCCTTGTAAAAATTGTAAAGTGTCATGTCAAAAATAACTTTATATGTTTTGAGTTATAAACACAATATAAACTCTAAACGAAACTTCCTTTATTTTATGATCTCAAAAATAAACGTAAATGTAAGTCTAATTAAAAATCTTGCTTCCCGATTGCTTTTCTAAACCCTAATGAGCCATAATTCCTAATAAAAGCCTGCTAAATCTTTGCACCTGGTCGCGATCCTTAAACACGATTTACTTTACCGATACTCAATTTATATCTTAGATAGCTTTTAAAATGATGGCTTTTATTTAATACATTGTATTTCTAAAACTACGTCGTCATTTATTTATTAAGGTAACCTTTTGTTGTTTTAAAACTTAATAAATTATTGAACGCATAAAGCACGTTACCCGTAAGTAACAGTGTTAAAAATAAAACAATTTAATTTCATAGCATAATTCATTTACACTTGCAGTGATGAAAGTAAGGATATTAAAAAGTATCAATCTGGATTGCTGGATAAACATTAACATTTGTAAATATTTAGCATATTTATCGGAATGTGTTGTAAGAAGTGGCTTATTCGTGCATATCGTGACCAAGTTTAGGTTGACACGTTTTTTAATCACACTTTAGAGGATTGTGAGTTGCTATATAAATTCCGTAAGTTTCACTTTCTCCAAAGGTATCTTTTATTTTATAACTTCCAATGTTTTATAATTAGAGAGATTTTATTACAAAATGTCTCAATTTAAAGTTCTTGTTTCAATAAGAATAAATGTTATAGAAACTCGAAGGTTTTTTAAGAAAAAGTTTTTGTATTTTTGGAATGGTTTTATAATTTCAATTACCTACTATAATATTTACATTGTGAGGTAATGTAGTTCTGTAGATTTAGGTGCAAGTTTAAATTCTATACTATTTGACTGGTTACACATGTATAGTTAAGACAAATCCATAAAATAAAAACCAAGTCAATTACCACGTTAATTATTATTAAATTAATCTTTCGATATGTTTTAAAATTTATGAATTTATCGATATTAGTAAAATTATAGTATTTGATTGATGTTCTTGGAAGGACGAGCACAAGAAGAAGAACCTCATCAAGCAACCATAAAAAACATTTTATCTCTCTTAAATTTTTAATTTATAGAATACAAATCTTAATTGTATAAACAGTACCCTGCCATTAAATCTCAGTGAATCCTAAGATATTTTAATAAAGTATGATAGTATGATGTAATATCCTTTGTCATTTTATGAATGCGATAATCTCTAGAGGGTGACAAAGCATTGTTGTTCGTCTATATCCTTTGTAAATGTATGATATTTACATAAATATTAAAGTTATAAATACGCTAATATTACGTTACGCGCAAATATTTTTGGGTGTAATTATTTGTCTACGTGGAAATTGAATGCGGAAATCAATTATGACATGAAATTAAAAAGTCAGTCTTTTTTCGATCGATCAACGATGTTTCTTGAGGTTTTAAAAGTCTGTGTAAAAAGATACTCAATATGATATTTGACTTTACATTTTTTATTTCACACATAATAACATATGAAAGATTAATATTGATATCCGGAAGTAATATTCTCAGTTTTTGATGGTCTTTTTAGAACAGATTTAAACTTAGATTAGAAGCTTTGTAAGATAGCTTTGTGTGTTTTTGCTTTACAAATCATAAATAAAAGATACCTATAAAATGTTTTGTTGTGGTTCAGTAAGGCATCTTAACATGTATAATATTGTTGCTTAGAATGAAAATACTTTTTAAATTTTAGCATTAAACTCTTAAAATAATAATTTCGCCTAAATTTCAATTCATTTGATTCACAATTATAACTTTTAGTGGAGCGCCTGGGGGTTTTCACCTCGGATTAGAGTTATAGTGAATGAATTAATACGATCGATGTGGGATATTGTTTCTTAAACTATAAATTGCAATGTTTACCCAAAATTTTTTTGTGCACTCCATTTTTTCATTGTTTAAACAAATTATTATAAAAAATTAATGTTTGACCATATATTTTCACTTTAAACAGTTTTTTTTTATTTATATGTTAAATGTTACCTGAGTAGACATATAGTAACATTTTTCAAAGATACCTGCGTATAAATATAACAGTAGGGATCTCGAATAGGTAGAAAAACGTGGAGGGGAGAGCGGAGCGACAGCTGCTATGTACAATGGAATTTCTCGGCTAGTTCAATTTCAGTGAAAATTTGGTTTTTTAGTGAAAAATTTTTCTATGTTTTTGTACTGGAAGGTAATTAAATAATTAATAAATCGAAAATTAAAGAACAGCTTCAATAAAAAAAAAAATATATGATAATAATTAGGGCCAGGAAGATGGCATTTTTTTATTGTACAAATTTGAGGTTAAACATATGAATGCTCATTTGAAAGACTGCAAGTTTCCTGGCCCTAATAATAATGAATTAAATGCAATTAATTAATTACAAATTGTTTTTTATTAGATTTCGAGCAATGGATAAACCAACGGCTAACAGCATGGCTGATGAAAATAGCTGCATAATATGTATACATCTGGGTTCACCTTCCGAAACAAATTCAAGTTTAGGTGAAATAATAAAAATTAGTAGAGGAATTACCTCTTTACAAGCGGCTTCAACTGAACGACAAGATGGATTGTTACCTCATCTACAAACTGAATTTGTTTATACTCACTCAACTTGTCGACAAAAATATATTAATAAAAAGTATATTGGAATGTATAAAAATAAGGTCCGTGAAAATCTCTCATTATCGCCTCCGAAAAAAAAACTTCGAAGTAGCATGAATTTCAATAACTTCAATTGGGAAAAAAACTGTTTTCTTTGCGGACAAGAAGCTGATAAAACAAAAGAAGCAAAATTAAATAAAGCTCGGCATACATCAACACTCCAACTTTAAATGAATCCATCATGAATTTAATAGCCGTCCAGAAAACTGATTATTATCGAGATATCCATAAAAGGATTTCTGGTATAACCGACTTACAGAAACTTGCAGCAAAATATAATTCGGATTGTTATAATTTGCTGAAAAATTCAGTTAAGATATTTTCATCGAAATGTTTAGAAAAATCATTACCAAATTGTAAAGAACATATTCTTTTTTTACATGCCTTTATGGGTTTGACACACACTTCTGCGTTTTTCAATAAAGGAAAAATTATGTTTGCCAAAAATTTTGAGAAACGGATTGATTTACACGACTCAGTAAAAGTATTTAAAAATATCAATGAAGACACCAATAATATATTGCAAGCAGGTGTAGCATGTATTTTGAGTTTATATGGCGCGCCGTCTAAAACTCATGATTTAAATACATTAAGGTTCAATTCTTTCATAAAAGCAACAGCCAAAAATACGAGTGTTCTTTTATCATCACTGCCTCCAACAACTGATGCAGCGTTTGAGCACCTTAAAAGAGTGTACCTACAAATTCAGATAGAGATAGAGATGGCTAGGAAATGACGTGGTTATTGAAAATTGGGGATGGAAGTATTCCAATAACATGTACATCCCAATAATAATGAATCAATTACCTGCTCCGGATAATTTATTGCAAATGTTATTTTGTGATTGCAAAAAGGGATGTGGAGCTGCGTGTCGATGCAAAAAAAGTGGTTTATACTGCAGTGTAGCATGTTTACAGTGCAGTGGAAATAGTTCTTCCAATACTTCACCTATTTATTATACAGATAGATGAAGTAGAAGAAAATATTTGATGGAGACAACAATATATTTAAATAAACAGATTTTGAACTAATATTTTATTTTCTTTTCATTGGTCGTAATTAATTACCTTATTTTTTTAAATGTACATAATAGATTTATTTGTAATTAAACTGGCCGAGAAATTCCATTGTGCACAGCAGCTGTCGCTCCGCTCTCCCCTCCACGTTTTTCTACCTTTTCAAGATCCCTACTGCTATATTTATACACAGGTATCTTTGAAAAATGTTACTATATGTCTACTCAGGTAACATTTAACATATAAATAAAAAATAACTGTTTAAAGTGAAAAAATATATGGTCAAACATTAATTTTTTATAATAATTTGTTTAAACATAAAAAAAATGGAGTGCACAAAAAAATTTTGGGTAAACATTGCAATTTATAGTTTAAAAAACAATATCCCACATCGATCATATTAATTCATTCACTATAACTCTAATCCGAGGTTTTACGGTTTTGAATGCTCCAGGCACTCCACTATTTAGATTTTACAGGATTTGTCATTGAATTTACTTATTTTACTAAGAAGACATGAATAACTATATTATGGTAAAAAATGTTCTATGTAGAAGATGTATCTTGAATTTTATTTGAAATGTATATTATTTCAAGAGCACATTTGGCGAATATCCCACATATAAATCATATATGTATTGCAATCATTCCGTGGCGACGCTTTGTCGTGTCTCATGACTTTATCAGAACTGTTTAGATCTCGGAAAGGCTATAAATATTTGTATTGGGTCACCAATGTACTTTAATAAGACAGATTTATGAAGAATTATATATCTAGACCAAAAATCTAAATTGTTATTCATAAGATACAATTATAGACAACTCAAGCATTCGAAACGCAACTATTTTTTATTAAGTTAGAGAAAGAATCTCCCAATCTAGATAAAGCTTTATTGTTCATATATATCTTTGGGCTTCAGTATCCAGATAGCGCTTTATTACTTATTAAGTATTAATGTTAGTACATTAATACTAAAATTCGCACCTACATCTATAGAACTACATTACCTCACAAAGTAAAAATTATAGTAAGTAAATGAAATTATAAAACCATTCCGAAAATTCAAAAACTCTTTCTTAAAAAACCTTCGAGTTTCTTTCTATGTTTAAATAAAATTTATTCAAATTGAAACAAGAACTTTAAATTGACACATTTTGTAATTAGGCGTTGAGATACCATTCAAATTTATTGTTCATTAATTATTATTACTGCGTTTAAGCATCATAGACATGTATAAAGACGACATTTGTTCACTTTTAACTTTGCCTGGTATACAAACCTATATATTTAAACTTATATTATATGAGTGCCAAAATCTTCAAAAATCATGTTTATTTAAAACATGTCGATAGATCAATTTCATAAAATATTATTATTTAAATCATAATATTTCTTTTAACTTTACATAAATTGTAAAGAATTATATAAATTATCAATAAACTTTCTTTGAGAATGCGAATGATTTTTTTATTCGAAGGTTTTCAATTCTATTATAAGTAAATAAAAGACAATAAAACTAAAGGGTTTTTACAAGTTTTTTTTATTTGAAACTATAAAAAAAATCATATATTTGCCCTAACTTCTAGGTAACACTTAATAATGGTTTAAGAAATAATTTATATTATATATTTTACTTTAAAAATGAATTCTCGAAACTTATTTTCTAAAATAATACCAGACTTAGGGTATTGAAAAATATTGCATAATATATATTTTTTATAATAATAAGTTTCAGCTTAAACGATGAACTTCATAACTCTTTCATTTTTCCTATTGTTCTCAAAGCTTGTTTACTTTTCTTTTCAAAAACCTTTTTTTTTATTTCACTTCACTTAAAAATACAAATATCAGAACATTTTTGAAGTGAAAAATATTTTAAATATGTTTTTCCACATACGAAAATTTAAATATAAAAATTTATATAAAATGAAAATTCATAGATCTTGAGCATTTCAAAACTATCAATACTAAACATGAAGATGGACTTGAAAATGCTCTGCCAACTGATGCATCATGTTACTAATTGATTTGACAAATTAATCTCATCTTTCAGTAGTAGATTTAACTTTTTTTAATTAATATATTGTTTATGTACATTTATAATATTTTCAAAAATATGTTTCAAAGGCATATACGTTTTGGCAGTTTAAACATTGTGTTTTGTCTGTTGGTCTGAGCATGCATCACACAACACATAAGTGTTTGAAAGTTAAAGTAAAACTTTTATACTATATTTCACCGGCATTTTTGGCACAGTTTCTTTTGTTCACAAAGAAAACCGTATCTCAAATGGGATTTATTATTTATGCTAATAAAACTTCTATCACAAGGTAGTTCAAATAGCTTCTTTAAGGCAATTATTTACATCCAATATTGCAAGAACATCATTGGATAAAAAGAAATATTATATGTTACGTATACAACGTTCATTATTGCGATCGCACTAACTCTTTTAGCTAAAAATAATGTCAAAACTCAATCAGTGGAACCGTAAACGAAAGGACAGATATTACTTTTAAAAATAAAGGAAAAGTTTTCTAATTTTTTAGGAATGGGCTGCCGCAGCCTTTTGACCGGGTTTCATCAAATTAAGTTGTAATTTGTAGCTCTAGATTTAAAAAGATCACTCGAGCTTATTACGACTTAAAAGCGGTCTGGTGTCTTTAAATCTTTTGCTACCTACTGTAGTTTAATTGGTTCCACGAAAAGGTTTTGCTTTAAATACTTCATTTCTAATATCCTAATTGGCAGACAAAGGAATTGGTCGAAGGAAAATTACTTTCACGTAAACTGAACCGTTAATTTACAATATTTGAGGAGCCTACTTTATTTGTTAGCAATATTTTCACGTTTGTTTTATGAGATTGTTTTAGAGTTTTTAAAGAAAATTAATTAATTAATTTCTTCAATTATAATTTAAGATCATTTGTAATAGATGAGTTTCTGGGAAAACATAAACTTCATAGTCCAGTCCAAAAACAGTTGAAAATAATACAAATCACATTTAGTTTGACATAATAATTCTAAAAGATAATTTTGACAAATATTATAAATGCTGAATAAGCAAGACCATTATGCGTCTAAAGACAACACGTTTAGATTATTTTGATAATTCAAATAAATTTACTTAACACTTTCAGGAAAAAACTTCTTAAAATTAAATTAATGAAAGTTTCATAATTGCAAAACTTTCCAAGTTTTAAAGTTATAACTTCATAAAATCTCAATACTTTGTCACTTACATATGAACGTATGAACGAGTCCCCAATATGTACGAGTCTCTTATGTGTATAAATAATATTAGATTTTTTTACAAAAATATTGCAAATGACTATAAATATATAATGGTCATATATAGGTCATATAAAGGCCAAATATAGGTAAACCTGAAACGTCTCTTGGTATAAAGATTCCAAACAGAATCGTAAAACATCTAGTAATTATTTAATGTATCTATGTTTGTTTTGAAACACAAATATTAAAACATACAACAATGCTTACCAATAAGATGTTAAAGAAAACACAAGAACTAGTGTACTTGTAAAATACTTGTGTATATAATTAACAATACAATACCTTAACGAACAGTATTCTTTACGGCGCCGTAAAGATAACTTTAAATTAACAGGTTTTAATTAGGTCGTTCATGCCTCAATACGTATATATATTCTTAGTGATTTATTAATTTATTTATTTTTAATGTTCGTAGAGAAAGAATTATAAATACTATTAGTTTGAAACTAAATGTTATTAAATTGTTTAATCATATATCAATCTATCAAACTTTGGATGGAGGATATGGCATTCTGGTTCATTTTTATGTTGCTTCCCTGTTCAATGGAGTGCTTTGAGTACATAATAAATTCCAGTATGCCTTTTGAACAACAAGAATATATATTCAATTGTAAAAAGTTTATCTTTTAAATATTAGTTTAAATATTAGTGGTGGCGCCAAAAACACAATTTTATTATCTTTTGTAAATTGTAGAAAAAAATGTGGCTTGCAAAGCTAATGAGGAAATGAGTCATTGCAATAAAATTATCTTACTGTAGCGGTCATACAATTACAATCTTCTCTTGTGAATTCCTTGACTCGCCCATTCATTAAATGGGAGGTGATTTCATTTCATTCGTGGCATCACCAAGTTAAAGAACTTTCTTGTAAATTTTATAAAAACCATTTCACCCACTATAACGATTTAAAAACTTTCCAACTTATCGAGCGAAGATACGAGCGAAGAAGAAGAAGGTGGTTAGAATGTTACTTCTCCTTATCCTTGACTATGCTGATATATGCTATGTCAACGCCAATAAAGTACTCCTAAATAAATAAGATCGCCTTCTTAACACTTGTATTCACTTTATTTTCTGACTTCGTAAGTTTGACCATGTCTCCGACTATACTTTATATACTATAGACCCTATGTACGAATTTTATGTCTGATTTCCTCTCTTTGCTTTATCCATATGATCTATTTAAAATTCAATTTCTCCTTTTTAGCAAACGAACATGACAGATTCTGTCGATCTTAGAGTAGTTTACTGCTCCACAGTTCATAAGACTAGTTTCTTATCCAAATCATTTGCTCTAACCGTTGCCCCTGGAATGAGGTACCGAAATATAATATACACGAAAACCGCCTTCTCGTGAGTCATTCAAACGTCAAGTAAGTCAAGATCTTTATTTTAACACTAAACCTACCAAAAACCGGTCAAATTTACCGTTCTTAAACTTTTGTAAAACTTACACATTTTTAAACGTTATAATATCGTTATCAAACTGCATGACAATTCTAGAATATACATGTAATATTTTCTACACTCTTTACTTTAAGTTAGTTCCAATATTACCTGCGTTATATAATAATATAACTTTTAATTATCGGTCAATTTGACGACGTGCGGTAGGAACAGGTATACAAGAATTTTCGGTAGGTTTAGTGTTAATGAGTAAGGTAAATATTTAGTGTAAGTAAATTGCACAAAAACCAGAACAAGTCCCAGACGCGTGGCCCATTATATTTGATCATCTCGGCAGTAACTTCATCTGCTCCCACAGCCTTACCATATTTCAAACTTCGAATCGCGCTCTCCACTTCTTCCAAACTGATTTCACCATCGGCTACATCCGGACTCAGTATTTCGCTGGTACTCAAGGCCGAGGCTTCCTCACATTCATACGTCTCCTTGTAGAATTCCGCCCACCGCTGTAAAACGTATGCTGGCTCTGTTAAAACTTCACTACTCTTCAAAAGCACCCTTTTCATTCTACAGGTTTTTGAACAACCCCAGGAATCACTAACTTCTCGCCAGAAAAGCTTCGTGTTTACCCGGAAGTTGTTCGTCAACCTGTCAGTCTCTCAATCCCTTTCTCTCTCAGAATTTTCACGCTTCATCTTTATAAGTGCTTTCGTTTTGTGCTTTTGCAGCTTGTATCTATTTTTCTTATCTCTCTCATACTTTTATCCTTACCCGAGGCTTTATAATCCAGCCATGCTTTCTTCTTTAACTCCACAGCGTCTTTCACTTCATCATCCCATCATTCATCGTGCTTTTTACTAAAACTTCTTTTCCTTTTCCCACATACCTCTGTCGCTACTTTCACCATACCATTCCTAAGGTTCTGCCAGGATACTTCAGCACTTTCATTTCCAGAATCACAGCTTTCAAGCTTCTTGGAAATTTTTTCTTGATATTCTTCCCTGATCGATGGATCTTGAAGTTTCTAGCTTCTTATGCGATAATTCGACTCCAAGCCAGGACACGGCAACCTACAAATTGGCAACCTCGCTCACCCTCTGTAACCCCAGCCCAGAAAGCGACCCAGATGCCAGGCAAATCGGTCGTATCGTTGCCTTATCTCTTGGTCTCAGACACACAAATAACATCCAGATCTTTATCTTCCATCACATCTAATAGTTCATTCATCTTCTGTTCCATTACTCCTCTTACATTCCACGTAGCTATTTGTAGCTCCGTCCTCCTCCTCCCGCCGTTCGGAATATTTATATTTATATATTATATGTATATTTGAATGCTTTGTATATATTTAATATTTTACATAATTATATATCTAGATTTTTTTGTCTTATAACTTTTTTGTGCACTTCTACCATCTTTCTATCTTGTTCATCCTAAGGTTGGCTGGTAGAAATTGTATTTGGGCAATAAATTAAATAGATAATAATATATTCATTAATTTGTTTAAAAATATACATATATATTGTATCTTATACTTCCCATGTTATACTTTTCTTAAAATTATAATTTTCAATATTGATAATGCCAAAGATATATTGATAGTTAATATTTATGATAAATATGGACACCGTATTATTTATTACCTTAGATAGCCGGAGTCTCAGTCTACAGTTGCCTTATTTAAAATAATAACTGCCTTATTTATAATGCCGAATAAAATTAATTAATCGTGGATGTATCTTTGGTAAGTATTCAATTAGATTATCTCTAATTACTAGTAAATCAATCGTAATTATATCTCGTGCTAAAAGGTCATCCTATTATTATATAGACGTGACAACAAACTTTACAATATATAGTGTTAGCCGTTGTTGCCTACGGACAATATTCACGGCAATTAGTTTCAAACGACTTTATGTGGAGCCACGAAATATTACTTAGATAACATGAACTAAGAATAATACATTTGTATTTTGTCTTATCTCCTTATTTTATTCATTTATATAGCAATAATGCAGTAAGAGTTAATAATTATAACCATATACCTAAATATTTTGACATAATTAACAATACCTATTTAAATCCCGCTAGTGTAGTGGGCTCAAGACATTATCCAAGTAAGTGCACACGTTCTGCACATACCTCACTGATCAGACGGCGGCTGTCTCTGCAGACCGATCATTTATCTTACTAAACATACACATTAAGTTTTCGTAACGTCACTCAATAATAAATGGAATTTTAATTGAATTTAAATAAAGTATAAGTACACTGATGTAATTAAATAGTTCTGAAAGTACTGATACTGCTGATTTTTACTGCGTAATTCGTTAAGAACAACTGGATGATCGAAAATCTTACCATGGTTCACGCGTGCTTTCGTCATACGTCGAAACTAACCTCGATTTTACTATATGAAAAATTTATGCCTACTGGTATATTAAAGGTACGCTAAGTGCCTGCGAATAGAATCTCAATTGTACAATTAGCAAAATAGCCTTTTCGAACAATAGTCATAATTGTTTCCTTAAAATTATTCAATCTCATACTTTTGACATAACTAGCGACTTGACGAAAATATTTTTTTCAGTACTAAGACCCTGGCTTTATATTTGTTACTATAATATTTATTAACACTTTCATTCAGTCAATTTTCAATGATATACAAACACTGTACAACCTCATCTGGAATACAGCAACATAAGAAAGTCTCATTTCGTATTGAATGCACTCCGCCCGCGGCTTTCGACGCCAACATTCTTGTTCTTAAGCCCCTAAAAGTATGTATATTTTTATTATAATAAGAGCCATGATTTCGACGCCTCCGAGGTTTTTAAGAATATTTTGTACCCATAAGAAGCTATTGATGATTTTTATTCCATTTTTTATTAAGTTACAAATCAGGACAAAAATTGTTAATGTCGTAAATCAATGTTTATATTTAGATTATTCGAAGTGTTTTATTTTTATTAAATGATTTTTTCGTTGTCTTTAAATTAATGGAGTATTCCAGAAAAAAATATAATGGTGTTCCAATTAAATACAGTTATTTAAATAAACTTTTTAAATAAAAAGTTTTAAGATAAAGCCTAGCTGTAGTTATCTGACTGCAGCTCGTATTGGGCTGGCCTCGACCGGGGAAGGACCACCCTCTCACAGAAGACCGACGTGTAGTAACCAAATTCATTTGGTTATGTTCCGTCGGTGAGTGAGAGAATCCGGAAGCCGCCCAACCCCCCCCCCCCCCCCCCCGCCAAACATGAACGCGATGCATAAAAGAAAAATACCCCAGGAGGGTACCGGCTTTGATGAAGCCGGGGACCCTCTCCCCGAGCAAAATCGGGGGAATGATCGTCGGATTTTGCTCGGGCTACCCGTCGTATCTGGGGCGGGCAAAGTATCGCACCTTGTGTTTTCTGAGGGCAAACGATGGCAAACAGCGGCACCCCGCTCCACTCTAGATGTGGACTTTTGTAACATCCGGGAATTTCATTCGAACCTAAGCGACACAGCGTACCTATCATACCCCGGGTATAAACTAGAACATCATTTTATACCACACGCCGGGGTATCTGTGTTCGTAAGGGAGGATATCTGCTACCGTCGCCTTCAGATTTTTGAAGGTCGGGACCTGTCCGTGCTCTGGCTGCGCGTGGACATGGACGATCACGTCAGATTCTACGCGAGCCTCTACAGGTCCCATAGTGGTAATGCACAAACAGATCAACTGTTGGGCCACGTTCAAGCGAAGATTGACGACCTGCTTTCTCAGACTCCCTCCGCCGAAGTCGTAGTCCTCGAGGACTTCAATGCGCACAATACCGAATGGTTAGGGTCACGTGCAACCGACTACGCGGGGAGATCTGTGTTTAACTTTGCTCTGGCAAATGGTCTGTCCCAGCTGGTAAAGAAGCACACTCGTCTACCGGATGTGGACAGCCACACGCCCTCTTTGTTGGATCTTCTGCTGACTACACATCCCAGAAAGTACCAAGTCACTGTCGAGGCTCCCTTAGGGTCCTCTGATCATTGCTTGGTACGGAGTGTAGTGCCCATTGAACGCCAAGCTCTTACAAGACCTGCAGCTCGACGCGTTTGGCACTACAAGTCAGCGGATTGGGATAGAATGCGGTCTTTTTTTGCATCCTACCCATGGGGGCCGATTTGTTTCACTTCCAACGATCCTAGTGACTGCGCTGCGGCTGTAGCTGATGTGATACTTCAGGGCATGGAACTTTTTGTACCAAGCTCTGTGGTACCACTTGGTGGCAGATAACGGCCTTGGTTTGATGCGTCTGTCAGGGCTGCAGCAGCTGGCAAACGGCAGGTTTATCAAGCTTGGGCCAATGCGTTAGTCACTAAGGATCCGAACTCTAGAGTTCTGAAGAGGAAATACAACCGTGCCTCCAGATTCTTCAAACGGCAAATCGCTAGAGCAAAGTTCAAGCATGTCGTCAAAATTGGGGATCAGCTGGCAAAGTACCCGCCTGGAACGTGCAAATTCTGGGCGCTTTCAAAGGCCAGTCTAGGCAACTTTAGCCAGCCGTCCCTACCGCCGTTGCACATGGGGAATGACTCTCTGGCCCACACGGCAAAAGAGAAAGCCGATCTCTTGGGCACTCTTTTTGCCTCCAACTCGACTTTGGACGACCAAGGGAAGACACCGCCTATCATCCCGCGGTGTCAGAGCTCAATGCCGGAAATAGTTTTTCGGCAAAAAACTATCAGGCAGACTCTATTTTCCTTGGACGTTCATAAGTCGAGTGGGCCGGATGGCATTTCTCCACTGGTGCTACGAACGTGTGCCCCTGAGTTGACTCCAGTGCTAACGCGTCTATTTTGGCACTCCTACCTTAAAGGCGTAGTCCCGGTCTCATGGAAGTGTGCCCTTGTCCATCCGATCCCTAAAAAAGGTGATAGCTTGGACCCAGCTAACTACAGACCTATCGCCATTACCTCCCTTCTCTCCAAAATAATGGAGATTATCATCAACCGACAGGTCCTAACGTACCTCGAGGATCACCAGTTGGTCAATGACCGGCAGTATGGCTTTCGCCATGGTCGATCAGCTGGTGATCTTCTGTTATACCTCACTCACCGTTGGGCAA
Organism: Melinaea menophilus ssp. n. AW-2005; assembly: GCA_918358695.1. NCBI lineage: Eukaryota > Metazoa > Arthropoda > Insecta > Lepidoptera > Nymphalidae > Melinaea > Melinaea menophilus. The sequence goes on from OU911048.1 coordinate 18,823,260, forward strand.
CGGTTATTGAAAGCAAGGGAGAGGGTCTGGCAGTTAGTCTGGATATGGCAAAAGCCTTCGATCGTGTATGGCACAAGGGGCTTCTTTCGAAGCTACCTTCCTATGGGCTTCCCGAGAGTTTATGCAAGTGGATAACCAGCTTCCTCACTGGGCGGAGCATACAGGTCGTTCTCGACGGTTTTTGCTCGGACCCCAAGCCCGTGAACGCTGGTGTACCCCAAGGCTGCGTGCTATCCCCAACTCTGTTCCTCCTGCACATCAATGATATGTTGGATATTTCCAACATACATTGTTATGCGGATGACAGCACTGAGGATGCGGTATATTCCGGTCGTGCAGGTCTCTCTCGGGAAAACGTCGATGAGTGCCGAAAGAAACTTGCGTCTTCTATAGAGACCTCCCTGGGGATGGTCTCTGAATGGGGTGAACTGAACCACGTTCAGTTCAATCCCCTAAAGACACAGGTTTGAGCGTTTACCACTAAAAAAACCCCATTTGTCGTATCACCGCTCTTCGAGAGCACTCCTCTTATTGCCTCGCCAAGTATCAGAATACTGGGTCTCGACATTTCGAGCGACTGTCAGTTTCGTGGCCATCTGGAAAGCAAGGCCAAGTTGGCCTCGACGAAATTGGGAGTGATCAATAGAGCGAGGCAGTACTTCAAACCTGGCCAAAGACTTGCGCTCTATAAGGCGCAGGTCCGGCCACATATGGAGTACTGTTCTCATCTCTGGTCCGGATCACCCCAATATCAGCTTCTACCATTTGACCGCGTACAACGGAGAGCCGTTCGGATTGTCGGGGACCCGGTGCTCTGCAAACGGCTGGACTCTTTGGCATTGCGTAGAGACGTGGCTTCTTTGTGCGTCTTCTACCGCATTTACAACAGGGAGTGTTCCGAAGAACTATTCGATCTGATGCCTACCGCCGAATTTCACCACCGCACAGCTCGCCATCGCCTCCTTTACCATCCTTACCACCTGGATGCGTGGCGATCTTCAACTGTGCGGTTTTCAAGGACTTTCTTCCCACGTACCACTCAAATGTGGAACGAACTTCCTTCGGCGGTATTTCCAGATCGATACGACATGGGTACCTTCAAAAAAGGCATATATTCCTTTCTCCAAGGCCGGCAACGCTCTTGTGAATCCACGGATGTTGCAAGAGTTCATGGGCGGCGGTGATCACATATCAACGGTGACCCGCAAGCTCGTTTGCCCTCCTATAAAAAATCCAAGAACGCCATATAACTAACTGGTTTTATTTGTTTAAAAAACATAGAGAAATTAGAGTAAACTAAGACGGAAAAAGGCCAACTTAAAAAAAAAAAAAGGAAAAAAAGTAATTATACTTCGATATAAAACATAAGTTCCATGATGTTAATGTTTAAGTAAAAAAAAAAAAACTGTAAAATTAAAAAAAAAATGGGAATAATTATGATTTTTAACCAAAGATATAGATAAGTAACTTTTATCAAACTACAAATACTCGAACGAATATTAAAACAGACTACAAATGATAGTTTTATGCGATTTATTAATAACACAGGCACACAAAAAAAAAAAAAAGTCATGAACCAGAGGGGAGACCCCATTATTCTTAGGTTTTTGGGATGGCTGAAACCGAATATGACAATAAAAACTAATTTTAAATGCCAGTTTTCCCGCTAGCACCCCCTTACTACCTCTTAAGGGGTGAAAATTGAAATTTTTGTATAAAATCAAGATAGATGTGTATTTCTACGTTTTTTGGGATGCTGAAACCAAAAATGATAATTAAAAATAAATTTATGACCACTATCACCCCCTACCACCCCTTACGGGGGGTGACAATTTAAATTTTTCTATAAAGTCAAGATAGATGTCTATTTCTACGTTTTTTGGGATGCTGAAACCGAAAATGATAACTAAAAATAAATTCATGACCACTATCTCCCCCTACCACCCCTTACAGGGGGTGAAAATTTCAATTTTTCTATAAAATCAAGATAGATGTGTATTTCTACGTTTTTTGGGATGCCGGAACCGAAAATGATAACTAAAAATAAATTCATGACCACTATTACCCCCTTACCAACCCTTACAGGGGGTGAAAATTTAAATTTTTCTATAAAATCAAGATAGATGTGTATTTCTACGTTTTTTAGTATGCTGGAACCGAAAATGACAACCAAAAGTGAATTTGATACCTCTTTTACTCAATACCACCCCCTAACCATCCCTAATGGGGGGTTTCAATTTTGTATAAAATCAAGATGTATGAAGAAATTTTAACGATTTACAGTAAGTGACATGTTTATCAAACTAGTTTGAGGTTACTCTCTCTCTCGCTCTTTTATTAGAAATTCAAATGCTTTATCGATCAGAAGTATCTGATATATATTCATGATTTAATTCTACTCTAATCCTGATGGAACCTTGCATCTTGCTCCTCACTGTAGTCTCCTAAATTGTCAGGAAAATAGTCCCTTCTATTTTGGAGGCATAGAATTAGGTTCAGCATCTTTTAGTCTCCTAAATTTTCAGGAAAATAGTAACAATTCTATTTCGGAGGCATAGAATTAGGCTCAGCATCTTTTAAGCGTTTTACAACACTGCCGGATGGATAACAGTATAAGTAGTATTAAATAGAAAGCAAAAAAAAAACACAAAAAGTGAAAAAACTTGTGAAGAATAGGACAAAAATCATGATTCAGTCTTAAGGGTTGGTGAGGGGTGTTAATGGGTGATAAAGGTCTTAAATTTTATTTTTAGTAATAATTTTCGGTTCCAGCATCCTAAAAAACGTAGAAATACACATCTATCTTGATTTTATAGAAAAATTTAAATTTTCACCCCCTGTAAGGGGTGGTAAGGGGGTAATAGTGGTCATGAATTTATTTTTAGTTATCATTTTCGGTTCCAGCATCCCAAAAAACGTAGAAATATACATCTGTCTTGATTTTATAGAAAAACTGAAATTTTCACCCCCTGTAAGGGATGGTAGGGGGAGATAGTGGTCATGAATTTATTTTTAGTTATCATTTTCGGTTTCAGCATCCCAAAAAACGTAGAAATACACATCTATCTTGATTTTATACAAAAATTTCAATTTTCACCCCTTAAGAGGTAGTAAGGGGGTGCTAGCGGGAAAACTGGCATTTAAAATTAGTTTTTATTGTCATATTCGGTTTCAGCGATCCCAAAAACCTAAGAATAATGGGGTCTCCCCTCTGGTTCATGACTTTTTTTTTTTTTTGTGTGCCTGTGTAATTAACCATTGTACTGTTTATCGCAACAGTAACAAAGAAAAACATTCATATTATATTTATTTAGAAACGAATTGCTGCACGTTCAGTAGACACCGCGATACTGTAAACAAGTTTTAATTTTTTTTTCTATTTCTCTTAATTTCTCTGAGTTTTGGGTGTTAATTTTACAATTTCCAAATTTTACAATTTTTTTTGGGATTAGCTGGTATAGCTTGTCTTTATTCGTCATGATTCTTATCATGAAATATTATTTCTTTATTATCTATAAAAAAAATATTATCATTATTATTTGAGAATCAATAATTAATCAGCAAATTATTTTATTTTCGTAAAATATATCTTTATATATTGAATGATATCAATATATACCTCCGTCTGAACATTCTTATAATGAACTTCCCATTTTTTTTTCAGACTACGTAAAAACAACTAATCAGATTTTGATATATAACCCGCAGATACGAGTCGAATTTGAAAATATCTTTGTACGTTATTTATACACTCACAGCACATTTACCATAATAATCATTATTAATAACATATTCCCCGTAATTAAAATATATATAAATTAATTTTCACAAGTAAATCTCACATATGTGGCAAACATTCTATTCTTAATACTGTATTTTTTTACACTAAGCAAACCGTCAAAAACTATCAGAAAACATTAATATTTATAATAAGATTAGACTTACCGTTGCGCAGTTGCTACGGATTAAGTCCCTAGAGATAAAGTTTGAACATTGTTAGAAAACCGAATATTTGATCAACACCAAACTTGCTCCGAACTATCAAGACCACTTTATATAAACAGATTGTTTCAGTTCGGTCAAAGATTACTTTATTTCCTTAATTTTCATCGTTACTTGTATAATTTGTAAAGTGTCATGTCAAAAATAACTTATCTATGTTTTGAGATATAAACTCAGACGAAACTTCCTTTATTTTATGATCTCAAAAATAAGAGAAAATGTAAGGCTAATTAAAAATCCTGTTTCCCGATTGCTTTTCTAAACCCTAATGAGCCATAATTCCTAATAAAAGCCTGCTAAATCTTTGCACCTGGTCGCGGTCCTTAAACAAGATTTACTTTACCGATACTCAATTAGCTTTTAAAATGATGGCTTTTATTTAATACATTGTATTTCTAAAAGTACGTCGTCATTTATTTGTTAAGGTAACCTTTTGTTGTTTTAAAACATAATAAATTATTGAACGCCTAAAGCACGTTACCCGTAAGTAACAGTGTTAAAAATAAAACAATTTAATTTCACAGCTTAATATATTCACACTAGCATTAATAAAAGTGTTGATATTAATATGAATGTGTTGTAAAAAGTGGACTATACGTATATTTCGTACTGTGATTTTTACTTTGTGAGGTGTAGTTCTCTAGTTATATGTGCGAATTCTCATTCTTTATTATTTCAATTGTTATAACATAGTTAAAACAAATATATATAATAAGAACCGAGACAATTCCACGTTAAAAGTTAACGCAGCACCTCTTGTTAAACGAAAACCACACCACCCGCGTTGCAACGATTGAGAAACAAGCTAGAAGCTACTTGCACTACAGGCATTCTTGGGTTAATCGCTGACTCTGAACCACCTTTCTCTAGTATTAACTCTAAGATTTAATTATAACCTCCAATTGTAAGTCATTAATGTAATTTTATAAAATTAATTGATTTTAATAGCAACCTTCACTGCCGCCAAAACATAGTTAACTTATCTAAAAACTGTTTATTATAATAATGACAATAAAATCATAATAAATAAATTTATCAAATATTAAATATACCCTGTAAAATATATAATTATAATATTAAAAAGGTATTTTTATTTAATTTTAAAACAACTTATGTTATTATCTGTATTATGTCATTAGTTATTAAATAAACCTTTCGATCTATTTTAAAGCTTATGCCTTTGTTGGTAATATAAGTGAAATTATAGAATTCGATACTTGTTTTTTCAAAGAAGGACGAGCATAAGAAGAAGAACCTCATCAAGCAACCATAAAAAAATATATATCTCTCTTAAATTTTATACTTAAAGAACACAAATCTTAATTGTTTAAACCCTGCCATTAAATGTTATTGAACCCTTGGATATTGTAATAAAGTATAGTATTATGATGAAATGTCCATTGTCATTTTATGAATGCGATAATCTCGAGGGTGACAAAGCGTTATTGCTCGTCTATCTCCTTTGTAAAAATATGTTATTTACATAAATATTAAAGTTATAAATACGCTAATATTACGTTACGCGCAAATATTTTTGGGTGTAATTATTTGTCTACGAGGAAATTGAATGCTTAAATTAATTATGACATGAAATTAAAAAGTTAGTCTTTTTTCGATCGATCAATGATGTTTCTTGAGGTTTCAAAAGCCTGAGACGAAATATACTGAATATATGAGAATGATATTTGACTTTACAATTTTTATTTCGGACATAATGACAATTAAAAGATTAATGTTGATTATCCGGAAGAAATATTCTCAGTTTTTGATGGTCTTTTTAGAACAGATTTAAACTTAGATAGAAGCTTATATAGAAGCTTAGATAGAGGCTTTGTAAGATAGCTCTGTGTGTTTTTGCTTTACAAGTCATAAATAAAAGATATCTCTTAACATAGATACAACTAATTACTATACCTATATGCTACAGTGTAACGGTAATATTAAATCTATAATACCAAAGAGATTTGATGGCAGTATATTATACAGCTCTGCCTTCATTAATAAAATGTTTTGTTGTGGTTCACTGAGGCATCACCGAAAATTTTTATTCATTTGATTCAGTATTATAACTTTAGATTTTATGGATTTTACAGGATTTGTCACTGAATTTAGTTATTTTACTATAACGACATGAATAACTTAATGTCATTGTAAAATTAGGTTTTATATAGAAAATGTATCTTGAATTTTATTTGATGTGTATATATTATTTCAAGAGCACATTTGGCGAATATCCCACATATAAATCATATACATATGTATTGCAATCATTCCGTGGCGACGCTTTGTCGTGTCTCATGACTTTATCAGAACTGTTTAGATCTCGGAAAGGCTATAAATATTTGTATTGGGTCACCAATGTACTTTAATAAGACAAATTTATGAAGAATTATATATCTAGACCAAAAATCTAAATTGTTATTTATAAGATACAATTATAGACAATGCAAGCTTTCGAAACGCAAATACTTTTTATTAAGTTAGAGAAAGAATCTTCCAATCTAGATCAAGCTTCATTGTACATATATATTATTGGGCTTCAGTACTCAAATTTATTGTTCATTAATTATTATTAATGCGTTAAAGCATAATAGAAATGTCTGAATGGACAATTATTAACTAAAACTTTCCCTGGTATACAAACCTATATCATTATAAACCTGTATAATATGAGTGCAAAATTTTCAAAAATCATGTATCTTTAAAACATGTCGATAGATTCAAAAAATATTTTCATTTAAAACATATTATTACTTATAACTTTATATAAATTATAAACAATTACATAATTCTAAAAATAATTTGTCTTCCAATTAATTTAGATATTTATTTAGAAATGAGATTTCAAAGCGATTAAAAGATTTTTGAGACCCAATTTTATTCAAATAGAAGATTTGAATCGAAAGTAATGACTGTCCTAAATTTAATCTAAGGTGAGTTGAATAGTAATTATTATCAATAACCTTTCTTCGAGAATTCGAATAATTTTTCTTTTCAAAGGTTTTCAATTCCATTATAAGCAAATAAAAGACTATAAAACTAAAGTATTTTCACACGTTTTTTTCTATTTCAAACTATAAAAAAAATCATATATTTGCCCTAACTTTTAGGTCACACTGAGTAATTGTTTATGAAATATCTTTATTATATATTTTACTATAAAAATAAATTTCCGACACTTATTTCCAAAAATAAAACCAGACTCACGGTATTGAAAAATATTGCAAAATATATTTTTTTAACAATATAAAGTTACACCTTAAACGATGAACTTCATAACTGTTCTCAAAGCTTGTTTACTTTTCTTTTCAAAAACCTTTTATTTTATTTCATTCACTTAAAAATACAGAAATCAGAATATTTGTGAAGTGAAAAATATTTTAAATAAATCTTACCACAAACAAAAATTTTAATTTTGTTAACAAATGGTTTTATATAAAATGAAAATTCATATATCTTGATCGTTAATAATCTATCAAAACTAAACTAACATGAACATGGACTTGACAATGCTCTGTCAACTGATGCATCATGTCATTAGTTGATTTGACAAAATAATTGCATGTGTCAGTAGTAGATATAACTTTTTTAATTAATATATATTTTATGTACATTTAAGATATATTCAAAAATATGTCTTAAAAGCCACTATAATTTGGTAGATAAAAATGTTTGTGTTTCTTCTGTTGGTCTGTGCATTCAACACTCAAACTGTTGTATCGATGGGAATTAAACTACCTTCAACAAATAAATATTCAATAAGAAAATTATTCTTTTTTTCATTTTTTAAAAAGGTTGTTCAAATAGCTTCTTTAAGGCAATTATTTACATCCAAAATTGCGAGAACATCATTGGAAAAAAAGAAATATTATATGTTACGTATACAACGTTCATTATTGCGATCGCACTAACTCTTTTAGCTAAAAATAATGTCAACGTATGTCAACGTAATGTAACTCAATCAGTGGAACCGTAAACGAAGGGACAGATATTACTTTTAAAAATAAAGGAAAAGTTTTCTAATATTTTATTAATGGGCTGCCGCAGCCTTTTGTCCGGGTTTCATCAAATTAAGTTGTAATTTGTAGCTCTAGATTTAAAAAGATCACTCGAGCTTATTACGACTTAAAAGACGTCTGGTGTCTTTGAATCTTTTGCTATCTACTGTAGTTTAATTGGTCCGACGAAAAGGTTTTGCTTTAAATACTTCATTCCTAATATCCTAATTGGCAGACAAAGGAATTGGTCGAAGGAAAATTACTTTCACGTAATCTGAACCGTTAATTTACAATATTTGAGTAGCCCACTTTATTTCTTAGGAATATTTTCACGTTTATTTTATGAGATTGTTTTAGAGTTTATAAAGAAAATTAATTTCTTCAATTAATGTTTAAGATAATTTGTAATAGATGAGTTTCTGAGAAAATATAAACTTCATAGTCCAGTCCAACAGTAGAAAATAATACAAATCACATTTAGTTTGACATAATAATTCCAAAAGATAATTTTGACAAATATTATAAATGCTGAATAAGCAAGACCATTATGCGTCTAAAGATAACATGTTTAGATTATTTTGATAATTCAAATAAATTTACTTAAGACTTTGAGGAAAAAACTTCTTAACATTAAATTAATGAAATTTTTATAACAGCAACACTTTCCGGGTTTCAAAGTTGTAACTTCATAAAATCTCAATACTTTGTCACTTACATATGAACGTATGAACGAGTCCCCATTATGTGTGTGTATAAATAATATTAGAATTTTTTACAAAAATATTGCAAATGACCATATATATATGTAATGGTCATATATAGATCATAATATAAAGGCTAAATATAGGTAAATCTGAAACGTCTCTTGGTATAAAAATTCCAAACAGAATCGTCGCCAACATCTAGTAAAATTATTGTATGTATCTATGATTGTTTTGAAACACAAATATTTAAACATACAACAATCGTTACTAATAAGGTGTTAAAACACAAGAACTAAAAGTACTTGTGTATCTAATTAACAATACAATACCTTAACAAACAGTATTCTTTACGGTGTCGTAGAAACGTGACAACTTTAAATTATCCTTACTCAGTTTTAATTTTATTTAAATTTTAACATAAATGTAATTGTCGTAAAAAAGTTTTTGTCTGAAAATATATTTTCAACAATATATTGTTTTATTTTATTATGTTATAAAATATGTAATATATAACTATATTTATATACGTATACATAAATATTTATATTAGGTCCTTCATGCCTCAATACGTATATATTCTTAGTGATTTAATAATTTATTTACTGACAATAGATAAATTGTTTAATGTTCGTAGAGAAAGAATTATAAATACTATTAGTTTGAAACTAAATGTTATTAAATTGTTTAATCATATATCAATCTATCAAACTTTCAGGATATGGCATTCATATTCATTTTTATGTTGTTTCCCTGTTCAATGGAGTGCTTTGAGTACGTAACAAATTCTAGTCTGCATTTTGAACAATAACAATAAATATTCAATTGTAAAAAGTTTTGTCTTTTAAATATTAGTTTAAATATTATTGGTGGTGCTAAAAACACATTTTTTTAAACTTGCGATACGCTTGAAGTCAGTAAATTGTAATATAGAAAAAATGTGGCTCAGTAATAGAAACAAATGAGTTTACGCAATTAAATTTTCTCTCACTGTAGCGGTCATACAATTGCAAACTATTCTTGTGAATTCCTTGGCTCACACATTTTTTAAATAACAGAACATCATCAAGTTAAAGAACTTTCTTGTAAATTTTATAAAACAGTTCACCCACTATTACTATCTAAAATTTTTGCTTTTTCCCGAGCGAAGATACAGGTGGTTAAAGTAAATAGACGCCAATAAAATACTCCTAAATGAATTAGATCGCCCTCTTAACACTCGTATTCACTTCATTTTCGGACTCCGTAGGCTTGACCATGTCTTCGACTATACTATATATACTATAGACTATTTATACGAATTCTGTGTCTGCTTTACTCAATTTATTTAAAATTCAATTTCTCCTTTTAAGTAGATGTACAGGACAGATTCTTTCGTTCTTAAAGCAATTTACTGCTCAAAACTTCATCGGACTAGTTTCTTATTAAATTCATTTGCTCTAACTGTTGTCTCTGGAACGAGTTACCGAAATATAAACGAAAACCGTCTTCTCGTGAGCCATTGACACGCCAAGTAAAAGAACTTTATTTAAATGAATAATGTACCTATATGTCTCGTGTAAACAGCGTATAACGTGTATGTATATATTATATACATATATTTTATTAAATGTAAAATATATTTGATATAGTGTTATATTTAAATGCCTTGTTGAGCTGAGTGAAGCGAAGCTCTTACTGGTCAAAAGTGTGTTTCGATGTTCGCCTACTCCTCCTAAGCCATTTGAGCTAGATCTTTGAAATTTTGCATATGCATTGAAGAAAGTGTCTTACTCGTTTAGCAGTTCTTTGGTGACATTCGCGATTGTAGATTTTGATTAAATGATGATATATCAATATATATTTTTTTAACTTAGCAATTCTTTATAACATAACTTTGCTATAATCATTGTGTCAGGCGTCAAAATATAATAAATAGTTATTGCACAGGACCACTCCCAAGGGCATTCTTTTGTACGTTTTAAAATTGCACTATAAAAGAAAAGGTGTTTTAAAGGATTAATACATTAATGCATCAATTATACCATTTATGTATGAATTTTATAATAAAAGGTTTTAATTAGTTTCCTGTCCAGTTACAGTACTTTCAGATTATTACATTAGATACGCGACAGACCTTTTACATATTTATATTAAAAATTGTTTATATATTTATATTAAAATTTTCTCAGCTAATTTTATTGGGCATCAATATTGGTAAAATTATGAACTTAATTGTAAAAATAAAACTCCCTTGGCTCACGTGTCATACTCCGATCGAACTTGTGGACTGCTTGTGGTTTGTGCAATGGGAGCCTTGGAACTGTGAGACAAGTCATATACAAGCGAGAAGACGATGTTAGCCATATTGATATATTACCACTATGTGTGTTAGTAGAATTTGATAAATACACTGGCCCTACAATATATGACAGCGTTGTCCCTATCCTTCCGCTGACTGTAAACTTGAAACGCAACGGTGTCATTTAGGAAACAATTTCCATTGAATTTAGCATATGCTATCAGCGTACACAGGTCCCAAGGGATAACACTTGATAAGGCAATTGTGGATCTAGGATCAAAAGAATTTTCACTTGGCTTATCATACGTCACTCTCTCACGAGTGAAAACAATTAAAGGCCTTCTCATTGAACCATTCAACCTTCAACGTTTGCTGGCAATCAACAACCACTCAACTTGGTCAGCTAAGCGTACGGAGAATGAGCGACTAGATAGCTAGACTAGCGGCTAGATTACAGACGAATAACTAATTTTATGTTCATATCACTTTTAGCTCATTTTTCAGATTTTATCATCATAATTCTTAATCATATCGAGAATCAATATTAATCATTACTACTAAGCATATTACTGATAAAGAATAAGTTTGCATTGTATTGCACGTCACTTTTTTAAATTTCTAATTTTCTAATTATATTCTATTATTCTAATAATAATATCATAATGTTGTGTTAATAAGGTTCTAACTTTTTTAACGACTCGTCCTATCACGCTCAAATTTTCCACCCTGTTGTAGCAATCCCTGCTGGATGTGTTTAACATATGATGATGATGATCAAATAACTCTACGCCACTGTCGGCCGTCCCGAGGCAACACACTCAACTGCTAGCATCATCTGGGCACTCTACGCCACTGTCGGTCACCCCGGGGCAAAGCACTCAACTGACATCATCATCCGAACACTCTACGCCACTGTCGGCTGTCCCGGGGCAAAGCACACAACTAACAGCCTCATTTGAGCACACTACGCCGCTATTGGCCACCCCGGGGCAACGTACGCCAATTTTAGTACAAAAAAACAACTCTACGCCACTGTCCGCTAATGAACGCCGCGTTACTGAACTTTCTCTATGATTATTACAGAACATGTTCAATCGGCGAGAATTATTTTGGCGGCACAGCAGTTCATTCTATTTATTTTCATTTGTTCATCTATTATTGTTGTTTATATATTGTTGCATTAAACATGACCCGTACATCTCGACAGCAAATCGGACGGCATACACTTAATATTGTTTATCAAAGAAAACAAAAGGCAAAGAAAGATAGTAAAGATTTGGTGAAGAAAGATATTAGGAGTCAAAATAAAGAGAACCATGAACCTGTAGGCGTATTGCTAAGTAAACACGTGGATCAAATTTTTGAGAGTCATTGTCAAGTCATTGAAGGACGGTCGGGATTACTTAGAAACGCTGGGGATGCAGAGCCATTTGTAGTAGGAGATACGTTAGATATTTTCGCAAATTACATAGAGAAAAGCAACGCAAAACTGTATGTGAGAGATCGCCGTGTAAGCAATTCTAATCTGAAGAAGCACTATACATATACTTTGGCAAACTAACTAACGACAAAATTAAAGAACTGACTCCTAATGATGTGTTTATTGCATGTGAACGACGTCACTCTTATGTTGCATATTTTAAGACTTACGAGGAACTGCAAGTTTTCGATCCACTTACAGCAGAATGGTCGGGCGTAAATCTTGGTCAAAATCGTCAATTTTTTTATTAATGTGGAACATTTCATAAGAACCGTTGTTTTGTTAATTTGCATTGCTGTTTAATTTAGGCACGCGAGTTTGAGATCGCTCAGCTCCACCCGCTTGCGCGGCCCTAGTATATATTTAATATTTTACATGATTATATGGTTATATATATATATATATATATATATATATATATATATATCTAGATTTATTTGTCTTATAACTTTTTTGTGCACGCCTACCATCTTTCTCTCGTGTACATCCTAAGGTTGACTGGTAGAAAATGTATGTGTGGTGTTAAGCCCGACATCTGTTCACTAATTTGTGCATTGTGCAATGAAGAATTAAATAAATAATAATACATTATTTGATAATTGTTTTTTTTAGTTTAACAATAAAATAAAACTGTACATTGTATCTTATAATTTCCATGTCATACTTTTCTTAAAGTTATAATTATAATTTTCAATATTGATAATGCCATAGATATATTGTCTGTTGATATTTATGATAAATATGGACACCTTATTAGTAGCTTTGATAACCGGAGTCTTAATCCACAGTTGCCCTATTTAAAATGATAACTGCCTTATTTAAAATGATAAAAAAAAATTATTTACTCATGCGACATATCTTTGGTAATTATTAGATTAAATTACCTTTATTTACTAGTCCATTAATCGTGATTAGATCAGGTTATAAATAGTCATCTTACTATTATATTGACCTGACAACAAACTTTACAACATACGGTATAGTATTAGCCGTTGTTGCCCACGGACAATATTCACGGCAATTAGTTTCAAACAACCTTACGTAGAGCCACGAAATATTACTTAGATACCATGAACTAAGAATAATACATTTGTATTTTATCCTATCTCCTTATTTTATTCATTCATAGAGCAATTATGCAGTAAGAGTTGATAATTATAAGTATATACCTAAATATTTGGACATAATTATCAATACCTATTTAAATCCCGCTAGTGTAGTGGGCTTAAGATATTATCCAAGTAAGTGCACACGTCCTGCACATACCTCACTGATCAGACGGCGGCTGTCTCTGCAGACCGATCATTTATCTTACTAAACATACACATTAAGTTTTCGTAACGTCACTCAATAATAAATGGAATTTTAATTGAATTTAAATAAATTATCAGTACTATGTGAGTGTTTTTTGAGCCTAGAAGTCCAACACTCAATACCACTCATGTAATTAAATAGTTTGGAAAATACTGACATTGTTGATAATTACTCTGTAATTCGTAAAGAGCAACTAATTGATAAAAAAAATTACCTTGCTTTCGTCATATTCCAGTGCGTGGAAACTACCCTCGCATTTACGGTATATGAAAAAAATAAGCGTACCCGTATATTAAAGGTATGCTAAGTGCCTGCGAATAGAATCTAAATTGTACAATTAGCGTAATGGCCTTTCCGAACAATAGTCGTAATTGTTTCCCGAAAATTATTCAATCTAATACATATGAAACGATTAGTGACTTGACGAAAACCATTTTTTCAGTACTCAAAGAAGAACATTGCCCTTAATATTTATCAGAATAATATTTGCTAAAACTTTAAATCGGTCAATTTTCAATGACATACAAACACTATACAACCTCACCTGGAATACAGCAATATAAGAAAGTCTTATTTCGTATTCAATGCGCTCTCCGCCCGCGGCTTTCGACGCCAATATTCTTGTTCTTAAGCTCCTAAAAGTATGTATATTTTTATAATACCAAAAGCCACGATTTAGATGCCTCCAAGGTTTTTAAGAATATTTTGTATCTCTTAAGAAGCTATTGATGATCTTCATTTTTTTTTTGTCCTTTTGTGACTAAGTAACAAAACAGGACAAACTTTTTTAATAAAGCGTAAAGCAATGATTTATCCTTAAATCACAATCGAAGTGTTTTTTTTATTAAATGATATTTACTCTTTCTTTAAATAAAATGGAGTATTCCAGAAAAAAAATGAATAGAGTTCGATTTAATTACAGTTTATATTAATAAACTTTTTAAATAAAAAGTTTTTTGACAAATAAATGTATTGTACATGCTAGAGCAAAGGCACTCGTAATTAGTTCAATACAAAACGCATACCTCCCAAAACATTGCGGCTGACCGTGACTCTTCTCTAATATGTAAAAAATAAAAATATTTTTTAAATAAACTTTATGTAATAATTTGAGTAATCTTTTTAACTTATATTCAAAAGCATATTTTAGTTTTTGTACAAAGTAATTACCTATAAGATATTATCACAATTTACAGATATTTTATAAAAAGAAAAACATAACTCACTTGTTACGATAGATGAAAACTTTTTATCTCCTAGTATATACGTATAAAGTGGAATGATATAATACATTTATAAAAAACACGTATTGTTAATAAGTTCAATTGAATGTAAAGAAATAAAGGCTCATTATTGCACATTTGAGTTTTAGTCACGTACTGCTGTAGCATACAGGTTGAGGTTGAGGATTGTTACAAAAACAAAAAGTCAATCGTTGTATTATAGTTTTTCTAAAAGTGAATTATCGATGAACACTCGAAATACGTAGGTTATTTAGTTAAGAGTAATTGAATCTGTTACGCACGATAAAAGAACTTAGAAGTAGATTTTTAAGACATTCATAACAATTTTGTCTCGGCGAATGTAAAACTTCAATTCCCTTTCAATCAATATTCTTACAGTTTATTAAGTTAATATTAAGAAATAAATTCTAGCATAAAATTAAATTCTGCTACATGTTATTATCACAATTGAAGAGGCGTAAAATGTTAATGCCGCGGTGCCGTAGAACGCCATTAATTAATAAAAAGTAATGTTATAATGTAATAAATTTAGTTATTAAATCTTACACATGTAAAGTAAAAATAAGAAATAACTCATTTTGCAATCAAGAACTAGCCGTAACATTTCATAATGTCTACCATTTCATTTTAGGTTTTTAGTTTAGGAGTTATAGTTACGGTACTCAGAAGCTAAGTTTATTAAACAATCTTGGTCTTTAATTACGATGCAAATTATTTTCAGATTTCAGAACAGCCTTTTATAAATAATATCGCATTTAAAAAATAAAGTAAGCAAACTTAATTTCAAAACACTAAATACATTTTTTATTGTAGTTATTTTGAAATATGCTATTAAACCAAAATCTAAAATATAGATACATATATGCAGGGTAAGAACTAATCCTGAATACTGAGTTTATATTTATGAAACTGTTACGAAAAGTGTTACTTTTTTACTTCCTATTACTAGTATAAAACTAAATACATATAAATGTAAAATAAATATTTACTGTATTCGTTTTTTTATATATTACACTACATGAAAACAGTATATTTACGCAAGTTTTTTAACGTTAAATTAATAAATACCTTTAAATTCACAGTAGGCCTTGACAGTTATTTGAACTTGATCTTTGAACTATTTTATTATGAATGGCAGTTTAACATTTTTTATATTGCTCATTATACTGTTTACAAATTAATACCACATTATAATATAAAATAGATCAAATATAAACATAAATACTGGTTGATTCTTACACAATATATATTATTAACAACCAAAAATTAACTTATATAATTACTATTTCTTTAGATACTTTAGTGTTTATTAATTTATTGAAGTTTTATTTAATTATGATTAATTATAACATTTATAATTAATCTTATCAAAGTACTGTCTAATTTAAAAATTAATGACATTATCTCTTGCAAAAATATTTAATGTTTAAGATGTTACTAAGACTGATATTGAGCTTAAGATAAAAATGATATATTCCGTTTTCTCTTGAAGATGGCATATTAATAAAATAGTATAAACATAACGTAACAAAATCTTAATGCAGAATTATTGTATTACCATTATTAAAATTCTCCACATTATATATAACTTTGAGTTATAACTCCAACGACTATATATTATATATTATATATATGTGGTTTCATATATATATATAAATATATATATATATATATATAAAAGCACTACATATTATACTTATCAATATAAGTATGATATGTTCAACTAACATTACGCCTGAAGACAAATATGACATAGACGTCTCTTGGCGTTCGGATTAAATAGCAATGGAAAAATGCCACGAACGCTATCTCATATTACTGCTTTTATTTGTTTGAAATAAGTGCACGAGAAACACAAAGAAATTTGAGGAAATTGAGATGGAAAGAGAAGTTAACATTTTATTATAAGTTGTTTCATCTAATTTTTATACAAATAAATAAGATGCTTTTTTTTAAACAAAAATATAATTTGAATGGTCCTACATCAAACCGCAAATACTGGAACGAGAGAAGCACAATACAAATTATTTTATCCGATTTATAAATTTTATCCGATTTAACATTTATCGAAGTAGTAAAAACTGTAGATTATATTGATTTAGAATGAATTGCTATATATTCAGTACGTGACATGGTGCTCTAAGGAGGTTGTAAAAGGTTCGTTTCTCTATTTGTTGATATCTCTGTTTGTTTGTTTGCGGATTACGAAAAAATGATTGACGGGATTTCGATGAAATTTAGTATTATTTAGGTTACTTTTACTCTGGAAATCTCTCATTTTTATTATTAGGAACATACTGATTTGGACTGTAAGTACAATATAACAAAACTGTTGGTTGAGATTAAATATTGAGGGTGTGTTAAGATTAAATTCTATAACAAAACTTCTAAAAAGGTTTTAATAAAATGTGATGTGGTGTCGGTTTACAGTCTAAGTCAACATATAGAATACTCTTAAATACGGAAAGTTCTCCGATTAGTCCTGAAAAACTATAAATTTTGGTTTAGGCAATAATAACAGTAAAATAATTTGGATTGTTAACATTTTAAATGACAGTATATGGTTCATGATTTTAATCTGGAAGGAGGGAGAGCAGACGTGGACGGGAGGCAGAGAGGAGAAAAGGGAGAGTGTTCCCCCCTGATGAAGTTGTTAGACACAGTCAGTAGTTTATAAGTTTACGTATATTGAAGTATAGTACTTGTATCTTATGCTCCGTATATTATGTAGTATAAAGTTAATTAGTCGTATATTACCTGAGGGCCTCGAAAGTTTACCTCTAATCGCCGAAAGTCTCTTTCATATCAGGCGATCTCTTATTTCTATAATTTCAAATGTTTTATGATTTGAAAGATTGTACTGTATGTTACTAAAGGTAAATAAATTTTATTTAAAAATAGTAACTCATGTGGTTTCTATAAATTCATCAATTTATTTTAATTGTGACGTGGAGTTCTCTAGATGTTAGTGCGAGTTCTCATTTTAGGTAGATTCCATAGATGAATCTACCTATTGCAATCGATGCGATGACGGGACCCAGACCCCAGAGTAGGGGCGCTACGCCGTTTATGAAATTGGGAATCCGTCGAAAAAAAAATTTTATATATCCCTCTATCCTCCTAAGGCCCAAGCATGTTTTTCTTTAGGTCAGAGTAATAGCCCAATGTTCTTCTACAAGTACATAATGTGTAAAGTACTAACCGCCCAAACAAAAAATGTCTTAAAAGTCTATATAACCGTAGTTTTTGTGTCTCAATATTTTTTTATGGTATGTATTTCATGGTAAACGATACATATAAGCAATAAAAGTGTTAAATTATTTTGTACTCATAGGAGAACATTCGGCTGCTGGTCCAATAGTAGGTATAATTTTTATGTTCTCGTACGATGACATTGGGCTGATAGACGAATAAAAACATTTTTTGTTTTATTTATTTTGAAATCAACAAAATCAACAAATACAAGTCTCACGAGCTAAGAGATCTTTTTTTTTCAATAACTATTAAATCTACTTAAAGAGAACAAAAACTACGCAAGTAGTCGCTCATCAGCTGAATAAAAATAAAGAACTTTAAAAATATTATCATTTTCTTTTCAAATTAGTATTGAATAACTTATAAAGAAAAAAAATCAAATAGTCGCTCATATCGTTATCAATATGGGCATATGCTCAAATATAAAATATTATTTAACAAAAATCAGTTTGTGAATATAATTATTAAAATCAACTAGAAACTTAACATCTAACCGAAGTGAAAATAAAAAAAAACAGTTTCTCTCAGAAGTAAAACATAAAGTAATATTGCATGTATTACATTGAACACGAGATTTTTTGTAGTGACAATGTCGGCACCTAGACTGCTTTACTTTAAAAAAAGGCTTGTGGTCTTTCTAATGACTTGTGGTCTATTCACAAGCACATACCGCCTCTCTTGTTTTGACCACCTATAACATACGTCCATATCTTCGCTGACCTCAACAGAAGATAATAACGTAACAGCTTTATTGTCATACCACTTTGTGAGTGCCATTTTTTTATCCTTTTTAACCAGCACCTGGACATTTCCTCTGCCACGATTTTTAAGGTCACGGTCGTCTAAAAACTATGCTTGGAAGGTGCAGGTATCATATTTTTATAATAGTACCAGAACATTATATTCTACTGCTTAAAAGTTCATCTACCATTTTAACGCTACTAAAATACCTATCGATATAAAGTATATGACCCGGAACGAGATTATAAGCTAACGTCAAAACGGCTTTTTCTCTGGTATAATATCGACTCGCCACCTTTTCTCTCAATACATGCGCAAGTTTGGATAGTTTAAAATAGCCATTATCATAGTAATTGCAACATAAATATAGCATTCTAACAGATCACAGTTTAGACTTTTCCCAGTAAATTTAACCACTGTTTGATTATGTATATCAAATAAAGAATCGCCACATCTTCATCAGAAGGTGTTAAGTCTTCTATATCAGTTTCTGCTAATAATTGTTCTGTATTGCGTCCGCAAACCTATAACCATAAAAAAAGACAACTGAAAGGCGCTGACTGATTGGTGAAGACGTTACGTAGCATATAAGGGGTAACATAGGAACAGTCAAACTAACATATATTTATACCAATCTACATAATGTAATCTGATAACTGCCCATTGTCCTTTAGCAAGAACATAAATATATGAGCAAATGTTAAACTTACGGCCTGTTGTTCTCACACAAGAACATAATCATGGAATGAAAGATAAATATAGGTTGCATTGATTTTAAACAAAAATACATACACACATGCATGATTTTATATTTTATATTGAATTTAAAGATATAACATGAACATGAAACCAATAGATTATTAAGATATTTTGATACTTAACTAACGGACACGACACTTGCGCTCCATGGTTGACAGATAGGCATCGCAGGACACCTTAATTCCGATTGGTTCAGCTCAAATGCCAAAAATAAAATGTCACTACCTATCCAGCAATCAGATAACAGAACCAAAAATGGTCAAACGGCGTCAAGTTTTGAAATATGAAATAGTTTGTATTATGTCCTCACTTGAGGACACTGGGTCACGAGGACATCACAGGATAATTTGAAGTTGGGCGTAAATCAGTTCCTTGATATGTACTTGAGAAAGTACATTGGGCCTTAGGAGGCTATATATATATGTATATATGATCCATCAGTCCAAATTCATCGTAGGCAAAATCTGACTACACAGGTCGATAGGATAAATTAGTAGGACAAACGTAGCATCTCTGTAGCATCGTTTTTTTGGAAAAAGTGAAAGGGGCTGGGAGGAGGGGTGAAAATGCAAACCTTTGGGACACGCTACAGGTCGCAAATATTGACGGAGGATTTTCAAACTTAGTATACACATTCTTAAGGACAAAATGAACGGGGGAAATCGGTAGGGGGTTGGAGGGCTGCGGGGGTTGAAAGTTAAAAACCGAAAAAAAACACAGAAGGAGATAAAATTTTGACGTCGGAAAAATCTTCGAAAATTAAGAAATTAAAAGAGGAAACTTTTTTGTCCGAAAAGTTTTTGATGCTACCCCCCGTTTAGGAAATAGGGGTGGGGGGTGGTTCCCCGCTCACCCAATATATGCCGAGTGACCCGTCATAAGACTCGTAATGACCAGTAGAATACTGCTGGCTAGTTTTTCTTTGTCGATCCGACCGACGAGAATCTACCTAACACGATCGACCCTGTCGAACGAGATATTTCATTGTATCAGTCACTACTAAATATTGATTAGATACAAGAAATAAGTGAAATGATAGTATTTGATTGACATTTGTTTTCTTTTAAGGCAGGAACAGCACTTGAAGAAGAGAAGAAGCCTCATCCTGCAACCATAAAAGGCATTTCATCACTCTGGGATATTAAACTTATAAAGCAAATCTTAACTATATAAACATTCCTGTAACATTAAATGTTAGTGAATCCTTAGATATTGTAATAAAGTATAATATTATGATGAAATATCCATTGTCATTTTATGAATGCGACAATCTCGAGATTATTGCTCAGCTATCTTCCTTATCTGACATTAACATAAATATTAAAATTATTTATGATTATTTTTTTAAACATAATATAACTTTTAAAAATATTGTTTTCTTAAATATTTCTTTTTTTTAATGCCAAATTATTTAATTATATATAAACAGAATTAAAATATTGATTATGAAAGAGAATGAAAATATATAAATATGATAATGGTATGTTGTGTTTATGATGATATTGAAAAAAAAATGGGTAAATTAATTATCAAACATTATTACGAATACAGTTCATAGATACTTTTGATCTATGATTGCTTTTGTAGAGTTTAAAAATGCTGTTATATTGGTTGTCATAGTGTCACAATGGCGGTCGGGACGCGGTATCCCTCTACCTTTGTAAATAAAAATCCAGTCAGAAGTCTACAAGCCAATTAACAGAACATTTTAGTTTTTTTTGTTTAATGTAAAATATAACTTATCTATCTTGCATCGCCTTTAGAATTAAATAGTTAAGCGAATGAATATTAAACTGATATTTGTTTTACTTTGAACAATTTCAATAAAATGTATGCGGATTACAATAGACTTAATATTTTTTTTTCATAAAATAAATATTTAAAATAGCCCAAAGTAATATTCTTATAGCCATTTTAGAGCCGATTTAAACCTAACATAGAAGCTACATCAAATAGTATTACAGGTTTTTGCTTCACTAATCATAAATAGAAGAGATATTCAATGGAATATGATAAAATAGGATACCATAAAAACAACTGACTAATAAAATTATATACTACAATGTAATGGTTATATTTATGCAACAGTCTATGGTACCAAAGGGATTTGATAATAATATATTATACAGAGCTAGTTTCCATAATATGATATTTTGTTGTGGTTCGATAAAATATTTTAACAATTATATTGGTGCTTCGAATGCAAAAAACAAAACAATGTGTAAGTATATGAAACAAAACAATGTTTAGTTTTAACCCTTTATCATCAAATTATTTCATTGAAAATATTCGTTTTGACGAATATTCTCTTTAAAAATTCTTATTTTTGTTTTGTTTCTTTTTCTTTTTTTTTTGTTCTTTCCTACGCAGCAACGCTAAGTATGTGCTGGCCCACATCCGATTCCCTATTTTGAACAATAATAAGTTGCATACATAAACTATAATCCAAAATACAATGTTATCAACATTGTCATCTAACTTACTTATTAAAATAAATATATATTAAGTAAATTATTAATTAACGCAATATGAAATCCATATGAGAAACTTCTAAATATTTACTTAGTTTAAAATATTTGGATCATGTTTGTACTCTATAATATAGCTGAAAATAATATTTGTAACCAGTTTTGCTATTCTAATGTATTGATATCTAAAACTGTTTGTATCTAAAAGTAGTTGGATTCTAAAATATTTTACATATTCAATACCTATTTGGTTAAGAAAAGTTATGATATATTTTGCAACACAACATTTTTTAATCTTGAAAAGGTTATTGCTTTTTCAAAGTTATAAAATGTGTTTAAAATATTGTTAAAAAAATACTATAACTTACGGGCAAGCGCTTTTTATAAAAATATAATGTTTTCTATAAGAATTCGATCAGTAGTTTTCAACAAATATTCCCTATATATATATATCTGTCTAGTCTACACAGATGAACATAAAATATGTTGTCGTTAATTAATTTGGAATAAAAAGGAAAATAAAAGGAAAATAAAACGATGACAAAAATGATGTAATTCATCTTAGTATCAACGTAATATTAGAATACCTCAAAAAATAAGACTTACATAATAAAAAATTATATAAATAAAAGCATAAAAAGAAAAAGACAAAATAAAAAAAAAAAAAAGGATTTACACACATAATGGAGTGGTAAAAATATCCAAATAGAATTGGACTTCTCCAAACAGACAGACCAGATTTAATACTTCAGTATTTGCAAGGAATCTAGGACAGACCAGGTATGAATTAAATGATAAACCCCTTGTATATGGTAGTTTACAAAACATAAGCCCAGTTCTAATCATACTCTTCGGTATATAGTGTAAATTTGGTCAGTGGTATTCGACAATTCGGCGACAATTCAAGTTTGAATGAATAATCTATTTGGTAATATGTAATTTTATATCGATGAAAGCATTGGTGCTTGCGACTATTCTTACTCATAAGTTATATAAAGTCATCTTAAATTTAAGTTTTTTTTTCTCTTATTTCTTTTCTTCTTGAAAAACGGATTGAGAAAACTTTATTTTATGGTAATATATGTATTTTTACCTTTATGTGAAGTGTACTGTGTGTATATTATTCGTCAGAGGACATTTGGCGCATATCCCACATATAACTCGCAACATGTTCAATCATTCTGTGGCGACGTTTTGTCGTGTCTCATGACTTTATCAGAACTGTTTACATCAAAAAGACTATTAATATTTGTACAACACAATACAATCGTGACCCAATGGCCACGAATTTGCTTTAACAGGACAGATTTAGGAAGAATTATATATCTGGACCAAACATTTATGTTATCCATAAGACACAGTTATAGAGGACACAAGCCTTCGAAACGAAACTATTTCTAGTAAATTCAGAGAACGAATTGAAATCCTTTTTTCTACCTTATTTGGGTTATTTGGGTTCTTACGTCTACGTCTGAATCATGATAATTATCTTCGTTATTTGTATATTTCATTGAGACATACAACTTATATTAATTGTTTAATTATTGATCATAATCGAACCATCGTAACGATGTAATGCAATAGACAATTTCGTACTATGCACTGTCTGTCTGCTCTATTGTAAATTGTAATGTGCAACAAACCGAAATTTTGACTGCAAGAATCTCCAAAAATCGTATATCTTTAAAACATGTCGATAGCAGTCTTTTTCATAAAATTTACACAAATTGTTGAACATTAGCTTAAATAGTAACTTTTTAATTTTAGAAATAAATTGTCTTCCTATTCCATGAAACACTTCTTTAGAATTAAGATTTCAAAGCGATTAATACATTTTTCCCACTCAATTTAGTTCCAATCGACTATTTGAATGGAAAGTAATGACTGTTCTAAATTGGAACTAAGGTGAGCTTGATACCTATTATCAATTAGCTTTCTTAAGAAGTTGACTTTTTTTTTAATTAAACGTATTCAATTCTATTTTAACAAAAAAATCTTAAAACTGAAGTATTTTTACACGTTTTTCTATATTTACTCTAAAAATAATATGAAAATCTGTCAATAATATAATATAATATAATAACAGTCTCAAAATTTTAGTCAGTAAATATATACTTCGTATAATTTATTTTATTTTATTTATTTTTATATTTAGTTTTAAATTTTATTCTTGACTGTAACGTTTTTTATAAACACAGATAAAGAATATTGTTATTATTCATAAATATAATATATAAGTTCCCAAATCTTATTTCCAAGATATCACCCAGACTTTCAGTTTAGAAAAATATTTTATGAAATTTTAATTAAACGACAAAGTTTCACCTTACACAATTAACTTCATGACTTTTTTCTTTTTTCCTATAATTCTCAAAGCTTGTCTTGCTTGTCTTTCAAGTTTTTATTCTATTCGGAATATTCTTTGTGATAACAAATATTTTAAATCTTTTTTTATAACGAATGAAACTATGAATTCAAGAAACCACCGGTCTTATATAAAAATGAAAATAAATATGCATATCTTAAACAGTTCTATTCTAGTAATACTAAACATGAAAATGAACCTGACAAGGCTCTGTCAAATAGTGCATCTTGTGATAGAGAGAAGCAGATTAAAAGAAAAAATATTATTACACAATGTATTTCATGTACATTTATTATATTTTTTAAAATATTTTCAAGAACAATATTTTTGATAGTTTTTTAATTTTGGTTTTGTTTTTATCTGTTGTATGCCTCTATATCAATGGTAATTAAGCTACCTTTGATAAAGGTACGTTGAATGATCAATTTCATCTTAATTTAATCTGAATCGGACAACGCAGTCGGAAAATACATTTAATTTTACTTGACCTTTAATTGATCTTAGCAGAAGAAGTATGAAGTCTTTTTTAGTCTTAATCTTTATAAAAATAATGATAAGTGTTTAAAAGTAAAAGCAATAATAGCAATGTTCAGGAAATTATTTTAACATACATGAACTAAATAGACCAGTTAATTTTCAATGTTCCGGAAATAGCCCAACTCTTATATTATAATTCACCAACATTTTTGGCACAGTTTCTTTATGCATAAAGCAAATATTATCTCAAATGGAATTTAATATTTATGCATATGAAACCTACTATCCCAAGGTTGTTCTAATAGCTACCTAAGAGATTATTCGCATTCAAAATCGCAAGACTGTCTTTAAAAAAAATACATGTTGTTCAGAGGTGAGATAATGTTGATAATGAGAATGTTTTAGAGTTTTTGAAGAAATTCTTTAAATAAAAATTTAAATTTGTAAAAAGTGTATGTTTCTAGAAAAATACTTCATAGTCCAGTTCGAAAACAGTAGAAAATAATACCAATGAGTATAACATTTAGTTTAACATAAAAATGCCGAAATTCAATCTAGACAAAAGTTCTTAAAAGTAAATAATCAAGACCAATATACGTTAAATGATACTATCTATTTAGGGTATTTTAATATTTCAAATCTATTGAACATGCTTTCCTTTTCATATAAATAATAATTTTAGGTAATACTTTGATGGAAAAACTTATTAACATTGAATTAATGAACGCTTTTATCATAAAAGCGAACTTTGTAAGTTTCAAGTTTTTAACTTTACTAAACTCGATACTTTGTTACCTACATATGAACGTATGAACGATTCTCTAAATTCTAAACACTAAAGAAATGTATCTTTTTAAATTACATTAAAAAAGGAGAATTTCATTAAAAAGTCTGGTTTAAGTAAGCAGAAAATATTTATTTTAAAATGTCATATATTTTTACAATTAATATTAGAAAGTGCATTTTACAAAAATATTGCACATGGGCATGTAACACCTTTAAGTTATGGTTAATATAATATAAAATATGAAAACCTATAGCAATCCCATCCAGGGAGCTACGAAATATAAAAAACTAAAAATACTGGTGTATATAATTAATAAAATAAAAATATTATAACAAACAGAATTCTTTACAGTGTGGTGGAGACGTCTTAGAGGCGAAAACTACATTGTAAGTAATCAGTTCTAATTTCAATTTCAACATGAATGTCAAAGTTTCACAAAAAAATATATCAAAAAGTCTTAATAACAATCTAGATATTATGTGTTATAGTAAAATAAATATATATTTTTTATTTTAATTTGTAATATAATTAATTTAAAAGAGGTCACTTACATTACTAGGTTGCTACTTCTAACAATAGCTTCATTTTATTTTATCATATTATAAATTATGTATTATAATACTACATAAGTATATATATAAATAGGTTTATTTATTTATAACATTAATTTAATTCTTTTTGAAATGTTAACATTAATTGAATTTTAATATTATATGTTTGAAGTTAAATTTATTTAATTGTCTATTCAAATGCAATCCGCAGTCGTGTGGTTGAATAACAAATAAGTTTTTACGATATGACATGTAATTTGATTTTTATATGTTGTTTTCCCGTTCAGTGGAGTGCTTGAGTTTATAACAAAAATCAGTTTGCATTTTGAAGAAGTAATAAGAATGTTACATTTTGAATTATAGAAACTTTCTTACTGACGACAGCATTTTACTAAATATTGGTGTGCAATAAGAAAAACATATTATATATACATAGAAGTACATATTACTGGCCCAGTTAATTAATGGCTATCTCAGCAGTTTATTGATAAATCTGTTTTATAATGAGGAATGTTGAATAATAAATATTTTGTATGTATATGTATGGATTTAAAGTAGCAATACAGTCGTAATCGGGAGTTGGTAAACTATTCAGGAAACTTGAAAGGTTATATCAAGTTATATCAAGTTTTTGAGAACTTTGGCAGCGCCTCTACTGGACGAGAGCCAGTTTTGAAATTGAAGAATTCATAATAGAAGTACAGTATGTATGGTAAATAAATATATTTTTTTATAATGCTTATAATACTTCTCCAACGACTGGGTAAATCACCCGATTCTATTATGGAAATTGTGCGTCTAACTCACCACACGTCTTTGACACATGTCTTATAATTTATTTTTTTTTCTTTCTGTGATGCAAGTGTCTTATCGAAATTTTCTTTCTTCAATCAAATTTTGACAAAATGTAGTATTTTTCTTCGCCCTCAGGGCCATCAGAGTTCAGAGACAGTGTCCTCCTCCATTCTCGCCACTCAAAATTTATATATTATCAGACTTAATGACGTATTGCAAATTAAATTAGAGAACTTAATTACAACAAAGCCTTGTAATAATAATAACAAAACACGATACAAATTACAAGTTGCATTTATTCGCATCCTTTGAGTTTTTTTTATAAAACCCTTATGTATTATGTATTATTATGTATTATATGTATTTTAATGAAATCAAACACAACCATCCATTTTTGATGTTACGTGTAATGTATGGTTGTATATTAATTTAAAATAACTCATTTATATTAACATCTTAAACTGTAATAGTAATAAATTTATTGATCATAATATTTTTAATCACAAATTAATATAAAAATATATTGTTTTATACTTTTCCAATTATACTCTTAAAATCATAATCATGTCTTTTAATAGCAATAAAATAATAATATTAACTTTATTAAGGTAGCTCAATGTTATGAAAAATCTTAAAAATTGATGCCATCTTAGATAAGCAGAATCACAATTAGTAGTTGCCTTATTTAAACCATTAAACTTAAATGCTTTGATTGTCTTGTCTTGTCTGACATAGCCTGGCAATTACTAACTACCTTTAATTTCAATAATCAATCAATCAGGATTATAATATGTTGTATAAAGGTCATCTTATTATTACATTGAAGCAATAGTAATCTATACAATTCGAGACATATTGTAGTGTTATCTGTTATTACCGGCTGTCAATATGACAAGCAATTAGTTTCAGACTACTTTATGTGGAGCCATGAAGTATTAGCTTAGATAATATAAAGTAAGAGTAATACATTATATTTTGATTTTATCTCCTTTACTTATTCATTAGCAACACAATTCAGTAAAAGTATATAGTTATAAGAAAAACATTAACTATCAATATCTATTTGAATTCCGCTAGTTTAGTGGCCTGAAGCTATGAACCAAGTAAGTGTACACGTCCCGCGCATACCTCACATATAAGTAGGTGGCTGTCTCTACGGACCGATCATTTATCTCACTAAATGTACAGTTTAAGTTTTCGTAAATGACCTTTAATAGCCAATTCCATGTAAAGTTAATTTAAATAAATTGTAAGTATTATGAAATTTTTGTATCTCTGTAAAAAGTGTTTGGTATTTGCATGTATAAGAGTTTCTCCGTCACACCCAAAAAAAAATTAAAGTGAGTATGCTATCGCCAGTACTTTTAGGAGAGTATTTTTAACATTCTCAATACTTGGCGCGTTAAGTTTGCCATGATTAATTGTTAAAGAGGGTAGCACCGCTATTACGAAACTTGCCTCAAGACGGTATATAAGTCACTCGCCGGTCACTAGGGCTCATTCGTATCGACTATAGTGGTTAATAAATTTTACCGCGGGAATAAGTCCTCTAACAAGTAACTGAAAAGAAAATGAGTAAGTAACATTTATTTTTATATTTACAATGTTTTCCCTTTCTAATACAAGGGAAAAACAAAATTAACTGTCTTAAATAAGTTATTGCAATTTCTGTTACTAAATAAAATATTTAAATTATGTCCTTTTACTCATATATCAAACCATTTTGTCACATTGGACCTATAACCACTATGAAATGTTAAATATATATTATATATTAAATATATAAAAAAATGCTTTAATAAGCAATATAAGTATGTTCACTTAACGGACTTCTTAAGTTAAAATATATCACTACCTAAAGTATATAAATCAATTATTACAAAAAAAAAAATAATAAAGTACTGACAATGGTGATAATAACTCCTTAAGAAAAACTAAGTAATCGAAATTTATATAGTAGGATACGCATGCCACCATCATTGCCCACTGCGTAAAAACTACCCTCGTTTCATTATATAAAAAATTTGCGTACCCGTATAATACAGGTAGGCTGAGCGCTTATGAATAGAATCGCAAATGTATCATTAGCCTAATAGTTTCTCCCAACAATAGTTATAATTGGTTTCTTAATACTGTTCAGTCTCATATTTCTGACACGATAGTGACTAACGACATTTTTTTAGTATTAAATGTAAAATAACCCTTAACATTTAATAGTATATTATTTGCTAAAAGGTGAATAATCAACTATTTTATAACATTTGATGCAATACAGTTTTAGTTTTACTATAAGCTGCATATTTACCTAATTTACTAATAAACTTAAATCCAAAATGGTCATATCAATGACATCGTTACGGGCGATGACACCTGTTTTTTTTTAATTTTTATGTACCGACAAAAAATAAAAACCAAATATGATTGTTCCAAAATGAGGAAACGCAAAGTCAAGTCTGTAAATCAGGTTCAGTGAAGAAAAATATGATAGCTGTATTTTTACTAGACAAGGTGTATTGGAACGAGTTGTTTTGATAGTCAACGCACAGTCAAGGCCTCTTGGTATATCAATGAATATTTAACTAAAGTTGTACAGAAACACAAAGAAATTCATCCAAACTCAAGAATGGACAGTTGGCTTTTTTAGTGCGAAAAAAACCCTGCGCGCCTCATGCTCGTACGACAGTTCATTTTTTTTAAGAACACTGTGACTTTACTTTGTTTCCAAGTGTGAAGGATCAGCTCAAAGGCAGGAAGTTTGCGAGTGACTCTGAGTTATTGGCAGCGTGAGACCAAGCATGTTCAGAACTCACATAACGCTTTTCTGAGACTTATTCGACGTAATTATTCACGTACATTATACTAGTTGGGGTTGAATCTTATTACATATACAAAAAAATAATAATTGTGTTGTTAACGTTTATGTAGAAGTTTAATTTAATGAACTATTCAAGTACATACGTTACTTAATTAGTACTTATTGAATTGGTACAATTTCGATATGTTATTATCGACTGCTCTTTCAATATAGCTTACTTATTGAATTAATTGGAATAAATAATTTATGGTATAAAATTAAATTATATACATCTTATTATAACAATCGAAGAGGCGTAAAGTGATAATGATAGCACGTTGTAATAGAATGCTTGCATCGATTAATAAACGAAAATAATATTATAATTTAGAAAATTTAGGAATATAATTAAGTTATACATATTAAAAATAAAATTAAACTAAGCCCTAGAACGTTTTGTATTTAAAAATTAACCATAATATATCAAAATGCTAACTAGTTTCTTTCAGATTTTTAGTTAAAAAGTCAGACGTCTTACTGAGAAGCCCAGTTTATTAAACAATCTCTGTCTTGAATTACGTACGTAGTTACTTAATATAATACTTTTAGACTAAAATCTAAAATAACCATAAATAAAATATGCGGCAGAAGTACTAATTATGAGTTCTGGGCTTATACAACTTATAAAGCTTTTGCAAGTCGTGGTTGAGATGCACTATTTATCTTATTACTTTTACTAGTATAAAACTAAAATAATCGAACAAAATAAATATTTACTATACTAAATTTTAAATATAATTATAAATGCATGATGATTGAGCAAAAGGATTTTTTTTATTTAATATAATGTACACTAATTTCTTTATTAAGAACCAAACACACCATATTTACGCAAGCTTTTTAGCGCTAAATTAAATAAATGACTACTGGTCATAGTATTTTTTGTCACTTTAATGGACTTTACATATCTTCGATATTCTCACACTTGGTTTACAATGAATGATAAATTTAAAATTCAAATTTAAAATATCATTATTCAAGTAGGCATTATCTATGCACTTTTTAATCGTCAATTATTATAATAAAAAAGGTCAGTGTAGTCAGTACGTGAGTAAGCTACCGTCGGCTCGGAATGCTGTTCTGCTAACAAGAGCCGGCTAGAAACTCAAAGGTTGCTCTTTTTAAAAGAAATTTATTAATGTTTGATGATGTTCATTGTAATTTGAACCCTGCAACAACAACATAAATTTCACACATTTCGATCCTCTAAAATACCGTGATATGAAGAAATCCAGATAGATAACTTATCTAAAACTGTAGTATAGAAAACACACATGCGATAAAAACTCGACAATGTCTTTAGTATGGTCGTAATTGTGTTCTTTAAGTTTTAATACGTCTCTAGAATAACGACTTTCTGGGTCTAATGTATTGATTAGATTCTGGCATAACTCCTCCCTCGTGAAAGGGGTCACTAGCCAGTTGTCTGCCCATATTTTTTATTGACAATATTATAAAATTATCTTCCCTAGTATTATTATAAATAAGGGCAATTTTAGTTTTCAATAAAACTTTAAACTTTTAGAAGTCAAAATTATTTTATATGTGACATACTCGTAAAATAAATAACGAATGCTTCGGAGTTAAAAAAAAATAATTAAATGAACACACTTATTATGCTACGAGATATAATGACTTCTGTAGTTAAATAACATAACCAATAAATGTATTAAATGCTATTTTATTTCGTCTGTTCTATTTTAACAAAAATAATTTATAAAATACATAGTATAAATCATTTAAAACAATTATAACACTTTCATTCTGCCTCACCGTAGTCTAATATAGTTTATATAATTAGATAATGTTAAGAAAATTGTCTTTCTTAACATTTTCTAATTCTTGTCTAAGTCCTAGAGACGAATACCATGATAGCAAAACTTGTATTTCATGTTTAAGTTTAAGGAAACTTGTCTAGCTTAAAGGAAGTCGTTTATTACATACACACAGTTGAGACACACGCTAAGCGTGAGTTGGGCGAATGTATTTAATTATCCAGTCTGCTAACATTCATTTTGAATAAACTCTTATAAAGTTTTATTTTTAAATAACGGATTCTAATAAACTGTTAGTTACAGTGACAAAAGGAATAAAAAGGAATAAATTAAATGGTTTGTTACTTTTTATTTAAATAATTGAAATATACCTACTTCTGATTTTTGTAATTTTCTACGAATTAATAAATATAAAGTTTTGGATAACTTGTAAGCTTAACCATATTGATTATAAGTCACATTCCAAATGACAATTATACTATTAGATCGGTTCAATAGGTGGTTCTACAATCCTGAGAGTAATATAGTGTTCGCTGTTATTACCGGCTGACAAAGTTCCCGGCAATTAGACACAGTCGAATACACTGTGTGGCCACCAAATACTATTAAGCTAATTTAGAACTGATTTGAATTTGAATTTATTTGAAAATTCTTTTATGGATACTGCCTAATCAAGGGCAGGGATGGTTAAGTCTAGGGTCTAAATTTAAAAATGTTTTATATAGAATCTGTTACATATACAGAAATATGTTTTGTCACAAACTAGTCATGTCAGTTTCATATTTCTAATAGAAAATATGAAACAATATTGTTATAAATAATTTATTTATAGAAATTGGATATTAAGCCAGTTTCATGGCCGCAAGCTTTTATCCAAGTAAGTGCACACGTTCTGCTCATACCTCTCTCATCAGATAGCGCCTGTCTCTACGGAGCCGATTATTTGCCTCACTTACCACATACTCTTTGTTTATCGCTTTGCTCTTCTGCCTCCTACTTCCTCACGTTAATTAGATCTTTGAAGGAGGTACTCAATTATAGGGTAATTAAAAACTTTTGTCAAAATATCACTTCAACATATTTTAGTTAGATATTTTATATACAATCGTCAGTGCCATGTATAGAAGTAATTGTATAAAAATAAAGTTTTAACACTATCCTCATATGTTATCAATGAAGTATAAATATAATAAATTTATTTAAAGTTCCATCACATTTTATTTACATCATACTACTAATAAGTAGCTATTGTGTTCTATTATAGATATTAACTTAGAGATAAATATATTTTACAAGATTATTATATTTTATATTTTGTTGTATAAAATATATTCTTTTTATTTTATAGTTGAGTTGCCAAAACAAACTATGGTTGAGTTTTCAAAACTACCCACTACTAGTATTACTACTTTGTCAGGATAGAATAATCATAAGTATGATCTGAACAGCACTGAAGGATTACTCTTATAGATAATAATAAATAACACTATGCAACTATGTCGTCACTTCGCTTCGCTTTATATACGCTTATCAGCACAGCGGTTGGTTTAATTAGTGATACAAATAAAATTATTATTTATTATATAATAAAGTATATTTCCCTATAACGTAGAAAGATAAAAATTAAAAAAATAACCAAATTTTACTACAATATAATACTTTGAAAATTATAGATTATCCTTTAGGATAATCAGGATTAAATATTATTTATAAATTTTATTTCATCAGCCTTTTTACTGAGAAATATTGAGAAGTAAAAATTAGTTTTTATTTTGTTTTGTATTTATTACAAAACTACTAAAGTTTATGAATATTTTTCTCCATATTTCATTCAACTTTTACAAAACTCATATTATTTTATTTTACAGACTACTATATTATTATTTATGATTTACACAGTTCAGTTAAAACATATTTAAAGTGTTTTGTTACAATACATAAGCTGAATAATAATAATATGGATGGATAAAGCCTTAAATTATAATAATTTATTCTACTTATAATAATTACATTAATTACAAACATAGATTATTACTTTCAATCTATAACCATGTACCTCGTGGTTATTCTTACCTATGTATATTAAATAGTGCAACATTGACAATACTCAATCCTGCGACCTCTGGAATACTTGCCTGCGTATTTGTCTTTTGCAAACTGAGTTACTGTACTAACCTTAAGTTTACGGAAGATAAATTTTTAATATTATTTTCAGAAAGTTCAAAATCTGGTTATAAAACTTCTTAAAACAGGCTATATGTGTCCGTCTTTCAACAAATTACGGTATTCTGTGGCCGTAGATGGAAAGTTGTAATACAGACATATGTATGCGAAAGTTGGCAAACTATTTGGGAAACTTGAAAAGTTTCTTAAAGTTCGAACAATATATATTTTTTATGACATATTTTTAGTATATTAAAATAGGATAGTTGGTTTCTGCATATTTTTTTCAATATATAGGATTGATTCAATAAGTCTTTTGTTGCATACATTTATTATACGTGTCATTTTCAGTTTTTGCCATATCATGTTACAGTTACTCCAAACACATCTTCTTTGGTAGGCCTCTTTTTTCATAACAATTCACACTTAAACTAAAGTTATCAACCTAGCGACACAGCGTACCTGACATACCCCGGGTATAAACTAGAACATCATTTTATACCACACGCCGTGGTATCTGTGTTCATAAGGAAGGATATTTGCTACCGTCGCCTTCAGGTTTCTGAAGGTCAGGACCTGTCTGTTTTTTGGCTGCGCATGGACATGAACAACTATGTCAGAGTCTACGCGTACCTCCACAGGTCCCATAGTGGTAATGCAGAAACGGATCAACTCTTGGGCCCTGTCCACGCGAAGATTGACAATCTGCTTTCACAGACTCCCTCCGCCGAAGTCGTAGTCCTCGGGGACTTCAGTGCGCACAATGCCGATTGGCTAGGGTCATGTTCCACCGACTACGCGGGGATATCTGTGTTTGACTTTGCTCTGGCAAATGGCCTGTCCCAACCGGTCAAGACGCACACTCGTCTACCGGACGTGGACAGCCATATGCCCTCTTTGTTGGATCTTCTGCTGACTACACATCCCGAAAAGAACCAGGTGACTGTCGAAGCTCCCTAAGGGTCCTCTAATTATTGCTTGGTACGGAGTGTCCATTGAACGTCTAGTTCGCACGAGACTTGCGACTCGACGCGTTTGGCACAACAAGTCAGCGGATTGGGATGGAACGCGGTCCTTTCTTGCGTCCTACCCATGGCGACCGATTTGTTTCCCTTCCAATGATCCTAGTAACTGCGCTGCGGCTGTAGCTAATGTGGTACCACTTGGTGGCAGACCGCGGCCTTGGTTCGATAAGTCTATCAGGGCTGCAGCAACTGGCAAACAGCAGGCTTATCAAGCTTCTACTAATGCGTTAGTCACTAAGGATTCGAACTCTAGAGTTCTGAAGAGGAAATATAATCGTGCCTCCAGATTGTTCAAACGGAAAATTGCTAGAGCAAAGTTCAAGCATGTCGTCAAAATTGGGGATCACTTGGCAAGGCACCCGCCTGGCACGCGCAAGATCCTGGTGCTTTCCAAAGTCAGTCCGGGTAAGTTTTGTCAGCCATCCCTACCGCCATTGTACACTGGGAACGACTCTTTGGCCCACACGGCAAAAGAGAAAGCCGATCTCTTGGAAATAGTTTTTCAGCAAAAACTCATCCGAAAAGCCCTCCTTTCCTTGGAAGTTCATTAGTCGAGTGGGCCAGATGGTATCTCTCCAGTTGTGCTACGAACATGTGCCCCTGAGTTGACACCAACGCTAACGCATGTTTTTCGATACTCCTGCCTTAAAGGCATAGTTCCGGTCTCATGGAAGTGTGCCCTTGTCCACCCAATCCCTAAAAGAGGTGATAGCTCGGACCCAGCTAACTACAGACCTATCGCCATTATCTCTCTTCTCTCCAAAGTAATGGAGAGCATTATCAACAAACAGCTCCTAACCTACTTCGAGGATCACCAATTGGTCAATGACCGGCAATATGGCTTTCACCATGGTCGATCGGCTGGTGATCTTCTGTTATATCTAACGCACCGTCGGGCAGCTGTTATTGAAAGCAACGGAGAGGGTCTGGCAGTTAGTCTGGATATGGTGAAAGCCTTCGATCGTGTATGGCACAAGGGGCTTTTTTCAAAGCTACCTTCCTATGGACTTCCCGAGAGTTTATGCAAATGGATCACCAGCTTTCTCACTGGGCGGAGCATACAAGTCGTTCTCGACGGTTTTTTCTCGGATCCCAAGCCCGTGATCGCTGGTTTACCCCAAGGCTGCGTGTTATCCCCAACTCCGTTCCTCCTGCACATCAATGATATGTTGGATATTCCCAACATACATTGTTATGCGGATGGCAGCACTGGGGATGCGGTATATTCCGGCCATGCAGGTCTCTCTCAGGAAAACGTCAACGAGTACCAAAAGAAACCTGTGTCTTCTATAGAGACTTCCTTGGGGATGGTCTCTGAGTGGGGTGAACTGAACCACGTTCAGTTCAATCCTTTAAAGACATATCTTTGCGCGATTATCACTAAGAAAACCCCATTTGTCGTATCACCGCTCTTTGAGAGCACTTCCCTCATTGCCTCGCCAAATATCAGAATACTTTGTCACGCCATTTCGAGCGATTGTCAGTTTCGTGGTCATCTGGAGAGCAAGGCTAACTTTGCCTCGATTAAATTGGGAGTGATCAATAGAGCGAGGCAGTATTTCAATCCTGGTCAAAGACTTGCGCTTTACAAAGCGCAAGTCCGGCCACACATGGAGTACTGTTCTCATCTCTGGTCCGGATCCGTTCGGATTGTCGGGAACCCAGTGCTCTGCGAACGGCTGGACTCTTTGGCATTGCGTAGAGTTGTTGCTTCTTTGTGCTTCTTCTACCGCATTTACAACGGGGAGTGTAACGATGAGCTATTTGATCTGATGCCTACCGCCGAATTTCGTCACCGCACAGCGCGCCATTGACTCCTTTACCATTCTCACCACCTGGATATGTGACGATCCTCCATTGTGCGGTTCTCAAGTACCTTTTTCCCACGTTCCACTCGCTTGTGGAACGAACTCCCTTCAGCGGTATTTCCAGATCGATACGACATGGGTACCTTCAAAAAAGGCGTTTAAACCTACCTTAAAGGCCGGCAACACTCTTGTAAATCCTTTGATGTTGCAGGAGTTTATGGGCGGCGGTGTTCACGTCCATTTGTGACCCGCCAGCTCATTTGCCCTCATCTTACATACAAAAAAATAAAGTTTTATGCTGCTGTTGAAGTCTTATGTCTATCTATTTCATATGAAATTTTAAAAATTATATATTTTTTATTTTATAATTAAATTAAAATTTCAACAAAAAAATTTTAATGTGGAAAATTTACCTGGACATTGTACGAATATAATATTGATAGGAATACACGATCAAAATATTGTAATTATTACCGTGATATATCATGCAAACAAACAAACAGCTTTCTGGAATATCAATAATCTGAAAACGTTAAAAGTAAAATGAATAAAAAATGTTTTATTACGATAATATTTCAATTTCGCGTAGCCTTTTAACTTTATTGGCGGTATTAATATGGACAGCTTAAAAGGTATAATAGATATCGATTTCTCTTATGGTGATTAGTTACTCAGTGGTTTAAAATTTGTTTCATACATATATCAACGTAATATTATTGTATCGAAGTTTCAAAAGGACTTTTGTTTTCAAGATCGCGTGACACTTCACTTAAAAGTTTTAAGTTATATTTTCTATAAGATTATTTTTTTACAGATTTAATTATATTTTGAATTCTTGTACTATTTAAAACTATGTCACTTCAAAATTTTTTATTGTTCGGGGATAAAAGAAACAACAAATAACAAGGTGAACAGTACCCTATAAATTTTGATCCCCAAGAGAATGGCGAAATATACATTTTATTTGACATAAACTGTATCTATCTAAACCCATTTTTTACGTTAATTTTTAGCGGTTTTAATTTCAATTCGATATTTCCACGCATTCTCGAAATTAAGGGTCTTGACAGAGAGGCGGACGGAAAACAATGTGATCTTATAAGGGTTCCATTTTTCTTCTTTGCAGAGATGAAACAATACGAAAAGAATTAATTAAACTAATACGTTAAATTAATGACTTAGCTTTGTAAACTGAATTCTAGCTAAAATAATATTTATTTTTGTTTCATAACGAAATTTTAAAGTAAGACAATCAAAGTCAGCTCACTCGGCAGTACCCGTCCTTTATTAAACAAACTTTGGATCATAATTGCACTGTAAATTACTTTCAGACCTCAAAACAGCTTTGCATAAACAATTTCCTGGTGACAAATGCTACCGAGCTGCTTTATGACCGAAAGAAAATGTAAATTAAATTTAAGAACGGACTCTTGATTAAAAATGGCAAAATTCAGGATTATACTTAAAATAGCAGAAGTAAGTAAATGAAATAAACTTGAATAGAGATTATTAGAACGTAGTTTTGCGTGTATAGATATTATACCTAAAATAATATTATACAACAAACTATAAACATAATAATAACTGGGCAACATCCGTACATTAAATATTTTAGTAGTAAACTACAATTACTTTATACGTATTCAATTTGTATAAATCCAATCAATAAAGTCAATCCGAGTTGCATAGCAGTTTTTCAATAAAATTTGTTGTATTCCAAAATTTGTTTCATGTTGTCTATTCATTTTTAAACTATTTCAGTATAACACAGTTGCTTTAATTTTTTGTTTTATTGTTTCAAGTAACTCCAATGAACTTAAAAAGGTTTTCAGTAACAGTTTAATAAAATTAAGTATTTTGCAATGTAGACTTACTTTAAACATCTAATTTGAAATGAAAATATTGCACATTAGTATGGTAGAACTGCGACGCTAAAAAACTTAATATGTTAGAAATTGTGGAATTGATTTATAGTTTGCAAATAAGAAAATGAAACTGGTATTAACTTACTTTAAATTTCTTTGTTGCTGTTATAAAGTTTCTATGTCAATATATTGGATATATTGGATTAGGTTTAAATAAAATAACCCTACTACAAGACTAATTTCTACACAAATTCAAAAAGTCAAGCATTTGATATAAGATATAAGAGGTGAATTGAAAAAAATTGAAAAAGTGAAAGGTGATTGATATAAGAGGTGAAGAAAAATTTGTGATTAATTTTTTATTCCAAGTCTTTTAATGAACCTTTACTGTATTAATAAAAGGGGTTAGGTGTTTTATTATTTCAGTCTTATAAAATTTCTTTGCTTAGTATATCACACAATCTCATACCATTTAAATATGGATAATTTATAATTTCATAACAAGTTACAAGACTAGTTGACTAGTTTTAATACATACTAATCCGAGAGTTAATAAAACTATACAGAAGTGTGAAGTTCACGACCGACATTGAGAATGACGCGCTTACCTTGAAGAACGTATTTCAGAAGTTGTTGTGTGGATGTTACATCGTTGTTATTAACTATTTTTCATTTTATATTTGAATTTTGGAGGTTGGATCAAATAACTATTTATGAGAAGAACGAACTAAAAAAATTCAATTATGTTTTATTGTGTTAACTAGCTTAAAATATTATATATTGTTTCCAATGTTATTATAATACATATTTAAAAATATCTATTGTTTATATTAAATATATAAATATTTTTAATTTGTAATGAAAAATCAATAGATTCCGTAGAAACTGTTTATGGTGCTATACAATTAGATAATATTTGAGGATTGTTTGTGTTTGATATCCAAGGTTTGTGTTTGACATCAAAGGTTGGTCGGTCCAATTCTATTAAATGTTATTAAGCCACGCAAGGATAATGGGAAAGATAGTTTTACCACAAATTTTCGTAGATATAAAAAAGTGGAATAAAGAGGTTAATAAAATTTGAGTACAAATGATTACATGAATTAATATTTATTTAATTAGTTTTCTTTTTTACATTGTGATAATAATATTTTTATAATAATATTTAAATTATCGGATCATAAAATTTTTCTCAACGCTAAACTTTAAAATTTATAAGAGAAATTTGTAACTCTACCTTCTATCTTATGATATATATAGAACAAAATAAATATACAAAACGGTGTAGATGATTTATTAACTTAAAATTGAATAATTTTATTAATTTACAAAATAGGTTTTCTTTGCTGTGAGCAAGTTGGAAACAAGAATGAATATAAGAAATAGATATTATAATTAAAAGAATACAGAAAGATAAGTTAAGAAAGATGTGTAACAAACAAAGATTTCGGATATTACATTCTGGGATTTTAATATGATACAATGCACCTGCGTCTAATCAGCGTCTCCACGGTTCGTGAGAATTTGTTAAGGTGAATTTAACAATTTTATAAAAAATAAAAATATAAGAAATATTTTATTAATAATCACAATTATATAGGAATATAACAAGCTTAATTGTTCATTATCACGAAATCACGACCTTTTTGTTATTCACAACATGCTAAGACCATAATTACAATGCCCCTCAAGCCTTTGATACATTATTTAGATGGCCACGAGCTTTTTAAAATGTTATACGTTATCGAAGTTTCGCAAGTATAAGGGATGATTGATGATTTCTTTTATTTTTTGTTGCTAAATGGTAAAACCACAGTAATGTACGAATGAATGAAATGGGTATAGATATAGATATAAACCTACACCTATTTAAAATTAAACATACATATCGTGTGCATTCTTTATATATTAAAAGAAATAATCTACAAGACCAGATTTTTGGGTCTGCAACTTCCGTGGACCCAAAATAATATACTTACTTTATTTTTTCTTTGCTTTCACCCTCATGTTAATAATAAATTTTATTAAACTATGGTTATGGAATAGTGAAATTAAACACAACCTGTGGGTTGAATTTGTAGAAATTCAAGGTATATTTTAATCTTCAAGTACAGATCTTATCTTAGCCATGACCAATGTTAGTGTTTTGATGAAGATTTTTTTTTTAATAAATTTGAATTTAAAATTTTAACTTTTGTAATAGGCAATAAATAGCATCAATTATATTATTTCCAATAACAGAAATTATATTTTATTATACTTCTAAAACTGATGAATTAATAATTAACAATTCAACAATTCAATTATTGCACTGCACAGGTGTCATTATACCTATGGCATTTCTCAACTGATTTTAATAAAATATTTTAAGTTAACTCGATTTTAATGGTTTGTTTTTTTTTGTCGATTCAACTTTTTTTTTCTTTTAAGAGTGACGGAAGTATGGGGTTTGAAAACCCAAAAAAACATTTTTAATATATAAAAAAGAATCCTAGTTTGTTGTATTCTCTATCGTTTATTTCTAAGACTATATATTCTTATTATGAGTGTGTTCAACACATTTAACCGCATGCTATAGTCAACTCTAACTATTTGGACTGTTGTGAATGTTGTATTAAATAAATAAATATTTTTTAATAAAGGATGTATTTCTTTAATAAAAACGGCATATTAATTTCTTATTGTGCTTCATATATTTTTATTAATAAACCAATATAATATTGTTGTCTTTTAAAATATTCATGACACTCTAATAATATTTGAACCCACAACAGTACAATGCATCACTACCAGTAGTCACAACTTTACGCGAATCGAACCAACAATATACATAAATTTACTCAAATCAAATCCATTGGGGGTTACAATATTCACAAACCTCATTTGTGGGTTGAATGGGTTAAAAATGTTAATTAGATTTATTAATACATGAAACAAAATTAGTTTCATAATAGTCACTTAACAACATTAACGACTATTCAGAAATGTCATTTTAAGTAATTTTTCAGGTGTGTTTCTGATCCAACTGATGTGCTAATTGAAACTTAATTTCTTAGATTTTCACAAGAATAATATAACATATATAACTTTTTAACTTATTTTTATTATTTGTAATTTTAATAATCTTATAAATGCCTTGCAGCAGATTGCAGACAGATTAAAATACGGTGAAAAGTAACTCATAATAGACAATCTTTTACAAAAAGTAAAAAGATATATAAAAATTAAAATTTTTGTTTAAAGACTGAATTTGTTTGTTCTGACAGATCAATCAATAAAAACTGTGCAGCAGCACAGTATAGCAATACTCAGCCGGACCGGACGGAATTGTGTCTTCACTGATACGGGTGAATTCGCTTTAACGAAATCAAAATGGCCAGTCAGTGACGTTTCGCTAGTACTCTAGCACTCAGTCGCCATATTGGCCACTGCCAATATGGCGACTGTGTTTATATGTATGTCAACACCATTAGAATTGAACAAAATATTAGATACTCCGAATTTTGCTGGTATATGTGTGTAGTGAATAGAAACCTAACTAAATAATAAAACATAAATAAATATTAATTTCGAGTCGACAGTTCATACAGTTCTCCTTAAATTGTATATACGAGTATATATAAATAATGGGTGTTTGTTTTTCGAGGTATATAATTTTAGGTTCAAATAAAACACAGTTAAATAGCGTTAATGGCCATGAATTTGGTTTTATTCGAAAATTAATGCTTTGCCATTTTATTTGAATATGATTTCCGTCAAGGTGTTAATCATGTGTGGCTTATCGGCGTAAACCAGAGACTTCACATAGCCCCACCAAAAATAGTCCAGTGGTAATTAATTATTAATTCGCATGATCTTGAAGGCCAATTCACGGGTCCATTATGCGAAATTATTCGTTCACCGAACGTTTCTTTCAATAAATCAATTGTGACATGCGCTGTGTGACATGTTGCACCGTCTTGTTGAAATTACAGCTCCTCCACATTAAGGGCATGCAATCGTGGAACAAAAAACTCAGTGATCATGGTCTTGTAGCGGTCACCATTAACTGTAACGTTTTGGCCGGCATCGTTTTTGAAGAAATACGGACCAATGATTCCACCGGCCCATAAAGCACACCAAACAGTGACTTTTTCAGGATGCATCGGTGTTTCGATAATGGCATGTGGATACTCTTCACTCCAAAATCCGGCAGTTTTGCTTATTAACGTACCCATTCATCCAAAAATGAGCTTCATCGCTGAACAAAATTTTCTTGTGAAATTCAGGATCAACAGTAAGTTCGTTTTGAGCCCATTCACCAAATGTACGGCGTGCCCCATGGTCATGCGGCTTCAATTAATTCGTGAGTTGAATTTTGTAAGCTCGCAAACCCAAATCTTCCCTAAAGTGGATGGACACAGCTCCAATTGTTTTGAGCACGACGCCGAATGGACTCATTTGGGTACGAACTGTACGACGTCTCTGAGGATGCGTGTTGTCCCGTAGAGTAAAAGTGGTGCGCAAACGATCCATGGTTGCTCGAATTAATTGTTCTGAAGGACGATTATACCGACCGTAAAATGGACGAAGAGCGCGATGAGTTTCTCGAACTGAACCATGTTTTTCGTAAAAAATCTGCACAATTTGCAGGCGTTGTTAAGGTGTCAGTCTATTCATGATAAAATAGCAAACCAAACTAAACACAAAACAAATGACAGCTATCAAAATAGCGCGCATATTAAACAGTATTGCCAACTTAAAGTTCTATACCTCTAAAAAAAACACCCAATATATATAAATATAATAACTATAAGTAAAAAATACTTAAATTTGAATATCAAAACAAAAGTTAAAATAAAAACCTAAATTGTACGTCTAATAATTACTTATCCTAAAATGCTAAATAAGTAATAATAATATTAAAAAGTGATATCAACAATGCAACAATGCTGATTTTATACCTTATATTCTGAGTATGCCACTGTA
Organism: Melinaea menophilus ssp. n. AW-2005; assembly: GCA_918358695.1. Taxonomy (NCBI): domain Eukaryota; kingdom Metazoa; phylum Arthropoda; class Insecta; order Lepidoptera; family Nymphalidae; genus Melinaea; species Melinaea menophilus. The sequence continues at coordinate 18,866,936 of OU911048.1, forward strand.
GAAGTATTGGCAAGAGTCAGTTATGTTTAAAATTCTTTACAACACAGATATAGGGTTTCCACATAAAAATTCTATTGAATTTGCAGATGGTAGGAATATTTAAAAGCTGTGGCGACGTTTTAAGGACAAACTAGATAATATTCTCTTTGACCCCGTCTTCATATTTACTTTAACAAATACCAATGTGTTTTCGAATAAAACTTGTAGACTAATCTATTTACGTACAAATACGGTGTAAAATTAATATCGTAAAAGACAGGTATAATCACTTATTTGACAAATTCGTGACAAAAAATATAAACATTATGTTAAAATATTTGTATTTATTTATATTATTTATTGCACAACATACATATCATAAAAACAAATAAAAAATTAAAACAACAAAGAGAAAAATAGAAAATGATGGAGATAGAAAGGCGGCCTCTCACAACGGCGATTTGTTGCAGAAAACCAGTTGTAAGGTTGAAAAACATTTAAAATTCTATGCATCATCATAAATGTACAGAAATACATAAACCTATTTAAAAATAACTTCACACTAATACATAGATATTACATAAATAAAATTATAACCTATAATAATATGTATGTTATTAAAACAATATCTGTAAACAAATACATAAACGATAGTCGTCGTCCTAGATGTCCTTGGATAGAAAGTATTCCTTAACACAGTTATTAAATATTATTAATTATTTTGATTTTCGAATCAAGGTCAGGTATTTTGAGATGAGATAAAATTCTCGATACAGTCGTAATTACACTTTTTCCCTTGTCTTCAGCAACACCATGGATTAGCAGATTTTTTTTCTGCTTCTCATTTCAAAACTATCATGCTGCTTGGATAGCAACTGAACTTACAGTTGTAGGCTTTTAAGGTCACCTAGTACGATGGTTCTGAAGGTACTAAACCGTGTTGCTATATGGGAAATTGAACTTATAGTATTGAATTGAAGAATTTATTTATTTTTGTTCAAACTTAGCCATAGTTATATTGAAGTTGTGACTTCGCTTTGAATGAAATCCTTAATTTCTTCCATAATACCAAGTGATAACAAGAAAGTGTTCTTTTTAATGAAGTGAAAATTAAATAAAGGAGTTGTATTTATCAGTGTTTTGCAACAACAAAATTACTATTTAAATAAGGAATTATTAAAAGAGATTTTACTTTAAAATCTTTCTATACCGATTTTCTTAATAATCCCTATATAACGAGGGGTTTCACAAACGTATATGTATAACCCATAAAGTATACCCAGACTTAAAATATCGATCTGTAAATCACAAAGTATTGACTCAGATGGAAATTGAACAGACATCAAAACACAACCTCGCATAAGCTACAGTTATGTTGAAATTGTATAAAAATATTTTTTCTAATACTTATTGCATAAATTTGACGTTTTTGTATACACAAAAATATGATAGAAATGATCTTATTGTTTTGAAAGCCCGTATAAATAACATTGTTGAGCAAACAATTAAGTTTACTACATGTTATTTTTAAGTGTTTCTATTATGTTTTAATGTCAATCATATTAAATTAATTCTGAAGTCAGTCACTGTCAGTATGATGGAAGACAAAATACTGTTTTGATACAATATTTCCATGTTAATGTTACATGAGGAATATCAAAACTCGAGTTCATGATTGTTTTTATATTCTTATTTATTTTATTATCAAGTTATTAAATGTAGTTTTTTTTATCCAGGTAATTAAAAGTACATTACTATAATAGTTTATTAACATCTTATAAGGCATTATAAAAAGAACGCCGATAATAATTATATTCTCTTATGTGCAGCAGAAAATAATTAACTCATGTATTCTGTTCATAGCTCTGTATATAATACTAACAGTTCAAAAACAGTAGCAACTATTTTGGTCTATTATTTTATAACTTTTAGGCTCCCTACATAAGAATTAAGCAGTTTAAAAATAACATATGCTATCAAAAATATCTAATCTAAGAACATGTAGGAGATGATAAGTTTGTATTTATGTAATTATTTTTATCGTTTATGATACTAATAAGAACAATGAATATCAATATCAAATATTTCATCTAAAAATGTATGTACACGGAATTATTATCTTTGATGAAGAGACCTTATTTTCATCGAATTAAAACAGTGATTTGACAATTAGTTAAAAGTTTAACAATGTTTACACTTCTGTTTACTTTTGTTTTGTATGTTTAGAATGTTGTCTTCTTGTGTTGACAAAATAGGATTTTGTGTCTTCGCTTCTCCATAGATATTGGCGACTACGATTTTATTACGAATTCAATATATTTTAATTGTAATGCGTACTTTATCTACTTAAAATATTTGAGTGTTTATCTCATCTTATTTAATTTTAAATATAAGTAACAAATTAATTCGTATATAGGTGTAATTTTGTTTACACAATGTATAATAATAAAAGTAAAAAAAAATAAAAAGATTTGTTGATAAATATTACATTCGATAAATTTATGATAAATATATTTATAGTAATAAATAAAATCATTACAAATTAATATTAATGACATTAATTTACCACAGTTTCAATACCACTATTTTTTAAAATTAAAAATGTCAATATTTTGACACCTTTTGTTATCATCGGGCCAAGAGCGGAAAATAAAAAAAAATAATTCATGATTACTCTCCCAAGTTATTTAAATTTTGTACAGACAGATTTGTAAAACAAGAACACTCAGTTGAAATAATATTGCCCATATATCATCGTCACCAGGAAACCCATTTTATATTAAACATGTTTTATAAATTTATTTAAATGTTAGCATTATTTTCAATTGTCAATATAATCATAGCCTTCATGGTGCTAAGATATACATATTTCATACCGATATTGTGATTTATAAATAAAACATTTAATTGATTTTAAGTTAAAGAAATAAATATGGTAAGATATTAAAATACTTGTTCCATTATTACTTCATATATATATACAATAAAGACTAAGAATTATATATATTTAAAAACAAAATATTAAGGACAGACGGGATGCTAAACGAACTAATTTTAAAGATCTTATTGAAGGCCTTACGAGGGTACATAAAAGTTGACAGCTGTCTTGAAAAAACTTTATTGAACCCAATTATTCAAATGAGTGAAACAGACCGGCTCAATTACGTTTCTAAGAAAAAATTTATTATGTTCAAAATGTAAATTGAAACATAATATTGATTTTCAATTACTCAAATTAAATTGTAGAAACTAAACTACGTATATGAATATAAAACTACATGGCTGCTCCGATTCTTAAAAAATATTAAAAATGAAAGTTTAAGACGTGACGTCTATAAATGCTGTTTTATTTAAAGAACCTTTTAAATATATTTAAAATGAAATAATTTAATTTAAAGACTACTTATATTTTCCACGCACATTTCAATAACCTTCTATTGAAGAATGAAACTTGAATACAATTTATAATACCTTTTGTATTAAAACATAATTAATATTTTATCATTTATTGCAAAAAATGTTTAATTTTAAGAAATTCAACCGTTTATAAGTCATATAAATAACCGTATAATAACCGTAACAGTAATATAAAGACCGGTTTAAAATAAGAAGTATTTAACGAGCAGATTGCTCGATTTATACGAATAATAAAAAACTTATTTATATAACATGGTAAAGTGGTGTACCACTTACCGATTCATTATGAAATGATAATATAAGCTCGGCACCTTCCAAAGTTATGAATATTAATATTAGCAGCTTGAGCTTTTGAAGACAGTTAGTTTTATGAAATAAAAACGTTAAAATCACATTAAGAGAATTAACAGTGTCAAAGAATGGAATAATCTAATTCTCGCTGTCTTTATAAAAGCTTAACTTAATTTGAAACACAACTTACAATTTTACACGAAATTTGATATGAATGATTATGCGCGATGACAATGTTTCTAATAAAATATTTAACTACATTTTACGGTACACAATTTTAATATCCGCAGGTCTCTAGATAATTTCTGCAATACAGGGTTTTTATAAACAGAGGGTACATGCATATATACCATTTATAAATTACAACTCATAACTAGTGGTTGGTATAGAATGGTATGGTTGTTATGGTAGCCATATAATTGTGTATCATTGCATTACAAAGTTATACGTTATGGAAGAATGAAAAGTGGTCGAGAGACAACTTACGCGTAATTATTCGCTACAATTTTATGCGTGGCCTATCTATATATAAATGCCTTAAGGAAATGGAAACTGTACTTTAAGAAAAGTGTCCTCATCGCACAACTACTTACCGGCGGTACCGTGAATTTGAACGCAGTAACTTCAGTGCTAGTGATGCTCCAAGATCAGATTTGTGTGAAAATTGAGTCATTAAGGCAGACCGCCATATTATCTACAGACAAATAGAGGAGGTCTTTTAAATTAGAGCACCCAGTGTTCATAAAATTTTACATGATATCCTTGGAGTAAGAAAGTTTATACACTGTGGATACCCCATGACTAAGCCAGTTTAAGCCAGAACAAAAAGAAGTGAAAGTAAGTTGGTGTAAAAAAGATTTAAAGACTTACGAAAACGGGACTTCACTTCATATTAAAGACATCATTACGGGTGACGTAACCTTAATTTACTATCTATAGTATTACTTAGTGTATAAATTGCAATGGAAATTATTCTGAAAGACTTTAATAAATATGGCTGTATTGCAAATCTTATTTAGTAACCTACGAAAGAACGGTAATTTTTTATTTAAAATTAGATTTTAAATAACATATTGAATGATGTTCCGATTTATTAAGTTGTACCTTCATAGAAAAAGTCCGTTAAATCTTAACCGACGTTGTAAAAATCAAAGGGATGAAGGAATTTTATTGTTTCACATACAAAAGTTACAGTTAGCCAATAAAAAAGTTAATATACCTGTTTTTCTTGAGCCGGCAATTTACATATATATATATATATATATATATATAACTACTTAGTGAAAGCAGAAAAAAATGGTATGTTATCCACATAATGTTTACAATATTTTTTTGAAATTTAACTTACATACTAATTGAACATACATAATAAAGAATCTCAATTTACAGTTGAAAATATCTTTATTGAAGTAGGCATTTCAATCGCACGCATTCTAATCGTCAATCAAGTGATTTATATAATATACATACTATTTAAATATATTTAAATTTGATTAAGGGCTGATTATTTAATTACAATTGTCCTATTTTAAGAGTTTGTACAAAACATTGTCGCAAATCGCAAATAATTAAGTAATTAAATGCAATGCAATGCAATGAATGCGGTGTCAAGATTTCATTAATATTCGCTTTCAAAGATCAAACGGGGACTACGATGGACCTAATAAATTCTTATATAGTGGCTACACTCAGCACAGGCTATATTGGTGGTACTAGTAGCGTAATCACGTTACTATAATGTTATATTAGGCCTGTTTCATACTTAGCGTTTAAATCAAAACAATAAAATATTGTAATTTCTTAAGGTATTTCAATTTGAGTCGTCCATTATCTCTATCTGCCATAATGCGTAAAAGGAAATATTAATAACCTATATATGTTTAATATCATACAATAAAATAATTAAATAATATTGTTGTTCTAAAAACAATATTTGTTAAATTTATAACATTATGTCATTAATTATAATTGTTATATTTTAACGAGAAAGATAAGTGTTTAATCATATGTTTTTTTAATAAATTTATTAAAAATGTTCAGTTGTACTCCAACCCTTATTTGGTAAATGGAGAAAGCCACTCAATTCGGCGGTGCAGTTGAAACTGTCGGCCGAGATTAGCCTCGTGACGATTTAGAAGCTTTTGTGAAACATTGCTCCGGCGAGCCAGTGGCGATATAGGGTATTAAGCTCTACTGTTCTCTGTTCTAGTTTATTGGTAAATTCTTTGAAAATATAACTTTAATATTGAAATGAACATCGTAGTTTTCTCCTCGTACTAGTTTGCTGGTATATGAAACTACTTTAAGATTGCAATTAACTTAATTATTGGTGATATATTTGAAATATTACGTTATTAAAAAATATTACCAGAAAAATTATATATATAATTTATATATATATAATAATAATAATAATAGTGTTAAACTTCTAACAGAGATAAATAATCCTTTGTCCTCCATTGTTTATATTTACATTTATTATATTTTTCATCTAGAAAAATCGTAATAAAAATGACTGTACAGGAACATGATTCCATAAAAGTGATTAGCGTCGAATCGGCGCGATGGCTTTCATCCATGTTCAGAAACACTGAGGTACGGATTCAGCGGCTGATATCTGCAACGTTCATCGAGAACACAATCAATTATACACTAATCACAATAATACGATCAACATATATAACACAAAAGTCAGTAGTACAACATACAATTTTGTTTTGCTCAAATACCATTTTAGATAATGATGGCAAAAAGTGTTTGTCTAACTTAACCCATTAATAAAAACTTTTTTAAGTTACTAAATACTCGTAACTTAAAGATTAGAAGATAATACCTAAAATATCTACATAAATTAAGCTATCAACCGGCATTTTCTAACATATTTTTTATTTAATACATTTCGGTACAAAGATGAGCAAATACAGCAATAGTATTATCACTTATAAATAAAAATAAAAATAATTTATCTAACATATTTTTTTACTCTAATATCAAAATAATTAATTGTATTCTTAAAATTTTTCAAGTGTTGAACATTTATATATTTATAAACAGAAAATCAAATGGAACGGAATTAATACACACAAATTGTTATATTAAACATATTCAAATAATTCAGGTTTGATATTTGAGTTATACAACTGTGCCAAATTTAATTACGTGCATTATTTGTAATTATAATATAAATATTCATTCGTCGAACAATGAGTGTATGTGAAGTAATATATTATATTATGACTTTTATATGTATACGTTATAGATTTTGATATCTCCATACTCGTTACCTCTGAGTTCGAGAAACAACAAGTCTTACGGATCAATCAAGGTTCGTTGTTTTTTCATAATGAACTATTCATTGTTTTATAATTCAGATATTTGATATGTCACTTTTATTTTGATGTGATATTAGACATACGTAACACAGTACAACTTACCTCTCCTCCTGTGCCTTGATTTAAAATAAATTATTTTTTTGTATCTATTATACATTCATATCTTTATTTTTGCTAAATAATATTTAACAAAATTTAAATAATAATTTATTGTTAGATTTTTTATGCTATAAAAGTATGAAATGTATTTTATTTCATATAATGCAAAAAATAATTGATACTTTGATTGATATAATAAGAGGCAGTTCCATTTCCATTCTTCCTATATAATATGAAATTTAATCGAAATTATATTTCTTTTATAACCTATTTCATAAATAAAGATACTTCAAATTCGCTATCCGTGGTCTTCTCATACTAATTGCAAACTTGCAAGATATCGGCTTACTTAGAATCTTATTTTACTTCTCCCATTGCTCCCATTTAAATCATTTACCATTTTTTCATCAATCTCTGTTTTAAAGAAAAAACATTTTTAGTGTTGGTAAAAATGTTACTTTGAAAAAAAATATAGTATATGATTTAAAATGTATTTTCACGAACGAACTTTGTTCGTTCTGTATTGTTTTCACTTTTTTCGGATAGATGGATGTATGGATGTCTGTGGATAGGTAAAATTTTCATTACTTTCGAGAGATGGCGCTGTTTATAATTTACTGATTTAGTTTATTTTCATATTTCGTTATATTACTATTTTGTATTATTAATAATAATCACACTTTTTTGTAATTTTTTAGTAATTATAGATAAACATGTATTTAACATTTTCTTTTCTTCAATAAGTAATAATTTTTTTTTTACTTAAAATAAAGGTTTTTTTTTAACATTTATAATTTGGTCAAAGTTCGTTCGGGAAATACAACAAACAATTTCTTTGCCTAAGGTTATATTTTTTCATAATTGTATCAATTTCATGATACAATTATGAAAAAATCACACATTTTTGTTTGTCACATAAAGCCGTTTAAAACCTTGGCAAGTTTCTATGAGGTCACATAAGAGTTGACAGATATCTTATACTTTCCTTTTCTTTTAAATTAATATCAGTAAATAAGGTTGATTTAGAAATAATTGTATAAATTCATTTATTAATTTTAGTTGTTAGCTTTTCCTTTTTTTTCATAACTTATAACTATAATGATTTAAAACAGGTAATAATTCCAAATTTCTTTATCCATTTAAAGAAGAAAAATATTCTTAGAAGCCTAAAACCCTTTTCATTGGAATATTGCAAAGCACAATATTGTCAATTAAATACAATATTGCATGTTTTGGTTTGTGAACTTGATATAAATTTTGAAAACAAAAAAAAAGCAAGACCAAAACTTTTGCAACTCACATTGTTCCACTGCACTGCGCGCGGTTTGCATCTCAACAAACTTAGTCTAAGATTTGTAGGATTTAGACGATTTTGGATATACGATTTATTTAGTTCTAAAATTAAAGTGTGATTTGCTGTATTAAACGGGAAGTAAAAAGTATATTCAAAACAATCTAAAGTGAAGCATACTTATTTTACGACGTACATATATGTCACTCCCTTGCCTTCTTATTACTTTATTTACTACTACTCGTAGATGTTGCTATCGTCTTCGCTCTTAAAATCCCTTCCTGCACTTCTCGACTTAAATATATTTCAGCTATAATTAGTTTAATAGCTGATTCGATTATCCAACTCCTTTCAAATAAAAATTAAATTTATGCTTGAAATGATTTGATTAACAAATAAATCAAAAGCTAAAAAGAATATTATGATCTATTACTGCAATTTGGACTTAAAAAAATACTTTCTTAAAATATCTTCCAAGAACATGATTATATTTTCTTTTTAATTATATGCATGAAAAACAACTATGTAACAAATATGCTTACTAAGATAATTGTCAATTGGTATAATTCTGTCAGAAATATTTTGCAAAGAATATTAAAACTCAAACTTGTTATGACGTTATAAATGTCTACCAAAATAAAATTCGTTAGATTATACAATCGCCTTAAAATTGTCACTTGAATAAAAGCTATGTAATTGAAAAGATGAGTTTCCTATATACAAGAGAATTCGTATTTGTTAACTGGATATCGGGACTCAATAGTGTGGAGCGACTTAAAACTACAAACAACTGGCGGGAACTGGAACATATGCTCCGCTGTCGACGAATATTTTACTAACAAAAGCAAGCCTTTTAACAATAATTTTTTGTTTATACTCTACACTATGATTGTATCTAAGTATAATTAAGCTTCGTCTCCCAACATTTAAAGTTTTGAGTTTAATTTTTTGCACTTTAATTAATCGTTAAGTTGCTAGTTTAAGTAAATTTCATTTCATTAACTAACACTATTAGAGGTGAACTTTATTTTACTGTTTTATCACTAATAATAATAAAAGTTTATTCTTAACTCTAAATACTATATGCGATTAGGAAATAATATTTTTATAAATCATAAGTCGGAACCTCTTGCGGACAGCTAAAACAAATTTAGAAATATTTGTATCTTAATAATTACTAATATATGTATCTGTTACAAAACTAACAGTATTCTTGTCTTCATATTTTACAATATATGTTTATTAGTATGTTATATTCTAATGAGCCATGTATTTTTATAATCTTTCTTTATATGACTATAATTTTTACATTTATTTTAGTTTAATTAAGTTAGGTCATCGTCTTAAAATACAAATTTTAATTAAACAAAATGTGATAAAACTTATATTAAATAATTCAAATTATACTTTTCTTTTAAATGATTATATATCATGATATTTAATTTATATAGTATAAATACTACTTCTATTATAAATATTTTTTATGAACCAAAAATGCTTTCTAAAAAGTAATTATTTCTTTTAAGTTTATATGTAATGTAAGTTCTTAGGAAACCCTCCGAAGAAGTGACGGCAGTCCCTATAAGTAATCCCTATACATATTGAAAGCAGTTGTTTTGTAAATTTTGACTGTTAGCTTAGGTTTTCTTGTTACATTAAGTACGAGTATTTTAATTGAAATGATTATTTATCGATTCAAAAAATTTGTTGACTTTTAGCTTTAAAATAAATTAATCAAACTAAGAAAAAAATTAAAGTACTTCGATCTGAGGTAATACTTAATAATCACTTTAATTATTACTATTTAGGTTTTTTTAGTGGTGCAGGGTCATAGTAGCGGCGCCTTCCATTTGAAACCTAGCGTGCGTCGCTATAATTTTGTTGTAGTCCGTTAACCGCCTGAGTTTGTAGTGAGTGAGTTTGACGTGTCTAAGTTGAAGAGCATTTACAGTGGCAGGATATTTAGTATGGCATATAACTTTGTATAGCAATGATGCTACAAATACAAAATATGAATTTTTGTATTTGTTACACAGTCTAAATAAACAATATGATAATAAAATTAAACCAATATTTTATGAACAAAAAAAGTTAATTTCCAATTTTTTTTCTCCAAAACTACTATTATATATATTTTGGTTTTATTTTATAGACTATTTTGATATTAAAATAAAACAGAGCTTACAGATAACAAATAGATAATGTCTATGACATAAATATTTTTTAATGTGTAAGAAAGTTACTTCACGCCATATACTGTTGTTAGACAAATATAGTGGACAAAACTGATTCATTGTTTAACAAGAAGATACTAATTAAAATAATTTTGATGGTAATATATTGATGTAATATTATAGATATTGTAGATAAAAATTCAGTTATGAAGAAAATGCGATACTTTTTCACAAGTTATTTTAGGTAGATTCCATAGATGAATCTACCTATTGCAATCGATGCGATGATGGGACCCAGACCCCAGAGTAGGGGCGCTACGCCGTTTATGAACTGGAGATTGAGAATCCATCGAAAAAAAAAAAATTATACATCCGGATATATATATGTGTATATATAATCCATCAGTCCAAATACATCGTAGGCGAAATCTGACTTCATAAGTCGATAGGATAAATTGAGAGGACAAACGTAGCATCTCGTTTTTTTGGAAAAAGTGAAAGGGGGAGCTGGGAGGGGGGTGAAAGTGCAAACCTTTGGGACACGTTACAGGTCGCAAATATTGACGGAGGATTTTCAAACTCGGTATACACATTCTTAAGGACAAAATAAAGGTTAAGTTCTTGAACGGGGGAAATCGGTCGGGGGGTTGGGGGGGTTGAAAGTTAAAAACCGAAAAAAGTTACAGAAGAAGGCAAAATTTTATGGTCGGAAAAATCTTAAAAAATTAACAAATTAAAAACAAAAATTTTTTGATGATACTCCCCGTTTAGGATTCACCCAATATATGCAGAGTGACCCGTCATAAGACTCGTAATAACCAGTAGAATACTGCTGGCTAGCTTTTCGATGCGACCGACGGGAATCTACCTAACACGATCGACCCTGTCGAACGAGGTATTTTTAAAAGCTCTGGCTTCTAAAGTCCACACGGACAGAATCGCTAACAAGGCTAGGCGTTAATACACAATAAAAACTTTAAAAATAGCATATTAACGGTAACGAATTGAATTTTGTTTATATTAACCTAATATTTATATCTTCGATCCATATTATTATTATTACAAAATCGAATGAAAGGTGGGAATCTAATTTAGAAGATAACTAATTTATTAGATAAAAAATCTCCAATAATTGTTCCAGTTTTGGTTTCTAGCTCTATTGGTTCATTGTTAAGCTTATTTGTACATATTTTTAATTAATAAACCAAAAAATATTAATTGAATACAAATGTATTCAAATAATATTATTTGAATACTTTTGTATTCAATTAATATTTTCTGTTTGATATTTCAAAACAATAATTAATTATAAGTGTTTTAAATTCTGAGATTTAATAGCCTCCGAAAAAATTGTAGAATAGTAAAAAAAACAAGATTTAACTTGGTCGGTTTTATAAGACAGACATATTATTTGACAGACTACTTCGGATTGTATAGCAACTAACTTTTAAATGAAGAACAGGACGGGCCTAATTAGATTATCAGATAGGTTTTAGTGGACTTTAAAAATTTAAAATAATAAAACGTTTTGTGTTACTTTCAATAGCCCTTATAAATATTTCTTAAATTTCTATAGAATTGTTTGTAATAAATTAAAAAATTAATCAAGAAATGTATTTTATTTGACCGGAGAGATCTTGTTAAGTATAATTTGTAATCAAGTCTTATACAACTAGAGGCTGACCGCTCGGGACGAAACAATTTCATTACAAGAATGCTTGTTATAGTTATAGCAACCGCGCTTTTATTCGTTGGTCTTTTACTTATTTTCTTAAAAGTTGTATTTATATTGTGTAAGAATAAAATTTTTATTACAAGAGTATGAAATGTAAAAGTATTTTTTTTTTCTTATAATAAATTTATTCTTAAATATATAAATTGCTTGGTCTTCAAAATATATAAAAGTATCTTGTCCTATCCGATTTATTTGTGACCTAAAATTTGTGTTTATATTATGATTAATCGATTACACAGGCACACAAAAAAAAACATCATGAACCAGAGGAGAGACCCCATTATTCTTAGGTTTTTGGGATTTTTTTTATTTTTTTTTTTATTTTTTTAAAGACCATAGACATTTGTCCATGCCTTTCATTGTGATTTTAAACAATTTTATTACGAATTTAATTGCGATGGTAACTTCGCAGGAAATTGTACACAAGTTTTCCAAAGCTATTTTAGAAATTGATAATAATAATAAATAAAGTAAATAGTAGTTGTAGTAAGCTAGGTTATTAAGTTCACTAGCTTTTTCATAGCCTCGGAGTCACGGTGAGAAATTGCCATCTTGAGGTTGTACTCTACAAGAGTTCTATCGGAGGTATCGCCGGCCCGCCTAATGAATCTCACAATGGCGTCTTCGTCGATATCCGTGTAGTACGTAGAACTTCTTGTGTGCCTAGATAAAGCCACCACTGCGTGTGGGACACTTGTCAGGTACGATTTTGGTTTGGATTTCGTTTGGATGATTATTACCGACTCGTATGTTAATCCCTGAGCTTCATTGATAGTGAGGATGCGCGAGTTTTCCCCTTTTCCGTACCCTAGGTTTGTAAGGTCCGCTTTTTCAGTCTGTGTGTGGACCAGGTACAGGGTATTAGGAAAGTCAGCTTCGATGGTAGCACCCGTAAACCTGACTGTTCTCAGAGAGCGAGTCAATGAATGGGCTGAGTATATGCCGTTGTATACCTCGTTTAGAGCATAGCTTACGTCCAGGGGACATCGGTAGGTTCTTAAATCGGTTCTTAAATCGGTAGGTTTTTGGGATCACTGAAACCGAATATGACAATAAAAACTAATTTTAAATGCCCGTTTTCCCGCTAGCACCCCCTTACTACCTCTTAAGGGGTGAAAATTGAAATTTTTGTATAAAATCAAGATAGATGTGTATTTCTACGTTTTTTGGGATGCTGAAACCGAAAATGATAACTAAAAATAAATTCATGACCACTATCACCCCCTACCACCCCTTACAGGGGGTGAAAATTTAAATTTTTCTATAAAATCAAGATAGATGTGTATTTCTACGTTTTTTAGGATGCTGGAACCGAAAATGATTACTAGGGGGTGGTATTGAGTAAAAAAGGTATCAAATTCACTTTTGGTTGTCATTTTCGGTTTCATCATACCAAAAAACATAGAAATACATATTCATCTTTATTTTATACAAAAATGGAAAACTTTACTCCCCATAAGGGGTAGTAAGAAAGTGTTAATGGGTTATGGAGGTCTTGAATTAATTTCTAGTTATCATTTTCGGTTTCAGCATCCCAAAAAACGTAGAAATACACATCTATCTTGATTTTATATAAAAATTGAAATTTTCACCCCCCGTAAGAGTTGGTGAGGGGTGTTTATGGATGATAGAGGTCTTAAATTTATTTTTAGTAATCATTTTCGGTTCCAGCATCCTAAAAAACGTAGAAATACACATCTATCTTGATTTTATAGAAAAATTTAAATTTTCACCCCCTGTAAGGGGTGGTAAGGGGGTGATAGTGGTCATGAATTTATTTTTAGTTAGCATTTTCGGTTTCAGCATCCCAAAAAACGTAGAAATACACATCTATCTTGATTTTATAGAAAAATTTAAATTTTCACCCCCTGTAAAGGGTGGTAGGGGGTGATAGTGGTCATGAATTTATTTTTAGTTATCATTTTCGGTTTCAGCATCCCAAAAAACGTAGAAATACACATCTATCTTGATTTTATACAAAAATTTCAATTTTCACCCCTTAAGAGGTAGTAAGGGGGTGCTAGCGGGAAAACAGGCATTTAAAATTAGTTTTTATTGTCATATTCGGTTTCAGCGATCCCAAAAACCTAAGAATAATGGGGTCTCTCCTCTGGTTCATGTTTTTTTTTTTTTGTGTGCCTGTGTTATTATCAATATATCAATTTTAATAAAATCGGTAGATTCGTTTGTAAATTAAGAGACAATTTTGACAGAAATAATAATATTTTTTTCTTTGACTAGCCACCAAAATAAATTAACCTGCCGGCTTATTATTATTCTAAAACATAGAGCTTCTTAAGATAGTTAGATAAATAAAAATATACTGTTCCGGAGAGCAACGCTAAGCTAACCACAAAAGGATTGGGTGTGATTAACAGAGAAAGCCAGTACTTTACGCAAAACCAGTGACTTGCAATATATAATAAATATATATACAATAATTATATTTACTAAAGTCCATCACATATCCCGTACATCAGATTAGTTACTAGAAATTAATTTAAAGACTTAAAATTCACAAGTTTATTATATTCAAGGTAAATCAATGCACTAGTATAAAAATAAAATATGTGCATCGAAATCTTTAGACAATATATTGTTGACTTGCTAAGTTGCATTTTCAAGATTCAATAATCTGATGATATGGATATCACTTAAGTAATACTTAGGTTTCATCAAAAGTGTATTAATCTATGTCATTATTGATAGAAACTTATTAGCAGAGATGTTTGTTTAATTAAGGACATAAATAAAATTGTTGTTTTGTTTCAAATATGTTTCCCCAATATTATGTAGCAAAGTGAAGAATAAGAAAAAGAATAAGAAGAGAGTTTCCTGCAAAATATTACGATAAATATGGATTAGCTTTTGAAAGTCACGATTGAATAGTATTAACAAATTTTATTTTTCTAAACACTTTCAGAAATATTCAATCATATTAATTTGGTTATTTTCTTTTATTACTATTGTTATAAGATTATGAATATATTTCCCACACTTCGGTTAACTCTTATATTAACTAATAGAATATAATAATAATATATATGTAATGTATATCACATATTAATGTCTTATTAATTATTACTCAGACAGTTGTGTTAAATGATGTTTTAAGAGTTTTGCCTAATTATAATTTGGATGGATAGCGCCATTTATTACATTAATTTACTCTATTTGTATCAATTACATTATCCCAGCATAGCTCTTTATTTTCATCTATAGAAATGGTGCTCATGTTATTCTTACTTTTATATTTAAATAAACATATATATTTTACCATATATAAGATAAGTAATGCAATACGCGCACCGCTCAATCCGTGCCTGTCTTTTACAAACTGATTTACTATAAGTTTAAAGAATCATTATTTTTATAAACCTTTCAAACAGTAAAAAAAAATATGGAAGTAATAAAACTTTTTAAAACAGGCTGTCTGTGTACATCTTTTGACAAATTACAGCATTCTATGGCGGTAGGAAAGTTGTAATACTGACAGATGCGAGAGCAAACTATTCGGGTAACTTGAAAAGTTTCTGGAAAAATTATGGGTAGTTTGCCGGAACTGCGACTCGACGACCGCCAGTTTCTATATTTTTACTCCTATTAGAAATTCGGGTGGCGTATCTTTAGCAATTAGAGTTGGATATGTAGACAGAGACTTGTTGTTTAGAATTATTTTATATTTCATTACTTTATACCTAACAATTGTAAAATTTAATATATAAATCAAACAAATAATTATGAAATATATATTATATATAGTAAATCATTATATATTTGTTGGTTCCTTCTCGTGTATAACAAATATAGTCAAGAAAGAGATTTGTATTTTTCTTTAAAAAAAATTCAACTTCTTTCATTAAAAGAATTATAAAAAAATCATTTATATAATACCGCTCCAACGAATAACCTCAATCAATAATGGGCACATAATTAAAATTTAAAAGAGAGCTAATGCTAACGAGTTTCTCGTTAATAAAAAAGTACTGTCGTAATACCTTTGATGATCAAAAGGATTTTTCAAATTACTTAACATTATCCGACAAAAATAAGATTTTTTAAAATTCAATACCAATTATGATATTGGATTACGAAAACGAGTTTCCTCAATTAAGGTAAAATTCTTGTTTTAATGATAATGGGCTTGTCTTATAAAAATAAGCCTTAAATAATTTTCTTTCTATATTTTTGATATGACTCAATAAGCAATACAATCATTGTAATACTTGTAATAAATAAGAAATATTTCCAACTTCCATCGAAACTATTAATAACATTCATTTTTCTTCCGTCAATGTTTTTCGAAGTTTGGTATTTTCACATGAAATAATCATAATAATGATGGATGAACTATTACTTCACAAAACTATACCACATGAATCAGATGTTGCGAATAACATTAAATATTGTTAGTGTATTAAACTGTAAAAGTTGGTTCCGACAGATTTTATTAAATTCAAAAATGATGAATATTTCGGATTGATTCAATAAGTCAAATTGTGGCAGGCTTATATATACGTCTTTGCTATATCATTTTTCAGTTGCTCTATCCATGCCTTTTGCGGTCGCTAACCTCTTTTATAATAATTTACATGTTTTATGATACATGCTCTTCATTCGAAATGCATTACCGTTTCACAGCTTATAATGATTTCTCACCTTTTCATCACTCATGCGAGTGTCAAACTTTCTCTTACATACATATTGCTAACTTTTCTTCTTAACATTCTCATGACGCCATACGTCTATGTATTTGATATTACTTTAACAAATTAAAACAATTAATTTTAAGTGTCAAAAAATTTGAAAAAAAGTATTTTTAGTATGTTTGTTTGCAATAATATTAAAAATTAAACATAAAAAAAACCGATTCGTTATTATAATATTAAAATTAAGCTTGCCTTATGAAAATAATTTATGGTATTAATATTACCGCTTAAAAGGTATATACATCGAATTTTTTATTTTGCGATGACTCAAGGTTTTTAAATTTGTTTCTATAACATTATTTCAAAAGTAATATTATCATATCGAAATAGAAATTTTTAACGATATTTGGTTTTTAAGATTAATATTAATATATTGACTAGAATCTTTGATATCTTAAGAGCCTTTTCTTAATGTAAAATATTTTATACATGTGTAGCTGGTTATTTGGTCAGATTAAAAAAATATATATGTATACATTACTTAGCTATATTTTATTTTTGTTTGAGCAACTTATTTTATTGACATCTTTTTAAATTGTGACGTCAATGAATTTCGAGTCTTATAGAATATGTGTTTATAAATAAAACAACGCATTTTTTATTAAAAAAAGCCGGACAAGTGCGAGTCAGAATTGTCTTCGGAGGGTTCAGTGGAAATTTGTAGATATAACTTTAGTTAACCCATTAAAGGTCAAATGAAAACTACAAATATTATTTTCGATTTTTTGTTATTTTTATATTAAAGTAAGTAAAAAAGAAAATATTAATTTAAAAAAATATGAAAAATTTTGTTTTTCACGAAAATATAGGGGTGTACTCAATTGAGTACACTGACCGCCTAAGTATGAAAATTATCCAACCACGCTTTTTTAACACAAAGTGTTTTCAGGCATTTCTTACATTGCCAAAGCACTCTAGAACTGCAAACTACACACCGCAGCTGTTTATTAATTTTATTGGGATAATATCCAACTCCATCTTGACGTAGGCCTTCGACAATTTATGCAGCTTGCCTTGATTTTCTTTGTTCACCCTGTTGTCGTCGACCAATGTGACGTCGGAACATGAGCTGATCCATAGGATTATTATTGCACATTACATGTAAGTGCCGGGCATCAGAAACAGCCATATCTATCAAATATGTAAATATAACCCACCACCACTTATTGTTCCGTGAACACCAATTCTATATAATAAGACAGACTGGTCAAGTTCATCAACATCTCCCATATTTTTATTATAAGTTTAGAACAAACGTGGTATGTCTTCAATCTAACGAACAGTACATTGGTTCTCCAGGTAGCTTATGGTAGCCAGAAATTATCAAAATCCCAAAAGAAAATTGTCATGTCAGTGGAATCTAGCTGAAACTCGTATCTATTGTTTTGGTTAGCATATAGTTTGCTATTAGATATTATCATATCCATTACCTTTTCAAGTATTTGTACAGGGTTGAGGCCCTTTAGTTGTTCATCAATAGCACTTTTCTTATCAAAGACTTCAGTTGAACTCTGAAAAGTCAAAGAATATGAAGGGGTACATTTGCACCAGTTTGGATTCGGATTCAAAGAAGATTGGCGGGTAGCATCATCACTGACACTGTGCGTAGATTCCTCGCTACCATTATCCTCTCGATGCCTAATTATCTCAATAGTACCAGGTACTTTTTGCGGTATGGGACACGCCGCCATATCCTCGTACGCACCCTCCTTTTCATCAGTCAATCTACTTGAATCAGGTGGTATGATAGCCAGGTCAGGTTCATTATCTTCAATATCCTGTAACACACCTTCGATAGCTTCCTGAAACCTATGGTAACTATTTTGAGCTGTAAATCGCTGTTTCTTCATTGCATAGTATCTGAAAGAAAAAACTGTTATTTTAGTTACGTATGTTGTCAGTGTACTCAACTGAGTACAGTTACATTTACAAGATTCTAGTTTTATTTCAGTTATATGTAATTAATTTAACAGTTTCTAATATATTTCCTTTACATCTAATCTAGCGAAATAAATCGAAATAAAACACTTAGAAGCACTAATTACTTTAAAAAATCTAAAATAATGTACTTACCTCGATGACGTTTCCGTAACACAACTTTAACCGACACTTTTAAAATAAAAATGTCGCACTATCCCCTTATTATTTATGAATACACTTAAAGGACCTTATAATTAAGTAAAATAATGAAGTACCCCACGCACACTTAAAAGTTCTGGAATATATGCCTAAAAATATAGCTGTACTCAAATGAGTACGGTGACTTCTAATGGGTTAAGCATGTATACAAATAAACCTAATAACTACTAACTAACTAACTACTACTAACCCAATAAAATATTTGGTTTTGTATAAAGGTTTAGTAATGATCAATGTTTTATATTTTAATTATATTGGAGCGGGCGAGTTAATAATACATGTTAATAAATAACAATTTTAATATAAAAAGTACATTTTAATAACAAAAAAGGCAATAAACCAAAAATGAAGCAATCAAAATCATCTTAGCGCTTTATATAATCTGTATTAAGCTGTAAGTACAGTAATGATCATGATAGTCCAATTGTGTATTGTGATCAAGTTTAATGAAACACGTTATTTATTAAACTCTTACAATGCTGGAAAACACACAGGAAAATTAAAAAACAAGTCTAATACAATCGACTCGAAATGCATAGCAGCTTTTTAATAAATTTTGGAGTAATTTTGGTATATTATATTTTTTAATTTTATTTGATGTTTTGTAATCGACTTTGTGAAACTGATAATGACTCAGAATATACAAATAGTTTCATATAATAAAAATATTTATTAATAGTTTCAAATAATCGCGTATTTTGTGTAATTTATTTTAGAATGAAGTTACCTAAAATATCTTCATTTCATTCATTCATTCATTCATTTTACATATATTTCATATGATATATTATTACAACATTAGTGTACTGGAACTGGGACGAATAAAAACTTAATATGTTAGCAATTGTATTTATAATTTTGTATCTATTATTTTTTTCTTTCTATAAGAGTATTTAAATAGAAGTCTTTGGACTAAATTCAACAACCCTACTGCTCCAAGTGTAATTCCTCCTTAAATCCAGAAGGTTAAGAATTTGAATCATGAAGTGATGAAAAGTTTTGTGATTAGTTTTATATTCCAAGTTCTCAGTCTATACACTAGCCTCTACAACTGAAACTTTATTACTGTAATGTAATTGTTTTATATCTTATAAAATATAAGTTACTTCGTTTATTAAAAAAGGGTTTTCGTTAGGCTCTGTTTCATATTCATATTCTTTTTTTTTTTTTTTTTGTTTTAGAGGAGGGCAAACGAGCTTGCGGGTCACTGTTGGTATATGATCACCGCCGCCCATGAACTCTTGCAACATCCGAGGATTCACAAGAGCGTTGCCGGCCTTGGAGAAAGGAATATATGCCTTTTTTGAAGGTACCCATGTCGTATTGATGTTAATATAGTAATGTATAAATAATAATTTTGGCGACTGATTTGGGACGCCCTAACCGGAAAATTTATATTTTTGGAAATAGTTTTAAGAACTTTGTAAACCAAAAATATTACCAAATGAAAATGAATAATGAATGGCGTAGTCCCGGTCTCATGGAAGCGTGCCCTTGTCCATCCGATCCCTAAAAAAGGTGATAGCTCGGACCCAGCTAACTACAGACCTATCGCCATTACCTCCCTTCTCTCCAAAATAATGGAGATTATTATCAACCGACAGCTCCTAACCTACCTCGAGGATCACCAGTTGGTCAATGACCGGCAATATGGCTTTCGCCATGGTCGATCGGCTGGTGATCTTCTGTTATATTTTACACACCGTTGGGCAGCTGTTATTGAAAGCAAGGGAGAGGGTCTGGCAGTTAGTTTGGATATGGCGAAAGCCTTCGATCGTGTATGGAACAAGGGGCATTTTTCAAAGCTACCTTCCTATGGTCTTCCCGAGAGTTTATGCAAGTGGATCACCAGCTTCCTCACTGGGCAGAGCATACAGGTCGTTCTCGACGGTTTTTTCTCGGATCCCAATTCCGTGAACACTGGTGTATCTCAAGGCTGCGTGCTATCCCCAACTCCGTTCCTCCTGCACATCAATGATATGTTGGATATCTCCAACATACATTGTTATGCGGATGACAGCACTGGCGATGCGGTATATTCCGGCCGTGCAGGTCTCTCGGGAAAACGTCGACGAGTGCCGAAAGAAACTTGTGTCTTCTATAGAGATTTCCTTGGTGATGGTCTCTGAGTGGGGTGAACTCAACCACGTTCAGTTTAATCCCCTTAAGACACAAGTTTGCGTGTTTACCACTAAGAAAACCCCATTTGTCGTATCACCGCTCTTCGAGAGCACCCCCCTCATTGCCTCGCCAAGTATCAGAATACTGGGTCTCGACATTTCGAGCAATTATCAGTTTCGTGGTCATCTGGAGAGCAAGGCCAAGTTGGCCTCGAAGAAATTGGGAGTGATTAATAGAGCGAGGCAGTATTTCAATCCTGGCCAAAGACTTACGCTCTACAAAGGGCAGGTTCGGCCACACATGGAGTACTATTCTCATCTCTGGTCCGGATCCGTTCGGATTGTCGGGTACCCAATGCTCTGCTAACGGCTGGACTCTTTGGCATTGCGTAGAGACGTGGCTTCTTTGTGCGTCTTCTACCGCATTTACAACGGGGAGTGTTCCGAAGAACTTTTCGATATGATGCCTGCCGTCGAATTGCATCACCGCACAGCGTGCCATCGACTCCTTTACCATCCCTACCATCTGGATGCGTGGCGATCCTCCACTGTGCGGTTCTCAAGGACCTTTTTTCCACGTTCCACTCGCTTGTGGAACGAACTCCCTTCGGCGGTATTTCCAGATCGGTACGACATGGGTACCTTCAAAAAAAAAAACAATATCAATCTCAATATCAATTAAAATATTCAAATCATTATAATTAAACTAAAATGTCAAAAAATATTTAAAAAAGTAAAATACAATCATAATAAATTTAAAATACGTGTGTCATCAAATTATTTGTATGTCAATACTATTCAAATTATCCTTTAAATATTCTTCATAACTATAATAAATCTTTGATGTCAACAGTTGTTTAATTTTATTACAAAATAGTGTCCTTTTTAATTTCTTTAATTTGATTTGGTAACTTATTGTATGGCTAACAATAAGTACCTTTTTTTACTAAAGCCATCATTTTGTCACGAGGGTAATCTAAATGTTATTTTCTACGACTGTTATATGTAGTTTCATTTAAGTGAAACAAGTGGCGTTGTTTTCGTGTTAACATTAACATTTCTAGGATATAGATGGAAGGAATTGTTAATATTTTAAATTTGTCAAACCAAGGCCGGCAGCTATCTGTAATTTTTATACGTGCTTTGGGCGTATATATTTTTTTTGACAGATAACTATTTCGTGTGCATTTGTAGCATTTCCCCATAAAACAATACCGTATTTAATCCAGGCGTACGCATAAGCATAATACGCCGAAAGAGCAACATTTATATTCGTCCCCTTTTTTATTTCTCTTAAACCGTAAATGAATTTATTTAATTTATTTTTAATTATGTCAATATGTGAATTCCATGTCATATTACTATCTCAACCTGTACCTAATAAATTAAAATTGTCTACAATTTCCTGCGAAGTTACCATCGTAATTAAAATCGTAACAAAATTGTTTTAAAATCACAATGAAAGGCATAGACAAATGTCTATGGTCATTAAGATTAAAAAAAAAAAAGTGTGGAATAGATTGAATAAGTGGTGCTTCTCTCGATTTCACTTGTTCTAGGGTATTGTTACTTTTATTTTTGAAATCTATAGAGACGATTTGCTTTCTGTTAGTTAAATACGACTTTAGCCACTCGTAAGCTATTCCCCGAATGCCAATGTTCCAAATTTTCACCAGTAATGTTTTATGACATACCCGGTCATGCCGTTAGTCTTAATAATGAACACAAAAGTAGTAGGTAAGAATATTTCTTACTCATTACTTTTATCACATTTTATTATTTACATATATTTTCTAGATGAAGGGAGAAGGTTATAAGGACTTCTTCTGTAGATAAACATTATCTATAGTATATTGTTAGTATAATAAAATCACATATTATAAAAAAAAAAGCTAAAACGGTCCAAAATTCATGATTAATTGAACTTCAATAGGTATTAATGTTGAGCTATGCTTGTTGTTGAGTTATGCTTAAATGTATTTTTGCGACATATAATTTAAGGAAATCAACTTCTTTAGGCGTGAGCAATAAATCTTCCTTCACTAGGTTAATGGTACCATAAAAATTTTCGTTACACTCGAGGGAAGGAAATTTATGAGGTAAAGCAATTGTCGGTGCAATAAATACAAAATAATTCTTGGCACAAAATTACAAACTCTCGAAAATAACTTCGAGCAATTTTAAAGATAAGTGGAATCTTTACTGTAATAAGTGTATTATTTATAAATTTTTGCTAAAAATACTTTGGTAATAAAATTTATTACTATTAACATTGAATTCATTTAATTTTCGGTACTAAAAATAAGTTAAATGTAATATTATTTTAGTCTACTAATCTTTACTTAATTTAACGGAATTTATACCGTTTAAATATTGATAAATAAATAATTACAAGACTAGTTGACTAGTTTCAATACAGACTAATGCGAGAGTTAATAAAAGTATACAGAAGTGTAAAGTTCACCGGCGAGACCCTACACGACCGACATTAAAAATGAAGCGTTTACTTTGAAGAACGTAGTTCAGAAGTTGTTAGTTAAACTTAGTGGGTGTTACATCGTCATTATTAACCCATAACGCGACACATGAGTTTGGGACACTCATACGGGAATTTCGAGTTGTTGAGGTGGCTACTCTGCTCACTCTGAAGGTAAATTTGTGCAGGGCAGTGCACTACCAACCATGGTTGGGCCCGTTTCGTGCCGACTACCTGTTGCAAGGTCAGTGACAATTTTTCATGACCTTGTGAGTATGCCATACTGCTGGTGAAGTAGGTAATAAGCATTTTCTTCACTCTCGCCCAAGAGCAATTGTCAGATTTTGGAGGGAAAAATTGAGTTGAATAATTTTTTAAATCATATTCTAGTTTCGGTTACTAAGATAGAGAAAGAGAGAAAAAAGAAGATAAAAAGTTTCATTTTAGGTAAGTAATAACTTCAATTAATTGAGTAAATAATGGCTGTTTCTCATATTTTTGGATATAATATGAAGTGTGGATGTAGAGAAAGAAGTCTGATTTCAGAATAAGATTACTAGGTAGGTATTACCAATAATTATTATTGTTCCTATTAGTTTCACGTTATGAGAACCACTTTGTTCAATTTCGTTGTGATAATTATACTCACAGTACGTAGCCCAATGAATTATAAAAGTTGCCTAGGATTTACCGAAGAAAGAAAGTGTAATAAAAAGTTTATAAAAAGTGTTCAAGTTTATAAAAAATTATTAGAATAAATTCATGCAACAAATGTGTTTTTTCCGTGTGTTTTCTATTTGATTTATTTTGATTTTATTTTTTCCGTTTATATATAGATATAGTTATATTATACGTATGATATATACTGTTCCCGAAGTATGTTTTGCAACAATAACGTAGTAAATACAGAAAATAAAACATGTGAGTGTGCCATACTCCAAGTGTCGCCCAGGTAGGTTGAGAAGCACGTGTCGCGTTATGGGTTAATTATTTTACATTTTATATTTGTATTTTAGACGTTGAATCATATAACCGTTTATGACAAGAATTATATAAAAGTGTTCTATATTATATTATTCCAGCTTAAAATAATTTCTATGGATATAAATTTTATTATAAGTATTGCTTAACATATTAAACCTTTTTTTTTTGTTAAATAATAATTCAACAATAATAGTAATATATGTATTATTTATTAATATTTACTAAAAACACATTAGTAATAAATTGTATAAGTAGTAAAATTGAATTCATTTAATATTCAGTACTGAAATAAGGTAAATGTATTATTATGTTAGTCTTCTAATGAAAATCGCTTATCGCAATTTATACAACTTAAACAATTTTATTAAATAAATTATTTATCATTTATTAAATAATTTCATAACAAAGTACAAGAATAGTTGACAAGTTTGAATACAGAACCCTCTGAGAGTTAATAAAACTATTCTGAAGACGTGGAAAGTTCAGCAACGGGAGACTAGACGACCCGCGTCTTGATTAAAGCGAAGAACATATTTTAAAAGTTGCTAGGATAAGTGGATGTTACATCATTATTACTAATTAATTTTACATTTTAAATTTGAATTTTGGATGATAGATGTCGTGAGAACTGGGTATAAAATATTTTTGTTTGGTTTTGTTTGTGTATCATATCAAAGGTTAAAAGTACTTATACTTACTTTTTACCCATTTTTTTATGTTAATGAACTACGTAATACGAAACTATTTTAGGAATGGTTTTACCCAAATATCGTGGAGATAATAAAGTAGAATAAAAGTCAGCAAATATTATACAAATAGTTTTTTATTACATTATATAATATGTAAATAGTTGTTTGGTATTAGGTTGTGGTAAGAATAATGATTTAAGTTATCAAATCTTAAAACTTTTCTTAATGCTGAAATATAAAGTTTATAAGAAATATTTGTAACTTTAAATATTATTTGATGTAAAATACATAATAAAATTATATAAAACAGTGTGTCTTAATTGTCCATTATCATGAAAACACAACCTGTTTGTTATTCACCACACGTTTAGAACACAATTACAATAACAACACATTGGATCGTTATATCAACAAAATGTTGAACTTCGAAATATTCTATGTCAGCTCTAGCCTTTGATACATTATTTAGATAACCATAAGCTTTTTAAATATATTTTGCGGTATCGGTACGGTATTGCGAATTTTCACAGGTATAAGGGATGATTGATGAAGTCAATTAGTTTTGTGTTGAAAATGGTGAAAAGGTCACCACAGCAGTGTGAGGATGAATGAAATGGTATTACGTATAATAAAGGCTACATAAAAACCTAAACCTTTCAAAAATTGTCACGATATCGCACGCTTTCCTTATATCCTAAAATAAATACATTATCAAGACATTCCACATTATCAGGTCTGCAGCTTCAGTACATGCCAAAAAATATATATACATTAAAATTTTTCTTTGTTTCACCTTCATATTTATAAAGTTTTTTTTTGTAGCGTGAGCGAAACATCTCCATTACAACTCGGTCGAAAATGTATTTTATGTCGTTCTGGCGAATATCCGTCGACTCAGCTTTTCTTCTCCACATGTTGCCTTTTTCAACCGATTTATGTGAAATGATCTTCGATAAGAATATATATTTTTTTAATACTTTATTAAAGCTGTTTATTGAACACTTATTCAAACAGGCCGATTCAATTTGTTATGTTCATGTCAAAAACTTTATTATGTTCAAAGTGTAAATTGAAACAAATTATTTACTTTTAATTGCTCATACAAATACTAGAAACTGAATTAAATATATCAATATATATTTACTGGCTGCATCATTTTTTAACAAATATTAAATATGAACCTTTAAAACGTGATTTCTAATTGTTAAAATGCTGTTATCTGTTTTATAAAAAGGACTTTTTAAATATATGAAAAATTTAATAATTTAATTTCAAGACTACTTATAGTTTCCACGCATTTTTCAATAACTTTCTATTCAAAATTGAGACTTGAGTATTATTTTAAAAATTTAAAACAGGTATACTTTGTAATAGAATATTATTTATAATTAGTTACTATAAATATATTCACATGATCTTTAAAATGTTTAAGAACATAAATAAGAAATAAAAGAAGTATTTATATCTGCTCCCAAAGGAGAATGTATGTACTCGAGTGGTATTATATTAAATCTTTTGTTTATATAATTTAACAAAGGAATATACTAATCACTGATTAATTATGAAATGATAATGAAATCTCGGTAACTTCAAAAGCTATTGATTCTCTAATTTTGCGTTGAGGTACATTTCAATATTACTCGTGAAATTATGAAATACCCATTCTACGGGCTTTCATACAGCATAAAAATATTTATATAAAATTCGTCAATTTCATAGTAAAATACAATTTATACTTTTGATTAGAAAATCCAGGTAAATAGGTAGCATAAAATATAATCAGGAGGAGCTGTGGAACGCAGACAGATCTATAAAATAAAAACCTTAAATTCAAGAGAATTTACAGTTATAAAAAGTAAAATAATCTTATCCTATTCTCGTCGTCTTGTAAAGGTACTAAATTAATTTGATAGACTACTTTAGATTCTTTACGAAGTAAGGTTTATATGATTATTCGTGTTGACAATGTCTCTAACGAAAATTAAAGTAATTATATTTAGTAACCATTTCGAATATAAAGCAGGGTATTTTTTAGTTTCAAATAATATTTTAAAATCTATCACAGAATAAGTTAGTTAAATCTTAACCAAACAAATCAAAAGAATGAAATAATTTAACGATTACTCAAAAAAATACAGCTACACAATAAAAGTTATTATTCCTTTTTATATTGAGCCAGCAATTTACATATATATAACATTTTAGTAAAAAGTTCTTGAAAAAAATTTTTTGAAACAATTAAGCTAATTATTGATAATTAAAGAAACGCAAAAAGTTATTTGAAAAAGGAATGCATTTATATTATTTTTAAACACAGGTGCATCTTTACAAAAATATAAAATGTTATACAGGAAGTGAGCGTCTCAGTGCTGAAGTAACAGGATTTCTAGAAAAGAAGTTATATTTCTAGAGACTCACCTCGCCTCGGCCATTTTATTATGATAGCTTTCGTAGTTTATATCCGCAATTTCATTTCACCCCTCTGACCGCTCATTCAATTTTGATGGCTTTTTGCATACAAATATATATGGAATATTATTTGTATGCAAAAAGCCATTAAATCATCAAAATATGCTGTGGAAAATCTTAACTTTTAAACGTTTAATTTATCCAAATAACTTTTTGTTCGTAAAACAATATTTCTTGCAATTGCAAATGCATCTAGGTTAGTTATTATTTGAGGGACTTTGTAACACAAAAAAAATATATTCATTATATTCACATTCATGTTGTAGAGATATTCTCTCAAGTTTTACAGTTTCTTGAGTTTTCTTATGAATGTACGTAGTGATATCCGATTTTGAGGTATTTTTATGAACATTGGTAATGAAAAGTGATGTGTGTCGCTCTGCCGCTCTGATTTTTTCTTCTGCATTAACAACCACGCTCCCGGTTTTCCCTTCAATGTAACTTCTTCTCTTTCGTCCTTTTTTTTTGGACTTAATAAGCAAAATGTCTTTTTATATTTTTATAAAAATATTTATGTTTAAATGTGTGATGAAGTTTAAAAAAAAGTTAGATGAAATTTTCCAATTAACATAAAAAAACAAAAAAAGTTGAAAACGAAAACTTTATCTACACAACGATTTTTAGATTTTCTAAAATTTAATTCTTACATGCTAACTGTATATACTCGTAGAAAAATCTCAAATTACTGTGATTGAGCGAAGCGAACGAAGTGAGCGGAGCGTTTTACTGGAGACTTTTGACATTCTTTGTCACGAATTGGCTCGAAAACTACTTGACGGAAAATTATGAAACTTTGCAATCTGAAAGACACACATTAGGTGATGGTTTTTCAAAAAAAAAAAATGTTTGAAAAATGTCCTAAAAAAATTTTTTTTTTTGTCTTTTCAAAAAACTGATATTCCATTGAAGTCAATGGGAAACGATGAGTCAATACACTCGGCTCGCTTCGCTCAATATGCAAACGGCACCCGAGAATTCGCGAGCGCAGTGAGTCGAAATTGAGGGTTTGTTGGCGCCCCTAGTAAATATACCTCTATAATTTCTAATGAAATAAATATCATTTATATAACTTTATTTATATATAAATTGGATTAAAGGCTGATTGTTTAACTAGAATGGTCTTAATTTAAGAGTTGGTATAAAATCCTGTTGCAAATTGCAAGTAATTAAGTCATTGTAATTCAATGAATATGTTGTATATGATACCATTAACATGCGTACATAGATCAAAATGATAATATGATGGACCATATAAAGTGTCATATAGTGTTACAATGAGCAGAGTCTGCATTGGTGGTACTAGTAGCGTAATCGCGTTACTGTATGCTATGTTAGGTCTGTTCCACACTAAGCTATCTACCGTAATAAAAAGCAATAGTAAAAACCTTTATCAATATATTTAAAACGAACGAATAAGATAATTAAATAAAAATGTTGTGCCAATACACAAAGTACGCTAAAATTATAACGTTATGTGAGTAATTATAAAATTAATATTTTATCGAGAGAGATAAATATTTAGTATGTACCCATATTTTTTAAACAAATTTATCGCAAATGTTCAGTTGTACTCCAACCCTTATTTGGTAAATGGAGAGAGCCACTCAATTCGGCGATGCAGTTGAAACTGTCGGCCGAGATTAGCCTCGTGACGATTTAGAAGCTTTTGTGAAACATTGCTCCGGCGAGCCAGTGGTGATATAGGGTATTAAGCTCTATCGTTCTCTGTTCGTAATGGTAAATTCTTTGAATATGTAGCTTTAATATTGAAATTAACTTAATTATTCGTATTATATTTGAAATATTACGTTATTAAAAAAATATGTCCAGAAAAATCAAGAATATATATCATTTTAATAATAATGGTGTTAAACTTCTAACAGAGATAAGTAATCCTTAGTCCTACATTGTTTTTTGTTTGTGTATTTATAAACATAATCAGTACATAATAGAAAACAATCAACTGTAAAAAAAATATAAAACTTAGCTATTTCATATAGAAAAATTGTAATAAAGATGACTGTACAGGAACATGATGTCATAAAGGGGGTTGGCGTCGAATCGGGGCGGCGGCTTTCATCCATGTTCAGAAACACTGAGTTGTGGATTCAGCAGCTGACATCTGCAACGTTCATCGAGAACACAATCAATCGTACACTAATCATAATCACACACTGAATATATTTAACACAAAAGTCAGTAGTACAACATACAATTTTGTTTCGTTCAAATAGTATAACAGATAATGATGGCAAAAAGTGTTTGTGTAATACCAGTAATAAAAACTTTTTTAATTATTAAGTTACTTAAAAATTAGAAGATAATACAAAAAATATCCACGTAAATTATGCTAACAACTGACTTTTTCTTAAATATTTATCTATTTAATATATTTCTGTATAAAGATGAATCCATACAGTAATAATATATCAAAAATAGTTTACCTAACATTATTATTGCCCTAATATTAAAATAATTACTTTGTAGTTTTCAATTTAAACTACCTTAATTTGTTACATGTATTTATTTATAAACAGAAAATCAAATGGAACGGAATTAATACATACAAATTGTTAAATTAAACATATTCAAATAATTCAGGTTTGATATTTGAGTTACACAACTGTACTACATTTAATTACGTACATTATTTGCAATTATAATATAAATATTCATTCGTTGAATAATGAATGGCTGTGAACTAATATATTATATTATCACTTCTTTATGTAATACGTTATAGATTCTGATATCTCCATACTCCTTGATTCTGAATTCTATAAACACAACAAGTCTTATGCATCAATCAAGATTCGTTGGTTGTTTTTTCATAATTAACTATTCATTGAGTTACAATTCAGATATTTGATATTTCTCTTTTATTTTAATATGGTATTAGACATACGTAACTCAGTACAACTGACTTATCCTAAAGTTCTTTGTTTAAAATAATTTAGTTTCTTGTATCTATTATACATATATATCTTTATTTTTTCTAAATATTGTTATTGTTCGATTTTTCATGCTACAATTGTACAAAATGTTATTTAATTTTGTAATGCAAAAAAATAATTGAAAACCTATAATCAAAATTAATTGCTTTTTTATTTAATATAATAAGAGGCAGTTCAATTTCCATTCTTTCTATCTAATATGGAATTTGATCCAAAATATTTATTTTAAAACATATTTAACAAATAAAGTTACTTTTAATTCGCTGTCCGTAGTCTTCTCATACTAATTGCCCACTTGCAAGATATGAGACTACTTAGAATCTTATTTTACTTCTCCCATTTCTATCTCTGAAAGTTGTCCTTTATTTATTAAAACATTTACCATTTTTTCATTAATATCTGTCTTTAAAAAGTCTGAGATTTATATAATAATGTTATTTAGAAAAAAATAAAGTTTATGATTTTAAATGTACTTTTTATCTTTTATTGCAATTTTTTTGCCTAACGGTATATTTTTTCATAATTGTATCAATTTTATGAGGTCCATCTATGTATGTCACATAAAGTCGTTTAAAACCTTGGTGAGTTTCTATGAGGTCACTAAAGAGATCTTTATACTTTCCTTTTCTTTTAAAATACTATCAGTAAATAAGCTAGATTTTGGAATAATTCTAATAATTCATTTATTAATTTTAGATATTCAAAACAAGTAGTAATTGCAAAATTGTTTGTCCACTTAAAGAAGAAAAATATTGTTAGGAGCTCAAAATATGCAATATTATATCATTACAATAATACAGTAGAAACCTTGAAGTAAATTTTGAAAACAAAAAAATATACATCTAAGCAAGACCAAAACTTTGCAACTCACACTGGTCCACTGCATTGTTCGTGGTTTGCATCTCAACAAACTTAGTCTAAGATTTGGAGGACTTGGACGGTATTGGATATACGATTTATTCAGTTCTAAAATTAAAGTGTGATTCGCTGTTTTAAAAGGGAAAAGTAAAAAGTATATTCAAAACAATCAATAGTGAATACTTTACGATTGACTTATGTCACTTTTTTGCCTTCTTATTATTTTATTTACTACTAGATGTTGCTATCTACTTCACTTGCTCTTCCAATCCCTTCCTGCACTTCCCGACTCAAATTAATTTTCGCTATATTTAGCTATTACCATAACTGCTTCAATTGCCTAAATTTATGTTTGAAATGGTTTGATTATCCAAATAAATTAAAAACTTTAATATTATGATCTATTACTGTAAGTTGGACCTAAAAAAATACTTTCTCAAAATATTCTCGAAGCACATGATCATCTTTTCTATTTAATTATTTGTGTGGAAAAAAATGTGTAACAAATATGCTTACTAAAATGATTGTCACTTACCATTGACAGTTATTACTATTTTTTTATTTGTATAATTCTATCACAAGTCTTTGAAAAAGAATAGTACAGATCAAATTCGATAAGAAATCATAAGTACCTTTCACCTCAATATTCTTTCTTTTCTATTGTATGCACTTCAAAAAATATCAATTGATTCAATAATATGTTATTGAAAAGTTTAAAGTCTTAGTTTCCTATATACAATAGGGATATTGGGACTCAATAGTGTGGAGTGACTTAAAACTACAAACAACTGGCGGGAAGTGGAACTTATGGCTGTGCTGTCGACGAATATTTTACTAACAAAAGCAAGCATTTTAACAATTATTATTTATTTATACTCTTCACTATGATTGTACATTACATACAAAATTTTTGGTTTTGACTATCATTTTCTGCACTTTAATTAATCGCTAAGTTGCTAGTTTAAGTAAATTTCATTTCATTATCTTATAGATTATAAGCGGTGACCATATTTTTACTGTTTGAGAGTAATAGTGATTAAATTTTATTCTTCAAGTTAAATACTCTATGCGATTAGGAAAAAATATTTTCATAAACATAATTCGGAACCTCTTGCTGTCCAGCTAGAACAAATTTAGAAATAATTGTTAGAAAACTATTCTAGTCTCTATCTTTTAAAATGTATGTTAAAATAAAACAGAATAGAATAGTTTTATTAGTGACGTTATAAATGTTACATTCGAATGATCCATGTATTTATATAACCTTTCTCCATATGTCTATAATTTTTTCATTTATTTTAGTTTAATTAAGTTGGGACATCGTAATAGAATATACATTTTAATTAAACAAAATGGAAAAAAACATATGTTAAATAATTCCACTTATACTTTTCTTTTAAATGATTATGTATTATGATATTTAGTTTATATAGTATAAATACTAGTTCTGTTACAAATATTTTTTATGAACCAAAAATGTTTCTAAAAAGTAATGAGTTTCTTTTAAGTTTATATGTAATATAAGTTCTTAGGAAACCCTCCGAAGAAGTGAAAGTAATCCCTATAAGTAATCTCTATACACGTATTTATAACAGTTGTTTTGTAAATTATGAATGTTAGCATAGGTTTTCCTGTTATATTAAGTACGATTATGTTAATTGAAATTATTATTTATCTATCCAATTATTAATATTTAGCTTTTTTAGGTCATAGTAGCATCACCTCCCATTTGAAACCTAGCACGCGTCGCAATAATTTTGTTGCAATCCGTTAACCACCTGAGTTTGTAGTGTTTCTGAGTGTAAGTTGCTTTTCAACTTACACTCTTCAAACTCACTCACTATTATAGTGGCAGGATATTTTGTATAGCATATAATAATATAGCAATGATGCTATAAATATAAAATATGAATTTTATATTTGTTGCACAATCTAAATAAACAATATGATAATAAAATAAAACCAAAATTTTAAAAACAAAAATAAGTTTTTTTTTTGTCCAAAACGAACATTATATATATTTTGATTATATTTTATTGACTATTTTGATATTAAAATAAAACGGAGCTTACAGATAACAAATAGATGATGTCTATGACATAAATTTTTTTAATGTGTAAGAAAGTTACTTCACGCCATATACTGTTATTAAACAAAATATATAGACTGACTGATTTACTGGCTTCGGGTTATTTTTTTTTTTTTTGGGAGAGGAGGGCAAACGAGCTGGCGGGTCACAGATGACTTGTGATCACCGCCGCCCATGAACTTTTGCGAAATCCGAGGATTTACAAGAGTGTTGCCGGCCTTGTAGATAAGAGTAGACGCCTTTTTTAAAAGTACCCATGTCGTACCGATCTGGAAATACCGCCGAAGGGAGTTCGTTCCACAAGTGAGTGGAACGTGGAAAAAAAGGTCCTTGAGAACCGCACAGTGGAGGATCGCCACGCATCCAGGTGGTAGGGATGGTAAAGAAGTCGATGGCGCACTGTGAAGAGTGAAGAGCGGTGATACGACAAATGGGGTTTTCTGAGTGGTAAACGCGCAAACTTGTGTCTTTAAGGGGATTAAACTGAACGTGGTTCAGTTCACCCCACTCAGAGACCATTCTCAAGGAAGTCTATAGATAGAAGACACAAGTTTCTATCGGCACTCGTCGACGTTTTCCCGAGAGAGACCTGCACGGCCGGAATATACCGCATCCCCAGTGCTGTCATTAGCATAACAGTGTATGTTGGAGATATCCAACATATCATTGATGTGCAGGAGGAATAGAGTTGGGGATAGCACGCAGCCTTGGGATACACCAGCGTTCACGGGCTTGG
Source organism: Melinaea menophilus ssp. n. AW-2005 (assembly GCA_918358695.1). Classification (NCBI taxonomy): domain Eukaryota; kingdom Metazoa; phylum Arthropoda; class Insecta; order Lepidoptera; family Nymphalidae; genus Melinaea; species Melinaea menophilus. The sequence continues at coordinate 18,901,477 of OU911048.1, forward strand.
GGTCCGAGCAAAAACCGTTGAGAACGACCTGTATGCTCCGCCCAGTGAGGAAGCTGGTGATCCACTTGCATAAACTCTCGGGAAGCCCATAGGAAGGTAGCTTCGAAAGAAGCCCCTGGCACACCATACACGATTGAAGACTTTTGCCATATCCAGACTAACTGCCAGACCCTCTCCCTTGCTTTCTATAACAGCTGCCCAACGGTGTGTAAGATATAACAGAAGATCACCAGCCGATCGACCATGGCAAAAGCCATATTGCCGGTCATTGACGAAGTGGGTTAGGAGATGTTTATTGATGATACTCTCCATTACTTTGGAGAGAAAAGAGGTAATGGCGATAGGTCTGTAGTTAGCTGGGTCCGAGCTATCACCTTTTTTAGGGATCGGATGGACAAAGGTACGCTTCCATGAGACCGGAACTACGCTTTTAAAGTAAGAGTACTGAAATGGACGCGTTAGCACTGGAGTCAACTCAGGGGCACATGTTCGTAGCACAACTGGAGAGATACCATCTGGCCCACTCGACTTATGAACTTCCAGGAAAGCAGGGCTTTTTCGGATGAGTAATGCCGAAAAACTATTTCCGGCATTAAGCTTGGACACCGCGGGATGATAAGTGGTGTCTTTCCTTGGTCGTCCAAAGTCGAGTTTGAAGCAAAAAGAGTGCCCAAGAGATCGGCTTTCTCTTTTGCAGTGTGGGCCAAAGAGTCATTGCCAGTGTGCAATGGCAGTAGGGATGGCTGACGAATGTTACCCAGACTGGCTTTGGAAAGCGCCCAGAACTTGCGCGTGCCAGGCGGGTACTTTGCCAGCTGATCCCCAATTTTGACGACATGAACTTTGCTCTAGCAATTTTCCGTTTGAAGAATCTGGAGGCACGATTATATTTCCTCTTCAGAACTCTAGAGTTTGGATCTTTAGTGACTAGCCAATCGGCATGGTGCGCATTGAAGTCCCCGAGGACTACTACTTCGGCGGAAGGATTCTGTGAAAGCAGATCGTCAATCTTCGCCTGAACAAGGCCTAAGAGTTGATCCGTTTCTGCATTACCACTATGGGACCTGTAGAGGCACGCGTAGACTTTGACATGGTCGTTCATGTCCAAGCGCAGCCAAAGTACAGACAGGTCCCGACCTTCAAAAACCTGAAGGCGACGGCAGCAGATATACTCCCTTACGAACACAAATACCCCGGCGTGTGGTATAAAATGGTGTTCTAGTTTATACCCGAGGTGATAGGTACGCTGTGTCGCTAGGTTGAGATATCTGCGTCTCCGTCAGAAACAACAAGCCTGGCTGCGCAGTCTCTAGATGATAGTGGACAGCGTCCAAGTTAGAATGAAGTCCCCGGATGTTGCAAAAGTCCACATTTAGAGTGGGTCGGGGTGCCGCTGCGTTGTCTTGTCGTTTGCCCTCAAAAAACACAAAAGGCGATACTTTGCCTGCCCCAGATACGACGGGCAGCCCGAGCAAAATTCGAGAATCATTTCTCCGATTTTGCTCGGGGAGGGGGTCCCGAGCTTCATGAAAGCCGGTACCCTCCTAGGGTATTTTTCTTTTAGGCATCGTTTTCATGTTTGGTGCTGGGGGGGGAATGGGGGTGGGGGGTTGGGCTTCCAGATTCTCTCACTCACCGACGGAACATAACCATGGATTTGATGATATGAATTTGGTTACTACACGTCGAATTTTTAACAATACCCCTTGGCCTTATACTTATTTTCTTAAAAGTAGTATCTATATTGTGAAAGAATAACATGTTTAATTACAATATTATGAAATGTAAATTATTTATGTTTTGTTATAATCAAGTTATTCTTAGATATGCAAAATTACTTGGACTTCAAAATAAATATATTAAAGTATCTTGACCGTCTTTCCGATTGATTTGTGACTTAACATTTGTATTTATATTTTGTGTAATTCATTTTTGAATTAAAAAAAACTCAATTATCGATTTTAATTAAATTGAGGTAGATTTGTTTGTTAATTAAGAGTCAAGTTTCTTCAAAAATAATAATAATGTTTTCTTCGACTAGCCACAAAAATAAATGAACCTGATACCGGCTTATTATTATTCTAAAACATAGAGCTTCTTAAGGTAGATGAGTGAATAAAAATTTATTGTTTTGAAGAGCAAGGTAAAGCTACCCATTAAAGAATTGAGAGTGATTAACAGAGCAAGGCAGTACTTCACGCCAAACCAGTGACTTGCATTATATAATAGTTATATATACAATAATTATATTTACTAAAGTCTATCACATATTACTTACATCGACTGGTAAATTAATTTAAAAACTTAAAATGTTCGATTTTATTATATTCAAGGTAAATCAATGTAGTGGTACAATAATAAAATATGTGCTTCAAAATCTATAGACAAAATATTGTTCACTTCCTACGTTGCATTTTCAAGATTGAATAATCTGATGATATTATGAATATCACTTAAGTACTACTTAGGTTTCATCAAAAGTGTATTAATCTATGTCATAATTTTGATAGAAGCTTATTAGCAGAGATGTTTGTTTAATTAAGAACTTAAATAAAATTATTATTTTATTTTAAATATGTTTCCCTAATAATATGTAGTAGGTAAGGTGAAGAATAAGAAATAAAAAGAGTTTCCCACAATTGATTACTTTTGAGTCAGGATTAAATATTATAGTATTTGTAAATACTTAGTTTTATTTTTCTAAACACTTTCAGAAATATTAAAATGTATTAATTTGGTTTTATTTTATTTTTTTATTACTATAATGTTAAAAGATTATGAACATATTTCCCATACTTCGGTTAACTCTTATAATACTAATATATATTTATTTTATGTTAAATATTAATGTCTTATTAATTATTAGTTTGAAAGTTTTGTTAAAAATATTTTAAGAGTTTTGTATAATACAACGCAATTATAAATAAGATGAACAGAGCCATTTATTACATTAATTTACTCTATTTATAATAATTACATTATCCGAGCATAGCTCATTAGTACTTACGTTATTCTTACTTTTATATTTAAATAAACACGTATATTTAAGACATAAAATAAATAATGCAATACGTGCATCACTCAAGCCGTGCCTGTCTTTTGCAAACTGAGTTAATATTCAAACCTTAAGTTTAAAGATCCATTATCTTTACAAAGCTTTCAAACAGTAAAATAACATATATATATGGATATAATAAAACTTTTTAAAACAGTCTGTATGTGTATATCTTTTGACTAATTACAGTATTTTGTGGCGGTAGAAGAAAAGTTGTAATACTGACAGATGCAAGAGTTAGCAAAATATTCGGGTAACTTGAAAAGCTTCTGGAAAAATTATGGGTATTTTGCCGGAGCTTCGACTCGACGGTCGCCAGTTTTTATATTTTTACTCCTAAAGGAAATTCGGGTGGATTATTAAGCAATTAGAGTTGGATAAATACATAAACTTGTTTTATAGTTTTATTTTATATTTGATTACTTTATAAATAATTGTAAAAACTGAAATATAAACCAAACAAATAATTTTCAAATATATATTCTATACAGTAAATCGTTATATATTTTTTGGTTCTTTCGATATATACAAAGTAAAATATTTATATTTTTTCTTTAAAAATTAATTTAAACTCCTTTCATTAAAATAATTATATAAAATCATTTATATAATATCGCTCCAACGAATAACCTAAACCAATAATAGGCACATAATTAAAATTTTAAAGAGAGAAATGTTAACGAGTTTCTCGTTAATAAAAAGTACTGTCATAATACCTTTGATGATCAAAAGGATTTTTTAAATTTACTTAACATTATCCGACAAAAACGAGATTTTTAAAAATTCAATACCAATTATGATATTGGATTATAAAAACGAGTTTCCTCAATTAAGGTAAAATTCTTGTTTTAATGATAATGGGCTTGTCTTATAAAAAATAAGCCTTAAATAATTTTCTTTCTATATTTTTAATAAACTCAATAATCTTTGCAATGGTAAAGCAATACAATCATTATAATACTTGTAATAAATAAGAAATATTTCCGACTTCCATCGAAACTATTAATAACATTCATTTTTCTTTCGTCAATGTTTTTCGAAGTTTGGTATTTTTGCATGAAATAATCATAATAAAGCTTGATGAACTCTAACTTCACAAAACTATGCCATGTGAATCAGATGTTGCGATAATATATTATTAAATATGTTTCGTATAATAAAATGTGAAAGTGATTCCGATAGATTTTGTTAAATTCAGAAATGTTCAACATTTCGGATTCATTGAATAAGCCAAATTGTTGCAGGCGTATGTATACGTCTTTGCTATATAATTTTTCAGTTGCTCTATCCATGCCTTTTGCGGTCGCTAACCTCTTTCATAATAATTTACATGTTTACTTAAGATACATGCTCTTCATTAGAAATGCATTACCGTTTCACAGCTTATAATGATTTCTCATGCGAGTGTCAAACTTTCTTTTACAAACACATTGCATATATTTTGTTCTTTACATTCTCATGACGCCATATGTCTATGTATTTGTCAGTAATGTCAATTGTTTTAATTTGTTAAAGTAATTTAACAAATTAAAACAATTAATTTTAAGTCTAAAAAAAATGAAAAAAAGTATTTTTAGTATGTTTGTTTCTAATACTGATTAAAGTTAAACAAAAAAAAAACGATTCTGTTACGATAATATTTAAATTTCGCTTGCCTTTTAAAATTATTTACGGTATTAATATTACCGCTTAAAAGCTATAACAGATATCGAATTTTTTATTTTGCGATGACTCAAAGTTTTTAAATTGTTTGTTTCATTAACATTATTTCAAAAGTAACATTATCATATCGAAATTGAAATTTTAAACGATATTTTGTTTTCAAGACGAATGTTGAATTTTGAATGTTTTGACTAGAATCTTTGATATCTTAAGAGCATTTTCTTAATGTAAAATGCTTTATAAAAGTCTATTGTAATTAAATCTCTATTTGGTTATTTGGTCTGAATAAAAAAAATACAAGTTTAACATTATTTATACTTTATTTTTGTTACAACAACTTATTTTATTGACATCTTGATTTTCTTTCATCTTCTTTTTTAAATTGTGAAGTCAATGCATTTTGAGTCTCTTAGAATATGTGACTATAAATAAAACAACGCATTTTTAATAAAAAAAAAGCTGGACAAGTGCGAGTCAGAACTATCCACAGAGGGTTCAGTGGAAATTTGTAGGTATATAACTTCAATTAAGCATGTATATGTTAGGCCCGAAGACCGAAAACGCTCAGTGGACGGAAAAAACGACCACATCGCGTTCTGGCTGCCTTCAAATGCACAGAACGCGTTCTGGCTACTTTTAAACGCTCGCAACGCGTTTTGGTAATTGTCGAACGGCCAGAACGCGTTTTGTCATTTGTCAAGCGCTCAGAACGCATTCTTGATATTTTACTCGTGTTACTTATCACTCTCTACCTGCGTTCAATAAAATTCAATTTTGTACCAATGAAACAAATGAATTTTTATTGATATTCAACAAGTCTTAAATTTATTATCTGTTGGGTAAATTACCAATTATATTATTAAATTATTGTTTTTCAATTCTCGGAAGAAATTCTTGCCACTTTTACACTTTTATTGTAAAGCTCATAAAATGTGAATGAATAAATTTAAAAAGAAAAGTTTTATTAACATTTTCTGATGTGAGATTCTGTCAACATATGCTTAACAATAGGCCTTTTGTTACTGACTGCAGTAATAAATTTTATTGGTCGCTCGCTGGCTTGACGCACCTGCCAATAAGGATTCATTCATTGAGAACTTTATTGATTCTTTGTAATTTTTATGGTATTTTCGGTGAATTTAGAACAATGCACGTACCGATGACTGTATACGATTATAAATTAAATGATTTTAAAGAAGTACAGATTTTGAACTTTTTCTCCATTTACTATCAAGAAGAAGTGGAAGAAATTCTTGCCACTTTTACACTTTTATTGTAAAGCTCATAAAATGTGAATGAATAAATTTAAAAAGAAAAGTTTTATTAACATTTTCTGATGTGAGATTCTGTCAACATATGCTTAACAATAGGCCTTTTGTTACTGACTGCAGTAATAAATTTTATTGGTCGCTCGCTGGCTTGACGCACCTGCCAATAAGGATTCATTCATTGAGAACTTTATTGATTCTTTGTAATTTTTATGGTATTTTCGGTGAATTTAGAACAATGCACGTACCGATGACTATATACGATTATAAATTAAATGATTTTAAAGAAGTACAGATTTTGAACTTTTTCTCCATTTACTATCAATATGACACTTTTGTCTAGGGATTAACGTTTCGAGAATATTTCCATAGAATTGCATGTTATAAAACCTAGAAGAGGGAGGGGGGAAAGGGTAGTCCTTTGGGTATATAACAACAATCTTGAGTTAATGAAAAATCAGTACAGTTTTTGTCAGTAAAGTGACAAGATCATTTAGTCGTTGACTAAGCAACTTATCAAAGTCGTTTTAAACGTTACCCTTCAAAAAAATCAGGAGTCTTTGACTTCGAAAGACTATAGACGGCTTAAACGTTTCGATATCATGAAGATAAGCGAGACGGAAAAATTAATCAAGAAGCGATCCGTTGACAGTGCACCGATTATTTACTATTGCAGTTCAAACGAGTTGTATGACGCATTAAAAAAAGCTCATGTCGACACTGGTCACAAAAGGACTAGAGGTAAAAAAATAAAGCAAAAACAGTAATAAAATTGAAATGTAAAGCACGCATAATTGAATGAAAAATTCTATTTGTTGTAGTTATGGAAGCTGAACTCAGAAAGAAGTATTGCAACATTACCAGAGAAGTTATCGATGTTTTCTTGTCAACCTGTGAACAATGCCAATTGAAAAAAAAGATGCCGAAAAAAGGATTAGTTGTTCGCCCGATTCTTTCAAATTACATGAATTGCCGTTGCCAAGTTGATCTTATAGATATGCAGTCGGAACAAGATGGCCCTTTCCGCTTCATCATGAATTACCAAGACCACCTGACTAAATTTACACTTCTACGTCCACTCAAAACCAAAACGGCTGAGGAAGTAGCTTATCACCTCGTTGACATTTTTTGCATGTTTGGGGCGCCATTTATACTTCAAAGTGACATTGGCCGAGAATTTTCGAACAAGATCATACAAAACTTGACTGAATTATGGCCTGGAATGAAACTCGTCCATGGAAAACCACGACATTCCCAAAGTCAAGGATCCGTGGAAAGGTCGAATCAAGATGTACGTGACATGCTGGTATCTTGGATGGCTGACAACAAAACAAAAACTTGGTCTGAGGGGTTGCGCTTTATTCAAAGTAAAAAAAATCGTTCTCTCCACGTTGGAATCAAAATGAGTCCTTACGAAGCCATGTTTGGAAGCCCGCAAAAAGTTGGACTTGCCGATTCTCCTTTGACCGAAGACGTTTATTCGCGAATCGAAACTGAAGAAGAGCTCGAAGAACTGTTGAAAAATATAGATCAGGACAATGGTACATCTTTATTTTTATAACGAAAATGATGATTGTTATTATTCTTATTAGTATTATTATTATTATTATTATTATTATTATTATTATCATTGTAGAACTTCAGCCATTAGACGACATTGAGGATTGCAGTGAGGACAAGGAAAACGTCGAAGACTCAAATAAAGTGAACTGTATAATCTGCGAGAAAGAATCTTCAAGAGCGCACAAATGTTCGGAATGTCACAACTTTGTCCATGCGATTTGTGGGAAGACAACAAGTGAAGGGTTCGGAAAAGCAGTTATTTGCAACATTTGTGTTAGAAAAAGTTCTATTCAAAATGGACAAGGCAATGCGAAAAAGAATTTGCGAAAACAAGCGGATAAAATGTTAGCATTGTCCAATTCGAAATTTCCCCCAGCTGAAATCGGAACTAGTGTCGTAGTAAGAGTCCCCGATGTTGATCGCGGACGATTAGCTCCCAGAAACGTGCTAGCAGTTGTCACTCAGGTCGAATCTTCCGGTCTTTACAAACTTGGTACGAAAAATGGTACTCTCGAACGTCTATATGCTCGCAATGAATTTACAATCGCCGACAGTAATTTCGTTGACCAAACTGAGGTATCTGCAGAAAAAACTATTTCCTTACGATCAGCTTCGGCTTTATCTTCGGGAAGCAAACAAGGCTTTGTTTTTTGTAATTGCAAACGATTCTGTACTGATAAGAAATGCAAATGTCGAAATTTGAATGTAAAATGTAATTCGAAATGTCATTCAAGCAGTTCTTGTAAAAATAAGTAATGTACTGACTTATGTAATCGAAAGTTGAAAAATACTGAGCAATAAATTGATTTATACTAACTAAAAAGACGGTCGAGCAATAATTTTTCCTATATTATTTCATTCATTCAAATTTTATGAGCAATAAAAGTGTAAAAGTGAACAGATAATAAATTTAAGACTTGTTGAATATCAATAAAAATTCATTTGTTTTATTGGTACAAAATTGAATTTTATTGAACGCAGGTAGAGAGTGATAAGTAACACGAGTAAAATATCAAGGAATTTTATTGAACGCAGGTAGAGAGTGATAAGTAACACGAGTAAAATATCAAGAATGCGTTCTGAGCGCTTGACAAATGACAAAACGCGTTCTGGCCGTTCGACAATTACCAAAACGCGTTGCGAGCGTTTAAAAGTAGCCAGAACGCGTTCTGTGCATTTGAAGGCAGCCAGAACGCGATGTGGTCGTTTTTTCCGTCCACTGAGCGTTTTCGGTCTTCGGGCCTAACATATATAAATAAAAATAGTGCATTTAAAATACCATTTTGCCATTTTGCCATATTACCAGATAAAATTGGTATATAAAATATATTTTTTTGTAAAAATTAATTGGTACGTGTGTAGTACTCGTATATGCACACAGGATTCTACAACTATAATAATAACTATTGTTTGTTTATTCTCTTACGCCTCATTAAAATCTTACTGCACTGATTTTGATGTTGTAACGATGATGATTTTCATAATTATAGCATATTGAAAATTGTCTCGTTCTTCTATGAAAATACAACCAATAATTTCTGATATAATAACAATACGTCAAAAGCACAAGATGGAATAAATGTAATAGATATTATGTTCGTTTTATATCTGAGTCAACGTATAGGATTTTTTTCCCTCCGGAAACTTAAGTTTTTTCCACAGCATACCCAAAACTTTGTTAGAGCTAATAATATAATAAAACCAAATGAAATGTTTGATTGATAATCAATGTTCTACATTTAAATTATATTGGAGCGGGTGAGTGGATAATACATTTTAATAAATAACAACTTTAATATAAAAAGTACACTTTAATAACAAAAAAGGCAATAAATCAAAAATGAATCAAACAAAATCGTATGAAACGCTTTATATTTGAAAATCTGTTTTAAACTGCAAGTACAATAATGATCATGAGAGTCCAATAGTGTATTGTGATCAAGTTTAATGAAACACGTTATTAATTAAACACTCACAATGCTTGAAAAAATACAGAGCAAAATTAAAAAGACACGCCTAATACAATTTATTCGAATTGCATAGCGGGTTTTCAACAAAGTTTGAAGTAATTTTATTGTATTTAAAAATTTTTTTGATGATTTGCAATTGTCTTTTTGAAATTAGTAATGACTCAGAATATACAAATTTATTCAGTAACAGTTTTATATAATTGGGTTTTTTGTGTAATTTAACTTTGACCTAAAATATCTTCATTTCATTCATTCTTTCATTCATTTATTAATTCATTCAATCATTCATTCATTCATTCTAGATTTATTTCATATGATATATAATTACAACATCCCTCATTAGTGTACTGGAATTTTGACGCAAAAAAACTTGAAATGTTAGGAATTCTATAATAAGATTTATAATTTTATATATATTCATTTTCTTTCTACAAGAGTATTTAAGTAGAAGTCTTTGGACTAAATTCAATAAACCTACTGCTTCAAGTATAATTCCTACTTAAATCCAGAAGGTTAAGGATTTAATTCATGAAGTGACGAAAAGTTTTGTGATTAGTTTTATATTCCAAGTTTTCAGCCTATATTCCAGCCTCTGCAACTGAAACTTTATAACTGTAGTCTAATTGTTATGTCTTATAACATATAAGTTACTTCTTTATTTATAAAAGAGTTTTCGTAGGTCTTACCAAGAGCTCTTGCTCTTGATAAGACCTACGATGTGGCCGCTTAAATAAAAAAAAAATACGATAAAAATATTTTTTATGAATGTGAAAGGATTTTAATGATATAATTTTTAACTACAATTTACAAGATGAAGGGAGAAGGCTATGGGTACTTATTCTGTAGATTAGTAACATCTACATTGTATAGTAAAATAACGTAATATTAGTGAGCAAAGATTGAGTAAAAATATCAAACGTTGCATAATTCATAATTAATTATACTTCAATATGTAATAATATTTCACTAAGCGAATATTAATCTTAAACTATATTATTAAAAAAAGTATTTTTGCGATATATAATTTAAGGAAATCCATTTCCTTAGCCGTGAGAAATAAATCTTCCTTCACTAGGTTAATGGAACCATAAAAATTTTCGTTACACTCGAGGGAAGGAAATTTACGAGGTAAAGCAAGTGTCGGTGCAATAAATACAAAATATTTTTTTTCACAAAATTACTAACTCTCGGAAATAACTTAGAGCAATTTTAAAGTTGAACCTTTACTGTAATATGTGTATTATTTATTAATATTAACTAAAATACTTTGATAATAAAATTGAATTCATTTAATGTTGAGTACCACAAATAAGTTAAATGTATTCTAATTTTAGTCCAGTAATAAAAATCTTTACTTAATATTAGTTTATCAGAATTTATACCATTTAAATAGGGGTCAATAAATAATTTTATAACAATTCATAGGACTAGTTGACAAGTTTCAATACAGACTAATGCGAGAGTTAATAGAAGTATACAGAAATATAAAGTTCATCAGCGAGATACCACACGACCGACATTGAGAATGAAGCGCTTACTGTGAAGAACGTATTACAGAAGTTGTTAGTTCAACTTAGTAGATATTATATTAGTACATAGTTATTATTCACTATTTAACATTTAATAACATTTGAATTTTAGATGTTGAATCATATAACCATTTATGAGGAGAATTATGAAAAAGTTTTTTATGATCTTGCTTAAAATAATTTATATGATTTTCAATTTTATTATAGGTTTGTTTAACATATTAATTTTTTTTTTACTATAGTATGGTAAAATTAGATAATATTTTTATTTACCAACTTTATTTAATGTTATTAAATCACGCAATAATAGTAGGAATGGAGTTTTAACCAAAACTTTCGGGATGATAATAAAGTCGAATAAAAAGGTCAATAGAAGATACACAAATAGTGTTTTATTACATGTTATCATATTTAAATTGTAATTCTGTAACTCGTGATAAGACATTGTATTTAAATAAAAAATATATATTAAGTCTTTAAACTTTGATAAACGATAAATTCTAAGGCTTATGTAAGATAATAATTTTATGCTATGATTTATAGTATTTAATATTGTAGTATATTATTTAAATATGTTATTATTGTAATACTATATTGTATGTATTGATATACCATAAAGTTAATTGTTGTATATAGCAACTCGAGAGTGCATTGTGAAAAGGGGAAAAACTGGTGGTTGTCTGTAAAATATATTAATTACGGTCATTAAGTATAAAATATTGTGTCATTATGGATTGGTTCGTTGAATTGTGAACACTAATTAAAAACAATACAAGTAAACAATTAATGGTGAATAATAGAACAATAGTTAAATTTGGAAAATCTGTGTTATTGCTGAATACGACCTGAGTTGATCTATTACTTATAAGAGATATTTGTAAATAATAATTCGTGGCAAAAATAGAAAACACAAAATCTATAAACCAGAATATGTTATTATTGTCCATTATCATGAAAACACAATCTGTTTGTTATTCACCACACGTTTAGAACACAATTACAATAACAACACATTGGATCATTACACCCCCTAATTCTGAGCATCGAAAAATTCAATGTCAGGTCTTCAAGCCTTTGATACATTATTTCGATGGCTTTTTAAAAATGTTATACGTTATCGAAGTTTCGCAGGTATAAGGGATGATTGATGATGTCGATTACTTTTGTGTTGCAAAATGGTGAAAGACCACAGTAATGTACGAATGAATGAAATGGTTAATAATAAAGTGAGTTACTATATAGGTATATTAACCCAAACCTATTTAAAATTGTCTTTAAACATGTTAAGTTCCGGTATTCTTTCTCTTTATTTTATTAACTATTTAATAAACACATAATGAAGAATTAATCCACATTTGCAGGATTCTAGATCTGCTATTTCCGTAGACTATATACATATTAAAATTTTTCTTTACTTACACCCTTAAAGTGATAATCGAAGAAACAAAATATTTGCTACTGAAGAATGAAATTATAATTAACCTGTGGGTTGATTTGTAAAAAATTAAAGTTTAGCTATAACCAATATTAGTAATGACTGTCTTTTAAAACAATTAAATGAATAATTTGAAAGAATTGTAGAGTCAACAAATGTAATCGGCGATACGTAGCGGCAATGATATTCTTATTTACTTTATTGGAAATCATATTATAATATACTTTTAAAAATGATATCAAAGCAAAAATATTTCACCCAGATGTCATTACAATATTGCGTCACAGTCCCATTTATTCTAAATGAAGGGTTTTTAATTAAATATTGTTTTTTAAAAATGGCTTTATTAAAATCCCTATAACAGAACGTAGCGTAAGCGAAACGTCTCCATTACAGCTTGTAGAAAATTGTTTCTGTAAATCTGTCCGTCGTATATCCAGCGATCCGACTCTTCTATTTCACAACGAGTTTAAAGAAATATTTTTCGTAATCAAGATAATAATATTTAGTTGTTTGGCAATTCTAGTTTGAAATCCTCAAAAACAACATACCATAGCCATTTCGAAAAAGCATAAAATTATTTATAAATACGATGAAAAGATTTCTAGTTTCTTGATGTTTGGGGACTTTTATTTTCAAGTCCAACAAGTATATTCAGTACATTTAAGGTATTAAAAATTAACTTAAAAAATATTAAATGTCTTATTATAATAAATAAATTATAAAATAAATTAATTAATTGCTTATATAAGAAATTACCGCAAATTATATTTCATAACCGCATGCAGTCAACTGTAACTAATTGGGCAAGTAGGCAACCGCCACTTTATTTGTTTTATTTCCAAATACATAATTTACATTTAATGTTGTGGAAATTAAACACATGTACACACATACACACACGAACATACACACACATCCGTGACTATATTATATTATATGTATTATTACCTACATATTGTACTTTCATGATATAATATATGGTAATGTGGTTAATGTAATAATAACATCCTTGTTTATATAACTATTTAATTGTAATAATTAGATTTAAGAATTTACGATGAATTATAACATTTGTTACTACAAAATAAATTATATTATAGTGGTAACAATTATTGGTTGAAAATATTGTCAGAATCTTATTTATTATAAATTGTTATGTTTTTATACTTAGAATAGTTAAACACAAATGTAATTTATGATTGCTAGAAATACATTTAGGAATTAAGTATCATACTGGATAACTATTTTGTCAGTATTTAATTGTAGACGTTTACCTAGCTGTTTATTAGTATAAATAGCACAACGAGCCCCCAATAAAAAATGCCCCTACTGGACATCTAACAAGTTGAGTATTCTTAAATTTCTCTTACTTTTTAATACTTCTACTTTAATAAGTCCCAACTAATGTATTTTTGTATAATTGCCAGAAATTGTAATGTTGCTTGATTAAAAGAAAAAGAAGATCCTAATTTTTTATTTGTAGTCTTATAGAATCCAACATCTGCCTCTTGTGGTATTCAGAAGCAGTGAAATCAGAAGCCTCTGATAAAAAATATCATTTTTGCATTTTCCCCATATATTGACCTCTTCACATGTATAACGAATTATGAAAAGAATTTTGGAATATTAGTTTTTGTACTTCTGTACGCATCTAGTTATAAATCTTATAGTTTCGTTTTTGTTTTAAGCTATTAATGAAACTTAAATAATATTTGAACCTACAACATTATAATACAACAACAACAATAGTTACTTGATGCGAATCGAACGAACAATATACATAAATTTACTCAAATCCCTTGGGGGTTAACATATTCACAAACCTTATTTGTGGGTTCGATGTGTTAAATTTGTTAATTTGTTTTGGTAATATGTAAAACACGTATACTATAATAATAATGACATAACATTAATTACTTACTTCAGAAATGTAGTTTTAAATATTTTTTTCAGGTGTATTTTTGATTAGATTTCCAAATGATTTAATAAGTAAAGCGTAGATTGTTGTTTCTTTGAATTTTACAAGAACAAAACATAAAACTATTTTAGCATTTTTTTATTGCGTACATATAGTAAGTTTTCTGAACTTTAACTTTAACGACCTTAGAAATGTATTGCAGGAGATGAGATGTAGGTGTCAGTTAATTTCTTTTGGCAAGTAATAAAAATGCTTAATTAAAAAAAATACTTATCTCGTACAATCGACGCTTACACACAGGACGTTTACACTCATAGTCTGTTTCAATAATGAGTTTTTTTTTATGGAAGAGGAGGGCAAACGAGCTGGCGGGTCACTGATGACTTGTGTGATGCGTGGCGATCTTCCACTGTGTGGTTTTCAAGGATTTTTTCCCACGTTCCACTCGAATGTGGAACGAACTTCCTTCAGCGGTATTTCCAGATCGATATGACATGGGTACCTCCAAAAAAGGCATATATTTCTATTTCCAAAGCAGACAACGCTCTTGTGAATCCTCAGATGTTGCAAAAGCGTTTGCCCTCCTCTAACATACAAAAAAAAGGAATATGTAAAAGTTGTGGCGACGTTTTAAGGACTTACTAGATAATATTGTCTTTGATCCCGTCTTCATATTTACTCTAACATTTACCAATGTGTTCTTAAATAAAAATTGAAGACCGATGTATTTACAGTATGAAATAAATACCGTAAAATAAAGGTATATTCACTTTTTACTTTTTTCTAACAAAAAAATAGAAATATCATTTAAAAATACCAAAATAAAAAAAACAAAATTATCATATCAAGAAATAATTAATAACAGTGATTTCATTCGCTTTATACTCTGCCTGCACTAAAGTATACTTCCTATATCGCTAGAGGTTTCACAAACATGTATATAGTACCCAGAACTATACCCTGACTTAAAATAACGAACTGTAGATTACACAAAGTATTGTCTCGTTTAGAAATTGCTTAAGCTACAGTTATGTTTATCTTTAATAAAGAAAAGTGGTTTCTTGTAATCATAAATATGATATGTATGTAATAAAAACAAATTACACAAATGAGGTTTTTCTTGTTGGTTTAAGACCCTTTATAACATCGTTGAACAAATAATGGAATTTATAACGTGTTATTCCTAAGTCTAGCTATTATGTTTCAGTTCTCCATCATATTAAATTAGTATCTGAAGTTTATTCAGTCACTATGAATATGATGGAAGACAAAATACTGTTTAGGAACAATGTTTTCATGTTAATGTTACTTGGGAAACATCAAAACTCGATAAGATCTTTGTTTTTACTACATTCTTATTTGTTTTATTTTCAAGTTATTTAACTTAGTCTCTTTTTTCCAGATGTACTTATTACAAGGGTATTATTATAGTCAATAATTAATATCTTTTAAGATATTGTAACAAAAACGGAGATAACCAATAATAATAATTATTATTTATAACAGTATTTCTTTACTTTCATCAGAAAACTCATACTTTTGTATACGATTACGTTATATCATTTTATAACGTTACTTAACTTTTCGTTTAACGGGAGATAGCCTCCAAATATTTTATCCCACATAGAATATAAATACTTTCGAAGTAATCCTCACACATGTAACGAAAAGACCTCTAATCTAAGAATATGTGTCAAGATGTTAAATGTTTAACCATGTTTACACTTCCTTTACATTAAAATGTCAAAATATTTTGTTACTTTGATATCTTTTTAATGTTTTGTAGATACATAACTTAATAAACATTAAGCTCTCTTCACCAAACAAAAACTATTATTTTCAATCTATCTTAATTAATAAATGTCTAATTACTTAATCTAATCATAAAATAGTAGCGTGAAAATGAAATTAAACACAATTTTTTCTGCACCTTACTACATTTTTCATTATAAAAAATTCTTTATTAGTTGAAAGAAAGCAGAAAAAGACAATGGTTTTTGCCATCTTAGAAATTGAACATTTTATACTTTAATTACTTTCTAAACATCTAGCTGATAATCAATGTATGTTTTTATTTTTATTTACGTTTATAATTAAAACAACCTTTGCATATGTCAGATGAAGATAAAATAACAAATTCATCAACAAACCAGGACTTGAACTGCATGTTCTGCTCGTTTTAATGAATTTTTTTGTTATATAATTATATTATATCAAAAATATATTCATTCGAATCTTTCCGATGTTTTCATAAAAATATAAACCTATTATATATTTTTTAATTATGCCAAATATACTATATACAAAATATTTAATTAGTTCTAAGTTTAAAAAAAGGTTGATATTTTACAACATTTATAGCTGCCGGAGAAATATTATTTCTGAAATAAAATACTTCCGATTTCTAGAAAGATGGTTTAATAAAAATCGTTTGATATAGCTGACAAGTGTTATAATTGGCTGACTATCACACCATCAATCAAAAAGATAAGTAAGATGGGCATTATTTATTAGTCAACTTTCTTTAAGTCTGGTGTAGTGGTAGTTTTTTATTTAATGAGTAATAATCATAAAATGGTATATATAAATTTTCGTTCTATATAATTTAAAGTGACACATTCAACTTTTACCATGTTCGTCGATCGTGTAGTCTGAATGTATAAGGTTGATTAATTATCTGTTGTCAGTTATCTAAAGAGTTTTAATAAGTCTGTGATGTTTCGATTTCTAGTTTCTAGGAGAAATGAGACTTCCATGATTCATTTTATAATTAATCTTCAATGAATATTATTCTACAACATTGTATATTTGTTAGAACCTCACATTAATATTTAAAAAATAAGCGCTCGCCTGCAGTCTTCTTGTATTGATAAACAATGTGGCTGTGTGCGTTCGCTTTTCCATTGCAGTGCATATTTAAGAGATTTTCATTGTAATAGGGATTTTTTATAATACCGGTAAATCTAGCTGACACAATATTTTTATTAATTTATTCTTCACTTCGAGTTATATATTAGTTTATTAGGAACAAAACCGGTTAGAAAATTAAAAATAATAATTACGTTATTATATATTTAGTAGAAAAGAAAAAAAACTTGATTATCTTTTTAATTAGTCTATTTGTATATAATATATATTCATAGCTTTATTGTTCTAAGTGAACACAGGAATATAAAAACAAAATTACATAGACATATCATGTATATGTTTTATATCAATGTTTGTCCGATTATAACCTAAAATATATATCTATAACGACTACTAGGAATTATATATATTTAAAAACAAAATATTTGGGACAGACGGGGTACAAAACGAACTAAGTTAAAGATTTTATTAAAGGTCTTACGAGGATACATAAAAGTTGACAGCTGCCTTGTAAAAACTTTATTCGAGCGGTTTATTGAACCCATTTAATCAAATGGGTCAAACAGACTGGCTCACATTCACTTCCATGAAAAACTTCATTATGTAAAAATGTAAATTGACACAAATTATTAATATTAAATGACTGCTGGTTGCTTCAATACCGCACAAATAATAGAAATGAAACTATGAAATGTGATGTAGATCTAAGTAAATACTACTTTATTTATAGGACCTTTGAAATATAAATAATAATTTAATTGCAAGTCGACTTATAGTTTCCACGCACATTTCAATTACCCTCTATTCAAGATTGAAACTTGAAGATAATTTAAAAAAAATAAGCATAAGTAGCTTTTGTAATGGATTTTTTTAAATATTGTATCATTTGTTACTAAAAATTCAACCGTTTATAAGAGTTTATACTTTTGATAGAATTACCAGCATAGTAGTATAAAGAAACAAAAACCTTAAATTGAAGAGCATTAACAGTTTCAAAGAGTAAAATCCCCAATCCCCACCGTCTTTGTGAAAGCTTCTATTTCAATTTGATAAATTACCTTTAGCTACCCTGATGTATATACATATAGGATTTTATCAGAAATAATTTTTATATGATTAAGCGTGATGACAATATCTCTGACAAAAATTAAATTATTTAGTACCCATTTTTAATATAAAGCATAATTTTTTACTAAAATATAAAATAAAATACAGGAAGTGAGTCTCAGTGCTGACGTAACAGGATTTTTAGGAAAGACCTTACATTTCTAGAGAGGGGCTTTGCCTCGATCTTTTTATTATAAAGTTATAGTTTATATCCGCCATTTCATTCCATCCCTCTGACCGCTCATTTAATTTTGATGGCCTTTTTAGGTAACAACCTATATGAAATATTATTATCTGTTTTGAGCAATCTTAACTTTAAACGTTTTTTTTCTTCTTAAATTTACTATTTGACAATACACTAGATAAGATATGAATAATTGTAAAAAGTCATTTATGCATTTTAGTTGTTAACTTTTCCACCTTTTCACAACTTATAACTAGGGAAATTTAAAGCAGATAATTTTTGCTAAATTTGTTTGTCCACTTAATGAAGACACTTATATTATATTGTTAGTAGCTTAAAACTCTTATCATCACTCAACAGCAACGAAGAAAATTTCATAGCAAGTTAACTTGTAATAGTTTCTATCCCAAATTTCCTTTTTCACTTCTGACCGCTATTTATAAGTGCCGATGATAAAGCTTTTTTATTTGCATCTCTATCCCTACTGTAAGTTGTGTAATCTTTATGCTGTGTCCTGACGTTAAATCCTTTGTAAAATGCTGCTCCCGGCGGTAGTTATATGCCATATTAATTTTCATTTTCTACTCAGCACAATGAAATTCTTGACAATGTACTAATTACTAAATTTTAGATTTTCAAAGTACGAAACAGCTTTTAATATAATACAATTGTATGACCAGCTAAATTCTATTTAATATATTTCAATAAAATAAATACATAATAATTTCAACCTCATGAATAATTATAATATTTTAAGTCAATATAAGTCAATAAGATTTAACTAAAAGCTTAGCTTTTATTTTAATAAAATAAATTGATCAAATTAAATTAATATTAATTACAATATAATACAATAGACACTACTACTGCAAAAATCGAATAAAACCATATAAAATAGCGTTCAACAAGGATGCACTCATTATGATGAAGACGTCAAACATGTAATTATATTATTAGTAGCATAGTTAAGGGATTAAATGTTTTGTAAATAAAAAGAAAACTTGCATCTAGGCTAGAACAAAACTTTGCTGCTGTTTGCACACTGCTCGAGCGGTTTACATTTCAACAAACTTACCTCTAGGATTACATGATTTCAGACGATATTGAATATAAGACTTATTTAGCTCTAAAATGAAGCATGCATGATGCGCATTTGCTGTGATAAAAGGAAATGTTAAAAAGCACATTTAAAAATAAAGTATAGTGCCGCAATTATACCACACTCACATTCCAGCTCAATTAAATGATTGCCTTAATTAGTTGACCACTTACTTTACAAAAATGTTTCCAAATGAATCAAAAGCATATATATATATATATATAATGAAATACATTTAATATATTAAAATGTGGAAATATGCCTCCTCTTATCATATCGTCATCAGTGACAATATCCGTCTTTGGTATATCAGTTTTTAGTTACCCCATTCTACGTCTGCTTCGGACGCCTTCTTGTTTACTAACGATTCACATTTATGATTAAGTTGCATGCTTATTTGCTATACATGACTATACTACAACTAATAATGATTTCTCATCTCTCCATTACTAATGCGACTTTTAAAGAATTATCCAAGTATATATTTCTTATTTTACTTATTTATATTCTTGTCAAAATAAAACATTTAGTATTAGTTGATTAAAATTAATATAGAAAACATACCAGTAAATATAAATATTAACAAAAAGAAACACACTAAAAATGTTTAAATAATTAATTACCCTAAACTAATTAATTATCATAGTAACAAACAAACATAAATGGTAATTCTAACTGAAATAAGACACGTATTTTTATTTCACAACAAAATTTCAAAGACATGCAACCAAAGTCAGCTCACTTGGCAATACTCATTTTCTAAACAAACAACAAACGTTGGATCATAATTGAACTGTAAATCACTTTTAGACTTCAAAAGAGGTTTGCGTAAACACGTTTTGATGATAAATGCTACCGGGCTGCGTTATTGCCCAAAGAAATTAGATATAAACAAGATAAAATGATATCGAGACAAAACCTCCATATTAACATTTTAGGAGGAAAATAATATTGCTACGTATTCAGTTTGCGTCCCAAGACCCTACTGCGAAGATTTAGATGTTTTTTATAATTATAAGGCAGTCACCTATAATTAAAAAAATCATATTCTCATAGGAAAAACCAACAACTGATTTCTAATATAATTATAATAAAACCAAGTATTGGATGAAGTTAATAAAATTTGAAGTATTTAAAAATGATCGTATTCTATTTAAGTCAACATATAGGATGCTTTTCCCTCTTTCCATTTTTCCCTCTTAAACTTATTTCTACCGGAAACATAAAAAAATTTAATAGTCTATTAATAAAATAAAACTAAATTGAATGTATGGATTTCTGTAAATGTTTAGTGATAAATGGGTTATATTTTGACTGTATAGGAGCGGGCAAATTGAGTAGAAAAAGCGATAAACCAAAGTGAATCAAATAAAATGGCTTGAAGACCTTTATAATTTATAATATGTATATTAATCTACAATGAGAATTAATGAACATGATAGTCCAATTGTGTATCAAAATTTCAAGTTAAATTAAACTTTTCAATCAAGTCTATCCGAATCGCATAATTTTTTTTTAAAAATTAATTTCAATGTATTCCTATATTTATTTCATGTTTTGCAATTAACTTTAAATAATTGAAATTGAATATTTATTCATTTTTGAAGAACTAGACACAATTTCTATAATTTTTTTAATTTCTTTTGTTTCAAACAACTCAGACAAATTTATTTCGTATCGGTTTCATAAAATTTCGTAATTTGCAGTGTAATTTAACTTTCAATGAAATTACCTAAAATATCTTTTATTTATTAATTAATTTATCTTCACGTCATATCCCTTGCGGGGTAGCCAGAGACGACGGAGCGCCAAACGCTACGGTCTCTGCATACCTTTCGCCTGGCCAACAGACGTCAACCTCTTCATGCATGCCCTCCACGGGGTCCTCATGCTTTATACTTGACCTTCCTCCACTATCATATGTACTAAATATATGTATATTATATCTTTTCATTTATTTTACATGATATGTAAGTACAATATTAGTGTATTGGAACTGTGACGCAAAAAACTTAATATGTTAGCAATTGATTTATAATTTTCTATATATTAAATTTATCAAATCAAAAAATGAAAACGGTATTAGTATAATTTTAATATGCAGATATAATTTTTCTTTCTATGATAATATTTAAATAAACTTCCAAGTGTAATTCCATTCCATTCCATTCCAAGTGTAATAATTCCTACATAAATCCAAAAGGTTAAGGATTTGAATTAAGAAGTGTGGAAAAATTTTGTGAATAATTTCATATTAATATTATATAATTGCCTATATTCTAGTCTCTATAACTGAAACTTTATTAATGTAGTCTTATTAATATATATTGTATAGAATTTTAATTACTTCTTCCTTTAAAAAAGCGTTTTGGTGGGTCTTACCGAAAACAGAACACCATGGCCGCCTAAAAAAACATAATCAACACAAAAGTAGTAAGTAGGAATATTTTGTTATGTGAAAGGATTTTAATGACCTTATTATGTACGACAATATCCTATATATGAAGGGAGAAAATTTTGAGGACTTATTTTGTCCATTATAATTATCTATAATACCATAACATCATAACATTAGTGACCGTTAATTGTGTAAAAAGATCAAACGATGTAAAATTCTTAAATATGATGCTTTAATATGTAGTAATATCTCCTAAGCAAGTAGTAATTTTACACTTAAAAGCACATTTGTGACAGTATATAATTTAAGGAAATCCACTTCCTTAGGCGTGAGAAATAAACCTTCCTTCACTAGGTTAATTGAACCATAAAAATTTTCGTTACACTCGAGGGAAGGAAATTTACGAGGTAAAGCAAGTGTCGGTGCAATAAATACAAAATAATTCTTGGCTCAAAATTACAAACTTTAGCAATTAACTTCGTGCAATTTCAAAAATAAGCTGAACCTTTACTGTAATATGTGTATTATTTATTAATATTTACTAAAACACTTTGATAATAAATTGTATAAGTAGTAAAATTCATTTAATGTTGAGTACCAAAAATAAGTTAAATAGATTATTATTTTAATCTTCTAATGAAATTCTTTACTTAGTTTACCACAATTTATACGATTTAAACAATTTTATTAACTAAATAAATTATCATTTATTAAATAATTTAATAATAAAGTACAAGAATAGTTGACAAGTTTGAATACAGAACACTCTGAGAGTTAATAAAACTATTCTGAAGACGTGGAAAGTTCAGCAACGGGAGACTAGGCGACCCGCGCCTTGATTAAAGCGAAGAACATATTTCAAAAGTTGCTAGTTAAGATTAGTGGATGTTACATCGTTATTACTAATTAATTTATTATATTAATGAACTACGTAGAACGAAACGATTTTGGGTATAGTTTTACTCAAATTTCGTAGAGATAATAAAGTAGAATAAAAAGTCAACAAAAATTATACAAATCGTTTTTTATTGCATAATGTAAATAGTTATTTGGCTTAAGGTTGTGATAAGAATATTTATTTAATAATTATTTAAGTTATCAAGTCTTAAAACTTCACTCATTGCTGAAATTTTAAGTTTATAAAGAATATTTGTAACTTTAAATATTATTTGATGTAAAATACATAATAAAATTATACAAAACGGTGTGTGTTAATTGTCCATTATCATGAAAACACAACCTGTTTGTTATTCACCACACGTTTAGAACACAATTACAATAACAACACATTGGATCGTTAAACCAACAAAATGTTGAACTTCAAAAAATTCAATGTCAGCTCCAGCCTTTGATACATTATTTAGATAGCCGTGAGCCTTTTAAATATATTTTGCGGTATCGATATTTCACAGGTATAAGGGATGATTGATGAAGTCAACTACTTTTGTGTTGCAAAATGGTGAAAAGATTACCACAGTAGTGTGAGGTTGAATGAAATGGTTTTACGTATGGCACTATTCTACATAAAAACCTAAACCTTTTAAAACTTGTTTATAAATATGTTAGATATGGCACGCTTTCTTTATATCCTGAAATAAATACATTATCAAGTCATTCCACATTATTAGATCTGCAGCTTAGGTACGTCCCAAAAAAAATTGTAATACAATTCTTCGTTGCTTTCACCTTCAGATTAAGAAACTTTTATTTTTGATTTGTAGCGTCAGCGAAACATCTCCGCTACACCTTGATCGAAAATGTTTTTTTTTGTGTCGTTCCGGCGAATGTCCGTCGACTCATCTTTTTATATAAATTTAATACTTTAAACCTTTAAAACGTGATGTCTGTCTGTTTAAATTCTGTTATCTGTTTTATGAAAAGGATTCTTTAAATATATGAAAAAAATCATAATTTTATTTCAAGACTACTTATAGGTTCCACGCACATTTCAATGACTTTCTATTCAAAATTGAGACTAGAATATTATTAAAAAATTTAAATACAAGTAACCTTTTGTAATAGAATATCATTTATAATTTGCTACTAAAAGTATTTAGTGCAAAATTTTAAGAAATATATATATATATATATATATATATATATATATATATATATATATATATATATATATATATATTTCTAATAAATGTTTAAGAACCTAAAAAAGATGAGAAGTATTTATATCTGCTCCCAACGGAGCATGTATGTACTATAAGTCTTTTGTTTATATAATTTAACAAAGGAATATACTAATCGCTGATTAATTATGAAATGATAATGAAATCTCGGTAACTTCAAAAGCTATTGATACTCTAATTTTGCGTTGAGGTACATTTGAATATTACTCGTGAAATTATGAAATACCCATTCTACGAGCTTTCATAGAGCATAAAAATATTTATATACCATTCTTCAGTTTCATAGTAAAATACAATTTATACTTTGGATTAGAAAATCCAGGTAAATAGTTAGTATAAAATATCAGCAGGAGGAGCTGTGGAACGCAGCTAGATCTATAAAATAAAAACCTTAAATTCAAGGGAATTAACAGTTACAAAAAGTAAAATAATCTTATCTTATTCTCGTCGTCTTTTGTAAAGCTTCCAACTTAATTTGATAGACTACTTTAGATTCTTTACGAAGTAAGGTTTATATGATTATTCGTGTTGACAATGTCTCTAACGAAAATTAATGTAATTATATTTATTACCCAATTTAAATATATCACACAATAAGTTAGTTAAATTTTAACCAACGTTGTACAAAATCAACAGGATGAAAGAATTTCACGATTACTCAAAAAAATACTTCTACCCAATAAATGTTATTACTCCTTTTTATATTTATATATAAAAACATACTAGAAAGTTCTTGAAAAAAATGTATTGAAGCAATTAAGTTACTTATTGATAATTAAAGAAATGAAATAAGTAATTTGAAAAAGAAATGCATTTATATTATTTTTAAACATAGTTGCTTCTTTACAAAAATATAAAATAGTATACAGGAAGTGAGCGTCTCGGTGCTGAAGTAACAGGATTTCTAGAAATAGAACGTATATTTCTAGAGACTCACCTCGCTTTGACTCGCCTCGCTTCTTTCATTTTATAATGATAGCTTTCATAGTTTACTTCCGCAATTTCATTTCATCCCTTTGACCGCTCATTTAATTTTGATGGCTTTTTGCATACAAATCTGTATGGAATATTATTTTATGTGCTTGGAAAAATCTTAACTTTTAAACATTTAAATTATGCGAATAATGTATGTTGTCCAAATAATTTTGATGATGAGAAATTGAGGTTTACTTATGTATCAAACATGGCAACAATAATTTATTTAATTACGTCGAGTATTATTAAAATGACACTATTATTTCTTATGTATGCGACATTATTTTACTGTAATATATATACCTCTGTAATTTCTATTGAAATAAATTACATTTATATAACGTTATTTATATATAAGTTGGATTAAAGGCTGATTGATTAACTAAAATTGTCTTAATTTAAGAATTTGTTTAAAATCCTGTTGCAAATTGCAAGTCATTTTAATGTAATGAATATGTTATATCAGATACCATTAACATGCGTACATAGGTCAAAATGGTAATATGATGGACCTTATAAATTGTCATACAGTGCTTACAATCAGCAGAGGCTGCATTGGTACTACGAGTAGCGTAATCGCGTTACTGTAATACTATGTTAGGTCTGTTTCACACTAAGCCTTTAAATCAAAATAATAATATTTAAGGTATTTAAATTTGGGTCAACCATTATCTCTATATACCCCAATAAAAAGAAATAATAAGTACCTTTTTTATCTATATATTTAAAACGAACGAATAAAATAATTAAATAAAAATGTTGTGCCAATACACAGAGTACGTTAAAATTATAACATTATGTGAATAATTATAAAATTTATATTTTATCGAGTTGGATAAATGTTTAGTATGTACCCATTTTTTTTAATACATTTTTTCTAATGTTCAGTTGTACTCCAACCCTTATTTGGTAAATGGAGAAAGCCACTCAATTCGGCGATGCAGTTGAAACTGTCGGCCGAGATTAGCCTCGTGACGATTTAGAAGCTTTTGTGAAACATTGCTCCGGCGAGCCAGTGGCGATATAGGGTATTAAGCTCTACTGTTCTCTGTTCGAGTTTAATGGCAAATTCTCTTAAAATATAACTCTAATATTGAAATGAACATCGTAGTTTTCTCCTCGTACTAGTTTGCCGGTATATGAAACTACTAAAAACTTATTTTAATTTTCCCATATGTTTCTGAATGTTGAGTTCTCGTTACTTAATATATCTAGCATGTTTTTATTAATCACTAACTTCAAAATAACTCAAATATTGTTGCTTAAGTATAAATTAAGTTTACGTTTAAAGTTTTAAAAGTATCTATTTTTAATTTTTTATTATAATTTCTTTGTATAAGGATACATCCGTTAATAATTGTTTAAATTTAATGAGGTCTATTTACGAATCTCACATAAAGTCGGTTAAAACCTTGGTAAGTTTTTATGAGGTCAAAATAAGAGTTAATAGAAAGATCTTTATCATTTCTTTTAAAACTTATTTTAATTTTTTTTTACTTCTAAAATTACTACGGAAGAAAAATCGAAAAATCGTTTTATTAATAATTCTAATGACACATTTATGTATTTTATCCTCCTATCCTCAATTTACTTTTTTATTTCTCTTTTTCCCTATGATAAAGCTTTTTATTTGCATCCTCTATCTCTACAGAAAATTGTGTACTTTTATGTTGAGTATGATTTACGTACCCTAAGAAGTATTATGTATAATAAACAATTCTCTGGATTATGTCTTAAGTGTTTATGATTAATATTCTATTATATATTTTTTGTTCTATGTGTCTAAGTTTAAACTGAGAAGAATTTCTCAGTTAAGAAGATTAACATCTAAAGATCGTGAAGCTATTGATTAATGTTGTTTTTAAAATTATTAAAATATTAACAAGAGAAATTATACATATTTAAACAATATGCTATGTTTTTGCTCACAAAATTCATACAAATAAATTAATATTTAAAAATGAAAATGCAATATAACGCGAGTTAAAAATCTTAAAGATAGTTTTACTTGAAATTCTCTTATTTGCTTACAAACTTGTATCTTGTAATTAATTATCCTTCTCTCCTTTACATTAAAAATAAGTTCTAAAATTTATACTTCGTTATATTAGTGCACATATTCCAACAAAAGTGCATCACTATTATATCAACTAAGTAAAATTTACCAAATGGAAAAAACATTCGGCAATACGAGTATAGTTGAGGCGGGTTGACTTACATTAGCGTCTTGACATTAAATCCTTTGTAAAATGTTGCTAACAAGGCTAGCGATATGCCGTATTAATTTCCGTTTTCTATTATCTACAATGAAATACTTAATAAATTACTAAATGGCATAATGTGCATTTTAAATTTATATAAACGAAATTATATACACGAATATATACGAAACTATTTCCAGTCTAATACAATTTTACTATATATTTAATAGACTTAAAAGGACTATAATATTGCTCAATAAAACAAGTACAGAGTAATTGAGAAAGTTTGACACATGTGTCACTGTTTGGTTTTGTTACACTTTTATTTACTACTAGCTGTCCCTTGCTCTGCCCGCATTTCCCGCCTTAATTACATTATTGCCTTAATTATTTGCTACCACATCTGATTTAATAATCTAACTATTGAAATTAAAAATTAAATATATGAATAAAATTATCCAGGTATATAAATTGATATTAAATTATTTAAGAATATGTTCTATTGCTGTAATATTGGGAATATTCCCAAAATATCTCCTACTGCCCTCTTCAGCTATATTGAAAACAATCAGCATCTGTTAGCATATGTTAGCATATACAAGTGACAATAATCAATGATACAAATTCCTTCAGAAGTGTTTTCGAAACAATAGTAAAGGCAAACATGGTACAATATTATAAGTGTCAGATCAAATTTATTTTATATTATATTGTCGATTTCATGCTATGTAATTGAAAATTGGAATTTCCTAGTTTCGTATTTACAAGAGAATTGTTATTTATTAACTGGGTATCGAAACTCAATAGCGTAGAACAATTTAGAACGACATACATCTTGCGGGAATTGCAACATAGGAGTATAGCTCCGCTGTCCGTAGCAATTATTATTCATTTGTACTCTTTCCTATGTACTTGAAGCGGCATTTGTTATCAAAAATGTACCAAGTATAAATCTTCTATATTTTGAAAAGTGAAATATCATGCACTGAGTTCTCTTAAAATACTTTTAAGTTTTTTTTTTTTTTTTTTTTTTTTTTATGGAAGAGGAGGGCAAACGAGCTGGCGGGTCACAGATGACTTGTGATCACCGCCGCCCATGAACTCTTGCAACATCCAAGGATTTACAAGAGTGTTGCCGGCCTTGTAGGTAGAAGTAGACGCCTTTTTTGAAGGTACCCATGTCGTACCGATCTGGAAATACCGCCGAAGGGAGTTCGTTCCACAAGCGAGTGGAACGTGGAAAAAAAGTCCTTGAGAACCGCACAGTGGAAGATCGCCACGCATCCAGGTGGTAGGGATGGTAAAGAAGTCGATGGCGCGCTGTGCGGTGATGAAATTCGGCGGCAGGCATCAGATCGAATAGTTCTTCGGAACACTCCCCGTTGTAAATGCGGTAGAAGACGCACAAAGAAGCCACGTCTCTACGCAATGCCAAAGAGTCCAGCCGTTCGCAGAGCACCGAGTCCCCGACAATCCGAGCGGCTCTCCGTTGTACGCGGTCAAATGGTAGAAGCTGATATTGGGGTGATCCGGACCAGAGATGAGAACAGTACTCCATGTGTGGCCGGACCTGCGCCTTATAGAGCGCAAGTCTTTGGCCAGGTTTGAAATACTGCCTCGCTCTATTAATCACTCCCAATTTCTTCGAGGCCAACTTGGCCTTGCTCTCCAGATGACCACGAAACTGACAATCGCTCGAAATGTCGAGACCCAGTATTCTGATACTTGGCGAGGCAATGAGGGGGGTGCTCTCGAAGAGCGGTGATACGACAAATGGGGTTTTCTTAGTGGTAAACGCGCAAACTTGTGTCTTTAGGGGATTGAACTGAACGTGGTTCAGTTCACCCCACTCAGAGACCATCCCCAAGGAAGTCTCTATAGAAGACACAAGTTTCTTTCGGCACTCGTCGACGTTTTCCCGAGAGAGACCTGCACGGCCGGAATACACCGCATCCCCAGTGCTGTCATCAGCATAACAATGTATGTTGGAGATATCCAACATATCATTGATGTGCAGGAGGAACAGAGTTGGGGATAGCACGCAGCCTTGGGGTACACCAGCGTTCACGGGCTTGGGGTCCGAGCAAAAACCGTCGAGAACGACCTGTATGCTCCGCCCAGTGAGGAAGCTGGTGATCCACTTGCATAAACTCTCGGGAAGCCCATAGGAAGGTAGCTTCGAAAGAAGCCCCTTGTGCCATACACGATCGAAGGCTTTCGCCATATCCAAACTAACTGCCAGACCCTCTCCCTTGCTTTCAATAACAGCTGCCCAACGGTGTGTGAGATACAACAGAAGATCACCAGCCGATCGACCATGGCGAAAGCCATATTGCCGGTCATTGACCAACTGGTGATCCTCGAGGTAGGTTAGGAGCTGTTTATTGATAATGCTCTCCATTACTTTGGAGAGCAGAGAGGTAATGGCGATAGGTCTGTAGTTAGCTGGTTCCGAGCTATCACCTTTTTTAGGGATCGGATGGACAAGGGCACGCTTCCATGTGACCGGGACTACGCCTTTAAGGTAGGAGTACCGAAATAGACGCGTTAGCACTGGAGTCAACTCAGGGGCACACGTTCGTAGCACCAATGGAGAAATGCCATCCGGCCCACTCGACTTATGAACGTCCAAGGAAAATAGAGACTGCCTAATAGTTTTCTGCCGAAAAACTATTTCCGGCATTGAGCTCTGACACCGTTGTGAGTATTCATTTTCTGCACTGTACTAAATACTCGCTTAAATGCTAGTTTCATTTAATTTCATCCTCATTGATTAAATTGGGGAATGAAAGTATTTACGAATGTTTTAAAATTAATAATAATTAAATTTCATACTTAGTTTTTGAAACAAAAATCAGGCAATTTATGGTATATATCCGGTATACGGCAATATAAAGTAAGAAAAAAATATTCTTATAATGATTCGGAACCACTAGCTATTAAAAATTATATTCATTTTAATATGTTTGTTAGTAAACAAATAAATCAAAACGTGTAATAATTTATCCTGTGGCCTCGGCGATACCACTCCTGTCTCTTGCAATGATAATGAAAAAAGATGAAAATAGGCATTATCTTGTTAACAAGAAAAGTAATGAAAAGAAGGTATTATCTTAAGATAATACCTTCTTTTCATTACTTTTCATAACATTAAAAAAATAACATTTATATAGGTAGTATAAAATGGGCTATATGTGTCGTCGTCCTTCTGCCAAATTACGGTATTCTGCCGCGGTAGACGGAAAGTTGTAATACAGACAGATGTGAGAGTTATCAAACTATTTGGGAAACTTGAAAATATTCTTCAAGTTTGCTATTCGGGAAGTTTGCCGGAGCTTCGACTGGACGACCGCTAGTTTCTAGTTTGAAGCATTCCAAGAAGCCTTAGAAAATTGCGTTGTGTATCTTAAGCAACTAGAGTTGGCTAAAACCATAGGGTTTTGTTAATTATACTGCTTTGATATTTAATTATATTGAAATAGTTGTAAAAACTGAAGTGGAAAAAAAAATTATTTTAAAATATATATTATACATATTGACTGCGAAATCGATCAACTGTCGTCCCATTCAAGCGATGAGTGTAACCATTGGTGAGGCTAAAATATTATAAGCCTTCATAATTTTATAATTCATAAAAAATACAAATATTTTTTTACAAATTTTATAATTAACTGCTTATACAATGCGTATCTATTACATTTTCTTTCAAATGATTCACCGTTATCTAAAGCATCTCACACACACACACATATATATATATATATATATATATATATATATATATGAAGTGCATCCGTCATTTAATACGTATCATAAACACCTTAATGTGTAAAAAGCGTAATTTGCTAAATTGACTACTCGATGACAATTCTGTGATAATATATTGATGACAATAATATTTATTATAACGATATTTGAAATCAACCACTTTTGAATATTTTCAATTTCTTATTATCCTAAGGTTCACGTTCTTACTTATAGAAGTTGAAATATAACATGTCAGTGTAATGTTTGGATAACAACATTTGACTGAGGAAGTGAAAATATATTATATCTCTCAGAACAGGACTCATTATTAATATCAACAGTTTTAGTTTACAACAATTGCTAGTAGACAATAAAGCTTACGAATTCAACACTAACACTAAAAGTTTAGAATATAATCTATTTAACTAATTTAATACATAAATTAAAGACATATATATATATATATATATATATATATATATATATATATATTTTTATTACAACTAATTACCTATATATTCTATATGACAATCGTAATTTGTACTTATCCTCAATTTATTTTTCTCTACTAACCACCTGTTGATTATTAAATAAATCTTTTTACCTACACATAAAGAATATGATTTACCTACACTGAGAAGTATAATGTGCGATAAGCAATTCTCCTCTCTACCTTTATATATTATAAATATCATTGTGTGATACATTTCAATTAATACTGATATGAAAATCTCAGTTCTACGGCTGAAGATTTTGAAGCTTTAAGAAAATCAATCTGAAAATAAACAAAAGTCTTACAAACTTACAACACTATCTCTTGCTAATAAAACCTTATCTTGTATTTATACGTAAGTACCATATTTAAGTTTTAAATTGTATATCCAACATAAAGCGAGGTAAATCCACTAAAGATTGATTTCCGTGACGTGATCTTACTTGTCTATTAGATCTGGTATTTTATTTTCTTTAACATTAATTTATACATTTATGTAACGTATATAAGTGAATACATATTATATATACAAAGGTGTATCTTTGAGATATAGAACATGTATAATTTATTAAATGGAAAAGTAACTCTATTGGCTATATAGTTGAGCCTGGCTCGGCTGATATTTGAGTCATGACGTTTAAAGTCCTTGTAAAATATTGGTACCAATGGTATTATTTGTCAAAAATGTACGTTTTCAAAGTAAGAAAACGGTGTTCAATCTAATAAAATTTTTATTACAAACATTTTATACAGCTTACAGTTGTAACAATATCTCGCTATATAAAAACAGTTTTTGGAAATATATGACAATATGATTCGATTCCAAGTTTAACTTTAATTATTGACTATTCGTCTTGAGTTTAGTCATTATGTCAAATGAAGTCGTCAAACATGTTATTATGTTATAATAGTTAAGGGCTGGCATGTTCTATAAATTTAGAATAAAAAAACTTGTACATCTAAGTTAGGCTAATACTTTTCAACTCACACTGTTCTATTGCGCTGTTTGCAGTTTCCATTTCAACAAACTTCAACCAGTTTCCAGGATGTGGGACCATGTTGGATATATGAATTGTTAAGGTCTAAAGTTGACTACTCGATTTTTTTAAAAGAAATATGAAATTTAGTTTTAATAGTTTTTTAAACTTAAACTAATATAAAATTGAATTTCTTTGTTTAAATGAAGGTATTAGAATACATTATTGGTATGATTGTAATATTTGTATTATATTATAATATTTGTTTTCTATATTATTTTAATTTTTTTTTAATTTTTTCCGATAAATACATTTTTTTTTCTTCGAAATAGCATTAAAAATAATTATGGCAAATATTGTTTGTCTTCCTTAAGCAATAAACATTTAACATAATAAGAATTAGCTAATTTAGAAATTAAAATATATGAGATGATTTTCTAAATAAATTGGACCGATGACCGGTTGTCTTTTCTTCTTTTGTCTAATTTGTACCTATATGTTAATCAACCTATAGTATAGGAAGAGGTCATATAACAGGTACAGTTACGAAAAAAAAACTAGCATTAGATTAACCTAATATGAAAATTACCTTGTATTTGTTCACTTCATATTATATATATTGTGTTGACTGTATTCAAAAATAGGAAATGAAATGGAATGGAACAGATATAAATTATAATGATACAACAGGTATTATTAATAAACAAACGATTCATGATATTTCAATCAATATTAAGTGCAATTATTTTTTTCACAAGGATGTAATTTCAATATTTTCATTTCACTTAAATTTACAAAATTTCAATAATTTAATTTTACTCAATTTTACAATTTTACAAAGTTTTTTTTTTCTTAACATTAAATAATTACCAGATGTCAAGTATAATATAATGCTACCATGTAATTATGTAATACTAAATAAAGATGTGTAATACGTTATAGATTTTATAATCTCCATAATAGTGGGCTCTGAATTCGAAAATCATTACAATTCTTATGCAAAAAAACTTACTTAATAAAAAGTAAGTTTTTTTGTTCATAATTAATTTTTGTTCAGATATTTCTTATTTAAGCGTTTATTTTGTGGGCTATTAAATAATCAACAATCTCCAGTTCCTTTTCTTAATTTTCTTGTTTAACCTTCTAAACTCATTTTTCAACATTATATCTTTATGTCCTATGTGTTGTGGAACTTTATTTTGATGATATTTTCTTTAGCTATAATTCATAAATAAAGTTATTTAAATTATAAGTATAAAAACGCATGGTTTTTCATACTAGTTTTCATGAAATCAAACGAATAAGAATCTTATATATTTTCTTCTTTTGTCTCTAATAGTTGTAGTTTTTTTTTCATATAATCTGTTTATTCTTTTAATATATGTCCTGTATCATAGTAAATGGTGGTAAAAATTTTATTTATTTAGTAATTACAATTGCTTATTTGTTGTAATATCAAACTGCGCTATTGACTGATTACTTTTTTATTAATCCAACAACTGCAAAAATATAACAGAAAGGAGAAAACTGGATTAAAATAAAAAAAAACAACTGCATTCATCAAGGATGCACTAATAAAGATGAAGGTGAAGATGTATTTTTGTCCCATATTTCTTTATTAGACGACAGTCTTTACTGAAGTAACAAAATCTTGGATAATATTTTTTGAATATAACATGTCACAATTAGCCTAACAAAGCAAAAGAAGAAACATAGTATTCGGAGTACAGTATAGTTAGGAAATAATAGCAAATTTGCAGTTTCTTTAGATAAATTGGGATAGTGACAAATATCTCTTGTCTATATTATTTGTCTACCCAAACTTTCAAAACGACAGAGAGAGCAGTGCCATTGCCAAAAAAAACTTTCACTAACATAAAAGATTAAACCCGATATCAAAATAATTACATTATTTCTGGCACTTCGCCAGAACCCTCAGCGTAGTTAGAATTATATATTGAAGCAAATTTAACCAAATCAAACAGAATTAATGTGACAAAAAAAAATGTTTACAATAATAGTTATTAATAAAAAGTAAGATATATTATTTCCTATTTTATTATATGTTACATCTAAGGTAAATCTTAAATTTCGTTATCTTTTTATTTCAATTAATCATTTTATTTTTGTCATGGAATCTTTAATATTATACTAAATAATGATAATTATTACACTCTTTAAATACCTCCGGGAGTAAAAATGGGAGTAATAAATAACATTTATTGCTACAGACCATATATTAATAAAATAATTTGTTTTGGCGATGAATCTGATAATTAATTAGATACATTGAATTATAAAAATATATCTGCAACCAACGAAAATATTAACAAAGTCAACAAAGAAAGAGTATAAGTATCTAAATATATTTCCCAAAACTGGGTCCTGCCTCCCAGAGGGAATACTAACAACATGTTATTATGTTATTAATAACTTAATAACATAAGGACTAATATGTTTTCTAAGACAGTAAGTACTGTAAATCTAAGCTAAACCAATATTTTCAAGAAACATCTAACATTTGACTGCGGACAATATTGAATATAGAATTATGAATCTAAAATTGATAAGTCGATTTGGCTATCCCTAAAAAAAGTAAAAAAAATATAAAAGCAACTGATGGTACCAAAATAATATTTTAAGATTGATATATGTCCATTCGTCTTTTAGCTACTTTTCTTACTTTATTATTTTACCTTTTCATTGGCCACACAATATCCAGTAAGAAGTGTTACAAATTCTATCACAAGTCTTTTAAAAAGAATAGTAGAAATAAAATTCGATAAGAAAGCATAAGTGCCTTCAAACTCAATATTCTTTTCTATTGTATGCGCCTCAGTAAATATCAATTGATAGAATACTGTGTTATTGAAAAGTTGAAAGTCCTAGTTTCCTATATACAAGAGAATTCGTATTTGTTAACTGGATATCGGGACTCAATAGTGTGGAACGACTTAAAACTACAAACAACTGGCGGGAACTGGAACATATGGCTCTGCTGTCGACGAATATTTTACTAACAAAGCAAGCCTTTTAACAATTATTATTTATTGGTACAAGAGTAGCTGAATACCGAAGATAAGAGTTTGTATTTGTAGTTTTGTGTTCAATTGTGTCATGAAATAAATATAACTAAGTATAAATTTATCTATATTGTAAATAGGACAGTGTAACTCACTGACTTATCTAGAAATTTCAGAAATTTTGAGGATTATATGAGTATTTAATTGCACTATATTGCGTATTAAGTCAGTAAGATAATAAACTTAAAAAATATCATCTATAGATTTAAACAGGGGATTGAAATTTTATTTCACTTCGAATATTCTAATGAAAATATTATTTTTATATAAGTATTCGAAGCCGTTTGCGGATAGCGTATACACTATTCAGAAATAGTATTATTATAATTTCTAAAGTAACAAAAAGTTATCTATTACTGTTATTTATTAGTGAACTTGCAAATACTATATTTGAAAGGTTTTTTTATATTACAGTTGCTTGCAGTTTTCAGTTTCACTTATACTTTAAAAAAATATAAATTTAGCAAATATATAAATATTTGCTTATTGCATTATATATATATAAAATTAATATTTGTTATTTCTTCTTCAACATTAATGTACCTATCTTCTAGCGTTAATTACGATTCTCCATAGCAGACGAAGTCCTGCTAAAGTAGATGTAAAGATGAGGTCCAAATATAAATTAAAAAATACTTAAATGAATAAACAAATGTTCTTATTTATCGTTAATCTCATTAGATTACGATTTTTCGACAATTATTCTGAACTTAATATTATTATTATACTGAGTTTAAGTAAAAATCTTATATTTTCCAAATTTGTATTGAATATTGACTTTAATTTTATTGAAATCGACTTTGATTTAATTAGATTTTATTTGATAACTGTGGTGACTCGATTATTTGTCGGCATTCTATCAGAACTTAATAATTTTAAGTAAGTAAGTAAGTAAGTGATTCTGTCTCAAGGACTGCAAAATTCAAACTGCATCGTAACTACGAATATTCCGTACTTAGCTTAAATGAGTTTCAGATGCTTTATATATGTTAGTTCATAAAACAATTTCAAGTTAAAGGACATTGACGTTTTCACATTTTGAGAAAATTCAGAGTTTTATAAGACGATGATAGCGAAATAAAATATGATTCGTCTTTTTTATATTAATATATATATAAGAAAAACATATTTTAATATTTATTTATTTAAATTTGTAATCATATCTTATATAACTAGAGGCCGACCGCTCGGGAAGTAGCAATTTCATTACAAGATTGCTTATTACGAGTTTAGTCACCAAACACGCTTTTCGCTCTTGGTCTTTTATTTATTTTCTTATGAATAGTTTTTTATATTTTATAAGAATTAAATAGTTTTTGTAATTAAACGTAAAACTAAAATAAGTATTCATACATGTTAATATTCTTTTACGTATAAAATATACGGGTTTATCTGATTTTGATTTGTATTTGTTTTTAAACTATGTTGAGGAGATTGATTGACTCAAAAAAATTTTAAATATATAAATTACATCAACATTCAGCTGTTTTCAAAATCCAGATTAAGAAACCATTTGAATCAAAAATAATTTTGTTAAGTGCAAAAAAATCACAAAGTATATATACTTATAATACTTCTTAAAATATAATTCATTTGGACCTGTTTGTTTATTTGTCATTACAAAATAGTAAATGGTTGTTTATAAAGGTTCGTGATAAATAATTGATGTCCGTCTTGGAAGTTAGTTTGCGCCTAATCCCTTTATAAGAATTTAGAGTTTGGTTTACTTTAACTTGACTATTAATTTAGGTCCTAATCCTGGTTAATATTCATATATCCATAGAGTTTAAACATTGTTTCTTCTTGAAATAACAAATATGTATAAATTCAATTTCATATGATAATTTTGACAGTTGTCAATGGTTGTCGGAAAAATATAACTTTACTATATATTTTTGCCGGTTCATGACGAATGATATTTCGTGTAGGTTTTCATAATATAAGTTCACAGTGATTAGTCTCCAAAATGGCTGCGTCTTCTATCCCGCTTTCTACTTTTTTCTTATAGTCGGGGATAAAGTGGAACATTACCCCCTGACTATCACCTTATCATTCGAGGGGGTATCTATAAAAAATGGGTAAAAAAGGTCTGCTTTTTATGCGATATTTTATATTGGTAGAATAGTCCTGTTACGCTTTACGAAATAAATTAACCAGCTATTTTCAAACCCATAGTCGAGAATTGCATATTTGAGATCATCATAAAACTTGACAAGCTAGCCCAAGGTACAATATATATATATATATATATATATATATATATATATATATATATATATATAATGGTAACGAAATTACCAGTATAATTTATAATAATGTTAAAGACTTATTCTGTAATATTTGAAGTATATTTCATGATCTAAGAAATCACATAATATAAAAATGAGCTAGATTTGTACAAAGTTTAATTTGATAAATGGAGACTTCAATCAACAAATTCGTTGTCTGTCTGTGAAATACATTGCCCTCGGCAATAACGATATTTGACATCACTCTATGTTATAAAATGAACTAATTCAAAACGTATTAAATGCATTATATTATTAATTGAAAATTTCTTCTACAAATAAAATGTCTATAATTTCAGGTAGTTAAACATAATAAATAACTTTTAATTAAAAATGTTGACTTTGTAACTTCATTACGGTTTCATATGTTTCAGTTTCTAACACATATTTAGGGTTGACATTATTTAAACCTAGAAGTTGTGTTGCCTAAAATAAATACCACTTTATGGTAAACAACATTGTTTTATTTATATATCGTACTTTTATAAGTAAAAACTTTTGATCCATGTAATTTTAAACATTTTAGCAGATTGTAATTACAATAAATTTATTTAGAAGACAAATATAATATACCAAAAGCATACATTTATATGTATTTTTTTCACAGAATGGAGTCATATTTTACCGTCGCCATAAGGAAAGCTAACTTATCTAAGCCAAATGAATACAGCTCAATTAATTATAGTAGCTTTATATTAGGCTCTAGCGTTCATGAAGAAGGTTCAGATGTTGTCCTTCCGTACATCATAAATAGTTTGTTCACGAAGTATTTCTATTGAATCTTTATTTTTTATGCGTATTTCAAATAATACCTTTAATATTTAGGTTTTTTAAATTTGACAGATTTGCAGAATTAATATGTTTAGTTACAAATAATATTCTACTTAGTTTCATTGCTAATCTGATATGAAAAATATATAAATAATAATTATTATAAAAAAAACTTTTTCTTTCGTAATACTTAAACTTATAACAAAATGATTATATTAGTTTACTAGGTGGGCCCTTCACGTAATAAGTGAGATTAAATTACACTAATACATTCTATAATATTTGTTCTAAATTTACAAATCTTTAAGATGACTCTAAACTAACTTGAGACCTCGGAAGCAAGTCTACTCATGGGAATAGAGAGGCAAAACAAAACCAACCTCCTATTGCTTATTTCAGATAATAAATCGAACAGTCCAAACAACATTTATAAGTTTGTACAATTGTTACTGACGCAAAACACATTTAAAGCTGCTAATTATTTATTGCTTACACTTAAGCTAAAGCTAAAGTTGATTATAAATACACATAATCTGATATTATTCTACCAAATACAAACGATAAATGGATAATATATATATATATATAATATATATAATATATATAAATACGTGGATCCACCTCAGTTACAGCAACAGATTGCAGCACCAAGCTAAACCGTGGTTTATAAAACTTAAATAGTATTACATAAGAAAATGTATAAACTGTAAAATTAGATATATATACTCTAACTTTAGTATACCTACTCATTATCAAATTTTAATCATGTTATTTTTGCTGTATAGCTATATTTCATCAACTATTAAGCCATTAAATTAATGTCTTAATTGATTAGTAAACAAACTGTTTCTGAAACTATAAAATAAGTTAACAGGCCTGTCAAGTATTACTATTGACTTCATCATTGGCCAGTCATTATTTTATATTCTTCAGTCTTCGAGTAACTGAGTGTCAAAATTATAAACGAAAATTTGTTGTATCTATAATTGAACTAATTTTAAAAATTGTTTATAACATGATAGCTTATTTATTTTTAATTAATATAAACTAAGAAAAACATCAACTATACCATAGGAGAGCTGTATTAGAAGCTATGGAGATTGACAGCATCCAGTGCCGAGTTGCTAATTAACCTCTTTGCTGGGTTCTTTATTGAGTCCACAGCTGCAAGAAGAGATTTTGTAGCACTACAAATAGTTGACAATATTCGCTCAAAAATCGTAACACAGTTATTTTATTCTTCTTATAAGTGTAATATATATATTTTAAATTAATATAATGGCACTTCATAACGCAATGCTTTTGGATGACGTGAAACTTAATTATATTTTCCTTACTACATTATCAAGATAAGAAACTTCTAAATATATTCTTTGTCCACCTATTTGACTCTGTAAGTTAAAGTTTACTTATTTAAAAGTATCTTATTTTTACATGAATCACTGTACCTAAAATCGGTCAGAATAAGAAAATTGAAAAATAAATGAACTTTATTTTTTAAAATGTATTTTAAAATTCTTTTACAAATATATTTTTTTTCTATGTTTAGGGTGTATAATTCCTAGTTATAACTATTTCATGAACGTTTATTAAAGGACCTCACAAAGTCAGTCACAACTTTACAATTTCAATTACAACATAAAATTTCAATGGGGTCCCATAAGAGTTCATAGATTCTTTGTTAAACTTTAATTAAAAAAGATTATGTTATGTCATTACTACAAAATATTAATATTTATAGTCAACTTAAAAATATTGTTTCAAAGCACTAGCTATTATAAAGATTTAATAATTGATATAGACGCAAAACGTAAATTATTACAAAAATTTGTTCTCTTAAAAAATAAACTAACATTGCTAGGGGCATAAAATTCATTTCATTACAAGATTGCTTGTATAGTTTCTATCCTCAATTTACTTTTTCTCTCCTGACCGCCGCTTAACTCCAACGATAAAGCTTTTTATTTGCTTCCCCGTCTCTACAATAAATTGTGTACTCTGAATATGATTTACATACACTAAGAAGTATTATGTAAAGTAAACAATTCTCGAGATTGTCTGAAGTTACTTTGATAAATGTCTATATATATTTAATAAATATCTATGTTCAATACGTCTAAATAAAAACTGATAAGAATTTCTAAAATGCCTACGTCTGAAAATATTGAAGCTCTTAATTATGTTGTTCTTAAAATCATGACAGGATAATAAAAAGGACTTTATTGCAAAAAGCAGACATGAGTAATATTACCAAAAAGTCACTTATATGATGATATGAATGCAACTGAAAAGAAGAAGAACTGCTGTCGAGCTTCTGTCAGTTCATACCTTGTAGTAATGCTGCCTCACCATGCAAACTATTATTTTGGAAAATTTTAAAACAAACAAAGGTGTACAACAGAATCACTTTAAATTTATGATCTATGAATATTTTACGAAAAGTTACATTGCTAATGTAAAACATTGTATTAACGCTAGGAAATGACCTAGTGTGGAAACATGAGTTGTTGTTTTACAATATTTATTAATTTATTTGATTGAATAATAATGATATTAGTAATTATAATAATAATGTAGATACAAAAAGCGACAATATTGTAAACAAAATTTTACTTCACTATACTTAATACTCACGAAAATTATAATACTAGTTTTACGAAATTTTATCACTATACCTTTTCAAAAGAATATACATAGTTTTAATATAAAGAATCAATTAAATTCTTTGCCTAGCTATAGTGCCTTGATGAGAATGTCTACGCCGTGCGAGTGCTAAGTGGTCTGGGACACGATCATATGGGGCGTCCCGTCGTGATGTCTCATTGAGTGCAAAAGCGATTCATTGGCATCCAGTGAGGCAATGAGTATAACCACTGGGTTTTATTGGGTAGTTTTAGCAATGAGTATTACGACTAGGTTTTATTGGGTAGTTTTAAAATAGCATCGTCATCTAGGTAGCCGGGTTAGTTACATTACTTTCTTAACAGATAACAAAAATATTTTAAGTTTTGGGTTAGTTTTTTATTTCGAAGTTCCGATAAAAATTCCAAATTGAAAGACATCCCGAGTTTAGGTTTAGGAATAAACTTGGATAATTAATTACATTTAAAAGATGATGTGAAAAAAGGGATAGTTACTAAAGTGTACCTAAGTTTTACATCAGAAAACCAACTTTCTCCTACTATAAAACTTTAGCTGTTATCAAATTATTTAATTTTGTTAGTCACCCCTCATTAAATAAGTTACATTCAAAAAACATTTGTTTTGAAAATATCAATGTTCATAGATAAAGATTTTAGAATATTATAAAATTTATTGTGTATAAAAACTTCAATAATATGTAACACCAATGACTGATAAAAAAATCATAATAGAAATGACAGTGCAGGAACGTGATACCATATAAGGGATTGGCGGCTACAAGACTCCAAGGCGGCTATTCATGCTTAGAAGGGACCGAGGGATGGATTCAGTAGCTTTTGTGGATATCTGCAACGCTCATCGAGAATAAAATGGTTTATAATGAATCCAATATAACACACAAGTCAGTGGCACAACATAAAAAATTTTAATTTTGAAATAACATTTCAGATAATGATGATGGCAAATAATGTTTGAGGAATAAAATTTAACCCAATAGTAATTAGCAAAACTAGAAATAAGTAAACTTTAAAGGCATTGAAATAAAATAATTATTAAACATGATATTTGAATGAACAATAAACTTAATTATTTATTTTGCGAAATATCAGTTTAATGCAATTTATATCAGGTAAAATATTATGCTGTCATGTGATTATGTAATACTTATAAAAATATCTAACATGTTGTAGGACTTATTATCTCCACAGAAATTCCAAGTTCGAAAAGAATAACAACTACATATGCACTAGTCCAGAGTTAGTCTTATTTATTCATAATAATTTGCTATTCAGATGTTTTATATTAAAAGGTTTCTTTATGCACTATTAGATTTATGACGATCACAAGGTGTCCTTTCACATATTTATATCTCTATGCTTATAAATATATTATGTTAAATGTTATAAATGTTATTGCTCGATTTTTGACGCTATGGTTGAATAAAAATGTAATATATATTTTTATTTGAAGGAAATAGAAAATAAATGTAATTGTAAATATTGCTACGTATACAACTAATACTACAATA
This sequence comes from Melinaea menophilus ssp. n. AW-2005, assembly GCA_918358695.1. NCBI lineage: Eukaryota > Metazoa > Arthropoda > Insecta > Lepidoptera > Nymphalidae > Melinaea > Melinaea menophilus. The sequence continues at coordinate 18,944,380 of OU911048.1, forward strand.
TTACTACTACAACTACAATAATACAATAATAAACAAAAATAAATTGTAAAAAAAATTACATTAATTTTTATATACACTAATTAAAAAAATAAAATTTTACAAAAAATTAAAAAAAAAATGTTTTTTATTAAACTTAGCAAGACCCAATAGACGTTTTTCGATTATATAAAAAAAATTCCTACAAATTTTCAGGACTTTTTTCCTGTCCACAGAAATCCATCCGTACATCCAATCATCCATCCGAGAAAAGTGAAAACGATACAGAAGGAACAAATTTCGTTCGTGAAAATATGTGATATGAAATATCTTTTTTTTAATAATTTATGTTAAGAACCTAGTCATCCTCATTCCACAGTGTTAGGTTAAGACCAGGCGATGCCTAATGATGTGTTAGCATAGTACTCGTATATCAGTGTATGATATTATATTGTTCCCACAGTCATATATTTAGCATTTAAAGCAGTTAGGATAAAGCATCCAAATGGGCAACACGTAGTGTAATATTTAATATATAAGAGTTTTAATTATTTTTTAAAACAGACTTTAGGCCGAACCTAAACATAGACTACCGACTTTTAATAAGTGCTTGTCATAGTTTATAGTCTCAATTTATTTTTTATTTTCGGACCACCTCTTAATCCCGAGTACAGGAAGCTAAATTTTTTAATAATACGAGTTATGATAAAGTGATGATAAAGCTTTATTTGCCCTTCCTATCTCTAAAGTAAACTCTTAATGTTGAATACAAGTCAGTATTAAAATATAAACCAAATTCTTCTTTCATTTGTTGTTATTGATATTCTTTTATATATTTTTGTTATATCAAGCATTCCAAGCTTTTGTTGTATAATTGTACCTATTATAATTTTTATGTGATTGTAACAAAATTTTATCTTAAATTACAAAAAATATTGAGATCCTTTTGTAATAAATATCTTAGTTTTCTTTCAGTATACTCAAAGATTATTATTAAATCTTGCATAAGAGGCTCGCTAGTCACAATGTAGTAATTTCATTACAATTATTTATTTGTTATAATTTAAAACTGCTCTTTTCTTTGATTATTTTTTTTATTATTATAACACAAATAATAAAATGTTTATTTACAAACATGAACTTCTTAGGTCTCTCCATCTTTCTTTTATATTTTACGAAATCAATGAGTCTTAGATACAAACAACTGTTTATATTATTTCAAATTGAAATATTTAATAAATAGTACCTAAAAAGATTACTTATACCTAACTTACCTTACCTTACTTTATACTCATTTGCTCATTTTTAAATATTATCAGTAGATTTATGAATCAAAACAATCATTAATTTTAACTTTAATTAGAATGTTTGAAGAACATGAACAAGAATGTTTGTACATTCCAGAAGAAGTGCATCGTTTGGACATAAAATAAATCTAATTTACTGAATGGAGAAAGCAATTTTATCGGTAATGCAGTTGATGCTGGGTTGGGTGACATTAGCATCATGAAAGCATGTTAAAGCCTTTGTAAAATATCGCTCCCGACGATAACGACATGTCATATTAATTTCTGTTTTATACTTTGTACAATGAAATGTCTCATAATATGGTAACTTGCAATGTACATACACACTTTAATATTATAAATTTGATACAGCTCACAGCTATAATAGTGTTTCTTAATAAAAAATACAGAATCTTTAAAAAAAGTTTTAACATTATTTTGCTAACAATTTTCTGCCAGTTAAAGTGCCCCATGCACTTTGACAACGGAGCTGTATGTTACTTTTTCCAATATAAATATATTTTGTAGTTCAAAACCCATCTCATACTATTTATTCCCGTGGCAAAATCCACAAATGTTAATCTTTAAATGCAGTACCAGTTTTTTGGTACTATGGCGTATTGCTACTATTATTATTATTATTAGTCGATCGGCTGGCGTTTATTGCGTCGTCGGTCTCTCCACCAGCCACGGTTCTCCCGCGAGTTCGTCAGTTCCTATAATTTGTCAGTCAGAATCGAAGCGCCCAACTTACAACACGTCTTCCCATTTATTCGCGCATCTCCGTTTTTCATTAATATTTCCACAGGACTCTGATTGTATATTAATGTTGTCACTACGTCACTGGTAAAAACGATTTCAATATTAATACAAATAACAATTAATGTAAATTTTCAATCTTAATTAAACTAATTTATCACAGCAGTTTATTAAATATCGCAAAGCAGATAGCATATTCCACACAAAAGATAAGAGTGTACAACTTTTTACTTTAACAATGACATAGTCTTGAATTGAAATTTATTATGAACACACACAATTAGCCTAACCAAGCAAAAGAAGAAAAATAGTATTCGGTGCACAGAAAGTTAGGAATTAATAGCAGATTATCAGATTCATTAGATAGTTGGAGATAGTAACAAATGTCTTTCATTTACATTATTTATCTATTCCTACTTTCAGAACGATAGAGAGGACAGTGCTGTTGCCTAAAAAAAACTTTCACAAACATGAAAGATGTAAAAATATTTATAATATACCTGGCACTTCGCCAGTACCCTCAGCGTAATTTGTTGGAATTAATTAAAAATTTTAGTAAATTTAACAGAATCAAACAAAAGAAATACGATAAAAAGTCGTGTGTAATAATAGTTCAATACTTATGAAGTAATTCAAAGTAAGAGATATTATTTATTGTCAAGGACAAGAATAATGATGAATTTGCTGATGAGGACATATTTTTATATAAAAATATACATGTACCAGCGCAAGTGATGCTAAACAAAATATATAAGTATCTGACTAAATTATATTCCACAACGATGTCCTTTCTTCTCTCAGAGGGAATACTAAGAACATCAAATTATGATATTAAAAGTTAAAACTTTGTAAAGCAATGGTTTTATGGTTTAAATAAATCTACCATGCCAATCTGCAATGCCAGCTGTCATCTCCTAGCGTCTATTTACTCTGACATGACGTTATAATTTGTAGGTGAGACGAGACAGTCACAATCACATCAATCACAATTAAAAGTAAAGAAAGAAAATGACTATGCAGTAAAATTATTCTTCGCATGAGGCAGCGATGATCTCGCACCGTTTACTGTTCCAAACTGAAGATAGATTTTAATAATCTTTTTTTAATTAATACAATTTTTTAGACTACCGACTGACACTTTCATATTTTTTAATTTCTTAAACCTAACTGTTTTATTGAACTACATTTATTAAACAAAAAAAATATGAATAAATATTTAACAACTATATAATCCCTTTATAATTATTTATAGCTTGGTTTAGTTTAACTTGACTTTTAATTAATTTCCAGTCCTCGTTAATATTAACGGGGCCATCGGGTTTAAGTCTTTCAATGTCTCAAGATACTTGGATATTTACAGTACGGTTACCGAGAAACACGCAAAAGGAATGTTCCTTTAAAATTTATGATTAAATATCCCGATGATTCAGAACTGTGCGTAGTATTCGTTATGGTCAGGGTGAAAGTAAACCCGTGACATACTCAGGCGTTAAGGGCAACCTTGAGTTTTCATACCTTCTTATGTTATATGTATAAAAAAAGAGACAAATATCTATTGTTATTGATGTGTGCCAAGTTGTGAATAGTCCTGTCAAGAAATGAATTACCCTGTTACTAACAAACCGTTGTTTGAGAATTGCATATTCAAGATCACCATAAAACTTGCACAGGAAGGCTCGACGGATAAAGAATAACATTAATGACATTAACAGTAGAATAATATTAACTTTAAAGACATATTCTGTAATCTTCAGACTATTCAACAAACATATATAATGGATCTATAAAATCAAATGATCTTTAAATTTGTACACAGTGTAATTTTCTAAATGAAGAACTCAATGAGCAACGTAGTTAAGTCTGTCGCACGATATAGTTATGACGACTTTTTGTAACGCATTGCCATTGTCAATACGGATATTAAGTATCACCCTCCATATCCTACATTATAAAATGAACTATTCCAAAATGTATTAAACGAATTTTATTACTTAGTAAAAAAGAATCTAAAGTTTAACCTACTCGTAACTTAACATGATTAATATCTTTTTACTGCTAAATGTTGACTTTGTAACTTCATTACGGCTTTGAATGTTTCAGTTTTATCCACATATGTAGGATATAAATTTTTTAAAACTAGAAATTGCTGGTTGCCTAACATAAATACTACTTAGCAGAAATTTGATATTTTTAGAAAACATATATTTTATACTTAATAAACTTCATCGAAGATTTGTAAGGTTTCAGACTACATTTATTATTTACTTTAATAATATATAATATTAAATTAAGTATAAAGTAGAAATTAAATTTATCAAATTTTAAAATAAAAAATCGTTTTGTCAATGTTAAAAAAGTATATTTCAAAGCAACTCACGGTACCGCAATTATACCTTTCGATTGACACATGTCATCTGCTTTTTAATTTACTTCGCTTGCTTTCCTAATCCCTCCTGCCATTTTCCGACTCATATAAATTATTAGCTATGTATGTGTATAGTACATGTGATTGAAGAAAATTATTCTTAAAATGCAGACGAACAAAACATATTTTTTTATTTATCTATAGACAAAAATAGTCCTTATCTGGAGCTAATAATTATAGTAGATAAATCTAAACTAATCACATAAGATTTATAGTAAGATTACAAATTCTTTCAAAAATATTTAAATTCCATATCATATTACAAATACCTCTTAACTTAAAGTTCTTTTATTATTCATGGACCTCAGAATACATCAATTGATACAATAGTATGTTATTATTATTATTATATATTAGTGGTAGCTTACTTATAGACTGACTACACTGACCTTTTTTTATTGTAATAATTTACGATTCCAAAGTGCATGTAAATGACTATTTGAACAAAGATATTTTGAATTTGAATCTGAAAATTCAAAACTTTAAATTCCTAGTTTTGCATTTACAAAGGAATTCTTATTTGTTAACTGGTAATTGAAACTCAATATTGTGGAACGACTTAAAACGACAAAACATCTGGTGGGAAACAGAACATATGCCTGTCGACGAATATTTTATTTAAAAAACTATTAAGTTTTTAGCAATTATTATTTATTTCTATTCTCCTATTTGTAATTTCTTTACAAAATACTAAGAAACTCTTTCCTCGATATATAAGACATACTTTGTCACTTGACGTCGTTCTGTCAGAACTTTATAATTAAAACTGTAGATAACTGTGTCTAAAGGAATTCAAAATTGCTAAGAATTTCACAGCTAAGATTACTCTGTATTTTAGAGTTTTGGACTCTTCATAAATATTAAAGTCACAGAGTTTTAAGTTAAATGATGTAATTTTTTTCACGGGCATAAAACATTTAAAAAAAAACAACATTTAATTAAGCTATGATATCCAAATATATATGATTTGAAAAAAAATTATTGGCACATTAGCCTTTAAATAAAATACTAGAACTACTAAAGATAGAAAAAAACTTATTTCTAGGATATCATACTTATAAATCAAAAGAAAAACATTAACATTTTTTTCTTTTAAAGAATCCTCTATTAAAATTCCTTTAAAATTCACATTTCTAGAATAAAAAGGATTTCCATCTCATGAAAGTCTCATGAAAGCCAGCGTCATGACGGACATAATAATAATTTTCAATATATTTTTTTAAACCGAGTTTTAAACTGAAAGCTTTTTAATTCATAACTTGGTTATTTATGACTAACGCACTTTACATTCAGTAATAGTGGACGAATATGCAGACATTAAATTAAAAGTAAGAGAACACACAGTAAATAAAAGTAAAGAAATAATACAAGGTAGGGGTTACCTTATCACTAAAGTGATAGCTTCCAGCTATTTTTTATTTATTGCTTTTATTAAAAGATCTATTCAAATACATTTTCAAGTAAAAGAAAATGAAACATATTGATAGGGACAAACGTAGCTTTGCGCTGTGTACTATTAATAAATGGCAAAAAGTCTGACTAGACAATGAGCGTTTACGAACTCTGCCTTCTTAAGTCCACACGTCGAATATTGAAAGCTTAATTAATATTTTATTGATTTGTCGATGAATCTAGTTTAATTTATTATTAAATTCTTCGATTCGATAATTGAAGAACAGGGCCGACGTAAATTAATTATCCGATTATGTGCTAGGTCACCTGGGAATTTTCTTAACTTACCGTAATATCAGCGAAAGTAAACTCAATAAATATAAATATGTCTAGAGAAATGTAGTTTACAGAATTTATTTATTCATTTATTTAATGAAGAACAAGTATATAATTATTAGAATATCTTAGATATGATCGCATCTGATTTGAAGCTTGAGTCAGAGTCTTAATATCCAGTTAACAAATAAAAGATTACTGTGAATACAAAAATAGGAATTTCAACTTTATAATAACATAGTTTAGTTTTTTAACCTATTAATTTGATTTAATGGTTCTCTTCAAAATAATGATTTCGTTTTCGTTTTTAAGACATAACAGGCATGATTTACCTTGTTCTATTTTCACTTATCACATATCGTTTCAAAACAAATATTACATAACGTATTCTCATCTTACAAAGTACTATCACTATTTTGATATTAGCTACAGTTTTACGACTTTTTTTGCAATAGTAATTATCTCTTTTTCATATCAGATTTATAGATTAACAGTTAAATTAAGTAGATAATTTTTTGTAACTAAATCAATTTATTCGGTAAATCTGTCGATTTATTATAATTAGCAGATAAAGTACTAAAACTTTTACTTAAAAAAAAACAAACACTATTTTTATAAAAGAATATCGGTACAAAACAAATAAATAACTATTCCATGAATACACTATTTATAATATACGGATTTACTTCACATCTATACCAGTGAATTCTCAATGAAAGCTATAGACTGGAATATACTTACTGGAGTTAATTGAACTGTAACTATCTGATTTATACAATTCAGTTGTCGCGGTGTCGAGGCTATGTTAGAGGGTATGCCCTATTTGCATTAATTACAAAGTGTACTTTTTTCAAATATGGAAGTTTAAAATAAAACAAATATTTAAAGTAGCATTATGATAGATAACTAGAATCTCTAGTTTTAAATAATATAAACTCAAAAGATCTGATGCAAAGTTAAACATATGGCACAAGTTACAAAATCAATATTTAACAGTAAAACGTATGCGTTTTATTAAGTTAGTTAAAATAAAAGTATTGAAATGTTATAAAAATTCAGTACTTGAAATTTTAGAATTATTAATAAAGACAAATAATACATTTTGTGAGATCGGAAATTTTAGTTCATATCAAATTACGTTATGCCGAGGGCAATGTATCTCAAAGCAGTCTGGACGCTACATCGACCGACAGACTCAACTAAGTTGGCTCATTGTGTTTCCATTTAATAAATTACATTTTGCTATCATCTAGCTGGTTATTAGATACGTTATTATTTACTCGTATGTTAAATAATTTAAAGAGACACAGAATGCGTCTTTAATATAAATGTAAATTTTAATGAAAATCATACATGATTATATGTAGATATGATTTTTATAATATTTCAGTATCTTATTAATTTATAAACATGGACTGTAATTATTATTTTGTCTTTGTCTAAGTATGCAATTATCGAGCAATTATATTATCTTTTAATATGACGTGACTTTGTAAAAACAAAATTTGCAGACAATATTCTTTATTATACTGGACTAAACGGTAGCATCAAAAAAGCTTTTAAGGCTAACTATAAAAGAAGACAACGGTGGCAGTTATTTCCACCTGACGAAGCCTCAGATGAAACCACTAATATTGTATATTTTTTTATAACCGTTGCATTATAAATATCAAAATGGTATTAGCACATTGACTTTATGTTTACTTTTCATTATGAGAATAAGCAAAGATTAAATTCTATTGCCCCCATTATTATTAACAAGAACGGTGATCCTGAAATAACAGACAAGATAAAGTTAACCAAGATATATTTATAAAGACATTAGAGTAAAGACGACTTCTAAGACGGACATCAATTATATATAAAGAATCTTTGTAAACAATAATTTAGCATTTCATCAATGACCAACAAGTCCTAGTCATCAAAAATAAATTTTACAAATTTATTTTTGATGACTAGAATCTCTTAACTGGGATTTAGGAACCCGCTTTGATAAATTTGAAATATTGTGACAATTTTAGAACACGGTATATTAATATTATATCAGACAAAAAGTAATTGTCGTATATAATTTTATTTATGACTCTTTTTTAATCTTAAAAACTGTACTTTAAAAAATAAGTGAAGGCCAATGAGTAAAGCGCGGTGAATAATTATAACAAGCAATCTTGTAATGAAATTGTTGCATCTTGAGCGGTCAGCCTTAGATTAGAAATGTTACTTAGCAAGATCTTATTTCCTCGGTCCAGTTACATACATTTTTTGGTTTGTTTTTTTTAAATCATACCATAAATGATTCTAAAGAGATTGTAAAGTTGTTATAAGAAGAACTAAACGTAATAAAAACAATGTTCTTTTAACAATTTTAAGTGGGATTACTTCTTTTGGTCTAAGATTCCATTAATTATAATATAATAAATATTTATTTATTTGGTAATTCAACAGTGTTACAAATTTTAATGATTTCTAGAATCATTAAAATTTGCTTATGACTAAGATCAGGTTTACACTATCAATCAATCAATCGATAAAAAACAGAAAAAAGTACTTTAACGAAAGATATAAATGTTAAGATGCAAAAGAGGTGTGCAAAATATGTGTATGTGAGTGTGATTGTGCGTACGTGCGTGTGTGAGTGAACATGTGCGTGTGCGTCATTGTAAGTGCTGCTAATACGATGTATGACACAATTTCGTGCATTATTTTGAATTCATGTGAGAGGTAGCAAAGAGTGATGTATTTCGAGTTCTCTTGTTATATATTTTAAAATGGAGTGCACTCAGTTCACTGAAGTCAATTTCATTTGACAATAGAGACTATAGCAGCATCATTTCACAGTGTTTACGCCTTGTATCTAAAGTATTCTTCATGCTTCAAAATAGTTATCAATCAACTTGTGGCCTTTAAAACATAAGAACTTCCTACATTTCTTTTTGTATTTTATCTTTACGTTATGTCTTATAGTGGTGACCAAACTACGCAAGCTACTTTTCTCAATAAACTGCGAACATATGAAAAATAAAGAATTTTAATGCAATTTATATCATGAAATGATTCACAAGTGCTCTTATGTAGTCCAACTGAAAACCGAGATCACGCACAGTTGCACAGAATTGCTTTGTCTCTTAAATGAGCGAAGCGTTCTACTGGAGACTTTTTCACATTCTTTGTCACAAATAGGCTCGAAAACTACTTGACGGAAAATTATGATATTTAGGCGATGGTTTAAGAAAAAAAAAATTGAAAAATGTAAAAAAAAATTTTTTTTTTAATGTCAAAAAACTGATATCCTAGTGAAGTCAATGGGAAACGATGAGTCATTGCACTGGTCTCGTTTCGCTCAATATGCAAACGGCACCCGATATTTTGCGAGCGCAGCGAGTCGAAATTGAGGGTCTGTTGGCGCTCCTAGTTTATATGTATTTTTATCTATAATTTAAATGAAATGTGAGTACTCAACCAAACAACCAAAATACAATCTTTATTTACAGAAACATTCTCATTTGTTGATTGTGCCACGGAACTCAACAATGTGGAATGGCTTCAAATTACTAAATATATATTCTGTAAACAGAAATAAACAGCTATGTAGTCAAAGTGCCTTTTACTCGTAAAAAGTGTCATCATTACCCCTACTGCTTATATTACTCTGTATATAAAATATTATTAGGAAAATATTGCTTCAAATTTTAACGAATGTATAATATTATATTTATTTCAGATTGTCAATTAATACTTTTGAAGTATTTCTTTGTAAAGAGTAGAAAGCGCAAATGGGAGCAATATTTTCCAATAGCTTTAAAGTCATGACGCTAATCTGAGTCGTCCCCAATGCAACTACGTTGACGATTAAGTTGCTTTATCCATTTAGTCAATGACACTTGTTCCACATCCAAGCTATGTGATTTTTAGAATGTATTACAATAAGTTCATTTATAAATAATATATATGTAAAAACGTAAAGATATATTTATAAATATCAAAACAGATATTTATGAATGAAAATCTGTTTCTGCTTGATAAGATAATTAATCCAGTCAAGGAGAAACACTGTAATTATCTGTGGGAAAAGCAAAGTCATGTTTTTGTAATATTTCTAAAATGTATGCGAGATTATTGTTCTCAACAGTTTTATAACAATTTCCCGAAGTTTCAGTTATTTTAATTACAACTGACAAACAAAGATTCATATCATAATCAATTACAATGAATTACTGCTTTTTGAAAACTTATATATGAAAAGACTACCTCTATTCGAATAATATCTGTTTATGCAGCCAGACAAAGCTTCTACCTATTCATTTCAAGCAAAATGTAGACTTCTTTAAAAATCACCCTCGGGAGTCTAAGAGCGAAAATATACATATAAGTTTTTTTATTCTAACAGTGTTCCTTTTGCAAGATAAACTTTTATGAAGATACACTTGAGAATGGTCAGTCGAGACATAAAGTAAGAAGACTTAGATAATATTTTTGTTCTTTGTGTGTTTAGTACTGATATATTTTAATACATTTGCGTCGAGTTTGCTAAAATTTAACACCTCTGAATTGAGACGTTGCATAAAAATAATTTTATTATACAATAGAGCCTATTAGTCTAAAAAGCCTAAAAAAAATCTAATCGTTAGCGTTATGAAAACCCCAAACGACATTTTACTCTTCGTAGGCGCTGTCCAGTACCACATTACTGGCATCAAGTATTTTCAATTGATGATAAGTTTCGTCGTCATCTGGAAACCAAGGGCAAGTTACTAACAATTAAATTGGAAGTGGTCAATTGAGCGAGGAAATATTTTATGCTGCATCATAAGCCGGCTTTGTATAAAGCTTTCGAAATATTAGTCATAAAAGAGAACAGTTTTTTCACATATTGCTTTTAAGTGATATAGAATTGTAGTGTAGTAGCAATATTATAAAACCATCAAAACTTCCTTAATAGTAGAAAAAAATATATATTTTAATATTACTGATAGCTCCTGGGATTGATGTGTTCAAACAAACAAATTCTTTAGTTATATTTTATTACTTTAAAAACCATACAATACAATTACAATAACATAAATTAATCAATGTCTGAAACACAGCCACGAGGAAAATCATAATAGTTTAATTCTCTTAATGTAAAACCGCTATGTAGAAAGAAAGTTTTATTACATCATAATTTAAGTGAAAAACAATGGGATATAAATTATGATAGTAATAAAAATTATTGCTGAAACGCAGTCGGGAACTGCGCTTTAAAATATTTTAATATATGGTATATTATCTTAATGTCACTTTTTGCAATTTTTAAACAATTTACTTTACCTCACTGTTAAATACCAATATTTTACTGCAACTTTATTTGTTCTGTCAGTACCAGCTACATGACTCTAGTCATTACATAATTATTCATAACATCAATTTGTTAATTGTGTTAAATACGTTTAGCCATGTTAAGTTTATTATACTGAGTCCTTGCCGTAACGATGAATTCTACATTCTATGTAAATTTAGAATTAATAGATGTGTCTATGTTTGTTTAAAAGTATCCTATATTATTAATGATGATACTATGTGGTGTTATTATCAAAATTTTAGTTATTTTTAATATATATGACGAAGTTTATATAAAGTTACATAATTCAGAAGATCGTTCTTTTTTTACGGTGTGGCATTAAACGGCACCCCCTGGATAGTAAATGATAATGGTCACCCATGAAGATCGGCAGCATAAGGAGATTTGCAAATTGGTTGGCACCTTAGAAAAATATGGTGTCTTTAAGAATAGTAGGGCACAGGTAGTAAAAAGAAACAAAGGTATAATATATTTAGGACAAATTTTACTTTAAAACTCGATAGTTTTGGGTGGGTACCCATCCTACCTTTATAATAATATATAAGATAACTTATTGAATATACTAATAATAAAATAATTTTCAACTTAATAAAAAAATGATTAGTATGTTTAATTTATAACAATTACCAAGTGGTGTACAGTATCCACTATTTATAGTTATATCTAATATGAAGCATAAGAGTTAACAAGTTTGACAAAACCATTAAAATAAAAAAAAATACAATTGGAAAAAAAATCTGCAGTATAATTACCATAACGCTCTTAAATTTAATTATCTTGACTGCCGTGGTTCTGCTTGATGAGATAATTAATCAAACCAAGGATAGAAACTAACACTTATTCTTAAACAAACATATATAGTAAAATACATAAGAAAAACATTGAATATAAATAATAAATCAAATGTATCGCATTTTTGTATATTCATAATTATTTAAACAATTATTATAAATACTACTCGTCAATTTAATAATCGATTAATTAATCATGTTAATAATCGATTCCACATGTGTTATATATACGCGTGGAATTGTTAAAAGATAGCCGGCGCAAGATTTAAGAAGTTGTGAAGTGATTTTGAGTGTATTGCATTAATTGTTTATTAAATTCGACATTGTTTATTTTTAAACAACTTTTTAAATAACCATTGCTCGATTAGAAGATTACTTTATTAATTGTTATACCTAAAACCGCCCGTACAAAAAATATGTGAAATAAGTGTATATATATAATAATAGTCTTTTGTGAAAAAGTATTGTGATTAACTAGCAACGACTCACCTCTAGAGAGGAGATTTTTTGTTTAAGTAGAATCTTTGTTTTAACTTAATTGAAAATTATTGAATTAAAATAAACATTAAATAGTTTCATTTGCTAATACCCTCCTACCTATAATTATTTCACTATGATAAATGTCACTCATTTAACTAATATAAAATCGTAGAACTGTTGTAGGTATTATAGTTATAATAGAATCGATGACCACTTTATGGTCAGAGATTCTATCCCTTTTTAAAACAATTATTCAATTAATTTCCGATATGTATTTTCTTTAGGATTTTGAGGAATTTAAATACAGTCAAACTAGCAACAACTAATTTCTAAACTAATACGAAATTACAATGACTATTTAAGTCTTTTGAATTACCTGTCAAGAGATAAATAGTCAACCTAAATTCTTCGGACAAGGGGATTGATAAACATAACAAAAAAATGAATATGTAACAAGTATTTAAATTATTACCGAAATGAAATTTCTACGTAAAAAATTGTAACTGCATTACAGTCTTTTTTTTTTTTGTATCAAGATATCATTTGAAAAGAGATTTATTTATAAAAACACTATTGTTATAGGTTACTAAAGGTTACGGATGGTGAATGAAAACTATTTAAAAAGACTTCTTTTTTTTCAATAAACAAAAATTAATATTATTGTCTTTTTTCTTTTATCACATGCAAAATTATGTTTAACATTCATATTATTAAAAATAGGAAGTGTGTTCAATGAGTGTTAGATATAACTAGCGGACTTGTGCAGTATATTTGATCATTTATACCAGGGGTATCAGTGTTCGTAAGGGAGGATAAATGCTACCGTCGCCTTCAGATTTTTGAAGGTAGGGACGTGTACGTGTTTTGGCTGCACGTGGACATGGATGATCATGTCAGAGTCTACGCATGCCTCTACAAATCCCATAGCGGAAACAGATTAACAGATTAACCCCGTTCAAGCGCAGATTGACGACCTGCTTTTACAGACTCCCTCCGCCGAAGTCGTAGTCCTCAACGCGCACAATACCGAATGGTTAGGGTCACGTGCAACCGACTACGCCAAGAGATCTGTATTTAACTTTGCACTGGCAAATGGTCTGTCCCAGCTGGTAAAGACGCACACTCGTCTACCGGACGTGGACAGCCAAAAGCCTTCTTTGTTGGATCTTGTGCTGACTACACATCCAGAAAAGTACCAGGAAAAGGATTGGGATGCAATGCGGTCCTTTTTTGCATCCTACCCATGAGGCTTAATTTGTTTCCCTTCCAATGATCTTAGTGGCTGCGTTGCGGCAGTAGCTGATGTGATACTATAGAGCATGGAGCTATTTGTATCAAGCTCTGTGGTACCACTTAGTGGCAGATCGCCGCCTTGGTTGCCTTGATAGACGTCAGGCCTGCAGCAGCTGGCAAATGGCAGGCTTATCAAGCTTGGACCAATGCGTTAGTCACTAAGGATCCAAATTCTAGAGTTCTGCAGAGAAAATATAACCGTGTCTCCAGATTCTTCAAACGGCAAATCGCTAGAGCAAAGTTCAAGCATTTCGTCAAAATTGGGGATCAGCTGGCAAAGTACCCGCCTGGCACGCGCAAATTCTGGGTAACGGTTATTGAAAGCAAAGGGGAGGGTCTGGCAGTTAGTCTAGATATGGCAAAAGCCTTCGATCGTGTATGGCACAAGGGGCTTCTTTCGAAACCATCTTTCTATGGACTTCCCGAGAGTTTATGCAAGTGGATCACCAGTTTTCTCGTTGGGCGGAGCATACAGGTCGTTCTCGACGGTCTTTGCTCGGACTTGTTTATCCCCATCTCTGTTCCTCTTGCACATCAATGATATGTTGGATATTCCCAACATACATTGTTATGCGGATGACAGCACTGGTGATGCGGAATATTCTGGTCGTGCTGGTCTCTCTCGGGAAAACATCGACGAGTGCCAAAAGAAAGTTGTGTCTTCTATAGAGACCTCCTTGGGGATGGTCTCTGAGTGGGGTGAACTGAACCACGTTTAATTCAATCCCCTAAAGACACATGTTTGCTTGTTTACCACTAAGAAAACCCCATTTGTCGTATCACCGTTCTTCAAAAGCACTCCTCTTATTGCTTCGCCAAGTATCAGAATACTGGGTCTCGACATTTTCTGGCGATTGTCATTTTCTTGGTCATCTGGAGAGCAAGGCCAAGTTGACCTCGATAAAATTGGGAGTGATCAATAGAGCGAGGCGGTTTTTCAAACCTGGCCAAAGACTTACGCTCTATAAGGCGTAGGTCCGGCCACATATGGAGTACTGTTCTCATCCCTGGTCTGGATCACCCTAATATAAGCTTCTACCATTTGACCTCGTACAACGGAGAGCCGTTCGGATTGTCGGGGACCCGGTGCTATGCAAACGGCTAGACTCTTTGGCATTGCGTAAAGACGTGGCTTCGTTGTGCGTCTTCTACCGCATTTACATCGGGGAGTGTTCCGAAGATTTATTCGATCAGATGCCTGCTACCGAATTTTATCACCGCACAGCTCGCCATCGCCTCCTTTACCATCCAAACCACGTGGATGCGTGGCGATCTTCCACTGAGCAGTTTTAAAATACTTTTTCCCACGTACCACTCGTATATGGAACGAACTTTTTTAGGCGGTATTTCCAGATCGATACGACATGGGTACCTTCAAAAAAGGCATATATTCCTATTTCCAAGGCCGGCAACGCTCTTGTGAATCCTCGGATGTTAAGAGAGCTCATGGACGGCGGTGATCATATATCATTTGCCTTCCTCTAACATAAAAATGAGATGAAGCTTCATAGCATTCCATGGATTCACCGTGCGGGTGACGGGCCTATCGCGCTGCACGAAGAGGAGCGCTAACGATGCCTGGGAATTGCGATGTAGGTGTAGCTTTAAAGGGCCCCTTTACAACGCGCATACAAGCTCGCCTTCACTATTTACGCTCCTCTCCCTACCTAACCAAATATCGTAAGAACCTACTAAAGTTGTCTTTGATATACGTTCCAGAAATGAACTGATGATCCTGCTAGAAAGGCCGAGATCCTTAAATAAGTTGTAGAGAGATTTTGCTGTTATACCTCTCGCTCCCACTTCTACAGCGTACAAATTCACTATAAATTTAATCCTGATCAGTTCGTTACATAGTTCGTAATAATTGTTAAGCTTAAAATATGATATTTGGGTATGTTTGTTTCCCAGGGTACAATAAGCTCCATAAGTATAATGCGCCTTAGTTGTTTTTAGTACAGGAATAAGTCAAGCCTAGATGACGAAACACAAACATCCCCGGGGATTTTGTATTGCCTTTCATAGGTGTCATGAGAGTCCAATCAGGAGACGCGTCCAAGATGGAATAAGGTTTTAGTTTAGATTTTTTTGGACGAACCTACCTTTACGAACTCTACTGATATTTTGGTGGTTGTTATATCCTTCTGCGCTCTTGCTACAGAAAGACAAACCGCTTCTCGTACGATTACTAATACTATAACTACTTTTTTTTGCTATATATATTTTTTTTCTTCATATATATATATGTAAAGAAAAATGCCAGTAAAGGATTTATTTTTCCTTAATTCATATAAAGTAGTCGTTTTGGCGGCTCTAAATAATGCCTTTAAAGGATAAGTTAATATTTCGCATGTTATACTAAAATAAAGAGTTAACTAAACAAAAAATAGGTGAGTGGACTTTGAAACACAATTAATATCTTATTAATATTTTTAATATAACTTAATTAAAGGAAATTAAAACAAATTGTCTCCAGTGAAGGTCTGAAAAGGTTTACATTATAGTGGTAAGGAGTTAAACTGTATAATCTACAGATAAAAGTTCTTATCCTCGAAGCAATAATCGTCGACTAAATGGAAAAAGTTGAAACAATTTTTCCCGGAACCACAATAATATTCCAGACATTTTAATTTAGATCTAAACTTACTCAATATTTAGTTTGTATATTTAATTAATACACAGAATAGCTATAAATTAATAGAAATTATGTTTTAAAGTAAGTGTTACATCTAAGAATAAATAAAAATATGGTACGGTGTAAATATATAATGTATACCTTATCTTAAGGAAGGAGTCGTTTAGGACAAGCTTTATGCATGGGAAATTTTAAATCAGTTAAGTTTAATACGACCGTGAGAGTAATGTGATTGCATTATTTTAAGACGATATAAATATATAAGTAAATCACCTGTACAAAGTAAATATAATTCCAGTATAATGTGTTCGTAAAGTTCGTAATAACGGCATAAGTCAATCTGTAATATTTTTAATAAACAAATAATTTTTTCGCATAAAAATTTATTTGCTCGACATCAAGGCAAATAAAAAAGTTTTATGTATTTTATTTGTAAAATGTCAAATAGAACTCGAAACATGCAAAAAATATAAAAATATACAAAAAGTGCAAACGGAATTTATGACTTTATTTTATTTAAACGGATAGCGAAACTGGACCGATCAAACAGTTATAGAACGAAAAACAATTTTTAAATTGACGTAATAGTTAATTTAGCAAAGTGCACAATATCAAAGTGCACTCTACTTTGTAAACTTTATATTAAAGTTTAACTTTGCCAACGTTTAATAATTTCTCGTTAGGTTAAATCGATTTCTTCGTTATAAGTTTTTTTTATATCTGTTTTTTTTTCATTAAGTATTACGGGTATACCATAATTAAATACACACACAAAACTATTCTTATAACAATGTGAGAACAAAATTATAAAAAAATATTCCCATGTTGTTGCATGCATTATTGCATGTTGTTTATATATGGAAATGTACAAAGACTTCGATATATACATTTTAAGTTATTTTCATCAGAAACGCAATAAATTATTGAAATGTTAATTAATGTTTATTGACGGTTTAGAAGCCAACAAAATTTAATAATTAATCACCAAACATGTGATTTCAATCTTCATATTAACTGATATTACTTAAAATTCACTTTAAACATACTTGTATTACCTATTTATTATATGAAACAAAAAAAACGTGAAAACGAAAACTTAGTAAACAAGTTGGTCTTGTTACAAACATTAAAAAAAAAATCTGACTTTTATATTATAAATTATGTATACCATAAAAGACTCTATTTATGTTATTTAGGGAATATTCACAATTTATAATTTTTTTATTGGTTTTGAAATCAAATATTACTTTGCCTGAATATTTGAATAGTTTTAACTTTTTTAAATAATAATATATATAATATATAATGCACATAAAACAAAATACTAAGTCAAACTATTGAATGTAAGACAGAGCCTAATTTTACTATGTAACTTAGATAATAATAAATAGTTTAGTATAATTCTAATTCAATTTACAAATCTACATTATATAATTTACTATTTATCACTTGTTATTGGTTTTGAATACAAATATTTCTTTACTCTGCGACATCTGAAAGAAAATAAAACAAAATACATTGTTACCATGCCATAAATAACATGAATATCTAGTGGCAAAGAGTATAGTAGTTTTAAATATTATAAAATTACATAGGATCTGAGAGTGCCTATCTAGTTTTGAGTAAGGAAATAGGCGTCGCTACGAATCTTTCTAAACCTTAATCGAATTACGTAGCTTCTGAGACCATGATAATATCAGTCTATGTCAGTACATGACATAGGTTTAATATAGATTCACACCACGTAGCGCCTCATAGATGCACCCTGTGGGTACAAAGCCTTCATCAGGACTATTTAATAGGATTTGACATTTAAGAAACATTGTTGGCAACGTCGAAATGAAATATTAATGAGTAATTATTTTATTCATTTAGAACACATTAGATTTAAAAAAAATTCTCATGATAAAAACATGATTTAAAAAAATTAACATCTCTTCGTAGATGAAATAATATATTTTTGTTAGTCTTATAAACAAACTGTTACTTAGGTTATGATATATATTTCATCAGATTTATATTATTATGTAAATATATTTTTAAAAGTATAGTTTTATGTGTCATGATATTTTATCGACCCTTAAGTCGAGGGCAAAAAAAGGAACAACGTTTCTTCTTAACGCCTAACGATAGTTCTCTAACATTAGACATATTCCAAGGATTTGTCCTTATTTTATAACTGACTATATACAGGACTGACCCACGTCACTTGTAATGCAGGTTTGTTACCATCTCATTGATATCAATGCATAGAATAAAACTTATCGGGATGACATCCTACGGGTACATCAAGTTTCACTATTTATTTTTTTAATGGTATAAGTGTGATTTTATTTTAAATAATAAAAATAAGTTCGCTACTTTACTCAGTTAACGGACTCATGGCAAATAATTAGTCGAGTTCATGTTAGCTATGACGAAGTTAAAAGTATTGTAAATTGTAAAACTGCGATGGAATGATTAGTTGTATAGCAAACGCAACAAAACTATTATTTTTTTGAAATTAAAAATACTGTAGACTGAAAGGTTGTTTACATGTTAATAGCTCTAAACAAACATAATTATAAAGATACTAATGCACATAGAACAAATAATAATTTGATAATTATTTAATTTATTTTAAAGCTTAATTGATGAATATCCCCGTTTGTAGTTTGGAACTCCTCCAAATAGATATAGTTGTTCTGTGTAAGTTATTTCATGTTATGGAGTTTTTTATTTAGTTGGGTATTACTTTATAATGTTTGTTCATCAAATTAAAACTGATAAATGTAAGGAGATAATAATTATAAAATTATTATCTCCTTAGATAATACTAATTATTGCTTTAAATATTATTAAAAATATATAATTATTAAATTATTGTTTGTTTTAAATATTATTGAAAATATATAATATATGTATAGTTAACAGATTCATGTAAGAATGTCTCTTATTATATTTTGCATTTGCTGTCTACAAGATATGCAGAATAACAATTCTCATCTCTCAATATTTCAATATTTCGTTTAAAAAATGAGAACAAAATACTAACAATTAAAAAAAATTTTACATATTTCAACAAATGTTGTTTCTATTGTTATATTCTTGCTGTAATTTTAAGGATAATATATATAAAGGATAATATATATAAAGCGATATAAAGCGGGCTAAATCTTTCACGGACTGAACTAATTGTAATTATGCAGTAAATCATTAAGGTCAGCCCTCAAGCCCTAAGACCTTCGCGGTAAGGGAGAGTAATACGACGCCATATTCTTACTTTATCACTAAAACTAATATCACTATGAAATTAACTTTGATTGTAACTTGTATAATAAATAAAATTGTTTTTCTGTTTTTAATACAAACATTCATAACATAACTTGAACTTTGAAATACTACTTTTAATGGAGATACTCAGAGTATTAATAGAACTGAACTGAATTGTGTTAAGGTGATATTTATTTTTCTCTTGATTTCTGTGCAGTGTAAATGCTTAGTATACTAAGTAAGAATAAATGTTTTCCAAACAAATTACAGTATTTATTGCAACACTTAAGAATATTGATGTTCTTCTCATATCGTGAAGATTTTTAATTCAAATTATTTCTTGCAATATATATTTGTTTAAAAAATATTTTATTAAGACATTCTAATTAAAAATTAAAGGCTGTTTTGGTATGTTTAAAAATTACGTTCTTCCGAACATTTTAGTTTCTATTTAACACCCTTAAACCGTAAAATCCTGACTTCACTAAACAAATGTACAATCAAAATGTGTTATTAAATATCCTAATGCTTCATACTGTGCATAGTACGAATACTATGGTGACGAAGTCATGGTGAGGATGAAAACAATTCCTTGACATTCTCAGACTTTGAGGGCAACCTTGTATTTTCATAGTGGTTAATCTCAAACATGACGTTTATATATAGCACATAGTCTTTTCTATGTCGCTTTATATTCCCACTTATGTGGTTATCTTCCTGGCCATCTTAATGACGGACGCTATATCTATAAATCTATCTAAAGAGACAAAGTAGTCTCGTCACGCTTCAAGAAATAAATTAACCTGTTACTAACAAACCGTTGTTTGAGAATTGCATACTCAAGATCACCATAAAACTTTTTCAGTACATTTAATTTTGACATTAACGGCTTACTCTGTAATGTTTAGACTACTTGACATAGATATAGAACGTTCTATAAAATCAAATGATCTATAAATTTGTACACAGTGTAATTAGCTAAGCAGAGAGCTCAATGAGTAACGCAGTTAAGTTTGTCGAACAATATAGTCATGACGACTCTTTGTGACGCATTGCCATCGGCAATATGGATATTAGATATCACCCTCCATATCCTACATTATAAAATGAACTATTCCAATATATATTAAACAAATTGTATTATTAAGTAAAAAAGAATCTAAAGTTTTAACTAAATAAACACGATGCTTTACTTTTTACTGCTAAATGTTGACTTTGCAACTTCATTACTGCTTTAAAAGTTTTAGTTTTACCCACATACGTATGTAGGATTTAAATTGCTTAAAACTAGAAATTGCTGATTACCTAACATAAATACTACTGAGCAGACTGGAATTACAAAGATTTTATACCGAAAACAATAACAATGTTATGAAAAAAGTACATTATAATAAATGGAGGAATAACTTACCTACTGTTGACACGGCAAAGACCAACCTTTGTATGTAAATTTAATATATGAGTGACTTTTTTTAAACAAATGACCCCATGTTTAATAATATTCTAATAAAGATTTACGGGTAGCCAATGAAAAGGTTTTGATAATTAAAAGATTTTAGCAGATTATCCAGACCAATTACACTGACAATTGACTTTTCTTTTATGTCAAATATAGGTTCAAAATATAACACATTATAGGATAGCTTATCATAGTTTCTATCCTCAATTTATTTTCTGATCACTGCTTAACCCCGATGATAAAGCTTTTTTATTTGCATTTCTATATCTACAATAAATTGTGTGCTTTGTCTGTGATTTACGTACACTGCGAAGTTAAATGTTTAATGAATAATTCTCCAAATTACTTAAAGATATAAAAAAGTAAACACTAATTATTGTTTTTTAATTTTGGATATGGCAAAGATATTTCTAATAAGAACATTTCAAAATGTTGGTTAATTCAAATTTTCTTTGGAGCTCTTGATTGATGTTGAAATCATTTTAAGGGAAAATATCCTCAACCTCATTAAAAAATTGCATAACTGCATAACAATAACCTCTTATATTTTATATCTTTAACAATTTAAATCATTAGTTTCAATAACGAAATTAACGTTTTCCTCAATATTTAAAATATGTCTTTACATTATTTCAAACTTATTAACTAGTGTCTAAAAAAAGTCATTTCTTTTCTACTTCTATTCCTATGGAAAAATAATATCGCTTTATGTCAAAACTTATGAATAGTTTAAATTTAAATAAAATTATATTTAACAAATTTCATTCCAATACAACTGAATTTATTTTAAAATTTAAGTATATCTCACCTAATTGCCTATAATCTTGAATCTGATAATCCTCTTCTTAATACAGAATTATGTAGTACTCTTTATATTTCTTAATATTGGTGGATATCCCAAAAGAAGTGCATCGTATGTATCTAGAGCCCCTTCAATTTACTAAATGGCGGAAGAAACCTAATCGGCAATGTAGTTGCTGCCGGATACGCTGACATTAGCGACATGACGACTACGTCTTTGTAAAATATTGCTTCCAGCGCTAGTGATATAAGATTTTAATTTCTGCTTTCTGCTTTTTACAATGTAATGCCTTACAATTTATCAATATCCATATTGCACACTTACTAATAACAAAACGGTTATCAATATGACACAATATTAATTAATAGTATAAAATGAGACAGTTTAAAACTCGAACAATATTGATCACTAAATTAATAAATAGGGATTTAAACAGCATGAATAATGTTAATAGTTTTTGCTAATATAAGGCACTTAGACTACAGATTACTATGTTCCTGTTTCCAGCAGGTATACGTAGTAGTTTTAAACTATTCCACATTGTTGAGTTCCGTGGCAAATTAAAAATTTAAATATTTCTTTAAATACACCACAAATTATTTAGTATTTTGGTTATATATTGATATTTCAATTCCTTACATTTAAAATAGGATTTCAAAATATTAACAAACAATAATATTATTATAAAAATACCTTAATTACACACATATAAAAAGACAAAATATTAAATTTAAAATTATTTTCTTTGTCACACACCTTATATTCAAAAAAGGAAATAGTTTTGAAATACATATTATGAATAACATATCACAAACAGTCTAACAAAGCGAAAAAAAAAACATAATATTTAGAATAAGTTAGGTAATAAAAGCAAATCAGCAGATTCTTTACACAAATTTTGATGGTGACAAATGTCTTTCGTCTACATTATTTGTCCCTTAGTACTTTCAGAACGACAAAGAAGGCAGTACTGTTGCCAAAAAAAAACTTTCACTAACATAAATGATTCGACCCGATATCAAAATGATTATATTATGTGTGGCACTTTGCCAAAATCCTCAGCACATTTAATTAGTTAGAAATAAATTTAACCAAATCATAATGATCATACCAAAAAAAAATATAATTATAATTGAATTTTTAATAAGTAATTCGAAGTATAATATAGTCTTTCATATTCTATCGTGTGTTTTATATCCGAAAAGCAAAACTATAGGATTTATTTTTCATTTTCCAACTCAAATAAATCCTTATCTTGAGCTAATAATTATGCTAGATAAATAAGTGATCACATAAGATTGATAAAAAGATTATAAATTCTGTCAGAACTATTTAAATTCCATACCCTATTACAAGTACTTCTCAATTATATATGTTTTTTTTTTTCATGGACCTCAGAATATATCAATTGATACAATAGCATGTTATTCAAAACTTTAAATTCCTAGTTTCGCATTTACAAAAGAATTTGTATTTGTTAGCGGGTAATCGAGATTCAATAGTGTGGAACGACTTAAAACAACAGAACACCTGGTGGGAAATAGGACATATGCCTGTCGACGAATATTTTATTTAAAAAACTATCAAGCTTTTTATCAGTTATTATTTATTTCTATTTTTCTATTTGTAATTTCTTTACAAAATACTACGTTTTTTTTTCTCAATATGTTATAAGAGCTTACTTTACTTTGTGACTTGACTCCGGTCTGTCTGAAATTTATAATTTAAACTGTAGGTTTCTCGAGGAATCCGGAGTTAAAATTGCTAAGAATTTCAGAAATAACTAAGAAATTCTGAGCAAGATAGATTACTCGGTACTTAAATTTCAAGAATAAAAAGGATTTTCGGTCTCATGAAAGCTAGCGTCATGACAGACATAATAATAATTTTTATTTATTATTTATTTTTTTACGTGACCTTCCTTTCGAAAACACAGTATCATAGATACTGTGTTTTCGAAAGTCACTCGAGGCCTCCCCCTGTCTCTCTTACCGCTCACTTTTTCTATATAAATCTTTTTTACCATTCTATCATCCCTTATTCGTTTGACGTGCCCAAATCACCTGAGCACGTTCTGTTTCATTCTCACCGTGACATCTTCGCTAGTACCTGCCATTCTGTGGATCTCTTCATTGCGGATTCGATCGCACCCGAACGGAAGAGATCGCATCTCCACAGCATTCATCTTTTTTACATTCTTCTTCTGTGTTACCCACGTTTGGCTGCCGTATAACAGCGTCGCTAGCAAAACCGCATTGTGTACAGCCAAACGTGCAGCTATGCTGCCGTTTCTCCGTCTCAACAATGCAGACAAAGCACCGTTGACTCTGTTACCGGCAGCAATACGCCTTTCCACATCCATTTCGTATCTTCCGTCTCTACTAAAGATAATAATAATGATAATAAGATAAAAAAAAAAAAATCAGAAATATTAGACGAATATTCAGACATTAAAATAAAATTTCACATTTTTTCCATTTAATTTTATGTTTATTTACATAAAGTATTTTTTATTGATTATATTTATAAATATATTTAATTTTAAGTAAAAGAAAACGAAACATATTGATAGGGACAAGCGTAGCCGCGCTATGTGTACTGTTAATTACATTTGCGAACTCTGTCTTCTGAAGTCCACACGTCAAATATTGAAAGATTAAAATTAATATTTTATTGATTTCTCCACGAATCTACTTTAATTTATTATTCAATTCTTCGATTCAATAATTGAAGAATGGGGCCGACGTAAATTAATTATTCTGATTATGTGCTAGGTCACATGGGACACAGACACAGACACTCAGACTTTTCTTAAGTTACCGCGAAAGTAAACTTAATAAATATAAATATCTCTAGAGAAATGTAGTTTACAGAATTTATGTATTTATTTATTTAACACTAAACCTAAAATGTAACGGTCAAATTGACCGTTCTTAAACTTTTGTAAAACTTACACATTTTTAAACGTTATAATATCGTTGTCAAACTACATGACAATTCCTAGAATATTCATATAATATTGTCTACACTCTTTACTTTTATTTATTTCCATTATTACCTGCGTTATATAATAAAATAACTTTTAATTACCGGTCAATTTGACGGCGTGCGGTAGGAACAGGTATACAAGAATTGTCGGTAGGTTTAGTGTTAATGAAGAACAAATATTTAATTATTAGAACATCTGTGATATGGCCGCATCTGATTTGAAGCTTATTTTTTATATTTAAAAAATTGGGAAGAACTTACTTGGACAGCGGAGTGATATTTAGTAATATAACTTCACGCAACCTGCCTGTACCAATGTTTTTTCTTTTTTATTACTTAATGTTTGCGAAATCGCAAACAAATCGCCGTTAGGCGATAAGGCCGCCTGATGTACATTTTATTTGTTTTTTTGTTTTTTTTTTTAATATTTTGTGGTGTACAATAAAGAATAAATAAATAAATACAGAGTCTTAATATTCAATTAGCAAATACAAGTTTTTTTGTAAATACAAAACTAGGAATTTCAACTTTATGATAACACACAGTTTAGTTTATTAATTTGATTTGAAGGTTCTCTTCAAAACTATTATTTGCTATTTCTTTTTAAGACAATAAGTACTGGCATGAGTATTTACATTGTTCCATTCCTACCTATCACATATCGTTTCAAAACAAATATTACATAACGTATTCATAAGTATTTGACTTATCCTAATCTCAATAATTACGGGAAGAGCTCATCTTATTTTACGACTTTTTTTGCAAAGGCAATTATCTTTTTTTCATATCAGATTTATAGATGAAGTGAAATTAAGTAGAAAAGTTTTTTGTAACTAAATCAATTTATTCGGAAAATCTGTCGATTTATTATAATTAGCTAAGTATACTAAAGATTTTACTTAAAAAACAAACAAAAACTGTTTTTATGAAAGAATATCTAGTGGGATAAAACAAACAAAATACTAAAATACTGTTCCGTGAATACACTGTCTATGATATACGGATGTACTTGACATCTATATCAGTGTATTCTTAATGAACGCTATAGACTGGTGTATAGCTACTGGAGTTAATTGATCTGTACCTTTCTGATTTGCACAATTCAGTTGTCGCAGTGTCGAGGCTATGTTATTGTCCTATTTGTATTGATTTAAAAGTGCACTTTTTAAATATGGAAGTTTAAAATAAACAAATATTTCAAGTAACATTATGTTTGATAACTAGTATTGCTAATTTTAAATAATATAAACTCAAAACATCTGAAGACATACAAATACATTATTGAAGTTACAAAATCAAAATTTAACAGTAAAACTTATGCATTTTATTAAGTTAGTTAAAACTGTAGAAATTTTATAAGAATATTATAAAATTTCTACTTGGCACTTGACATTTTACAATTATTAATAAAGGCAAATAATACATTTTGTAATTGTTCATTTTATAAAGTTGAAAATTTTAGTTTATATCAAACATCGTTATTGCCGGGGGCAATGTATCTCAAAGCAGTCTGGACGCTACATCGTCCCACAGACTCAACTACTTTGGCTCATTGTGTTTCCATTTACTAATTTACATTTTGCTATCATCTAGCTGGTTATTAGATACGTAATTATATATTATATTTAATAAATGAAAGAGACCCAGAATGCGTCTTTAATATAAATGTAAATTTTAATGAAAATCATACATGATTATAATATATAGATCTGATTTTTATGATATTTCAGTACCTTATCATAGTGATGTGATTTTGTTTATTGAATAACTTATAAACATGGACTGTAAATATCTTTTTGTCTTTGTCTAAGTATGAAATTATCGAACATTATGTAATAGCCGGGAACCAGTAAATACGAGTATATATTATCTTTTAATGTGCCGTGACTGTTCGTAAAACTAAATGCCACGTCGCACGTAGAATACAGCCTGTTTATTCCCTTTGTTTAAATACTTTATGACTATAAAAAAACACTATATAATAAAATTCGCTAATATACTGGATTAAAGTGTAGCATCAAAGAAGCTTTTAAGGCTAACTATAAAAAAAGCCAACGGTGGCGGTCACCACTAGTGTGAGGTCATGTGATCTTATTGAACAGAAACTATTAAAACTGTATACATTTTTTGATAACCATTGCATTTTAAATATCAAAATGATATTATTAGGATATTGACTTTGTTTATTTTTTTTATGGGACTAAATTTTATTACCCTATCAGTATTAATAAGAACAGCGACCCTGAAGTAGACCCTGACAAGATAAAGTTAACCAAGATACTTATACTTAGTGAAGACGACTTCCAAGACGGTCATCAATTATAAATCAAGAACCTTTGTAAACAATCATTTAAAATTTCATCAATGACAAACAAGACTAAGTCATAAAAATATGTATTTAATGATATTGTATTACACTTTTGAAAATTTTTGACAAAATTATTTTTGGTAACAAAGATATCTTAACTGGGATTAAAGAACCCGCTTTGGTAAAATTGAAATATTGAGACATTTATAGAATATGATATATTAATATTATAACAAACCAAAAGTAATGGTTGTGTGTAATTAAAGTACAGTTCTTTTTTTACTCTTAAAAACTGTACTTTAAAAAAATAAGTGAAGACCATTGAAATCGTAAATCGCGGTGAATAACTATAACAAGCAATCTTGTAATAACATTGTTACGTCCCGAGCGGTCAGTCTCTAGTTATTAGACTTGATTACAAATTTTACTTGGCAAGTCTCATTTCCTCCTCCTTATATATTTTTTTATTAGTTTGTTTTTAATCATACTACAAATGACTCTAAAGATATTCTAAATTGGCTATAACTGTAGATGTAACTGTAACTGTAAATGAAAGTAAAACTAAACGTTATAAAAACAATATTCTTTTAACAATTTTAAATTTGATTAGGCGAACGCGGGGTAATCCCGAACCCAATAGTTTTAATGTGTTCGAAAAAGATAGCCGTATATCACTCGCCGGTAACTCAGAGATAACGCCACCACCAGTGCCAATCAACGACACGGGAGACGCGGACGTACTTTTCAAGGTATGTCAATTTTAATATTTTCAATATTTTCGATGTAATTTTTTGATACATTGAACTTGGTGTAGCTTTATTTCTACTGAGAATAGTTATTTAACCTTTACATAGTGGAAAACTTACATACTAACCCTTGAAATGACAGTGACGCATTTGGTAAAAGTTATATAACCTAAAATATTTTTTCCTTTTTACTTATTTCGACCCGATGGGGTAAAGGCGAACGCTTCCCTGAGACATCCAATCGGGTGTTAAGCAAGGTTGCGCTATGTCAGCTTGGTTGTTCAATTTGTATTTGGATAGTTGTCTCCAAGGCGTGAAAGACAGTGACATGGGAGTGAAAGTAGGTGACCTTAAAGTCAATTACTTGCTATACGCAGATAATGCAGTGCTTATTGCATCATCAGAATGCGATCTACAGGCATTGGTCACCACTTTGAAAGATGGGTGTGAAAATAACGGTCTATACCTGAATGCAGATAAGACGAAGATTCTGATATTTGAAAGAAATGAAGAAAGAACAGAATGTAAGGTCAACGTGAATGGTAAGATAATAGAACAAGTGAATGAAGTGGTATATTTGGGAAGTATGTTTAGCAAAGACGGAAGATACGAAATGGATGTGGAAAGGCGTATTGCTGCCGGTAACAAGTCAACAAGGCCTCGAGTGACTTTCGAAAACACTGTATCTATAATACTGGAGGAAGGTCACGTAAAAATCAACCCCCCGGAGGGCATGTATGAAGAGGTTGATGTCTGTGGCCGAGGCAAAAGAGGTATGCAGGGATCGTAGCCTTTCATTTCTTTCTCTCTCAGAATTTTCACGCTTCATCTTTATAAGTGCTTTCGTTTTGTGCTTTTGCAGCTTGTACGCTATTTTTCTTATCTCTCTCATACTTTTATCCTTACCAAAGGCTTTATAATCCAGCCATGCTTTCTTCTTTAACTTTAAGGTTCTGACAGCATACTTCAATAATTTCATTTCCAGAATCACAGCTTTCAAGCTTCTTGGAAACCCTTTCTTGATATTCCTCCCTGATCGGTGGATCTTGAAGCTTCCAGCTTCTTATGCGATAATTCAACGCCAAGCTTGGACACGTCGTGCGGCTGCGCCAGTCTGCAAACAGACTTCTTATTTTAGCAACGACTAGATAGTGGTCCTTTTCCCAGATCAGTACCTCTGAACACTCGCGTGTCCATAACTTGACTTCGAATACGCTGGTCCACTAGGAATAAATCAATCATATTTCTTTCTTCCGCTCGCTCCCATGTGTACATGTGAATTTGTTTGTGATCAAACATCGTGTTTGCCACAAACAAATTTCTCTCACAAAATTCCAAAATAAGCTTTCCAGCCTCATTTACCCTCCTATCATCGTATTGCCTAGCACGCTTTCGTAACCACTTTGCGTGGTTCCAACCCATCCATTCATATATCCACATACTATCAACTTTTCATTATCTCTGACACTACTTATAACATCCCTGACGTTCTCCCAAAACTCCTCGAGCTCGCTCATTTGAGCTGAGGATACAGGCGCATACACGGCTAACAAGAATACTATTGTTATCCCCAGCTTTAAGCGAACCCAAAGAAGCCTCGGGTTGATCGCCTTGTATTCTACCATTGCATTAAACTGTTTGTCTATAAATTTCATGAGTATTTTGACGGACTAATAGGAGTAAATTTATTAACCAAATGGCAAAAATTGACTTCTAAAAATGAAATCAAAAATTGAAATCTAATTATTTGTACAGGCTCTAATCCTATCATGTATAATCATTGTAACCTAATTTTTTACCGGCTGGAACCTCAGAATTTATTTGTATCTCCATAAACTCTCAGGACGGAGAAGTTTTTATTAAGGAAAAATTAATTTGCAACTGTATTTTACACGAATGTATTACTAACGTGATTTGTAACCGTGGATATGTAAAAGTCGAAAATTCAACACCAAATGACATAATACTATCGCTAGACCAACTGACTAATGCCGACTTATTTAATATTGAGTACGAATGCACTCAATATTGAATGCACTGAATAATAGTGATGAAACAAAAGGTCAACCATTAAAATTGATGCAAATACCATTTAATCCTACGAATCATATTGAGATTCCTACTCATCTCAACCTAAATTCGATAAACTTACAAGAACTTCATGGGTGGAAGATTCACTTCAAGATAAAATAATTAAAGAAAACCCCTTACAACTAGAGAAATTTAATCGTCATACAATCTACCATACTACAATACCGTTTTCCGTCTTCATATTGAGTGCAACTGCACGTATAATTGTGTTTGGATATCATGGCCACAAGCTACGAAAAACCAAGGAACCTAAAAAAATTACTACTTCATCTACCTCAAATGACAATATCGGTGAACAATTTTAAGAAGAAGGGACACCAACACACGGTAAGAAGATGCCAGCGACATTTTGTCTCAACGTTCTAAAATAGTTGCTGATCCGAGAATGGAAGATTTACGTACACCTACTCCAGGATCGCTGAATTGACTGGAATTGACTTTCATGTGAACAGAATGTGTTTTGCGTCATCGCGACGGAATGCATTATTGCATTTTAATTAGAATATAAGTTTAATTAATGTAATAATTAATTAAAATAATTAATTATCATTATTTTTTGTACTTACATCTAGTAGGTCATACTTTGTATTAATTAATAAGTCCTTTATTATAATTAAAATTAGTTTTAAATCAGTTTTGGTTTTTTTTCGACTCTACGTCTATAGCTAACATAATTAACGTAAAAATTATTTATTTATAAATATCAAAATAGATATTTATGAATAAATGACAGATGTTTTAAATATATAAATGACGTTTTTCGAGATAAATATAAGAACAATTTTTTTTTTATCAGTTTGATATCTTACAAACTACTATAAGAAGAACATGCATTGTAGTGTGATCGGTGACCTGACAGGAAACTCGTACAAAGGCACCGGCGCTGCGACTTTGTGAAGTCACAAATCCATAGTCGTAAATACCAATTTATATAATGCATAAAAGGGCAATCTTTTCAATCGAGCACCAATTTTTTCAGTCAATCGTCAATACTTTCAGTCAAACCTCAATCCTTTCTAGAAGTTCCGCTACAACTATAGTGTACAATAAAATAAGCAAGTGGCAAAGGACATAATAAAATTACCATTTTTTGAAAAACGAAAGTCTTTATAAAATATAATAAAAAAGCTAACCAATATAATGGAATAGAAATGAGGAAGTAAGGGTTGAATGATTTGACTTTATCGTCCTAACACCGCAGAAAATGGAGCGACACGTTGAAAATGATGCTTTGTGCGTATCGAGTGTGAGGCGATATCCATACAATTATTCTGGAAAACCTATAGGGACTTAATATGTACTTGAACGAAGCTGTTACTCGCAATGTATGTGATATAATGTATGCGGATTTCGTAACGTGTGCTCTTATATTAAAGAGACAATTTATCCCGCTTATTAGTGGATATAGGAAAGGCCGCTCCACTTGGCACGATTCTAATATGAAATTTGAAGATTAGGAATAAGTCAAGGATTACTTTTACTTAGACGTAACGTATGTACCTGAATACTATTTTTGGCAGTTCAATAAATCAAAGCGTATTTTTAAGGTGTGTGCGTCTATGAAATGTTATTCAATCCTCATTGACATTAATATTACTGTTTATAAATTGTTACGCGTCAAGCTTACAGGTTACATTACGTGCCTTGAATGCGGAGGAAAATTTGCGTAGGACGGTTTTACTATAATAATTCACCAATATTCGCCAAAAATTCACCATCCAACATCTACCTTGATACATAGCCTTCATTTATAACTACACTTAACAATTTTTTTTTAAATATGTTTATTTACACATAATTAATGATTGAAATATATTGTTGTTATTATGTTTTCTCTTATTTAATAATATAAATTTGTTTTACGTATTACCAAATATATATACGGATCCGGGATATTAGACTATGTTTATTAATTGAATAGGACAGTGAAATTAATTATTTTATTTTTCAACCACTTCTAGAAATCATTTTCGTTTACGAATTAAATGTGGAAACGGTATGAAATACATGGAGAATAGTCGTAATTACTAAACTTAAATAATATGTAATATTATAAAATCTTTCGTATTTTTTGAGCACAACGCCGATTGTCAAAAATTGTTGCAATTTTGGTTACTGGCCCCCCATCAACTGACTTTACTAATTTAATTATATGTACCTTATACCCGTTAATAATCAAGTGACACTGACCTCAACTTATTACGTTAATTTAATAAAACCAACGTTGATCACTGAATACCTTTTGAGTATCTATTTTTTATGCCAACAGTTAATTTTGCGTTAGAATGTTTGAGCAATAAAATAATGAGGTACGGATTAACATGGCTCTGCTTGATAAGATAGTAAATTATAATGATCTACTCCTTTTTAAAAACTTATATATGAAAAGACTACCTCGATTCGAATAATATCTGTTTATGTAGTCAGAAAAGTTTCTACCTATTAATTTCAAGCAAAATGTAGACTTCTGCAAGAATACACCCTCGGGAGTCTAAGAACAAAAATATACATAGAAGTTTTTATTATTATAACAGTGTTCCTGTTGCATAGTAAACTTTTATGAAGATACACTTGAGAATGGTCAGTCGGGACATAAAGTAAGAAGACTTAGACAATATATTTGTTCCTTGCGTGATGTTTAGTTCTCATACATTTCTATACATTTACGTCGAGTATGCTTAAATTTAACACCTCTGAATTAAGAAGTTGCATAAAAATACTTTTATTATATATTAAGGCGCGTTAGAAATGTATGGCTCATATTAAATTTGCGATAGATAAGTTGATATATTCACTGAGGTAGATGATCTATACTTATAATATGATGTAATCCTATTAAGATAAAAACTCTCAGCGCAGTGTAGACCTAAGCCATTTTTACATCAGTGCTAAATTAAATCCAACGGTGTACTGCTATATAAAGTATTTTAATAAAAAAATCGAACACAGTTACTTGTACGAGTATATGTATACACAATTACATTTATTTGATCATTGTAAGCCCATAACTATTGCTCAGAGAACATTTTTATCGATATATTTCGTTTTAGGTGACAGTACTAGTAAGGATTGTAATGCAATATTATACCATCCATCAATCTTCAAAAATAATATTTAGCTATCAGTAATATGTGTAATATTACTGATAGCTCCTGGGATTCATGTGTTCAAATAAAAAAATCTTTATGTCTATTTTATTACTTTAAAAACAATACAATACATTTACGATAACATAAATTTATCAATGTCTGAAGCACAGCCACGACGAAAGTCATAATAGTTTAATTCTCTTAATGCAAAAACGCTATCTGGCAAGT
This sequence comes from Melinaea menophilus ssp. n. AW-2005, assembly GCA_918358695.1. Taxonomy (NCBI): domain Eukaryota; kingdom Metazoa; phylum Arthropoda; class Insecta; order Lepidoptera; family Nymphalidae; genus Melinaea; species Melinaea menophilus. The sequence continues at coordinate 18,978,054 of OU911048.1, forward strand.
TTTATCACATCATAATTTAAAAACAATGGAATATAAATTATGATAGTAATAATATTTAATAAAATTTATTGCTGAAAACGTAGTCGAGAACTGCGCTTTAAAATATGTTAATGTATGGTATATTATCTTAATGTAGCGTTTTGCAATTTTGAAACAATGTACTTTACTTCACTATTGAATACTAATACTTTCCTGCAACTTTATTTGTTCTGTCAGTACCAGTTTAATGAAACCAGTCATTGCATGAATTATTCATAACTTCAATTTGTTGATGGTATTAGATACGTCTAGCCATGTTAAGTTTATTATATTGAGTCCCTGCCATAACAATGAATTCTCCGTTTAATATAAATTAAGAATTAATAGGTGTGTCTATGTTTGTTTAAAAATATCCTATATGATTAATGATGATACTATGTGGTGATATTATCTAAATTATAATTATGCTTAGTATAAATGACGAAGTCTATATAAAGTTACATAAATTGGAAGACCATTCTTTTTTTACGCTGTGACATTCAACGTCCCTCTGAATAGTAAACGATAATGGTCGCCCATGAAGATCGGCAGCATAAGGAGATTTGTAAATTGGTTGTCACCTTCGAGAAATATGACGTCTTTAAGAATAGTAGGGCGCAGGTAGTAAAAAGAAACGAAGGTATAATATATTTAGGTTATATTTTACTTTAAAACTAGCGACCCATCCTACCTCATAAGGATACGACAATTTATTAAATTTACTATTTTTAATTTAATTAAAGAAATTTTTAGTATGTTTAATTTATAACAATTACCCAGTGGTGTACAGTATCCATTATTTATAGTTATGTCTACCATGTAACATCAGAGCTATCAAGTTTGACTAAACGATTGAAATTAAAAAAAAATACAATTCGGAAAAAAAATCTGCCGTATAAGGGAAGCGATGCTCTAAAATTTAGTTACGTTGTAAGCAATGAGCACTAGAATTGAGAAAAACTGACTACCGTGATTCTGTACCAAAGTAGATTTTCACCACACAAAGGTTAAGTGAGGCCAAAGCCTTAAATTGAAGTGTCGAAACTTTGTGGAGTTACGTACCATGGATACAGAAATGTTGTGGCTGATAGTTATGGATTGTGAATGAAAACAATTTAAAAAGGCGTCTTTTATTTTAGTAATCGACAATTAATATTAATGTCTTTTTCTTTAATCAAATATAAAATTATGAATAACATTTGTATTATTTAAAATAGGAAGTGTGTTCTATGACTGTTATGATATAACTAGCGGACTTGTTCAGTGTAATTGATAAATATATATAATATATGATATAAATTATGTATCATCAATACGATGTGGGTCAGTATTATAACAAATACTGTTACTCAATATATGAACGCCCAGAAAACAGCCTGTTAAGTATTTTTTTTTAAATTCATATATTTTTGCCGTTTTGGCTATTTTTAATGTCTTTAAAGGATAATTCAATATTTCGCATGTTATACTAAAACAAAAAAATTACTAAAAATAATAGGTGAAGGTTTTACTTTGAAAAACAATTTATATCTTATTAGAATTTTAAATAATATTTTTTAACATAACTTAATTAATAAAAGGAAATTATAACAAATTGTCTTCAGTGAAACACTGAAAAGGTTTACATTATAGTGGTATGGAGTTAAACTGTATAATATACAGATAAAAGTTCCTATCCTCGAAGCAATAGTCGTCGACTAAATGGGAAAAGTTGGAACAATCCTTCCCGGAACTACTATAATATTGAAGACATTTTAATTTAGACCTTAACTTGCACAATATTTAGTTTGTATACTTTATTAATACACAAGATAACTTTAAATTAATAGAAATTATGTTAAAGTAGATAGCTGTTACATCGCTACTGTACGCTGTAGATATATAATGTTTATATTTTCTTAAGGAAGCAGTCATTTAGGAAAAGTTTTATGCATGAGAAATTTCAAATCGGTTAATTTTAATAAGACCGTGAGAGTAATGTGAGGACGACATTTATAAGACAAAATAAATAACGAATACTGAGTAAGTATAACTCAAGTATAATGTGTAAATAAACTGCACAAGAAGAACTGCATGAATCGTTCTACAATATTTTTAATAAACAAAAAAATATTTCGCATAAACATTTTTTGCTCGATATCAAAGCAATGAGAAAATTGTTATATATTTTATTTGTAAAATCATCAAATAGAACTCGTAACATGCAAAAAATATATAAAATATATAAAAAGTGCAATCGGAATTTATGACTTTATTTTATTTAAACGGTTATTGAAACCGGACCGATCAAAGAGTTATAGAACGAAAAACAATCTTTAAATTGACGTAATAGTTAATTTACCAAAGTATCAAAGTGCACTCTACTTTGTAAACTTTATATTAATTTTTAACTTTACCAACGTTTATTTAATAACTTCTCGTTAGGTTAAATGGATTCTTTCGTTATTAATTTTATTTTTTTTATCTGCTTTTTTACTGAAAAGAATATAATAAAAAAAATACAAGATAGATGGTTAACATTACGTAAATAACATTATTATCTAGTATCAATGGGTGCGATACTTTTAAATATTATAAAATTACATAGGGTCTAAGAGTGTCTATCCAGAGAATACGGGTCCCTACGAATCCTTCTAAACCTTAACCGAATTACGTAGCTTGTGAGACCATAATAATATCAGTCCATGTCAGAACATGACGTAGGTATCATATAGATTCACATCACGTAGCGCCTCACAAATGCACCCTGTGGGTACAAAGCCTTAATCAGGACTATGAAATGGGATTTGACATAATATGAGATACATTGTTGGTAAATTCAAAATGAGTAATTGTTATGTTCCAATGTTACATACGTTTAATTAAAAAAACATATTTATAGTCATTAAAGATATATTAAATTTTCAAAAAAAAATTTATTCTCATGATAAAAACATGATTGGAAAAAATAAGCATCTTTTCATAGATGAAATTATATATTTTTGTTATTCTTATTTCACTTTTACTTTTCTTTTTCACTTCTTTTTTTTTTTTCACTTCTAACGCCGGTTTGTTACCATCTCATTGATATCAATGAATAGAATAAACCTTATCGGGATGACATCCTACGGATATATCAAGTTTCACTATTTATAATTTTCATGTTATAGGTATAATTTTATTTTAAAAAGATTTAATAGATTAGTTATTAGTATATATATAGTAATAGATTAGTTATATTTAATTTATTTTTTTTAGACTGAAAATACTGTAGACTTAACGGTGATCTATAGGTTAATAGTTTTAAATAATATACATAAACATAATAATGCACATAGAACAAAATACTGAACCATTTAATAGTTTGGTAAACCAGGATCTAATTTAACTAATAATAGATAATTTAATATAATCAACTAATTCATTTTACCACAGTCTCCATTATATAATGCTCTCCTATACTTTAGATAATGAATTATCCAACACATTACGTGTCTCGTGGTGTTATAATTGAATACAAATTGCAAATTATAATCAATAATGATTGTTCACAAATACCACATGTCACCACTAATACAACCTTATCAAAACTAAATAGGTTATGTAAACACAGCTATAATATTACTTAGAGTGACTAATAATAAATATTATTTTCTCATAAGTGTCTCATAAATTTCATAAACTGCAATTAAAATTGAGAAATTTATATCAAGATTCAACAGTGAGCTTAGAGCTCACAAAAGAAGGATACGCTTCCTAAAGCTTAATTGATGAATATCCCCGTTTGTAGTTTGGAACTCTTACAAATATATTTAGTATTTCATGTTATAGATCTCGTTATTTAGTTGGATATTTCTTTATAATTTTTGTTTATTAAATGAAATCAAAAATTTAATTATAATTTTTATCTCCTCAGATAATAATTATTATGGCATTTTTTTGTTTCCATGATAGAATTGTAAAATAATTTATATTTTATTTCATTTGTTTTAAATATTATTAAAAATATTATATTATATATGTACAGTTAACAGATTTATCTTGTATATCTTGGTGGTATCATATATTTTGTACATTCTGTCTATACGAAAACAATATAGTAAAAATTAAAAACAACTTTACATCTTTCAACTAATATATTTCTATTGTAATGTTCTTGCTGTAGATTTAGTGAAAATATTTTATTTAAAGCGAGCTAAACCTTTCACAGACTGATCCAATTATAATTATGCAATAAATCATAAAGGTCAGCTCTCAAGCCCTAATTACGAGCGGAGCGGGTGATTAATACGACGCCATATTGTTGCTTTACAACTAAAACTAATATCGCCATGAAAACTTGTATAATAAATAAAATTGTTTTCCTGTATTCCTATACAAACATTCATGACATAAGTTGAACTTTGAAATACAACTTTTAAAAGAGATACTAGAACTAAGTTTGTTATACCCTGATTGAACTCAAAGTGTTAATAGAACTGAACTTCATAGTGTTAATGTGACATTTATTTTTCCCTTGATTTTTGTGCAGTGTATGCATTTAGTACTATACTAAATGCTAATATCCTTAAGACTACACGTTTTCCAAACAAATTACAGTATTTATTGCAATACTTATGAATATTGATGTTCCTCTTATATTACGAAGTTTTTTTTATTTAAATTATTTATCACAATATATTTGTTTAAAAAATATTTTTATGATCATATTCTAATTAATAATTCAAGGCCATGTGTTGACATGTTTGGCATGTTTGGCAAGACTTATTTAGTCTTAATTCCCAATAACATCACTTTTGTGAATCAAGAATGTTAAAATATTTCTTATTTCGTTTTTTCATTTCTATTTTAACTTTTGAATGCCCATTAAATAATTTGGTGTTAATTGACCAGATAAAAATAACCGTAGTTAGCTTAGACTAACAACTAAATTAAAATGACTTCATGATCCAAATTGGAGGTAGTTAAACGAGACCCTCAACTTGGAACTCTTTTTACAAGAAGATTGTTACCCTCTATTAGAGATTCGAAAACTTTTACGCAACAGACCCTTTTGATAATCAAGTAAATTATATTTTTGTTGGATAATGTTGTTAAATATAAAAAATATCTTATTTAGCTACAAGAAATGGAGACGCAGATACATCGTATGAATAATGGTAGTTATATACAATTACGTAATGTGAACAAATATGTATCAATTTGTAAGTGCAAGCTTCGATACTAAAATTCTTTTTCTCAGTTGAATGCGATTCCTCTCCTCTTCTTCTCTTCCTCTCTTGCGATTCCTTGCATGTTGCAAGAGTTCGTGGGCAGTGGTCATCATTTGTCGTTAATGACCAGCTCGTTTGTCCTCTTCCTCCATAATAAGAAAAATATAAATTTAAGACTAACTTACCCATTAATTGAGGATGGAAAAAATACAAACTTTGTGTCTGTTATTTTTGTAAGCACTGTACTTTTGTATAGTATTGTTGCAAGAAAAAAAAAGAGATGTGAAAAATTGTAACATTATACCCAACGATCTCTAACCCTAAGCTAAATCTGCAAAGCTCAAAACTAATAATGGCTATGATTTTTAAACAGCCGATAATTTTAAGAACAAATGAGAGATTATGTTAAGTTTATGTTATTGACATTATATTTCACATCGGCGGTTAGAAAGTATTTTTCTACGAATAATCCTTAAAAAAATACTTTTTGTGATAATAAAAAAAACGTAATACCTGATAAAGTTATGATGAAAAGGAGATTTGGTTAAATTGATCCTATGTTGATCCTAAAAAATATTCAAATGCATTAAGCATATTATTAGAGTAGCAGATTATTTAATTATATTGTGTCACGTTCCAATTGTTCCATCGTTAACCGTTTCATGTTCATTTGTATTAATTGAAAACAATCAACGTCCACAAATGAGATCTTCGCTCGCAATGATGCTACAAACACGATTCCAAGTAATTTAAACCGTTTTAAAGTAATTGTTTTTTGTTTGTTTTTTTTTTGTTTCATTTGGGTAAAAAATATACAAAATATAGAAGTTACTAATGAGACATCTACTTACTGGTCATTTCAACGGAATAAAAATACTTTAAAAATTTCAAAAATTTTTCATCTTTCTAACATGTTTATAATCTTTTACTACTCACTTTAACTTATTATCATTAATCCACACTTTATTCACACACAAGTACACTTGAAAATGAACGACTAAATGCAATATTATACATCAATATATATTTTTATTAAACATATCAATTAAGAAATAATAATTTACTCTCCTGAATAAAATATTTTGTATTATATTTATTTATTTTAATTACAAAAACAATAAATTCAATCCTTGGGAAATTAGTTTTAAAGACTTCTCAACTTTTAAGTATTTGAAAATAATATAATAATAATATGAGTCTAGCACTATCAATATCTTTGTTTTAAAATTAGTTTTAAAATTGGAAGAACACAATAAATAATTAATTGAATTGAAATTAAATTTCTAAACAGACTTCGTATTTTCATTTCAATTCTATTGCTTTTTAATTAAAACATCAAAGAAAGTAGCGGCTTCATTATACTGAGGCTTCTGAAAAAACTTCATGGAATTATTAAATATCTACTCATTCGTTTTTTTTATTATTACCCGTTTCCTTTCTAAATCTATTACAACTTGCTCCCTATTTTTTTTGTTTTTGTTGTTATCCGACTGGTAGTTCCATCACATCCAGAGAAAGCTTTTTAAATAAACTAAAAAACGAATATTATTAAGATCACCGTAGATAATACTGATACTTCAATTAAGCTAAGATGGTCACAAGTAAACAAACTGTGATATCAATTTTTACAGTGAACGTTTTACAATATTTTCTTATTTCAATTTAAAGTCGGCAAATAGACTAGTTATTGCTGCCTGTAAAATAATTCATTTTTAATAATTTTTGCCCAATCTTTAAGTTGCCGAGGATTTATTAAAGGTAAATGGTGTGTTTTTTTATTTAATTTCAAAGAAATAAATAATGGACCGTCATCATTAAAAAAATTATTGAGAAAGTTAGTAAAATATAAAAATTAAATTCTCGGTTTTAATTAATATATGACAGACATAAGCGAATATTTTCATCTGAGTGTGAGCCATTTAAATCAGTGAAGCCATTTTATGAACAACATGCTGTATTAGCTTTGTATGTGTGTGTTGTTGTGCATTACAGATGGCATTTATGGATAAGGTTTAACTGTAACGAATATTCTTTGGCAGAGCAATTTGTCCGTGTTCAGTTATTTACACAAACATCACATTTAATGTAATATTTTTTAGTATTAATTAACTTTTGACGGTTTTAGTATTAATAATATTTTTATACCATGATGCTTAAAATAAGAAAATATAAATTTATTACTATACTAATGGATATCTTACTACTTTATTTCTATTTTTATTATTTACTCCACTATATCACATGAACTGTGAGTGAAAGTTTTGTCATATTGTATACTCGTAAGTATATTCCATAAACCTCGATACGTAATAAGTAATTTTATTCTAACAGAATCGACTGACGGAAGGACATTGGGTTTTATTTGCGCCTTTTGCACTGCAAAAAGTCAAGATAATCCGTTATCTTTCACATTGAGTACTTGTATATTAGTTTGATTGAAGCCACGCGGCCCGGCTCAGGAATGTGTAATGAACTTTCAAAGATAACTCCTATAAGTCTAGTAAGATGAGTATTTTTAAATATTATTTTATATAGATTGTTAATATTGTTTCTTTTTTATAATAAACAAGTATTTCTTAATATTTTCGTTCAATAATTTTGACAATAACATAAAAATATTATATCGATAAATAATAGTAATTAATATCGCTAGGAAATTCGGTTAGTATGCTAAGGGAAGAAAATATAAATATATATATATATATATACATAAATGTTAAAAAACAATTCCCTCCTGGTAAAAATAATTAGAAAGAAAAAATAAACTAAAAAGTGTTCCTGAAGCAGTTTACTGTACATTAATTCAATGTAACACCGTAACAATAACGTAATACTAGTAAAGATTGTAGTACAATATTATAAAACCATCAAATTTCTTCAATAAATGAAAAAAAGTTTTCTTTTTTTTTATTTGATTGATAGTTCCTGAGATTAATCTGTTCAAACGAATTAACATTTCAGTTTTATATAGAATTATATGTATTTATTAACATTACTTTTATTTAAACAATAACTTTAATTTAACAGTGTATAAAATATGACCAATAATAAAATTAAAGTTGTATAATTTTCTAAATAAATACAAAAATGCTATCTGGAAAGTTTTATCACCTCCAAATTTAAGTCAAAAATAATAGGATTTAATTTTTTATAATAATTAAAATTATTGCCTAAAATGTAGTTAGGACATGTGCTTTCAGAACATTTTAGCATATGTAACTTTTATTATTTTAAATAATTTACTTTGAATATTAGCTGTTGCCTGCAACTTTACTTGCTCTGACAGTACAATTTTTATGACATCGGTTGCCTCACAAACTATTCATAAAATTAAATACAGTGATGTGTTTAAAATTGTGTTAGATACGTTTAGCCATGTTAAAATTGAGTTAAAATTAAATTATTATAGAAAATTAGCCCAATCGCACTGCTAATTAAGTTATCGGAGGAGAAAAACGGTAGATAGAGAACGACAGGACAGTTTCCCGAAGGTCGCAAGTTCGAGTTCTAACCGTGATTTTTACTCAATTAAAAAACATTTTTATGTTGAATTTATAACATTTCTGCAGTGTAATAAGGTATGCACTGTCAGTAGATCTGATATATTATATCAGAATTATCAAACTTAACTAAATACAAATTAAATATATTTTTTTTACATGTTTTTTTTCTCATATCTGATACAAGAACAATAAGAGAAAAACTTTAGTGATGTTCTTACATACATGCGGGAACTTGTTTAAATTTATAGAGATATAATTACAATTATTTTACAGTTTTTATATAATTGATTTATTACAATTAATTTAGCACTTTTATTATTTTGTATTATATTATTTTGGATGAAAAATGCAAATACAGGTTTATATTTCACAAAAACGGAATAAAAAAAAACATAACAGTTTTCAGCGTTATAGACATATTATATTATCTCGCAAAAAAACAGCAACTTAAAATTTTACCAGAATATTCAAACAGGATGGAAAGGAAAACCTTAATACAAAACTTTTGTTAGAACTTGTAAATTGTAGCTTTGAATGAAGTAAAGAATATCCTACCCGAATAGCTACGAAAGCTAAGCGGCGGGAACAAACTAGTTACGCTTAAACTCTTATCTCTCAAGTTTGCGGGTTTCAAAGGTACATTAAGGAATGAAGTAACGAAACCTAAAATAAGTGTAATACAATTTTAAGACGTCAATAAATCCTAGAAAACATTTTAGTTGTTGCTCGCAAATAACTAAATATTATAAAAACGATACCCGGTTAATCTATTCAATATAAAATTTTAAAAAAAATTATCATAACGCCTAAACTTAGTTACGTTGTAAGCTGTGAGCAATGAAATTTAGAGGTACTGATTACCGTGTTGCTGCTTGATGAGTTAATTAATCAAGCCAAGGACAGACACTAACGAGCTGTGGAAAAACGCTGGTTTCGTAATTTTAGTATAGTAGTTTAAAAGATGAAATGACATATTGGGTTTCAATTTTACAGGAAGTGTAATAAATCGTTTCAACCTTAACGAATAAGGTGTATGAATTTGGGTTTACGAGTTTTAATGAAGTGTGAATATTACCACTTTATATCTTAACTCTACCAAAGTTACATGTTATTTCATCGATTATAAATATCCTCCTGGCATGCCCGATATACTTGCAAACTAGAACAGAATTAAAATTTAATTTTAATACAAAATTAGACATAGATTCAATAAAACATATTATGACAAAAAAAAACTAAGAGACATTTATAGATTACTGTACGAAACTGGCTGGCTAGCGGTAGTAACAATTAAGCTACTTAAAAAAAACGTATTGCCATTTGCCAGTTTCTACAGCCCCGACAGTCACGTCAAACCCAGGTCGCAATCTGTCACCTAATGTTGCCTATCACAGAATTTGTTACAAATAACTCCATTGTCTGTAGTATCACATTAGTTACAACCGCAGCACAGTCATTAGGATCATTGGAAGGGAAACAAAACGGTGCCCGTAGGCAGAATGCAAAAAAAAACCGCAATGACCAATTGCCACCATTTGGCGGAGCAAAAGTTAAGCACAGATCTTCCCACGTAGTCGGTGTGGCACGTGACCCTAACCAATCGGTATTGTACGTGTTGCAGTCCCCAAAGACTACAACTTTGGCGAAGGGAGTCTGCGAAGGCAGGTCGTCGATCTTTGTCTGAACAATGCCCAAGTGTTGATTCGTTTCTGCATTACCACTATACGATCTGTAGAGGCACGCGTAGACTCTGACGTGATTGTCCATGTCCACGTGCAGCAGAGTCCTTCAAAAATCTGAAGGCGTCGGTAGAAGATATCCCCTCCCTTACGAATATAGATACCCCGGCCTGTGGTATAAAATGATGTTCTAGTTTATACCCGGGGTACAATAGGTACGCATCGCTAGGTTGAGAAATCTGCGTCAACGTTAAAAACAATAAAGCTGCGCCATTTCATTTTGGAATTTTGTTAATATTATAATATAATAATATTTAAATAAATGGACTAGCAAAATTAAAAATGTTTTTAAAACCGTCCCCTAGTTCCAAAAATTAAGGTGTTGTAACAAACTAGACAAATACAGCATTTAGTCTTTTTATCAAAGATATAAAATGATCCCTTCTATTAGGGAGATGATCAGAAGTAAAAAAACTTTAATAGAAATTTCGGATTTATACTTGACATTTTACAATATTTCCTCATTTTAATTAAAATTCAGCAACCAGTCCAACAATAATGTACGCCTATGAAATAATTCGTTTGTGAAAATGTCTGTCAAAGTTATCTTTGTTATCAAATAACTGAGGTTTATTTAACAGGTAGTTTTGTTTCAAATTCAATTCAATGAAATGAAAAATTTGTCATGGTTATTGAACGCATTATTTGGAAAATAAAGAAATATAATGAATTTCCTAATTAATTGTCGGTTTTATTTTATATAAAATAAAGCAGAGCATTTACCTGTGTGAGGAACCCTTTTAATTGTCGAAAACTCAGAACTCTGTGAAAGGCTAAATTTATTGACTTGTCTGTGTGTATTGCTGTACCTCTTGTGAAGCCTTCATCATGGAGTCTGTTTCAAAGAGTTATTTTAACTAATACCTGACGTCAATTTTGTTTATAAGAAACTTCATGTCTGCTACGTCGCCTGCTATGCCATTTCTACCGATTGGCTGCATTAAAATCTTCAGCACTGACTTTATGACCTATAAACTTACAAGATATAGAATAAATTTAAATGAATCTTCTTTGCCAACCGACACAGATTGCGTAATCTACATAGATATCATTTGATTTTAAACAGAATTAAAAAAAAAATGTGTTACCACTGGGAATGGCCTTCCTTTCTATTTTAAATATACGTCTACTTATTTCTTGCTAGGAGAAAGTAAATTTTGTTTTTGTGTATAATGATGTAATCAAAGGCACTTTCAACGAAAATTTTAAAATATAATTAATAATTTTAATAATTTAAATTCAAAAAGAATCTGCTAAAGGACATTGAGTCTTCATTTTCGTATTTTGTTCTATGTAAAAATGAGACAATCCAGTATCTTTGATATTCAATACAATATTATGATTGAAGCCACGCGGCCCAGCTCATGAATGCGAAATGAACTTTCAAAGACAACTTCGAAGTCTTTTGAAAATGCTCTGATGTTAGATTGACTGTTATAACAATGTTTTTCTTGTATAATAAGAGAGTAGTTTTGATAGCTTGTTTGAATTTTATTGCAAATAACTTAAAAGATATGCTCTCTTTACAGACATTTAATTATACACTTCTTGTGGAAATACTACTCAAACTTATAATTTTTTTGTAACCTAATAAAATATTTATATATAATTACAATTACACTATCGTTTCTTCTATGATTCAAATTATTGACGACTCAAATTACTAGGAAAAAAATATTTATAATAAAAAACTTTGTTACACATAGTATCTATTAAGACGAATCTTATGACTTCTCAAATTAAAAACTTTAGCTTACAAAACTTGCCAAAGAAATATACATACATGCTCAAAAAAGAATGTCCTCTTTCTGTTGCAGTTTAGATAAACATAATTATGATCAAAATTATAAAGAAAATTGCAAAGAAAATCCAAGAGAATATATAGAAAGTTCTCCAATGTGTATTTAATGAATTATCAATCATGGTAACATAAGGAATTGAAAGAATCAATTTAACGGGTTATACCTGTCTTAAAGCCAAGTTTCCGTAAACGGAAAAAGTTCCTGAAACTTTACTCAAAATAATGTGAATCTATTAATCTCCGGACTTATCCTTTTGAACACCGCTTACATTGAAAATTCAAAATTAAAAAAATATATATATGTGTCGCAACTGATATATATCAAATAATATTTATATATTTCCTTCTTAGTAATTAATTTGTAATCTAATAAGATAATTAGTACTTAATGATAGCCTATAACTAATGCACTTTGAGAATAATTGCACTAATCACAAAAGTAATAATATTAACGTAATATTATATAAATTATCACTTAGATTAATATAAGTACTTCATATCTCTCTTTATCTGACTATATATGAAAATATAACACTTAATATAATACTCATAACTCAAATACTTACATGTGAATTAATCAATATTTCCAACAAATATCTGTAAAATGCATTAATAAACACCATATATTATTCAGGCGTCTTACAATTACTCAGCAATATGACTTTAGTTTCTTATTGCATGGTATGGTATAGATGTATTGAATAGATTTGCTGCTGACCTATTATATAATGTTATTGTTAACATTGTGCTATTACAATTAAAGACTTGTATAATATGCATACTTTCAATGTGCAAAAATGCTTTCTGTGGCGGGGCGCATAAGGGCCTAATAATCGCATTTCATTGTTGGAATAATTTCTTAAGTAACATTGCTTTTCTATAACAGAATAAGTTAAAAGATATTTTATTCCAAGGCAGCGAAGGGTTTGTCCAAGTATTGATGCTAGTACCTTATTTAAAATACATTTCATACATGACATAATTTTGATAAAAGATTTCGATTCAAAAATTATCATTAAAATATTTTAACCAGCACAGTCTTAGGTATCAAGCTAATACGTTACTATGGAAAGCTTATCTACTTTAAGGTTACTATTTTATTCAGTAGACTACAGTTTTTAGTTCACAAGCAACAAAAACCGGGTAAATATTAGTTGAAATTGAATTTTTCTTTCTTTCTTTCTTTTCAAATTACTCTTTCTTCTACCATATTATTACATGATATAACAGTGAAAATTCTCATGAATGTGATATGTCAAGAGAGTTTTACCTTAAAGTTATAATCAAGTTATTTCAGGAGATGGCAGGGTCCGAACTTGTGGTAGGGACTCAGGGGGATCTCTGACTGTCATATGCAAAAATGAATATGTGTTAGTATACAAAATATTTTTATTTTAATATCTATTATTTTCTAGGTTGGGATAGGTTTCTTCAGATTCGGCGACGGTTGCGCAGCCTATGTACACACTGAATGCTTTGTTTGGCTATTTTATTACTTAAATCTGAATTTTACTTCTAGATATATAGATAGATATTATAATGGTAAATTAACTTCATAGGCCTTTAAATGCGCCTAGTAAAAGCTAAGTGGTAACGCTACCTTGTGGCTTTATATTCATAATAGTGAATGAGTCAATTATATGTGACATCGCAAGCCATTTCCTTCACTCTTCCTTAAACCATGCACACCAGCGCCAACTACGGCGCCCGGTCATTCAGTCGGTCGGTCGGTCAAGTATTGGATACAGCATTAATCGCATCGGCAGAGGATGAAGCCCTACAACTCCAGCTTACCGCCCGAATTTTGAGTATTGCACTACAGGATCGTGAAGAGACATTGTTATAGTCTCCCGTCATTAAGTGGTAGTGCCAAATCGTGACCGCGAGTGTTATAGGATGTCTGTAGAACTAGCCTGCGTGTTTGAACTTTAACCGTTACGCGCCGTCGACCTTCCTGAATTATCTGGCTGGAGCTGCCCTGGATTCTGAGGTTGGTGCACGCATGATGTCCTATTTACTCCTATTACCCTTGCGAGTCCCACATTTCTACAATTTACTGCTCCCCGGTGAGCATGTCGAAGGTAACTAGAATTGTGTTTTTGGCGCCACCACTAAGATAAACATTATTATACCAAAATCGTTACATTACATTTATAAAACGATAACTTATTTTTTTAAATTTATATTTATTAAAAACAAAATGAGTTCTTCCTATGAGACACTACCTTAGATGTTATTGAATCGTGTAAACTAAAGTACATTACATTTATTATTTATATTCATTCAAACGAAATATTAAAAACTAATTCTTAAATTATAACATACATAGTGCAGTGCAGTGCAGTGCATACATAACGCAATTTGTCCATTATTATTAATGTAGTTTTATAATATTCCGATACATATTTGCTAGCCTTTTCTTTATAAGGTGTTAAGACAAGGTGTCTTTACAGATTTATTAGTAAAATCGATTGGGTCCGCTGTCATAAATCACTTATTTATAAGTATTAATATTGTTTTATGAAACAAAAGCTTGATTGTATTGATTAATATGGATATAAAATTATCTAAATATAATAGGATATAATAAAATTATATTCATCATGAATTATCTATATATACGAGTTCATATATAAACTAGGGGCGCGAACCGGACCTCGATTTTGTTTCGCTGTGCCAACAAAATCTTGGTAGAGTTCGGCGAATTGAGCGTCGCGAGTAACCCATCTTCAATTAAGCATTCAAAGCTGAAACCGACAGGCAAAAAATATAGAATAATCAAATATCCCAAAACGATTTTTTTTACATTAAAGTCTATGGGATGGTCATTTTTGGTGATTATCCCTCAACGACATGAGTTTTTTTTTACTTTTTTTTATAAACCATCGCATTAACCATCGCTATAAATGTGAAAAATTTCATGAAGATACCTAAAGCCGTTTTCATGCCAACCCTGGACATGGTATGCAAAAAGTCTTACATAGAACGCTCCACTCGCTCCCGTCGCTTTGCTCAATAAGCGATATGCAACTCATTGACTCATCACGAAATCTCCGAAACCATCTGTCCGATTAACTTAAAATTTTACATAGGTACTTATTTTGTGACGTAGGGCTTTTAAACCTGTAGGAGCTTTACACTTAACGCGGGGATAAGTGTTGGATAGACTTAGAGAACGCTTTCAGGTCTGACTGCACTGATGAAGTTCGCGCTAAGGTGGTATAACTTTCCAACGTCAGTTAGTAACATGATTGCATCATATTATTCAAAATTAAAATTATCTATAATCACAAATGAAAATCATTCCAAACCATTAAATTACAACATAGGTTTATTTCAAGGCTGTTGTATTTCTCCAATAATATTTAACATAGTCATCAATATTTTAATAGATAAATTAATTAAAAACGAAAAGAAATGGGGTTATCGGTTTAAGTTTAACAATAAATACACAGAATCCATACTAGCATTTGCAGACGATCTCGTGATACTGACGCGTAATCCAAAATGATGTCAGCTACTTTTAAATGTTGTGCAGGATTTCTATGTTTGGACGGACGGATTGAGTACAAAACCAAATAAATGCTACAGTCTATGTCTGGGTAGGCGGAATGCCAGATATACCTCATACGATCTGGGTCTTATAATAGGCGGTAAGTGCGTTATACTACAATTACCGACGCAGCTACGTTCAAATTTTTTGGCTAAAAACTCGATTACCAAGGGCGCTCTACATCGTTAAATATAATTGTCGATAGCTTTTTGAATGCTCTAAAAAAGGTAGACAATTAACCAATAAGTAACATCAAAAAGACTTGGATATATGATAATTATTTAACATCATGTCTCAATTGGCCTTTCCTCGTTTAAGATAAGACCCTTTTGTTGAAGTAAGATGAAAGCGTCATAAGAACATTGATGTCATGGCTCGGGTTAGCGCATCCAGCGGACTCTTCTACCTTATTTAGAGACCGACACAATTTTGGGTTAAAATTAAATAAACCATCAGAACTCTATTCAATAAATTCCATAAACAATTTATGATAGGTACTCAAATAAATAAAGCAGGGCTAGGATCAAGTAGGAAAGAACAAGACTTAATAATTATAAAATTCTTTATTCGACAAGATGAAAACGATAATTACCGGTTGCATGCGATGAGCTTAGGATTGCGAAATTTGGGTGACCATATTAGATTTTTATATTCCACTAGCTTTGAAATGACGCACCCTGCTTTATGATTGGTCCCCAGCATTATTAATTATTTTTATATTAATGCATTCCAAATGACTCTCCCAGATCAGAGTAACTTAGTGAGATGGGGCAAAGCCACCGAAAAATCTTGCAACATCTGTGGGGAGGCAGTAGGAACCGCGAAACACTTACTAGTAGGGTGTAGAGTACTTCTAAATAGAGGTAAATACTCGCATCGCCACGATAAAGTATTAGAAATCGTACGAGAAGTGGTTAGTCTCTCTGTAGCAAGAGCGCAGAAGGGTATAACAACCACCAAAATATCAGTGGAGTTTGTAAAGGTAGGTTCGTTCAAAAAATCAAAACTATAACCTTATTCCATCTTAGACGCGTCTCCTGATTAGACTCTCATGATGGACACGTATAAAAGGCAATACAAAATCCCCGGGGATGTTTGTGTTTCGTCATCTAGGCCGGACTTATTCCTGTACTCAAAACAACTGAGGCGCGTTATACTTGTGGAGCTTACTGTACCCTGGGAAATAAATATACCCAAAGATCATATATTTAAGCTTAACAAGTATTACGAACTATGTAACGAACTGATCAGGAATAAATTTATAGTTGATTTGAACACAGTAGAAGTAGGAGCAAGAGGTATAACAGCAGAATCTCTCTACAATTTATTTAAGGATCTCGGCTTTTCTAGAACGATCATCAGTTTATTTCTGGAACGTATTTCAAAGGCAGCTTTAGTAGGTTCTTACGATATTTATTTAGGTAGGGAGAGGAGCGTGAACAGTGAAGGTGAGCGTGTATGCGCATAGTAAAGGGGCCCCTTAAACCTACACCTGGGTCGCAAGTCATGGGCATTGTTTGCGCTCTTTTTCTTGCAAAGCGTTGGGCCCGGCACCCGCACGGTGAATCCATGGAATGCTAAGAAGCTTCGTCTCTATAGCAACGATTACGATGACAACGGATAATATGACAAAGTTACCATGGCAACCGAAGTTCACATCCAAATTAATAGTGTGCCTAGCGAAGCGGTAGGGAATAAGCTACGAAAAATATATCTTCGTAACATTGAACGTGACATCATTAAATAATGTTACATTTTCTGAACCATTACTTAAAGCTAAATATAATATTCTGGGGTTGATTCTATGCACTTAAATTTATAAATTACTAACAACAACTGCAAAATTATTGTTAGTACATGCTTTTAAAACTAAATTTGAACAGATCGTTGTGTAGGAATTTCTAAAAGATTAGCCCTCTTATATAGAGTTCAGTTTTATGTTTGTTGGAATTTCACAAAGATTAAATAGACAAAAGATTATTAAAGATTTACATAGAAATACTATTTTACAATAAAGGGAAATAGGGAGGAAAATGTAATAATAATGTAGTAAAATGTATAAGACTACTTAATATTTAGATTTATGACACCTGGTTGTTACATTGTAAAATTCGAGATAAAATAAATGTGAACGGTGCAAGACTGTACCCGCTTAATAAATTCGTTTTTCATTTGAAAAAACAATTAAACCAGCAATTTTTTACCTGTTTATTATATTTTTGATACTCGATTTAGCTTCGGCCATAATGGAATTGTTAACTACCAGTATAAACTACCGCTTCATTATAATTTATTACTTTTATCTAGTAAATATAAAAATAATTATTTTACTACATAAAACGTGTTTAATTAAAATTTTCTGGGTTAGCGATACTAATTCCGTTCTTCAAATAAAAAAAAAGTAGCTATGAAATTTTATTCTTATATTTTTAAAATGTCCTTTGAATTTAGATATTTTTTGTGATACTTAACAGGTATTTTAATTATTTTTTTGCGTTATTTTATAAGTATATCAGAACAAATACAAATATTCTACATCATTTTTAATGATTTTAGTTAACTGTGTTATGCTGAATACTTTTCAAATAATATACCGTTAACTTAAACTGCATAGTTTGAGACGAGAACATTATGCATAATATGGAGCGAAGATTCCAGCAATATTTAGATGCAGTGTAGCTCGTGTATTGTGAAATAAATGTTGTCTAATATTAAATTTTTTGTAAGTTTGATTAAATTTAAAGTGTAGCTTTTGGTTGTAAACAGATTGTATATTGTATGTCAGTCGTAAAAAAATGTTAAAAGTATGTTAGGAAAAACATATCGTTATAATAAATGTAAACCTTACCTATATTGTTATATTATTAACAAAAATAAACTAAACATTGACACGTATCGGTTCCAATTGTTTTTTTTGGTGTATGTCTCTGCTTTTAGCCCTCCTGGCCATGACAGCGTCACCGGTGATATCGGTTCCAATCTACTTATTTTATCTATCAGCATATAGCTGCCCCTCGTATATACGAAATTCTTAATCGTATGTATGATTTACATGAGACTTTAAGACTTTTTAGGAAAAACAGAAATGCATTTCATTGAAAAATAGGAACGTAATTTAATTTATCGAAACAAAGCACAATCTTTTGTAACAAAGGTATCTACGTAAAATACTTGAATTTTAATGGAAACATAGTCTAAACGTTGTCGTCAGTGAGCTCCAATTTTTTGGAGCGTTTCCAATTAAAAGTTGTTTTACATCGAGTATTTCTGAAACTAAGATGTTAAATGGATTTTTGTTTTTGATACATTTGTTTTAATATTTCAACGAAGCGACATATTTGATACATATGTACATTTAGAATGGCAATTAAATAAGGACATTTGTTATCGCCTTTATCCGAGAAAGAGATGGAAGGTAGTTTATATCTGTCTAATCAAGGCATTAATGCTTAAACTAGTACAAAAAAAATAATGATAGACCTAACATAACGTTTAGTAAAAATAACAAAGAATAAGTAATTTATTGATTAACTATAAGAATATTATGTTTTTAAAATAAATTAAGCAGTTATTATGTTATCTGTTACATGTTTTAATTTTAAAAGTATCAAACTGTGCGTAAATTTAAATTGTTATATTATTAAACTTAAGTTATAGTATTAATAATCATAATTGTTACGTTGTTTAATAATCTATATATTAATTGCCCTTATACTAGTAATGAAAGGAGTATCCATGGAGTTAACTGTCGGTTCTTCTTCACTGAACTTTCCTTTGGAACAATTAAGTTTTAAATTTCATAAGTACAATATGTGTCTATTTAAAACCATAAAGAAATACTTTGACTTTGAGTTTAATTCTCATATACTTAATATAAACACATAATGCACTTCTTGTAATATTAAATTTGAACCAATTAAATTCTTTATTTATAAAAAAAAAATCATTTTTAAGTTATTAGTTTGTAATAGAAAAACTGTAAAACAAACTGTAGGTAAATATGACAACAGTAAATATATTTCTAAAGCAGGTATGTTTTAAACTCTTGAACTAATTGTGAGACTTCTTAAGGACCCTGCAAAGTAAACTCACTAATTCCAGTTTGCGTAGGCAGAGAGCACACTGTGTAAACTTCGCGTATTGCGTAACTTCTAACGAAGATTTATTCTGACTTCCATTCGAGAGGTATCTTTATTTGATTCCTTATCTTGTTATGATTAAAATAAAATGCTAGATCAATAATTTTTATATTTTTATTTATTTATAAATACTTTATTGTAAACCACAAGAAATGAAATAAAATAAAAGTTGAAAAAAAAACAAACATTGGGAACATACAAAAGACGGTCTTATCGCCAAATGGCGATTTCTTCCAAACAACCTGAGGGTGAAAAAAATGGTAAGTAATAGAAACAGGTAGATGTAAAGTTAGATTTATTTATATAGAAATCCAAGAAAATAACAGTTTATATATTTTTATCACTTTCGTACCTACATTTATGTCAAATAATATACGAGTAAATACTAATGTTTTGAGCAGTGCTATATAAAAAAAAAATTCATAATAAATTTGGTTTTAAAGACTGAAATTGACACACCACTCCACTTCTACAATAAGATAACACTGATTTAAAACAATAATTTTGTACACCATAAAGGATCTTACAATCAATTTGTGTAGAGTCCAACTTCTGCGGTTTAAGCCGTGATTTCATAAATCAATCAAGACAAGGTTCCGTATATTATTAAATAGATGACAAAACTGGAACTCGATGCGAAATATATCTTTAAATAGTTAAGTTAACAAGTTAAGTTTTTATATCTTATTGGGTTATTGAATACTTGTATATTTCTTGCTACAAGTCTTATATGTTTCTGTCTACAGAACTATTTAACAATTATGTTTTCAAGATAGTAATTTGCATAATTTTAATAAGTTTTCATTCGAATTCAAACTTCCCAAAAACTACGAAAAATCACAAGGAGAATTGAGCGATTGTAGTATGGTATCACGTGGATTTATTTATTTTCTTGAACACCCGCTTTTGTTATTTTGAAACCAGTCAGTAACATTAATCAAACTTAAACAATAGAGGTATTATCCTTAATCTTACGTCACCAGACACCATGCACAAACATAATTATTTACAATAAGTTTTATCTACCATGTTTTTACTTATGATATTTATTTTACGGTGATTAATGTTTTAAAATTATAAAATAAATATATAATCACTTCATTATATACTAACTATCATCATCTTAAATTTATTTTTTAAAATAATATTAAACGTTATACATTCAATCGAAACCAATGTACAGAATGAAAAAGTTAAGTAGATGATGTTCAAACATTAGATAATAACTTTAGTTTAAACAATGCCAAGTAAGTTAAAGTTGTTTCTACTAAATCAATTACTATTATCTCAAAACCCGGTTTGAGAATTAGTTGGTGGTTAATTAATTCACACTCAACACTCAACTTTGCTAAAGGTTTGAGGGACGAAATTATTTAATAAAAATTTTCGTCATCTCAGCTTCGTGACTCATAATTCATAGTGATTAATATATATATTATATAAAAAAAGTCCTCCTCCTCCTCCTCCTCCTCAAAAGCTCTCTATTTGTATGTAATTGATCTTCTTCAAATTTGTTGGACGTATCTATGTACAGATTTCATTAAAGGTGTGATTATTAAAGAAAGTATTATGTAAATTGTCTAAAATATAATGATTATTGTTAAAGAGGTCGCGCTGTCGTAATAAATCTCACTTGCTGGAAGATTTACTCGCGTGAGTCATGTAGTTCAGATGATATACACTGAAGTAATGCACTAGAGAATTGTAGATCTACAAATCTGTTGCAAAGACTTCCAAAATAGCATGTTTCTATCTCTCGTGGTTAACTGACAATAATTGTTTTGATGTTTCTAAATTTTAATTAAAATATGACATTATCGTCGAGGCTGTTTTCTTGTATTTAGTATTAATCCTTGTTTAAATAACTAGTTTTTAAGGTTCGCCATTTAGTATAAATTTAAATTGTTCTTGGCGGACAAAATCTGCAAAATGTTTAGAGTAAAATATTATTATTAATAATAAAAATTCTTTATTGATATGTATACAAATCATAAATCTGAATTCTCTGACTCTTGACACTCGTCAAACTATGCTGAAGACTTTAATTATTATCGCCTTTTAACATTGACAGCGTTTTATTTATTATTAATTTTATAACAAATAAATAAATAAAAAAAATATTTTCGGGGAGGAATTGTAATTTTTACACTATTTCCAGAATAACTTAAGTTCCAGAATCGTTTTATGAATACTACGAGTATAATATAAGTAACAGTAGAATGTTAATAAAGTGATATATTTTTATTTAGATACCTGAGTACAGAGATTTCTTTGTGTATATATTATATGTAACTACACACACTTATATCTCAAGTCGCTCAGGGCAGCACAGATGGTATTCGAGTTTACGATCGTACAAAACTCAGTTTCGTAGTTATTATGGCATCGCGGCTGATATATATTTAGAGTCAGTTTCAATATGGATATGATATAATATGGATTTCTCAAGTTTTTTACCTTTATTCCGATAACAATTTATTACAAAACTAACTGCATAAAGATTAAACTATTCTAAAAAAAATCTGATGAATATTATATTAATCTTAATGAAACGAACAAACGCTCTTAATAGGAATTATAAAGATGGCAAACAAGATAACGTTGTTCCGCCCAAATTCAATTCCAATTATCAGATCAGATATAAATTCAGTTATTACTGGAGGATATTGAAACAGCTAACCGACTATCAAACTTACTCAGAGAAGATAATAAGTTTATCGAGTTTTGGAAGATAATAATATTGATTTGTAATTGCCATAATCACCTCTTTACTTCACAGCTTGTCTTTACGGTTGTCAATCCATATTAACTGTTAACGATAAGAATGTGTAATATGGCAGATATTCTAGAGAAACACTAACAAATATCAAATTAACTCCACAATTAATTGTTATTTGAGAACTTAAAAATTTATCTTTATTACAAGCATTTCGATAGTTATTTTGTAAATGTAAACTAATATTGTCTGATCCTGTTCATAACATCCAAGACAGTAACAATATTTCCAAAATTCTGGGAATATATCATTAAAATATTATTTATTTCATATAGATACGGAAACACCGACTGCACACAACGCAATGCGACAAGTCGTTAATGACAGGATCAGGTCGCTTTGCATGTTAACATTCAACTACATTTGCACAAAATACAATATTGTATATTTATCATACCATTTTAAAATACCTTTTACGTTCATATATACGGACTTATAGAGTTCTTAGGCAGAATTTTCAGAAAAAAAATTCTTTATCTGCTTTTATAATGCGAAAAACATTAACATTTCGAGCTTAAGTTCTCATATTCTGTCAACCTACAGAATCCTTATTAAAGACACATTAATATTTTATGCGTTTTTATAAATTGGACAGCTTAAATCTCAACCAGCTGTGACAGAGAAATACATCTCTGGGATTGTAATAATGTGTACTTTTTGTGACTCCTACAAATGAAGGTGTAAAGTATTAAATACAAATTAATATGATATTTAATAATTATGACCTTTTTATATTCATCTAATCTGATAATAAACATGTGTATTTATAAAATTTAATATTAAATCTTACCAAGTTATTTGTAAATTCGCGCTGTAAGTCTTGCGTTTTTCAGTTTACTTCTTTTACAAAGGTGGATTTCTGTTCTGCAGAAAAATTTATGAAAAAACAAACTTTATCAAGGAGAGAATAAGTTTCTAAGGATTTTTTTTAACTCTCTGGTTAAATGTTCAAAATATTTCAAAAGTTTATTAGTACTACCATGCTTGCACTACCGTGATGTGAAAATATATTTTGAGTATAGGCACCTGATAGGTTACAGTTTGAAGGGAGAAGGTTTAGCGGCTTTTCTTTTTACATCAACAACATATTATACAACACAAAACATATTGTTCATATTTTCTACATGATTCAAATTATTATTCTTTATCTTCATCTGAATCTTCATAAGAACTAAAACTTTTAAGGAAGGTTCATCAAGATTGTTTTGTCTCTGTTAAATGCTTATATTATGCAAAGATGTTGGATAATAATATCTCGGAACGTGCAGCCGCACAGTGACCTCGCACATAACTTAACTTCATGTATTAAGTTTTTTATATACAGAGTTTAAATCTACGAAGTCAACGTTTAACTGTATAAAGTTATATATTATGTTTAAATAGTATAAAATTTAGAAAATTTAAATTCAGTTCTTTTACAAATAATAGTAAAGTACGTAGAAAACATTTTGAAGTAATAAATTTCATTAATTTGTAAATGGCGGTTCAAATCAAATATCTTTATAGCTAAGCTTAATGTATCATAATATGTCTGGACGCTATATCGTCCGACAGACTTAACTAAGTAGGCCATTGAGTCATTGGCCTCCATTTAGTAAATTACGCTTTCTTAACATCTAGCTGGTTTTTGTACTTATTGTGTCATAACATACGTCAGTACAGGTGATAAACAGTTTAAAGAACACGAAATACGTCTTTAGTATAAATAAAATATTTGTAATGAAAATCATACATAAATAAATACAGAAGAGATATTTGATAATATTTTTGTGTCTTATATATTGACTATTTATTGACTATTTTATAAATATAAACTGTGAATGTAATTTTGTCTATATCGGAGTGTGCAATTATTGAACATTATGGGAGACTTGGGAACAAATAAATATATCTTTTAACGTGACGTGACTACTCGTAAACCTAGATCACATCGCAGATAAAACACAACCTATTTATTCCCTTTGGAATTTTTTTTATGTATATAAAAATCATTATGTACATACTCGTATTTTATCAACGCAGGGTCCATAAGAGATAATTTTCATCAACAATAATTTTGTCAACAAGTTATTAAAACCATATTATGAAGACTTCATCTTATTTGTCATTAATGACATAGTAAATAATTGTTTAGGAAAATTTTTCATATATAAATGATGTCTTCAGTGAAAAAATAAAAATGAATTAATCTGTATTATTATATTTATTCTCCTTAAAATGTTACGGAATGTTAAAAGAAGTCCAATGAGACTTATCCGATAATCAAATTACGACCCGAGCGACCCTATCCTTCAATTAGAAGTTAGATTCTATGAAATCCTAAGTAGTCGAATTAATTTACACTCTGTTAAAGTTAAGTCCACCCCCGCATAAAACGAACTAAGTTGAATATCGCTACATTTTCTGTTTTCAGATAAATAATTCTTAAAATTTATAACATTGTACATTACAAGTTTGTAATTAGCGAAAAAGTATTAATTATTATTTTTCATTTCTATAGATTTTATTGTCGCTGGAAAAAAGATTTTTATTGTTTATTGAGATTATGTAACTTCTTGATTAAATAACTGATTTGAATATATTGATTTTAAAACTATTGTTTTTGAATTATTCAAAAACAATAGTTTTAAATAGATAAACTTAAAAATTTAATAGATAAACTATTTAAAAACAGAGTAGAATAGGAAATAATATTAACTTAAGAATGTTTTACCAACATTGAATTATTATTGTATTTTTTATCGTATTTATTATGTTTGAGTTGGTTAAATTTGCTTCTATATATATATAAGTCATTCTAACAAACTGCGCTTAAGGTTTTGGCCAAGTGCCAGAGATAATGTAATTATTTAGATACCGGGTAAAGTCTTTTAGGGCAGTGAAAGTTTTTTTTGGCAACAGTACCGCTTTCTTTATCATTCTTAAAGTACGGATAGATAAATAGTGTTGACGAAAGATGTTTCTCACAACCCCAATTAATCGAAAGAGTCTGCTAATTATCTATTCTTTACTAACGTTACTGTATTCGGAATACAATATTTTTTCTTATGCTCTGTGAACGTATTTGTAACATGTGATAATTATTTAACATTTATGTATGTTTGAGTAAAGAATGTCTAATAAAGAAAAAATAAACAACGTTTTGTGTTTTATTAGTGTATGTGGTTTTCATCTCGGACAAAGCACCTTTTACGAAAGTTCGTTTTTTGCAGCAGCCGTCTCCATTAATTATTATATATTTTTATGGAATCTCTAGCTTCTGATCTATAAGAAATTGTTAATTGTATTTATATATGAGTAAAATAAAAACAAAGCATGAAATCAAATAAAATACGGGACAATATTTGTAATAATGTCGGAAAAATATTTTATAAAATCACGTCGAAATTTAAAATTAACATATTAAAATGTCAGTACTCAACCAAACTACCAAAATACAGTGTTTATTTACAGAAATATTCTCATTTGTTGATTGTGTCACGGAATACAACAATGTGAAACGACTTAAAACTACGGAATATATCTGCTGAAAACAGTTACAAACAAATATACAGCTCTATAGTTAAAGTGCCTTTTACTGGTAAAAAGTGTTATAATTTTTCATACTGTTTAAATTACTACTTAAAGCTGTAATTTTTTTTTCTTTTTTTAAGTGTGTAAAATTAAAATTGTTTCAGATTAAAAACGTTTACTTTGAAAGTATATTTCATTGTACAGAGTAAAAAGCGCAAATGTTTTGCAATATTTTACAAAAGCTTTAACGACATTAATGTAAGTCGACCCGGCCTCAACTGCATTGACGATTAAGTTACTTTAACAATTTAGTGAAGTGATACACTTTAATAAAATCCTGAAATATATGAAAGAAGATATGTAGAAAATTATTAAAAAAAACCGTAAAGATCATTTACTTATAAATGTAACACAAATATTAATGAAAAAATGTAATAAGTTTAAAATACATAAAAAAACACTTTTAGATTCAAGTGGGAGAAGAAGAATAAGATTCTTAGGAGTTAGATATCTTACAAAATTGTTTCAGAAGAACTGGCATGTCGGAAGTAAAATATTATAACTATACTTATAAAATATATTATATAAGATAATAAAAGATTTCATTCTACGTTAAAAGAAATATTATAAATTTAATTGTCGCTGCTATTAAGATATATAATATTTGATGTAATCTAAAATATTATTTTTATTTTTAAAACACAAGAACCCAAAACAAAATCACAATACGCCAAACAATAAAAAATATGCATATTAATATAAAGAAATAGTTAATATAATAAAAATATACGTATGTACATTTTACTGTACATGCATTCTTTATTTAATAATTTCAAATAATATAGATATTAAAAATGTGTACAACATTGTATAATTTGTATACCGCGTAATATATCATTTCCACAAATATCAAAAATGTTTTCTTAAATATTAATAAATGTACTATGACAAATGTGTAATAATTATAATTTGTATGTATGATTTGTAATATTTAATCTTTACACTAAAGTGTAACAAAATGTGCGTTATTCTAATGTGGCGAAGTGCCGATATAAAATGTAATTATTTTGCTCCTAGATATTTTTTTTTACTAACACTACCTACTGAAATAGCCTCGTTAAATAACAAAAGTGAATTAAAAAAATACCTAAATAAGAGAAAAGGCGTTTCTCAGCCTAATTACTCTTATAATCTGGTAATATCTTTTTATTTCTAGGTCGTTATATTATAATTAGCTAATTACTATTGTATTAAGTAAAAGATTTTCTTGTTCGAGTGAAGACAAACACTAATTGCTAACATTATTACAATAGTATTTAATTAAAATAAAAAGGTGTATTGTGCCACATACTGACTTCTGTGTTATATTGAATTCGTTATAAATCACAGCGTTCCCAATGAACGTTACAGAGGTCCATAAAGCTGCTGAATCGACACTTCGGCGCCGACTTGACGCCATTCCCTTTTATGGAATCCTTGTTCCTGCATCGTCATTATTATTGCGATTTTTTATTTGATATAGGTCATATTTTAATTTTAATTAAAAACGCATGTACTATTTGGTAAGTTCAAGCAAAGGCTATTTGAAATTTTTAATTTATTTATATGTACAGGCAGTTCACAAAACACCATAAAAAAGTACACAATATAAAAATGACAAAGGAGTGTTTCGTATCTTGATATAGGGTGGTATTGCTACGTTGCTGTAATTCTGGGTTAGATACGCAATTATAGTTTGTATCTAGTGGGGTTATGTGTACATATTTACAGCTTTACTACATAAATCCATAGTAAGTACTAAATATCTAGTAGGACTAAATGTGGTTGGCGGTAATAACAATTATACAGATTATTAATAATAATTTACAGTCTTGGGAGCGATTTAATAATTTGTTTCAAGAGAAATGTATGGATATTCATAATGGAAATTTTATAAACTTTTAAATTAGTTAATTTTAAAATTGAAAACGTTATAATAACATACAAATGTCACAATAGATTAAAAAATAACATTCAAGTATTTTGTTTTAATAAATTCAAAGATACGTTTTTATTTGACAAGTTCCTATGTTTTTATTATATTGATATTTTTTCTAAATAAACCATTTTTTACTTAAATTTATAGAATTAGAATTATATTTTCATACAAATTTAGTGCGAATAAGTAACTGTGATGATAATAAATAACGATATTACTTCAAATAAAAACTATTAAATATATATAGTATTCATCTTAAGTCAATTGTCTTTATGCAAAGCTTAGTTTATCTCATGTGTGGCTTAAACAATAAAATATACAGCTATTGCCAGTGCTTTTGCTTGAATAAGTAATAAACCAAGCCAAGTATAGAGAAAAACTATCTGTTTGAAAACGTTGGCCACGTCATTTTAGCATTAAGTTTCATAGTTTATAGACGACGAAATTGTTAACTTTCATGGATAGATCATTAAGATAAAATAGTTTACTAATATGCAAAAACTATACGTGAACTTATTTAGGTATTATTACATTCATATATAAGAAATATCAAAATATTTGACACAAATATTAATTTAAACGTTTTTTTAAGTTTCATACTTACAAAAGCAGAAAATTATCAACTTAATATTTTGCTATAAATATTTTTTTCTTCAGCTTTCACTGCTAACATCCCTTTATACTAATTTATAGCGATATATATGACGAATCATAAAGATTCCGAATAGTTTGTATAGAAATCATCGTCAAACGAGTTAAACGTACGAAAATAAACGAAAACTTATTACTGCACACAAAATGATTTTTTTTATTTTACTCTATTTCTTTTAAAGCTAGATTTTTCTTAAAATAATATTTATACATCATAAATTCATAATTTATAAATAACAACTTCATCAAAATTTATTGAACTGTAAACTTAAAATAAACCTTATACATTGGTGCACCCAATCATGGGATTTGTTAATAAATAATATTAAGTTTTGTAAATTAATTATCAATCAATCATCACATTAGTAATAATATTTGAAATGCATTATAAACATTTTTTTAACAAAACGTCATCAGAAAGGAGGAGATAAAGTAGTGTGAGGCGTCCGTGTAAGTGGATCATGAAAAAACCCCAAAAAAATCGTACGTTCGAAGATTCATTTAAGCAAAAAACATCTTTATGATTGAATACGAATGGAGAAATTAGGGCTGAGTATTTTGACTTCATCGTACTCACGGCGGCAGAGAACGGTAAAAATGATGCTCTGTGTATATCGAATATGGGACGATATCCATGAAATTATTCTGGAATAACTATAGGGACAATATATGGATAAGGGAAGATTAAACACGCAATGGGCGTGATAAAATGTATGCAGAATTCGTAAGGTGTGCGGTTCGTAACCAAAGGAATGCTAAAGAGACATTTTATTCCGCTCGCTTTTTAGTGAACATAATAAAGGTCGCTCCAGTTGACATGATCCTATTGTGGAATTTGAAGAGTAGGAATATAGCGTTACTTCTTAGGGATAACGTAGATCCCAAAAACTGTTTTAGGCATTTCTTTAAATCGGAGCATATGATCTGACGTTAACAATCTGTGCGTATTTAAATAAAATGTTACCCAATACTCGTTGACATTAATATAACTAAATTTATAAATTGTCACGCTTCAAGTTTACAGGTTACATCAAAGACACATTACGTGCCTTAAATACAGAGAAAAATTTGCGTAGAACGGTTTTATGAGGCCAATAATTCACCTTTGAACCTCTGCCTTGATACATAGCTTTCATCTATGAATACACTTAAACGAAATGGCTTACAAAATATATTTAGGCATAATTTATTTATTTATTATACTATTATTAAAATACTCTGCATTTTATTTAATATTATTTATAACTTTTACCAAATTATAAAATATGGGTCCGAGATATTAGAGTATATTTTTATTAAAGGCAAAATGACAGTAATAAATGTTTGTTACTCTTACAAAATTGATTGT
Source organism: Melinaea menophilus ssp. n. AW-2005 (assembly GCA_918358695.1). Taxonomy (NCBI): domain Eukaryota; kingdom Metazoa; phylum Arthropoda; class Insecta; order Lepidoptera; family Nymphalidae; genus Melinaea; species Melinaea menophilus. The sequence goes on from OU911048.1 coordinate 19,008,265, forward strand.
GAAGACGGTAAAAATACATATATAATAGAATATATAATAATCGTAAATACAATAAAATATTATAATATAACTAAACAAAGATTTCCGTCATAGGATATATTACCATTGTTTTGAGATCCACTGTCTTTCCTAATTTAACTATAAATTAGTATATGATACATCCTTTGATAGCTATGTGGTACTGATTATGCCTTGCCAACTTAATTAGATAGAACAGGATGTACGGTAAATTGAAACCAAGATTGAACACTAAGTGAAGTGAACCTATTGAATAGATGATATCTTTTGAGATAACGTTTAATTTTGTTTTTTAAGGTTTGAGCAATAAAGTGATGAGGTACGAATATATCTGTCTCTAATTGATGAAGCCAAGGATAGACAAAATATTTTTTACTTATTCATTTCAAGCAAAATGTAGACTTCTGCATAAAATACACCCTCGGGAGTCTAAAAGCAAAAATATACATAACTTCTATGTATACTTTATTATTATTGTTATAACAGTGTTCCTTTTGGACAGTAAACTTTTATGAAGATACACCTGAGAATGGTCAGTCGAGACATAAAGTAAGAAGAATATATTTGATTTTTCTTTGATGTTTAGTACTTACATACATTTAAATACCTTTATTTCGAGTATACTAAAATTTTACACCTTTTAATAAACAAGTTACAAAAATACTTATATTATAAATTAAAGCGTTTTAGAAATGTAATGTTCAGATTTATTTCAAGGTAGATAAGATAATATATTCGCTAAGATAGAAGTAGATAACATATATATATATATAATCTGGAGAAATCCTATTAAGATAAAACCCTTAGTGCGGTGTAGACCGAAGCCATTATAACATTAGCGCGAAAATAAATCTAACAGTGTACTGCTACATAAAATCTGTTTTTAATAATATAAATATATACAATTACATGCATATGATCATTGTAATTATAAAATATATAAAACTATATATCAGTGATTGTAAATCCAACAACAGAAGTTTTCGCCTCACGAAAACCCCATTCGTTGTATCATCGGTCTTCGAAGGCACTCGCATTGGGCCTCGACAATTCTAGTGATGATCAATTTGACAGTCATCTAAAGAGCAAAGTGTAGTGAGCATCAACAAAATATGAAGTGATTTATAGAGCGCGGCAGTAATTTACTCTGCATCACATCGTTGTACAAAATGCAAGACTGAAAGGGAATTTGAAACTTTTTTAGAATATAAGGTCATAACTTATCAGAGAATATTATTATCGACATATATCTTTTACTTTTAAAAAGGATCTCTGAGTATCACCTATTACTATCAAGTAATATTACTAAGGATACTAGTTCATTTTTATAAAACCATCAAACTTCTTCAATAAAAGGTTTTTTTTTTCGAAGAAACTCTTTAGTTTTATAATATTACTCTCAACTAAACAATAACAAAAATTGATCAGTATCTCAAACATAGCAATGATAAAATAAAAAAAATAATAGTTTAATTCTCTGAATATGCTGTTTGGAAAGTATTATGACATCGTAATTTAAGTAAAACACAATGGGATATAAATGTTTATAGTAATTAAATTTGATGCTGATAACGTGGTAAGGAAGGACTCTTTACTATTTTAAATAATTTACTTTACTTCAGAGAGTTATTGAATATTGTTGCCCGTAACTGCACCTATTCTGTCAGTATCAATTTTATTACGACGACCATTCAAAAACTAAGTATAAAATCAATACAGTTTTATGTTCGAAATTTGATACGTTTAGCCATGTTAAGTTCATTAAAATTTTAAATCAATATAGAATCCCTAGTCTAGTCTTGCTGTTAATAGTTACCGGTAGAGAAACGGTAGCAGGCAGACAATGGGGACATCTTCCTAAAGGTCGCAAGTTCGATTCCTGGTTATGGCGTTGCTTTTTCTTTGTATATAAATTTACCAATACACACCTTTATATTTTATTAGCTCTTATCAGTTTTTGACTCTCTTTTTTGCGTAATAAAAAGTGATATATGATAATGTTAAAATTGAGCGGTAAAGTAAATTTGAAGCGGTTTTATTTATATTTATAATAGTAATTTATAGTATAAACGATAAAGTTTATGTAAAGTTATATAATTTGGAAGACCATTCTTTTTTTTACGGTGTGGCAGTAGTCGGTTCATCTGATAGTAAATGATAATGACCAGCCATGAACATCGGTGGCATAAGGAGTTTTGCGAATGCGTTTTCACTTACGAGAAATACAATGTCTTCAAGGATATTATATAATGCACAAATGTGTATGAATTTATATAGATACTCAACTGGCAAGAACAGAATGATTTTAACCTAGTTTATTTAATGGCAGTTGACGTTTTATTATTACGTACGATATTATTTACTTGTTCACTATTTTCGGTAAAAATTACTTATTCAGGCTTAGATTTCACAAAAAGAAACACTAAGCCGAACAAAAATATTTGTTAAAAGCTTATTCCTTTATCTTTTTTACAAGTATGTATAAATATATTTAATAATGTTTCTGTAATGGACCGATAATATCTGACGTGAAAAAAGTGTCTTAAAATTTTACCAGAATATTGCAAAAGAGGGAAAATCATAATACGAAACTTTTTGCTACAACTTCTTATAACTTAAAGTTTTTAATGTAGTAAAGGAATTCCGAAGCGAATAGCTACGGAAGCTAAGCGGCGGGAACAAACTAGTTACGCTTAAACTCTCATCTCACAAGTCTGTAGGTTTCAAATACACATTAAGGAATGAACTAACAAAACATAAACTAAGCGTGAAACAGTTTTAAGACGTCGATAAATCCCTAGAAATATTTTTAGATATTACTTGCTATTTAGTAATTTGTATTACTAAATACTCTGCAAAAATAGATTTCCATTTCATCAATTTCATTAAAAATATAAAATTTTCTTATCATAAAATTTATAAATATCAACGCGTAAATTTAATTACCTTGTAAGCCGTGGGCAATAGAATTAAGAAATACTGACTACCGTGTTGCTGCTTGATGAAATAATTAATCAAACCAAGGATAGACACTAACCAGCAATGGGAGAACGCTGTCTTTGTATATGAGATGTAGAGTGTCGATTTTAGCGGTAAGTACGAGTATAATGAATCTTTACGAGGTAGAGATGTAGGAATTTGTATTTTAAGTAGTTTTTTCGGAGTGTGAATATTACCACTTTATATTCTTAACTGTTCTAAAGTAAAATGTACATCATATCTACAGCGCCTTCTTCTGGACAACTTTTTCAAAATCATAGAAGTTATATTAAATTAATATGAAATCTCATTTTCCAAAGTTGAATTTCTTATTCACAAATTTTTCATATAAACTTGAAGAGGTAAAAAAGATAATACTAAAATTAAATTCTAATGTCTTCAAAATACAGAAAATAAAATAAAAGACAAGAACCCAGGAAAAAGTACAAACAAGGATGAAAATTTAATTTAAATTAGCATGAAATCGCATTTTCCAAAATATGGGTCACAAAATTTGGCAAATATACATGGAGAAGTAATAACTGCGGTACTAAAATTAAATTTAAATCGCATTAAAATACGGGAAACAAAATAAAACAATCTCAGAGAAGAACCCTCTCAAAAGTTTTCACTATCTTGGCAGGAGAAAGTATTGAATTAGGTTTTTGTCCAAGTCACAGAAGAACGGTAAAAAATATGTGATAAGAAATTTCTAATTGGTACGTTAATATATTCAACAGTTGATCAAAAAAAAGTCATCTCAAGTATAACTTACATGTATATTAAAGAATTTATTAAATAATTTAGTTTATTAAACATAATATTTGATAGTGCAAATATCATGTTACTTGGGACAAACGACACGGCAGTTTGCTTGGAGCTTCTCCAGCATTGACCGATTATAAAAATCTATAAAATATGTCAAAGTTTGGTTTCCAGCCTCACTGAACAATTTTCGAGCAACCTTGTCACCAAATTTATATTCACGAAATTGATAAAACAATGACTTTCTGGCTTTTAAATACATAATAAATTATTAATATCTGTGAAGTTTTCACCATTATCATACTGTTGCAAAGTAACTTATATAAATGATATTAGAGTGATCGTATACAGATGAAAAAAATGTTTATTGTAATGAAGTAGCAATGTACCAATGTATATAATATTTTGGAAGATGCTCATCTCTGTTCTGTATTTTCATTATTTATATATAGCATAATAACAAAGATATATTTGACAAAATATACAATTTAAAATATCTGCTCTAAAATTACTTTTGTGATGTTTAAAACTATTATTATTAAGTTTTGTTTCTTATTTTATAGTTAATATCTAATTATAAGAATATGGTTAATTTACAACGACTTTCTAGATACCTATGTATAGTTTTGATTTTCATTTTATTTACCAATTATTATCTATTCATAAGGGTTTGTGTAAAAAACTTTAATTTAAATCATTTAAGCATATTTAATATCATTAATTTCAATTTAAACAAAAGGTTACCATAATTATATAACAGATAAAATTTAATATTATATTTAATATTACAGATCAGACCACAAACCTCATTTATATTATAATAATATATCGCATCGTATAAATAATTTATTTATAGAGGGGAATATAATTAATGTAGGTGTTGTTATTGATTCTAAAATATCTAATACGTATATTGTATGTACCGAATACAATGACCATAGAGTGCGATGCTATTAGAACTGGCAGGTCTTCTATAACATATATAAACAGTACACTTCACAATAAACAGTACACTTCACAATCTATAAATAGATTTACCGTTCCGGTATTGGTTCCGGCGCATCAACTTGACTAGAAGGAACGTCTTAATTTCCGATGAACATTACAAAGTAAGTTCACACAATTCGAAGGGCAATTGATTTAAATGAAGGCAAGAAAAAAAGTTCTAAAAATTAGCTTTAGATAAAATAACACTATGTATTAAACGTGTAAAGGAAAATATATGTATTTTTTATCGTTTTATTGTTATTATTTCTTTTCTTAATATAAGGTGATAAAAAAAATTAGAAAAGTTCCATTTAGTTATTTTGTAAAATATCAAATGTAACTCGAAACATGCAAAAAAAAATAAAAATAAATGTAAAGAATGCAATCACTGTACGCCTCTGCTCGGTATTTGTGGTTTTATTTTATTTAAACCGATTTTGAAACCGGACCGATTAAACAGTTTTCGAATACAAATACAAAGTTTATTTACCAAAGTGCCAAAGTGTACTCCACTTTATAGACTTTATATTTATTTTTAACTTTTCCAAAGTTTATTTATTAATTTGTCTTAAGGTTAAAGTAATATAAAGTAATATAAAGTATATCGTAATTGAATACATACAAGAGACTGCTGCCATAATACTCTGTGAACGCTGTTACGAGATATTTATTTGGCAATTTGTTATAACAAAGGACATTACGTGGTGATATTTAAATGTTGTTTAGATACGGAAATCTACAATACACAAAGATTTTTGTATAAACAGTTATTAACGTAATAAAATATTTAAAATTACGCTCTAAAAGCCTCAAAAATAGCAGAATTAGTCAACAAAGATGTGTTTTCCATTTTTATAACAATTCATATTAATTTCATTTCACTCTTAAGTTCAATTATTATCCGTTGTATGAAGTAAATAAAACATGAAAACTACATCTCAACAAAAACAACAATGCAAACAGTAACATTCCAGTACTTTTTTACCATTTTCCAACTGCAATTTAACTTAAACCTGAAATACCTTGTTTATAATTTAACAAGTATTAGACGATTACATTTAAACCAAATCAAATTCCATAAAAAACTATATTCTATTTTTCTAACTGTAGTACATACAAAATATTTCTACATACATTTTTCACAGAAACTGCAGTCCAGAGAGCACAGGGGTAAATAACTAACTGAACTTATACAACTGTCTCAGTGCATGATAAATAATATATTTACTTCACGGTTGGTTCATCTTCTTTAAAAGTAAATTGCATAAGAAATTGTATGACCTACATGAATTAGTCATTTCAAGGAACATACTTTGCTTCATAATCTTATTCTGTATATCGTAAAAGAAATTAACTTATGTGTTAATAGTAAATAACATGAGTACATAAATAAGAGCCAAACTATTAAATTTAAACCCGGGAAAAATTTTACTATGTAAGTTACATAACAATAGACAATTTAGTATAATCAACTAATTCAATTTATAAGTCTGTATTGTATAATTTACTATTATTGGTTTTGAAAACAAATATTTCTTTACTCCGCGATGTCTGAGGGAAAATAAAACAAAATACATAGTTAACATGATGTAAATAAACATTGTTTCCAATATATATTTTTTATTCAGTTCATAAAAATATTACAGTCACAATAAAAATAATTTAGTAGATGTTATATATTTTGTTATATTCCCACAAGGTCACAAAATGTTGATTCATAATGCGATAGTCATGGGAAGATGCCAAATGGTCAAATTTATTGTCATTCAGCAGCCGTTCCGGGACATGAAATAATGACAATTTAAAATCACTATCACAAATTACTATCACTTGTAACATTGTCACTTTCTTACGATTCAAAAGACAGTGAAATAGTTATGTCTATATCTTAGTTACATTAAAGTGCAACACGGTATAATTTAAGGTGGGTTTTGTTTGAGGCTCTCTCTCCAGATAAGTATTAACAGCTAAGGTACATTGTAAGTTGTAGTAGTACGTAATAATAACTGTTAAACAATACATTTTAGTAATAATATCATAGTTGATGAATATTGAAGTAATGTTTAAAAATAAAAAGTAATGTCATTATTAAATATTATTAAATTTCATCACGTTTCTTAATTTATTGTTTTAATAAGAGAAATCATATATTTAACGTTATAATACATATTTCTCTAACACATGCTTCTCCACTGAGTTACACATAACAGAAGAACATTGAAGGAAGTAATCACAAAAATTCCATGTTCATTTCGTTGCCAAAGTTCATACGAAGTGATTGATATAAGCTCAGCGATAAATTCTGATGAGTCTTAGCTGTTGACGTTTTTGTTGTAATTTGTACAGGAATTATGTTGACAACATAATAAATTTTCTTGGCCGCTACAAAAAGAAGTTTTAATTTTTTCTCGAGTATCTTCAAGGTAAAATGACTTGTTTTGATAAAATGAAATATGTAGTCCTGATATTTATTACAGAATTGTCATTGAATCATTTGAATAAGCAAAATTTAATTTTTATTTATCAAAGTAAATATCTACGAAAACGTGGATTCTGCTTTATTATATTATTAAAGAATTACTTTACATTGTTTTGCTGTTTAAAATCCTGTTGATATTGTTTCAAACAAAATAATTTTGTGTCATTGTTATTTGCTTAGTTACGTACACATATTCCAGGAGGATCGCTGGCTGGAATTTACTTTTCATGTGAACAGAATGTGTTTTGCGTCATCGTGACGGAAAGCATAATTGCATTTCAATTAGAATATAAGTTTAATTAATGTAATAATTAATTAAAATAATTAATTATCATTATTTTTATACTTACATCGAGTAAGTCATACTTTGTATTAATTCATAAGTTCTTTATTATAATTAAAATTAGTTTTAAATCAGTTTTGGTTTTTTTTCGACTCTACGTCTGTAGCTAACGTAATTACTTACCTATAAGTTCTAAACAATGATCACTAAATATTATTAGTATATATAATGTTGGTTCTTAAAGGTCATGATTATTAAGTACTGTTATTTTTAATTTTTACCTAACAATTATCATTTCAATTTAATGCAACTTTAACGAAATTCTCTGCGGGTCTTGAGAATTTTACCAGTTTCAGAAAGAAAAAAAACATTTTTTTATCAATTTTCATCTCGTTATCGGGTCAAAAATAAAGTCCTCAGTTATGAAACTACACATTATGTTATTGTAAGTATAGTACCATTCAATAAATTAATTTATTGTTTAACTTAATATTCCAATTCATATATTTTAACAAAAAACATAAAATTAAATAAAGTGTTTTAATTTATAAATAGAAATTAAGTTTTATTTCATTACTGCAGTCATAAACATCAGATGAATAGTGTCTGTTATCTGATATCAATAGACTATTTGAGACTAATGTCTAAAATAGCCGGAACGAAGTCTGGTCTATTTTGAAATTAAATATCTGAGTTGATCAAACGAAATATGCTTTGATATTGAAAGAGAAATGTAAATTAAATGAAACACGAAGGGTCTCTTTACTTTGTAATTTGTCATTTATATAAATAATATTATTTTACTTCTTAATTGTTTTCTTTATTTATTATTGAGACATTAAAATAATTTTAATTAATTATGTCTTTGTTTGTTTGTTTCTACATTTGTTCCATTGTGTGTTTGTGTTTGTTTGTTTGTATGTTTTTTTTAGTGCTAACAAAACTTTCAAAAACATGAAATACTTTGGATGTGCTCATTTCTAAAAAAGAGATCTCTATTTGTTACCAGTAAGAATGGTATGATATTCTTTGGGATTTACAATGAGACCTAAACCGTCCATTCTTTTATTAAAATGAGGTTATTATGTATACCTTCTATTTTAGCATCAAGATCTTTTACTGATAAATTCCTGTAAAGCTGTAAATTATCTGCATAAAGAGTAGTTGTAAGAAGATATTATTTTAGTGATTTCATTAAGGACACCGGCAGACAGAACAGCTGTATCATAGGATGATATTCTGTCACCGACCATATGGTCGGTATATACCTATATAGGTAAGAATTAGAACATATAATGATGAATGGATATACGTTATGGCTGTGAAAAACACCAAGCCAGATATCAAAGTCTATCTAATTGAAAACATTGCTGAAATCCAGAAGGAAAAGTATGGTGAGTCTATGATTATTCATAGGAAACCCGATGTCTTCCATAATTTTCAGCAAAGCTGTTATTGTACTATGGGAAGTGTGGAAACCTGATTGAAAATGCTAAGGAGTTTAAATTCTAGGTTCAGGAGTTTATGGATTGCAGGTTAAGAAAGTAAGGCAATTATTGAAACACTACATTCCGTGATTATTTAAAAAACACCACATTCCGTGATTATTTAAAAAACTAAAACTCTCAGAGATAAGGGGACGATCAAATTTTTAGAAGAATTGGGTTTAAGAAGAGAACGTAAAGATAATGATGAATAATAAAATTCAAGTTCAATAAATTGTTAGAAAGGTGCAAAGTTTTACCCACACCTATTGAATTTAATAGTCTCTATAGTTGTATATGCGTAGAATTATGAACAGAAGAGTAGATATAGCGGCGTGTAGCGTCTCTACATATCCTATTGATTCTCCAATGAGTAGTATTTCTCTATGATCTGGTAACTTTTGTTATCTTTCAGATATATATACAGCACTCCTTCTCCCTTCTTTTCAAGATACACATTTTGTTCTTTTGAAAATAAGGCAGACAGTAAAGTGAGGAGGACAGGGAAAAATTATGCCACCATTCGGAAACAGGTATGCAGTTGACTTGACCGTTGATAAATTTTGCAAGAACATCAGAGAAGTGGCAGTTATGCTTTGCGCATTTATATGGACAATATTAAAACTGTCTGATTTAGTAGGAAAAATAGATTGAAGTCTGAAATCAAGTGAAATAAAATCACCATCTGACAGAGGGTCACTAGCAATACTCACAAAATCTTTAGAGGAAGTGATAGATAAGCAACTGTTATTAATATCGAATGTTATGTCTGACATACTAAAATAGTAGTAGTAAAATAATAATAGTAGTAGTAGTAGTAGTATGTAATAATAAAAATATATAGACAACTTACTTACTTACTTAGCTTCACGCCATATCCCTTGCGGGGTAGCCAAAAACGACGGAGCGCCAAACGCTACGGTCCCTGCAAACCTCTTTCGCCTCGGCCACAGACATCAACCTCTTCATACATGCCCTCCGGGGGGTCCTCATGCTTTTTACGTGACCTTCCTCCAGTATCATAGATACTGTGTTTTAGAAGGTCACTCGAGGCCTCCCCCTGTCTCTCTTACCGCTCACTTTTCGTGACATCTTCGCTAGTGCCTGCCATTCTGTGGATCTCTTCATTGCGGATTCGATCAGCTAGACTGACTCCGCATATTCTGCGAAGAGATCGCATCTCCACAGCATTCATCTTTCTTACATTCTTCTTCTGTGTTACCCACGTTTGGCAGCCGTATAACAGTGTCGGTAGCAAAACTGTATTGTGTACAGCCAAACGTGCAGCTATACTGACGTTTTGCCGTCTCAACAATGCAGTCAAAGCACCATTGACTCTGTTACCAGCAGCAATACGCCTTTCCACATCCATTTCGTATCTTCCGTCTCTGCTAAACATACTTCCCAAATATACCACTTCATTCACTTGTTCTATTATCATATCATTCACGTTGATCTTACATTCTGTTCTTTCTTCATTTCTTTCAAATATCAGAACCTTCGTCTTATCTACATTCAGGTTTAGACCATTATTTTCACATCCATCTTTCAGAGTGGTATTGGTCACTACTGCAGATTGCATTCTGATGATGCAATGAGCACTGCATCATCTGCATATAGCAAGAAATTGACCTTTAGGTCACCTACTTTCACCCCTTTGTCACCGTCTTTTACGCCTTGGAGACAACTATCCAAATACAAATTGAACAACGAAGCTGACATAGCGCAACCTTGTTTAACACCCGATTGGATATCAAACCAGGGCGACATGTCAGCTCCTACTCGCACACAGTCTGAGTGATCTCTGTATAGAGACTTTACAGCCTGTAGCAAGGCTCCGCTCATATTGTATCGGGGCAGTATCTCCCATAATTTCTTTCTCACAGCCCTGTCAAACGCCTTTTCCAAATCCACAAAAGTACAGAAAACCTTTTGGTTTAGGGCCAAAAACTTTTCCGTGATCATGCGGAGGAAAAGATCTGATCTACACACCCCTTTCCAGGTGTAAAACCTCCTTGGGCCTCCCACAACAGCCTTTCAGTTCTCTCTTGCATTCTTCTCGCTAATATTTTAGCATAAACTTTACCGCCCAAGCTAATCAAACTGATAGACCTATAGCTTGCACAGTCTATCTGTGAACCTTTGCCTTTATACAAAGGTACGATAACTGCACCTCGCCCAATCGTCTGGGACCTCCCCTAATTTCCAGCATAAATTGCACAAAAACCAGAAAAAGTCCATGAGGCGTGGCCCATCATACTTAATCATATCGGCAGTAACTTCAGCTGCTCCCGCAGCCTTACCACATGTCAGGCTTCGAATCGCGCTCTCCACTTCTTCCAAACTGATTTCACCATCGGCTACATCCGGACTCAGCATTTCGCTGGTACTCAAGGCCGAGGTGTCCTCACGCTCATACGTCTTCTTGTAGAATTCCGCCCACCGCTGCAAAACGTGTGCTTGTTCTGTTAACATTTCACTGCTCTTTGAAAGCACTCCTTTCATTCTACAGGTTACCGAACAACCCTGGGAATCACTAACTTGTCGCCAGAAAAGTTTCTTGTTTTCCCGGAAGTTATTCGTCAACTTGTCATCCCTTTCTCTCTCAGAAATTTCATGCTTCATCTTTATAAGTGCTTTCGTTTTGTGCTTTTGCAGCCTGTACTCTCTTTTTCTTATCTCTTTCATACTTTTATCCTTACCCGAGGCTTTATAATACAACCATGCTTTCGTCTTTAACTCCACAGCGTCTTTCACTTCATCATCCTATCATTCATCGTGCTTTTTACTAAAACCTCTTTTTCTTTTACCACACACCTCTGTCGCTACTTTCACCATACCATTTATAAGGTTCTGCCAGCAAGCACTTTCATTTCCAGAATTCCAGCTTTCAAGCTTCTTGGAAACTCTTGATATTCCTCTCTGATCAGTGGATCTTGAAGCTTCTGGCTTCTTGTGCGATAATTCGACTCCAAGCTAGTACACGCCGTGCGGCTGCGCCAACCTGCAAACAGACCTCTTATTCTAGCAACGACTAGATAATGGTCCGTTCTCAGACTACAATCTTTCAATTATAAGTACTACAAACTGTGGGTCATAAATTTTCAATTAAAAATTAAAAGGAAAAATTGAAAAACAAATAAAAAAAACCTCAGAGAAAAACATGGCAAAAGTTTTTCTTTTATCTTTACCACTTTTAAGTGTAAGAGTTTGTTTAAAAAAAACTTTGAAGCTAAATTTAATATTATTATCTTTAATTTTAATAAAAGGTAGCTGTAATATTATAATTCATAAAATTCAATATTATTTCAGATCAGACCACAAATCTCACGATTATAATAATATATCATAATGTAAAAATAATTAATTTGAAGTATGGAAACTAGTTAATGTAGGCATTGTTATTGTATATGAATTTATATACAGAATCTAAAACTTCTAATTTGTGTATTGGACGTATCTAATTTATTGAGACCCCCCATACCATAGACTTTGATATTTTTAGAACTGGCACGCCTTTTAAAATATAAACAGTACACTTTACAATATATAAATAAACTACAGTTCCGGTATCAGTTTCGGAGTATCGACTAGACTAGAAGCAAGTTAACACCATTCAAAGGGCAATTGATTGAAATAAAATGTTTTATAGCTTTATATTAAATAACTCTCTATATATCAAATTTGTGAAGGAAAATTTATGGAAAAAATTGTTTTCATTTTTTTATTATTATTTTTTAACATGAGAAAATGAATAAAATGTTCATATAAAAAATTTAACTATATATATAATTTAACTATATACATATAGAAATGTTTGAAATTAATTATGTATTAATTATTTATACATCAAAGATCTGATTGAAAGATGTATTCAGATGTCTTTATTAAAGGAGAACTATTATTAATATTTTTTATCCATGCCACATATCAACAGAATTTAATAAGATTCGGTTTGATTATGTCTCAGAGCCACAACCATACTTATTAGTTTTAACTCCTGAAACTTTTGTACTCCATATTCTATTAAATATTAGGCAAAAGCAAAAAAAAATATTGTAATATACTTAGTCGTGCATTTTAGTTTTACTAAAAATGTTTTGAAATTTTGGGTGGTATGGGATGGCTTATTATTCGAGTCGGAGGCGACAAAGTCACTGGCAAAAACATTTATAAAATATATTTTTGGTATAACTAACCCTCGTAAAAAAATATAAAAAAATATATTGTATGTTCGTTTATTGTACGTAGAATATTTAGACCACTAGAATATTGTATTTGAAAATGTTAATTGAGAGTGGACCCATCTTTCTTACGTAACATTGTTTGCTAGAAGAATGATGATGGATGAATTATTATGGAACTCTTTATTATATAATAAATGGGTAACTGCTTGTACGGCAACGATAAAAAATATAATTATAAATGTTACTGTTAGGCTTGTGGGTAAACGAACGTTATAAAAAGAGGACATATTTTTTTAGTTTAACTTATCATTTAATACTCCCTTTATTTTTGAATATTAAATAGGAAAGCATAAATTATTTAAAGCTTTGATTTTATTACATTTATTTCATGCAATTGAGTTATACCATTGATACAAGCCCATAGAGTTTTATATGTTCTTTTGGGTAATATCGTGTTACAAGTGTAGTCTGCATGTGGTGTTGTTAAGTAATTTTCTACCAAGAATATTAAAAGAAACAAATTCCTCTTGCAACACTTATATTACTTTGGTGTTACAGAAATCCACATGCGGTATCTACTTACTAATACTTACTATCTCGTGACTCGAATGAGCATTCGAGCATGATGCGACAAATACGAGAAATAAACGAGCGTTTATTTCTCGTATTTGTCGCATCATCGTTCTTCGAGAACACTCCTGTCTTGACAAGTGTCAATAAACTAGGTCTCGACAATTCGGACCATGGTCAATTTTGTGATCATCTTGAGAGCAAGGCCAAGTTGGTCGCTATGAAATTGGGAGTGATTAATAGAGTCAGGCAGTATTTCAAGCGTGACCAAAGACTTGCGCTCTATAAGGCGCAGGTCCGGCTATACATTGAGTACTGTTTTCATCTCTGGTCTGGATTACCCCAATACCGTTACCGTTTGACCGTGTACATCGTAGAGCCGTTCGGATTTTCGGGAACCCGATAATTTGCAAAACGGCTAGACTCCTTGGCATAGAGTAGAGACATGGCTTCTCTGTGCATCTTCTACCGTATTTACAAAGGGAAATGTTCCGAAAAGCTATTCGATCTGTTGCCTGCCGCGGAATTTTATCATTCGCAGAGTGCACCTCCAATATCATCCGTACCACTCGGAGGCCTGGCGATATTCAACTGTGCGGTTTTCAACGGTCTTTCTTCTACGAATCAATCGAATGTGGAATGAACTCCCTTTGGCGGTTTTTGTAAATCCTCGGATGTTGCAAGAGTTCATGGGCGTTGGTGATCACGTATCAACAATGACCCTTAAGCTCGTTTTCCCTCCTCTAAAATAAAAAAAAATACCTTTATATTCATTTCATTATTACTTTAATTTGTTTCGACTACGATAATGCGTTTTACTTATATTATCTCAACAAAGAGAAGCATCTGAATCTGACAATGTATGAAAAGTTAAGCATATATCCATAATCAAGAAAACTTATATCATTAGTGCATCCTGTGTATCATTATTTCAAGTCCGTTGCTGAAGAACTGCGGTCAATCATCCGACACTAATATCTTATCGTACGTCAATGCGGTTCATTGCGGTTAAATTAAAATTAGTAAAATAAAATATTCTTATTATAAATATATGATATAATTATGAGTATAATTGAAAAATAAATGAATCATATATTACAAGATTCTAAATATATATTTAATTTTATATAACATGTATTTATTTTAAGTACAATATATTAGGCCGCATTATACTTTTTTCATGTTTTAGAATTCAGATATGTTTTGAGAAAGAGATTTATTTGTAAACAAATTATTGCTAGACTCCTTTTATTCCAAAAAAAAAATAAGAAGAGAAGTAACAAACAGAGCTAAAAATTATTAGTTAGTTAGTTGGTTGGTGGTTTATAGAAACTATAAACAAAAATTAAAAAAGAGTCGAATACCGAACCATAATTTGTTATTATAATTATTTTTCAATCTTCTATATGAAATATGGTTTTAATGTATTTTATAAAATAGTAAACAGTTGCGCAACCCTTTTAAAGCGCCCGTTCGAGTAATCTACAAGATATAATCTAATTATATTAGATATATAGCAGATATAATCTTAATATCAATAGCCACCGTCTTAATAAGAAAGATAAAAAAAATATCCTCCCAACTACCGCAATGATTATGAGTTTTTTATTTGTCTCATATTATTATTTTGTTTCTTACGTATAGAGATTTTTTAAACAAATTTCATCTTTGTTGTACATCGATCTTATCATTTACAATTTGATTGTTTTAAAAATATATTAAAAAATATATGCCATCAAACTTTTTTAGGCACAGTCTTCAACTTAACATATGGGAATTTAAGTTACATAAAACCTATGTGTGCGTGCGGAGTCGACTCGTACCAGGATCAATTTCCGTTACCAAAGTAAGTTCACTCCATACGAAAGTTAAGTGAGGCTATTGCCTTAAATTGAAGTGATGAAACTTTGTGGAGTTACGTGTTACAGGTACGGAAATGGTGTGGCTGATGGTACGGTTTGTGAATAATAATAATTCAAAAAGAGATATTTTTTTAATAAACGAAACTTGATATTAAAATCTATTATAAATATTAACTTTTAAATATTAAATAAAAATTTTCAAATATTAAATAAAATAATAATATTATTCTTATTTTAAAAAAGAATAATATTATTATTTTGAAAGGGTTATTGTGTTCTGTATGTATAAATTACGAGCTTTTTCACTATTTTCTATAGATGTTCGTCCACAAATCCGATTCATAACGCAATATAAATGAATAACTGAAAGTCTACATTACATGTGTCATGTAGTCATTAACAAAATAAGCAATACATTCAGTACCTATGATGTGATTGTATCGTTTTGATTACACAAATTATTAATAACGACATTTTTAAGTATCAAAAGTTAACGAATATAGCAAAAAATTATAGAAGCTCAATAAATAGTCATTTTTTTATCTTCATACCACTCACTATGTTATTTATTTTCTTATTAAATGTTTTGCTGACTTAAAGACTTCTAAGTAATGATCTGGGAACTGTTACTGGACCGTTCTAGCCATTAGGATGCGGGTCCATAAATATGAGTTATTTTTCGGTTAAGGCAACTTCCTTAAGTAATATTTCTTCATTGTGAAAGCATTTGGCAGTGGTGCAAACACAACTTATGTATGTGTATGTGTTAGGTTTTATAGCAAGTAAAGTATACCATTATGTAAAAGGGATGGAGCTGGCTAAAACGTGGCTTTTGTACTTAATGTGAACAAAAAATATATATTTTATATGAATGATTTAAAAAAAAGCTAATTGAATTATTTATTTTAATTCAGTTAAAGTAATTAGAGTTTTATTTGTTCGTTTTATTTGTTTGTTCGTTTTTTGATATATCCATGTCTTATTTCGCTTTAATCTTATACCCATAGAGATTTATAATCAAAAAAAAAAAAGATTACCTTTGCTAGATTTTACCTCTAGGTAAATTATTTTATAAGAATGTTTTTGAATTTGAATCTCTTGACTTTGAATTTGACTCTGATTGACAAATAGTCTTTATATTACTGATGCACAAATATTATGTATATGAAAAGATATACAAACTCACACATTTATTGTTAAGCTGCACTGCGAAATATCTCAGATATTTCTAGCGATAAGATACTAATTCATCGAAATATATTTAAAGAAATTATTTTTTAATTTGACTAAAGTACATTTTATTCTAAAAAAACTATTTTGATAACCTGATATAAAAAAAAACTGCCCATCGACACAATATGTATCAGTTTTAGAACGAAATACCATCTATATGGCAATATTTAAATTATATTATTTATTACACAACATACATATCATAAAAACAAGTAAAAAATTATAACAACTAAAAAATAGTGAATGATGGAGACACAAAAGGCGATCTTATTATATTACGGTTGGCTACTCTTTGTCTTTAAAGAATAAGTCAAAATTTTGCGTGCTATGATAAATTAAACTATTAACTAAACAAAAATAAGGTAAGTGTCGTTATTTTAAAATTAAATTTATATCTTAGTATAACCGTAATCAAAAACTATTATAACAAATGGTCTCCAATAAAACACTGTAAAGGTTTACATTACAGTCGTTAAGAGTTCAAGTGAATAATCCGCAGATAAAAGTTCCTATCCTCGACGCAATAGCCGCCGTCCCAATGGGGTAACTTGAACAATCTTTACCGGATCTGTCATAATGGTCAAGACACTTTAATTTCGAGCAAAACTTGCAGTATACTTAGTTCGTATGCTTTATTAATACGCAAGAGAACTATAAATAAATAGAAATGTTATTTAAAATAAATAACTTACTTCTTAAAAAAATAAAAGTATGGTACAGTGTAAATATATAATGTATATCTTGATTTAAAGGAGCAGGCTCTTTATGCATGAGAAATTTGAAATCGGACAACTTTAATGAGACCGGAAGAGTAATGTGAGAGCGCTATTTTTAAAAGAAGATGAATAACTTTCAAAGCACGTAAACTTTCTGAGAAAAACTATATAACTCGTTCTATATTTTTTTAATAGATAAGTTTTATAATTTACTTGTAACATATCAGATAGAAACCAAAACATGCCAAAAAATATAACAAATACAAAGAGTGCAATCATTTAACCCTCTGATTGCGGAATTTATAGTTTTATTTTATTTAAACAGATACGGATTTTTTTTTAAACTGGATCTATGTAATATTTTTTAAAGGAAAACAATATTTACATTGACGTAATAGTTACATATTTACCAAAATACCAAAGTGTGCTCTACTTTATAAACTTTATATTTACTCTTTTCTTTATTAAAGTATATTCAAAAATATTAAATTAACTTACTAGTTTTTTACGCTCCTTATTAAAATGTGTTTTTTTAATACCCGTTTTTTTTTTTTAATATATGTTTTTTAGGTATGGAGAACTGCAGTAAACAAAGACTTCGATGAAGAAATTTTAAGTTATTCTGATCTGAAATTAAATAAAATGTTCATTATAGACTACTTTTGATAATAATGTTTTTGATAATATACTACACAAAACAAATGCATCATATCTAGGTTTTGTAAGAAACTAAACAGACTTTCAAAACTTATCAACTGTATCCTTTGTTTATTGGGACCTTGTCTTCAGCTCATCATAATGTCTTGAGAGTGTAATAATTTCAATCTGGAGGCTGTCCAGAGCCTACAACACAAATGTTCTGAAAGTCTAGAACTGTTAATATATTTTAAGACGAACATGCTTCCTGGGTTGCTGCTTTCAACCCGTTGATCCCGTTGAATCAGTCATTCTCGTGTATTTAAAACTTCATTTAATTCTGCCATTGTTTGTTTTAGTAAATCCATTGTGTTGCACTGAATGATGTGAATATATTTTTCTGCATATAAGAGGAAAATTGAAGCAATTATTTTGTATATATGAAGCTGTATATATGAATGTTGTTACTATCTCAAAAATATCAATAGATATTTAAGGTTTATTATTTACATATCCACTGTTATAAGTGAAAATTTATTTAAATAATAAGAATAAGCTCCTTATTTTATTCAGTTCCCAGAATCATGACAAATAATCTTCGACTTCATGATAGCTATGACGATGATAAAAGTTTTATAAAAAAAATAAACTATGATCTAATGAATAATTTTATAGGAAACGCAGCAAAAACATACTTCGAGTAAATAATTTAGTAGGTTTGATTTATTTATTTAGACTAAAAATACTGTAGACTGAGAGGTCTTAGATATGTTTTAAATAAACATTTATAATTATAAACATAATAGTGCACAAAGAACATACTGAACCAAACTATTTAATTTGAATAAGGAAACTAATTTAACTTTGTAAGCTAGATAATAAAAGATAATTTAGTATAATCAACTAATTCAATATACCATAATATCCATTATATAATACAGTCCTTTACTTTAGATAATGAATTACCCATACCATACGCGTCTCGTGGTGTTATAATTGAATACAAATTGCAAATTATAATCAATAATGACTGTCCATAAATACCACATATCACTCCTAATACAATAAAATTTATGAGCAGTCCTATTTTTTTAGTTTAATTGCTAGTAATATAAGTTTAGTACACTAACTTTAACTGAAAATTGTTTACACTTTTTATACATCATAGTTGTAGGTGACCTACTGTAGCGTAGTTATAAACATACATATTATTTTAGTATGTATATACATACAGACAGGTATATACCTGGGGCGAATAAAACATAACAAATGTCATATACTTATAAGATAATTATATAGGATAACATTTTGTATTTATTTATTTATTTAAATACATTATTGCACTGTATAAAAATTAATAGATAACAAAAACTACAATAGCAATGTTAATATTGAAGTTAAATTTCTTCAACATCCTTACTACCTCTTATCAACAATATTAGTGAGTGTTAATAAACAATTAGCATAAGTTTAATCGGTACAGTAATTACCAGGACCGGTGTTACTCTCTCCAGTCACGTGCGGGTCATGTGTATTGTGTCGCGTGTATTGCTTTAATATAGGGTATATAATATATTATGTTTAAGTACATGAGGTTACATTAATTACTTTTAACGGTTTTGTGGAATATTCTTCAGTTTGTGGTTACCTGGTCGAGTGTTACAGATTATTAATTAATCGTCAGTCAGTCGGTATATAAGTACAATTATTATAAGTTAGTTTAGATTAATCTCTTAAAATAACTACAATATTTTTTAGTAGTATAAACTATCTGAAATCATATGAATACGAATGCCGGTCATATATAGACTGGTTCGATCACGACACTAAGTAACTATTATAGATATGGTTTCTTTTAGCGTTTGTGCGTGAGGTTTTTTTAAGTGTAGAATATTACTAAGTCACTCATGACATCCACTTAAAAATAACTAATAAATGTATACTTAGAATTCCTTCTCTAGAACTGTTATGGTAATTATTATTATTATTATTATTATTACTACTACTAGTTTAAGACGTTAGTTCTTAATGTGAAAAATACAGATTTAAATAATTTTGAACGTAAAATGTATCTTTTAATTTATTTCTTAAAAATATAAAACAAACATTAAAACAAAATTTGCGTTAACGTTAAACTTAATAAAATAAATTATTTTTTGTAACTTTTGAAGTAAAAGCAAATTAAAAAGTAGCATATGAAAAGAATGAGAGATGATGATAGCATAAAATATTTAAAAATCACATTCAATAGGAAACACTCGGAAAATTGTTTGTTTATAGAAAAGAAATGCTATTTTGTGTGAATTTCAATAGAGAAGTAGTTGAGTGAGCGATGTTCAACTGGTGAAGACCTTTGCATCCGTCACGACGTCGCTCAATGTTACCGTTGCTCAATTGCTCAAAGCAATTCACGATCTGGTTTCGGAACACTTCAAGAATCTTGGTTTGGGTTGGAACTAGTACAAGATAAATTATCTAACCTGGTAAGCTTAACAAAAAAAATAAAAACACTGTAATACAAATGAAACCTCTAAATTAATGCATAAATAAAATTGATTATTGATGTAATTAATTTTTTTTAACGATAAAAAATATTCATTAATGTAGCAATAGCCGAATAAGTCAACAAACCTTCACGAATTCTTAACAAAGCTAGCGACTGCTGAGATAATTCCTATACCTGGACATATAATAAGCATATAAAATATTTAACATTTTAATTTGTTTAAGATAAAAAGACAAATAAAAAAATCTAATTTGGTATATAAGTTAATAGTAATATATTTGTGATAGGCTGTTTTATTGGGAATAATAAACACAGAATATTGTCTAATATTCATAGTATGTATTAAATCTCTATATACATATATATTTATATCTTAACGAACGCATTGCTTGTATTGTTAATCTCGTGTTTTAAGCCCGAGGGATATCTAAACAAGGTCAGCTCGTATCCGGAAATTACTCATTAATATTAAATGCACATTATTTTATTTTGCAAAACGTCCTTTTATTACACTTGTTGCTGATTTAAATTGAATTTATGAATTATTTATACATCGAAGACTATGAGTTTATATTGTAGCTGTTTGTACCTTAATTATATATTATTTTTATATAAAAATATATGATTCTGTATAACATCTTGGCAGACAAACTTTGTGCTATCGTAGTAAAATATTAAACAAATGTAATACAATTTATATTTTAACAAAATAAAATATTAAATACCTTATCTGGTTATTACATCTGACCTTAGGAATTATCTCAGCAGTCGCTGGCTTCGTTAAGAATTCATGAAGATGTGTTGACTTATTCGACTTTTGATATTGAATATTTTTTACCGCTGAAAAATTTCCATTACGTCAATAATCAATTTTATTTATGCATCGATTTAGAGTTTTGATTTGTATTTCATTAACAATGTTTATTTTTAAAGTCTTGGACCAATTCCTATATTTATTTTTATTTATAAAATAAAGATAAATATAGAAATTCACATATTTACTGTGGTAATCGGTAAAAACCTTCTATCTTAATATTCAGTACTAAATATATTAAAATATATACTAAGAAAAAGAACTACATATTAGCCAGTTTTTGTGACCGGAACCGACACACGTATATATCATGTCTGTGTGACATCGAGAATACTACCAGAAATATCGTTGAAGGGAACAAAAAAATATCTGGGTTCTGTTACTAGTGTTGTCAATATCACCTTTATTTTTATATACAACATATTATGATTGCCTTTTATTAATAATAATTAAAAAGTTTACGTCTAATTACTTACATGTTACGTAGTAAAACAATATGTGAGGAAGGAGCAAGCTTCTCCACCGAGCTTATAAATGACAGAAAAGCATTTAAGGTAGTAACATGTTCGGACCCCAAATAATTGTATTGAGGATAGGTGTATGGTGATATGAGGTAGTCGTTATATCCAGACGCAGATTTAGAAGAGAATAGATGCAAATAGTGTTATGTTCCTGTCCGAATCAAGAAGCGCTTGATAGGTATTAAGTATGAGGATTTAATACAAGGTTTTATTTCAGTTTAGATTTAATATTTAAAATCTTAACAAATGACCCTGAATAAAATTACTCCCGACCTTTTTCCCCTTCTTTCTCGAAATCCATTAACCGCGGCTGGTTCTTAAACATTCTAACATATTTAATTAATAACGAACAAACAATTATAAAATGCAATGATAATACTGCTTTACTATTATATAAAGTACATATATTTTATTGTAATACACGTGTGTTAAAGAAGACATGAAAAATCCTAGACGCTAGTCCCTAGTAATATTACATTTTCATTTCGTTGCCAGCCTCCAGAGTCAACCTTCAAGTGATTGATTATAAGTTCAGTGACAAAATGTGACAGGCTTTTTTGTTGTACTTTGTGGCAGGAATTATGTTAACAACATAATATTTTTTTCTTGTCTGCTGCAAAAGGAATAGTTAATTTTCTTATATACATTAGAAGTGAAATACGAAAATATTAATATTCTTATTAGAACAAATATTTAAGAAAACTTGATTTCCTGTTTGTTATATTAATACAGTTTTTTTTTATATTGCCTTTGTTATTTATATGTCACCTTAATGATATTAGTTCAAACAAAATGATTTTGTATATTTTTTCTTATACCCTGTCATTATTTTTTAAGTAAGATTATTTTAATTTATATCTAACAATATTTTTTTCCTAAATAGGCTTTTTTGTCTTAGACAACTTTTAAAATATTCCCCACAAGTATCGAGGGTTTTAACAATTTAAAAATAAATAAGAAATATATTTTTCGAGTCAAAGATAATATTCTCAACTACGATTTTGCGGTATGTTATTTTCTAATATGTTTCAATAAAATACCCTTCATAAATGAATTTATCTTTTAACTTAATATCCTAATTCAAATATTTTACCAATTATATCAAATGAAGACTGCATGTTATGTGATATCAATAGACTATTCGGAACCTATTTCTAACATGGTCGCAGTCGTGTGGTCTATTTTGAAACTAAATATCTATCTTGTTAAACCGAAATATGCTGCGATATTGAAAGAAAAATGTTAAACAAATGAAACACAAGTCGTCTCTTCAGTTTGGAATGTGTCACTTATATAAATAATATTATATTTCTTTTTGTTTCGTTTATTATGAGACATATCACATTCTCTTGTAATATATATGTTGCCAGATTCTATGATTATTGGTTGTTATTGTTACTTCATAAAAATAAATCTATATTGAAGCAAATGAGGTGTGAGCCTTATTTTGTCGTTATCCTCGCAACTTTTTACCTTAATATTAACTGATGTATTATATTATTAACAAAGGTAACAACAAACAACTGGTTATAAGTAGTGTGTTTTCTCGGTGGTAGACCAACATCGGGTCACCGGCAAGGTTACCATCCATCGGGCAAAGTCGTGCCGCAAAGCGACCTAGTCGTGTTCCGACACGTTGTGCGATGAAGCCGTATATATGGGAAGTGGGTCTGAACAGCTGCGCTGCGTTGGCGAACCGGTTTTGCGTTGAGTTGGTGCTTATTGTGTCGGATGCCTAGTCGAGAAGGGTAGCAGGATCTGAAGCGACGGCTTTTCGCTGGCCGCCCTCAGATAGTTGGGGGCCCAGTAAGTGGCTCAGTCACCCACTTACGGCTGCCGCGCCAGTTGCGCAAAATCCCAGGGTGGCTCTATCGTGCTGGTTGGCGACCAGATGAGGAGGCCCGATGGGGGCCGTTAACCCGTTACCGTGACTACATTTCCACCTTCCATCAGGTGGAATCGAGTCAAGCACTAACCTTGTCTAGCTTATAAAAAATAAAAAAAGTGTTTCAATTCTACAAAGTATAAATACAAAATAAACGGATTACATGCTATCGATCCATTTGAACATTTTTAAAGCTACATGTGAAGGCTACAGACGTTTACAGAATATAAATGGGCCACAATCAAAGACGGTCTCCTTTTATTATTTATTAGTGATCAATGGTTAGTTTCTTCTTTATGGTTTGAGAAACGAGAATTCAAGAACTAAGAATTCAATAAAGATGATGTTTTTATAGATTCTTTATTGTTTTTAAATTAAAGACAATGCGAAAGTATTATATAATATAATTTATATCAATAATACTTACTATGTTATGGATGTAGCGACTGTGACTGTATTTACTTGTTATTGTACATACAACATGACGTACCGACATAATGACGTTGACATATCAGTCGCTTTGTTCTTCAATGTTCTATTCATTTAATGTTCCTATTTATAGACACGACATGAAACGATACGTCACATGAATAATAAGTTGTGAATCTAAATAATAACTTAGATAGGGTTATAGAAAATTTTATTTTCAAAGAAATTGTGCAATTTTTAAGAAACATCAAATTATTCGTTTAAAATTTGGCTGAGATTTTTTTATAAAAAACACAAAAAAACATTCTGGTACAAATTATCGATGTCGATAATCGACAAGAGGCATAACATACAAGTTCAATTTTATGTTATAACCTTTTTATCTCCCTGTGTGTTACGGTATACCACTTGTACTACAAATAAAAAATAGATTTAAATAGCAGTAGAAACCAATGAACACAAACACTTTTTTCATTAATTTATTGTCCATATTTCCAATAAAATGATCCCAATTCAACCTAAATAACATATTATTTGATAGTTTTTAAGTGAATAAAGTGCAACTGTGCGTTTAATTTAGATCGCCTGTGAAAACTTTAAGAAACGTCTATTCTTTATTTTATCTCTTCTTTTTAGAACAAAATCTTTTTTATTTCAAATAATGTATGAGATTAAAATATAAGATTAATTTTGATAGTTACCAATAAATTCTATATAGAATATTTACGTATTCAGATATTAGCTCGAGGGTATATTGAAGTCCATCAAAATATGGGTCTTTTAAGCGGCGCGTGAAAAGACATCTCACAAGGTCACTATAGTGGAGATCACCATTCTTCATTTTATTTTGCTTGACTGAGAATAGGGGCCACCATTTTTAGATTTCACTGACTGCTTAACATCAAGCAGAGTGGAGTCACTTTGGTAGGTATAAAAACCGAGTAAAAAATTGAGCTAAGTGAAGGTCTAATATAGGTTTATGTATAATGTTAAGATCATAATCGAGCAACTAGTTGATACTACCAACCTACCGACCTAGTTTTCCATATGTTTATTAATGAAATGTAAGGGCACACTTATAATTTGGATGTGAACTTAGGTTGCAATGGTAACCTTTGTCATATTATTCTTTGTCATCGTAACCGTTGCTATAGTAATATAGTAGTAGTAGTAGTGCCCCCGCGTTAAGTGTATAGCTCCTACAGTATTATAACTTGGCGAAATGCAAAAAGTTGAAATCCGTTGGGACAGGAATTCCGTAAAATTTAACGTAAATGTAACGTAAACGTAACGTCACGTAAAATTAGTAGACGTCTACGTCACAAAAGAAGTAGCTATGTCAAACTTTTAGTTAATCGGACAGATCGTTTCGGAGATTTCGTGACGAGTCAGTGTTATTTATTTATTTATTTTATATATTTTAAATTAAAATCTACTTACAACACAAGACAAGGATATTATTTATTATATTACATTTTCTATGAAATAATTGAAAGAAAATACTGAAACCATCATAACAATAAATTATATTAATATTTCAGAAGTTTGATTTAGTTTTTAATTACAAACTTTAATAAAACTTGTATTTCAAGTTCTGTTAACTCTTTCATTGAATTTGTTTCCGTTTGATTGTTTTTAATAAAATTAAAAGTACTCATAATAATGTTGTTGAAATTTCTAAATAGTAAACATTTAACTCTTAGTTAACAATAATGAAGTGCTGTCATTTTGTTGGAAAACTTATTTTAAAAGCTATATTGTTTGTTAAAATATTAGCCATGTTGCGTTTTTTATATTATAAAGATTGTTTTGTATTTGGGGGTAGTCTTCAAAACAGAATTCTAAAGTTCTATCACTAATTAAGAATATATTTTTAGGGTAGGGTATGTTCTTGTCGACACAGGTTAGATTGACTACTACGTATTGAAATTATATAAAATATATTTTAATCACTTGCTGGTTTTAAAATTGTGAACATTATTAAACATAAAGCGAAGTATGGTTTTAGAAAATAATATCTCTGACATTGCACATCAAATGATACAATATCCATTATGAAAGTGGTTGCAAAAAGTATCCCTCTGTGATTTTGTTTAGAGACAGGAGTTCCTTACAGATTTTTATAACTAAGACGGTCCTCGATTAAAATTTTATATTCATTTTGTTTCGCCAAAAAAAAAAAAAATTGTGAAAATAATCATAACAGATCTTAAATTTAACTTCTCTGTCTTATTACACGTAAATTATGATTTTATATATCATTATTTACGTATAATAAGTAAAAAAAAAGATTGATTATATTGGCTCTAAGTTGACCCTGAAAATATAAGAGCATAATAGTATATTATAACCAAAAGAATGTTATTTTTATTTTATTTGAGGACAAAATATACTTATAAAGAAATATAAAAAATATCAATAATCATCACATCATTAAAGATAAATGACACACAAAGCAGAATGATTAGGGGTTCATAACTAACTCTCGTAGAGTGAAATAGTCTATTTATTTATTTATTTTAAGTACATAATAAATATATTGAATCCTTGGAATACGATTAGGATAGATTTTTTAGCTTTTAATTATTTATTAATCAACTTTAACTTGACATAACACGCGGATGCATTTAGGTAAAAATAATTCTTAGCAAATGGAATTTCTACCATACTAAGATTGTCTGTGCTGTTTTAAAGACATAAGTACCCGTGCGAAATACTAAACAGAGATTACAAAATATTATTGAAATAACATTACATTAACTAATTGACACGGTAACATATATTCCAACGGTTAACTGAATATTGACATGTAATTGTAATACTTGTAATTTTCTCATTTACATACATTTTGGATAATTGCTAATTTGGTTTTTGGTATTTTAAAATAATATTACAATAATAATGCAAAAGCTATGAGTTAAGAACTATAAATATGTTTGCTTTAATGTTAGTTTTAAAATTGATAGAAGAGAATAAAAGTTTAATTGAACAACAATTTCTAAACAGACTCTGTAACTGTATTTTAATTATATTTGTTTTTAATTATGATATCAATAGATGTAGTAGTTTGAGGTAACAGGAGCTTCTGGCAAACTTCATAGAATTTTTAATATTTTCCGTTTTTTTTAATTAATGCAATGTTTGTTTTATAATTTCTAATGCAATGTTACTTGAAATTTATATTAAATGTAAGTCATGACTCCTTCCCGCGAACTAACATGAGTTCAAAACTGTTTGATTGTTCGATGCAATCAAAAGTCAAAAATCAATCAAATCAAAAATCAATGAACGTTGAAACGTAATATATAATTCCATTCAAACAGAATCGACTCGTGGAAAGACAAGGGGTTTCATTGTTGCACAACAAAAAACAAAATATTCCGTTATCTTCAAAAATGAATATATTATTTTGATTGAAGTCAGGAGGTTCAGCTCAGCAAAAAAATATTTTATATGGACGATTATAATGTTGTTCATTTTGTACAATAAACAAGTATTTTGTAATAACTTAGTTAAGTACTCGTATGTTAACAATAACATAAAAACATACTCTCAATAAAGAGTATCAATTTTAAGCATTCGATGTTAAAAAAACTACTCAAATCATGCACATGCATGCTAGAAAAATTACCCTCCTTCTGGATTAGATAGGTAAAACTAATTCAAATTAACAATATACCACGAAACATGTTACCGCAACCTTGCTCAAATAAATGCTAACTATTAATCTCCGGGCTCATTCTGTTGGAAATCATTTATATTAAATATTTAAAACTAGACTTTGTTTGTAAATATACAAATATATCCGTAAAAGTATTTAAAAAAAAAGTAATCACTTTGCACCTAGCACTACTTATACTTATTACTTCTAAGTAAAAAGGTAATTAAGTTTAATTTGAAAGTAAACAAACACAGATATCTTATCTAACCTCGAATGGAACAAATAACACCTTATGAGTAAACTACTAGTGTTAAAATGCGCGCGGGTCGTGCTGTGACTCTGTGGTTGTTACAAGTGTGTACTGCTGTGTGTGCACTCAGCGGATACCATGAAGCGATCGGTATACCAAAAGCATATCACGTTAGGGGATTGGAAAGAGTATCAAGAGTCATTGGAGGAAGACCAGTTTCGCTGATGCAAAAATATTCATACAAGGTAATTTTTTCTGATAACTAACATCACCACATTTTAATTTTCGTGTTTGTATATCAAATGATATCCAAACTGTTATTATTAATTTATGATAGTAGTTGGAATTTTAAAATATGATATACATGTTAGATATTTATCAAACAATATTCATATATATGCGTATTATATACTTAGAATAGTAATTCATTTTTAGTCACCACCAAACACGTTAATTAGTATGTTATAGTAGCGTTTGACTACATTTTGAAATCGATGGTACTAATAATAATAATAATTATATTAACATATATATTATACGGCTTCTTAATATGTATGTGTAATCTCTTATTTATGTATCTATGCTTTGTCAATTATACAAGTATTGAAACTACATGGCGATACAAGCTAGTACTCAGATATTTATATATGTATATCTGATTAAATATCTCCAATAATTATTAATTACTAGTTGTTATTGAATAAATAATAAAAAGTCTATAACGTTTATGAAAAAGATTATTAACTTAACTTTTTCATTTAATCGAAAATTAGTTTCGTAGTAGGTATTTTATATTTATTAATTAAAGCAATATATTAAGACTTAATCTTTTTATTTAGTTGATATAAGCACAGATTTTTCTTCATATCGTGTCATAATCAGAATTTATAAATCTACTAGCAGACCCGGTCACGCGTTGCTGTGACTACTCGTATTATTTTTGATGTATTACATTATAGTAAACTATTTAAGGGGTAACGTTCAGAGTACATCTGTCATGAAAACCATAATGTTTTCTAACAGTCGATATTAAGCCAAAATCAAAACAAAATAATTATAATTATTTTTTTAATTTTATCCAAGTTTATAACACTATTTGTATATTACAAAGTTTTTAGTAAATAGCTTGGAACACTAAACTTACGAATGAGGTAGGTAGGGCAGATACCTCATTCGTAATTACTCAATCCAGTCAATAGATACCACCATCTTTTAGAATTATTAGGAGCTAACTGCAAAATAATAAACAAATAATTTGCAATAAAATAATATTGCGACTATGAATTGAGTTGAAAACGTACGTGGTGTGTAAATTTATTAAAATCAGTTAAGTAGTTTAGTAGTATATAGTTGTATATAGTTGCATATAGTTGTATATAGTTGTATATAGTTGTACACACCGTGGCGGAGTGCGCAACCTGGGGCCATCAGCGCGCTGAGCTGGTGGCCGTGGTTGGCGGGGACCTCTCGCTGCCGCGCCTTGTTGGCGCGATGGTCGGCAGCGAGAGGTGTTGGGCCGCTATGGCCTCCTTCTGCGAGCAAGTCATCGCCGCGAAGGAGGCCGCGGAGCGGGTCAGGGAGCAAGCCTCTCCCTCTGACCCGCTCCGTCGGGGGAGGCTGGGAAGAAGGAGGCGGGAGTACGCCCGCCGCTTCCTCTCCCAGCAGTAGGCCTT
Organism: Melinaea menophilus ssp. n. AW-2005; assembly: GCA_918358695.1. Classification (NCBI taxonomy): domain Eukaryota; kingdom Metazoa; phylum Arthropoda; class Insecta; order Lepidoptera; family Nymphalidae; genus Melinaea; species Melinaea menophilus. The sequence goes on from OU911048.1 coordinate 19,038,203, forward strand.
GGTGAGAGGGGGGGGTGACCCCTCTCACCTGCCATAGACCTACGCCGTGGGGGTGTCCTAAGTTGCTCGGGGCACCCTCGCTCGGGGGGTAACCGCCCGGGCGGCACGGTGAGTGCTAACGCGATCCCGTGTCGTCCCATTAAGGCGTTGAGGGCAACCGTTGGTTTTTTAGTGGGTAGCCTTAAAAATGGCGGCGTCCTCTATGCCGCCGGGTAGTCCCACATAACCCTCCGGCCATCACATTCCTGGCCGGCGGGTATCCGTAACGGATTTTTCCAACGCAAAAAAAAAAAAAAAAAAAAAATCGTTGTATATAGTTATAGTAGTTCATAATTAAAAATATTTGGTGGTTTTACTAATGCATATAATAAAAGTTAAACTCAAAACATAAATTTTAAAAGATAAATCATGAAAAATGAAAAAAATAGATTTTTATAATAAATACAACAATTTTTATACAACTCGGCAGACTTCGTTCTGTGAAATAGAATTGGAAAGTGGCAGTTTATATTTCGACCTTAAGACGTTTCTACTCTGCTGACTCTCACTTACTTAAACGAACTTTGGCCACCCTTTTGAGACCCACTAAAAACCCCGACTGGGATGTCTGCCAGAGGGCTTCAAACTAAGAGGGAAACTTAAGGTTCAAACCTGATTGAAAATAGTGGGAACCTAAAGGTGACAAATATTTATAAAGTGGGTGCTTCAATGACAAAAAATGGAGATAATTAATTATTTATTACTATTATTTTTAACATAGGGATGAAATAAAGAATAATGAAATAAAATGTTTATAATTATTTTCAGTAATCGCTTTGTTGTAAATCAAGTGAATCACAATTATTAACAAATATCTGTTTGATTTTTATTGTAGTGCTTTATGATACACATGTTTTTTGTTTGATTACCTGGTGAATATACAAACAAATCTGATGGTTATCCAACACGGGAACAGGCAACATACAGTTGACCATGTGAGAAGCATGGGTTTTCTAGATTAATACCACAAACACCTAATGATTGCACCTGGGACTTATTTTGACTCATAGCAAAAGCAAGCCGCACTGAAAACTGTAGTCGTTTAAATTCAAATGGTACATCAGTCGGAATCATTGGGATGCGTGGTATCAAAACGTCTTCTCCTTTATATTTTCCTTTCAGTATAGTTGCTTCTATCACGTTGTTCAAAAATTTTTATCGATAACCGTGTGCCGTTGCAAAGACGCGGTTGGTTGATATTTCTCAACATTATAACTACCGATCCAACCTTTAATTGAAGATTGTGAGGTGGCAATCCTGGTAAATCCAGCGAGTTTAAAAATTCAGGCGGATAGTTGACGACATCATCTTGGTTAGTAGCCGAATCAACTGATTTATATATCCTCAATTCACCTGTAATTTGTTCTTGAATTTTGAAATTTAATTCATTTACATCTGTTTTTTGCAGCCAATATAGCCCGTTCGCTTAACCATTCATGGTTTCTGTAATTTTGAGCAACATCTGGAAACACCTTTTGAATAAGAAGATCTTTTGATCAAGTTAACTGACAAAAACTTTGAGGAAACTTAATGCAACCAGTCAGTGTCTATAAGAAATTTGCCATTACCAATGTCAATGAGTTGTTTAGAGAATATGTCTCCAGATTTGTCATTTTGCAACTTGACACGCATATTCTTGCTTAAATGTAATACCTTCACATGCTTCCACAAAATGGAGAACTTTAAATATGCATTAAGTTCATCAGCTGGCGTAGAATCACTGGCAATATTTGACGAAAATCTCCTGCTAGTTTTTCTCGGTGCAACTCTTGGCTAAAAGATTCATGCATTGGAGGATTGGGCGCGGCCAGGCCTAATTTAAATAATAGTTTGTTTGACATCATCAAGCACATGTCCTCAATTGAAATCAATACTTCATTGTAAATTTCTTCGCTTATTTGTATATTTGAATTTCCCCTTCTAATCCGTATTTGATCCAAACTATCATCACACATATTATCTTTGTACTTGATCCACAAATCCTTTGGGTTTGATGGGAAGCATGTAGATATGATTATAGAAAACAATGTTCGTATTTGATGAGCTTGTGATGATATTATAGCATCATTGAGAGTTTGATCCCAATGAGCATCATTTTCAAGCAATCGCAAACGTTGGCAAGCTTCTCTGTATGATCCACACAAATCACCACCAACAGTTCGTACATGTTGGAATGATGTTGGGCCACGTACATTGACTAATAGCAGTCGTAAATAAAAACATTCATCGTTGCTTGGATGTACTGTATAAATTCGACCAATCGCATCGGTAGAATATACATCTGGGTATCCTGGAACTGGTTTTCCTTGTTTCCTTCGTATAAATCTCCTTGAGGATTGATTCCAAGTATAATATTTTGGTATTTCAGAATATAACAATATTTGAGCAAAAGCATCTTTTTGGCATGTCTAAAAAAAACTGTTTAATGTAGTAGATGGTGGCTGTACAGCTCTTTCTACTGCGTTCTGTGCTGTAAAATACACTCTTTGTCCATTTTCTAAATGCACAGCTAAATGAACGTCAGTAGGGTGTCTCTCATGAATTGGAAAAGAAAATATTCGCCAAACTGCTTCATTACTACTAACATAGCGACCCATTTGGTATTGGATAACTTCATCATTGGAATTCTCTGCATTAATACCAATCACAGTCATATCACTCCTTTTGGTTACGTATTTGCAAGATTCAACGTTGATGTGCGCTTTGAAGGTCTTTGATAAAGTGGGTGAATATGGAACAATCCAGCAATTACCTATTTCAATATCTTGTTGATTTAATTTGACAATTGTTGATCTTCCATTGTCTGCTGTCGATCGGCGACGATACAAAGGATAACCGTCATTACCACTAATTGTTTCAGATATTAATGTCCGTGGATATCGCTTTGAAGATTTACCATCCACCATACACGGTGAATTTTGATTAAGAGTTCCACAGGGACCATGAATCATGTTTTTGATAACTACATATCCAGGATCTACTTCTACATTAGGGATTTCAGCTGATATTACTGCATCAACTTCATTTGGCCTTATCTTTTCAACTAACCAAATCAAAATGTGTGCACGTGGCAATCCCCGTTTGTGCCACTTCACAGAATGCATCCAGTAGTGTGTCTCTCCAAACATATAATGTTTCACAATGAAATCTATTAAAGATTTCAACTTTGTCTAAAGACTCTGGCTGTAATATCATGACGATCAATGGGTGATTGCCCAGGGAATAGCTCCTGCTTGATTTCTATCCAGTGTAGATTGCATGTAAATGTGATGAACAAATCTGCTGTACCATAATGACGGACATATGACATGGCATCTTGAGCATATTCATGCATATGTAGAGGGCTTCCGATGTATGGTGCTAGAAGAATAGTCAGTAGTAGTAGTTAATCGCATCTCGAAGGTGAATATACTCTTCAGATCTGATTTTGGTCTGATTCAACCTGATGACTGTTAATCTCTCCGTTTCAATTTTAACATACATGTCTATAACATACTTGTGATATAATCGCCGACATTTGAGTATGTCTTCATTTTCACGAATCATTAGGCGGTATGAATAATAGTTCATTGAACTGACTTTTTTGTTGGTTTCAGAACCTGAAAATAGGTTTTTGTTTTCATAACATTGAAAATAAAAAAAATAGTAGGTAATATAGTAACTGATAATATATCTTCATAGCTAAACTAATATTTTTTATTACCTGTAATGGGATTTATCATCTTGTTTGAGAAATCATAGCCATCTTCACCTTGCCAAAATATAATGAGATATTGCAGTGCGTCATATGAGCGGGGTGTTTCCTTTATACGTTGTAATTGATCATTCCGTATTTTTGTCATTATCAGATGGCATCAGATCCAGTGCAGTTTTAAACAACATAATCAATTGATTGTACTCATGAAATAAAGTTTATAATTGTTCTACAATAAACCTCTTTCGTGAATTGTTATGTAAACAACGCATATCAATTTCTTGTGGTGAATTGCCCATGAAATTAATTTGCAGGAATTTCTATTTGCTATCTGACACTGGTAACAGTGAACCTGCTCTATGATATATTTTTCCTTGTATCTGTAAATAAAAAAAAATATTTTTGCCAAATATAAATAATATTTGTTCCTAAAAAATATATCTGTCTCCTAATTCTTTCACATTTATTTCCGCCGTCACGTTCTTGTGCAGTATGATAAGATCGGTAATTAGTTTGGTTTGTAGCATTTCGGGTTCTTCTACCTAAATAACTTCGTCTTATAGAAGGCATATCGAATATACTTACCTAAATAATTTCACATGCAATAATTATTAATCACAGGTATTAAAACACTTTGCACAAAACACGATATAAAACAATTAAAATTAATTATTAAATATTATATAGGCTTTTTAACGCGATTTGTTTGACAGATGCAATGACGTGAAAACTGATGACAATTTATGTCGCATTCCGAAACTAAAACAAAAGAAAGAATATTCCAAGGCCAATCAAATCCATAGCTCTTACATTTTTTGACTTTTCAATTTGGTCGGCTCACGATTTTATCACTTTTGCGTGAACGCACATTTGATTGAATTTGAACTTTGTGCAGCGACAATAAAGCGCGAATTGACTCTTCGACGTTAGCAACACACCTACATTGTTTAGACAATAATGAATGCTTGTAATTTAATATGAACTTTATTGAATAGCAATACAGTTTAAATTGACTCTACATTTAGTTAGAGAATATTTGTATAGGAAAAAGAAAAGGGCTCTTTTAGGGTTTTCCTGGAAATTATTCGAATTTTTCTCGCCGTCAGAACCATCCTTGGGCTTTAAGGAACATTTTAAAAAAAGAATTGTTAAGATTGGTCCATGCGTTGTTGAGTTATGCGCTTACCAACACATTTTGCGATTCATTTTTATATAATAGATAACAACAAAAAATAATGGCGTTGTCACTTTTCTTAATAACTATGCTTGTAGTAATGTTTAATGTTTATAGGCTGGCATAATATGCACACTCTCAACGGGCAGGACGTCTCTCTGTGGAGGAGCGCTGATCTCTAACACAAGGGTCCTCACCGCAGCTCATTGTTGGTATGATGGCCAGCACCAGGCCCACCAATTTACAGTGGTACTGGGGTCCCTCACCGTATTCTCGGGTGGCACTCGTATAAACACCAGTGACGTCATCGTCCACCAAAGTTGGAATGCTGACGACATTGTTAATGATATCGCGATGGTAAAAATTCCTTTTGTAATCTACAATGGTAAGTAGGTCCCTATTCTCTATTTTTAATATTTGATTTTTATATTAAATGTATGATGTTTAACTATTTTACGTCAGTTTTAATTTTTATTAGAACACACTTTTCAAAACCTTTCAATGGAATAATTACATCCATATCTTTTGGTCTAAACTTCAGAAGGAGAAAATTCTGCATGTGAATACAAAATGATTTTTATATATTCTACTTAAAAGATTGAAACTGACAACTAAACACTTAAAGTTATATATATTTTTATTATTCGTATTATTATTTTCTCAGCAACTGTTTAATATCATGATATTCAAATTCTTAAGTGATGTTACTTATGATGTTTACTATAATATTCTTATAGTTATATTATTTTTGCTTTAGGTAACATTCAAGCAATATCGTTACCCGCGTCGTCGGACATCGAACTGACTTTCGCGGGATTTTCGGCCATCGCTACAGGCTTTGGGAAAACTAGCGACTGTAAGTTTAATTTTTATCGATTTATTAATCGGTTATTATTTGCAATTATTATAAATATGTTAAAAAATTATAGATCAATATATTAAATCATAATATGATTGTAATACGATTCGAGCAGAATTGTGGAACAACTACTGTTTAAAATTTTGCTTCGAAAATTTTGATTAAAGCGTTTTAACCGGTACAAAGTAGTAAGCATTAAAATAATAGGTTGCTATGGAAAGCTTATCTACTTATTACTATTACTATTTTGATCAATAGACTACAGACATTTCATAATATTAACGATAAAGACCAGGTAAATAATAATTTAAATTCCAGCACAGAGTACTTTTCCTTCTACAACAACATTGCATGATATAACACTGAAAATACTCAAGAATGTGGCATGTCAAGACAGTTTTACCGTGAAGTTACATTCGAGTCAATTATGCACAAGTGGAGATTTCGGGACCGGGACCTGCGCTGGGGACTCAGGGGGACCTTTGAGTGTCATTTGGAAAAATAAACGTATTTTGGTATGCAATTTATTAAATATTTTCTTATTATAAACAAAAAATATATTTAACATGTGTTATTACTTAGGTTGGGATAATCTCCTTCGGCTTCGGCAACGGATGCTCAGCCGGCTACCCTTCAGTGTATACACGAGTTACTTCCTTCCTCACGTGGATACAAACACATGTGTGATTAATATCTATAATATTTGTATTATATTTATCATGTTTTGTTATTTTTCTAAATTATATTTAATACAAATTTATCAATTAATGTGGCCTTTTTGAATGTGAATATGTTTATTGTTATTCTGTATTACAGATTTGTTGAAAGGGATTGATTTGTAATATTATTATAAAATATAACTTATATGTTTTAATAAAAATACCTCGTTCGACGTGATCGATCGTGTTAGGTAGATTTCCGTCGGTCGGATCGACAAAGAAAAACTAGCCAGCAGTATTCTACTGGTCATTACGAGTCTTATGACCGGTCACTCTGCATATATTGGGTGAGCGGGGAACCACCCCCTACCCCTATTTCCTAAACGGGGGGTCGCATCAAAAAACTTTTCGGACAAAAAAGTTTCCTCTTTTAATTTGTTAATTTTGTAAGATTTTTCCGACGGAAAAATTTCGCCTTCTTCTGTGACTTTTTTCGGTTTTTAACTTTCAACCTCCCCTGCCCTCCAACCCCCCGACCGATTTCCCCCGTTCAAGAACTTAACCTTCATTTTGTCCTTAAGAATGTGTATACCAAGTTTGAAAATCCTCCGTCAATATTTGCGACCTGTAGCGTGTCCCAAAGGTTTGCACTTTCACCCTCTCTCCCAGCCCCCCCTTTCATTTTTCCAAAAAAACGAGATGCTACGTTTATCCTACTAATTTATCCTATCGACCTGTGAAGTCAGATTTTGCCTACAATGAATTTGGACTGATGGATCATATATACATATATATATATAGAGGGATATATAAAATTTTTTTTTTCGACGGATTCTCAATCTCCAGTTCATAAACGGCGTAGCGCCCCTACTCTGGGGTCTGGGTCGTCATCGCATCGATTGCAATAGGTAGATTCATCTATGGAATCTACCTAAAATGCTATAGAAATACATAACAAAATTAATAAAACAAAACACATTATTGCATTAAAACTGTTCACAAACTATATTATATCATAAAATGTAAAGTGCATTACATTTATATATATGTGTATATTCATTTCTCCATAGACTGCTTCTAGACTATAATGTACACGGCGCTATATTTAATATAATCTTACCAAAATCATAAAGTCTGTTATTAGTATTTCGATTATTTTCATCCTTCCCACTCTTTTCTTACATGAGAATCTCGTCTCAATAGATGTATTCCTTCGGCGATTGGTTCTGTTTCAATATGTCACTTGTTAGTTCACCAAAATAATTTTTCATCAATATTAATATTCGTTTTATGAATCAATACTTCGATGAATGAAAAATATTAATATTATAAGAAACAAAAACATATCCTTCATGTGCAACAATAATATTTCTTGTTAAATGATGATACATATTCTGAACCATTTCTCAAAGTTGAATGTAGCATTCTGGGGTTGAAGTGCAGGGAACTTAAATTTATAAGTTCCAAATAATAATAGAATTTCACAAAAAACATTGTTAGTATGTTCTTTGAAAACTTACTCAAAGTTAAAGATTGTTAGGAATGTTGGGGAAGAGTTTCCAAATGACGAGCTCGCTTACACCAAGTAGATACTGCTTTGTGATGGTCGGAACTTCACAAAGGTTATAAAACTAACAATAACTACTTTACAATAAAAAGAAATAGGAAGGAAAATTAAATAATAATGTAGAATAATTTATATATATATAACTACTATCATAAACTATGGACTTAATATCGACTTTCATGTTTATAACTTCTATAAAGATGTATGTTACCTTATTATATTTATTAACTTTTTCTAAAAACAAATAAAACCTTATATTTCAAAAACAATGCAATTAATTTCTATTGCAATGAATAATACAATGTCTAGGAAAAGATCTACAATGTTACGTTGAGTGCAGACAGAACCAATATTGGCTTCATTTCGTATATAATATGTTGCAGTAGGAGGGACGTATGTTATTTTCTCCTAATTTACCGGCGAATTTTCGTTCGCTGCATGTGGAATGCATTTTGCTAACTGGGGTTTGCAAATAAGGAAAACGAAAAATGTGCTATGAAATTTTGTTGTTTTATTTTTTTAATTTTCGTTATAATTAAATTGTACTTTATTGATATTACAAATTTTTTATTACATTATTTGTATTGCATTATATTAATAAGATGCCAGAATAAAAAATAACGTAATATATTATTTATAATCATAGCTAGGTAAGTTTCAAACCAGATAATTCGAACTGAGACTCAGATATTTTGACACTAGAACGATCTGCATAATATTCAATAATGTTATGGAACGAAGATTCCAGAAATATTTGGTTAGAGAAAATTAATTCCGTTAGCGATTAGAAGCCGTGTAATATGAATTTTTCTAAAACCTAAATGATTAAACTCGAAGTGCAGCTTATCGTCGTATGCAGGTTGTATGTTACTTGCGAGTCTTACAAAGATAAATAAAAATATCAAAAAATGTATTTATTGCAATGATAAAATTAAAGTTGCGTAATTTATTACTACACTGTTATTATATATTACACTGGTAGACATTTTCAGAACCATTTCTTAAAGTTAAATTTAGCATTCTTGGGTTGATTCCATGCTTTTACAGTCACAGATAACAATGCCATTTCGCTTAAATATTGAAAACTTACTTTGGACAGATTGTTGGGGAAGAATTTACTAACAGATGCTCGGCATTTCGCAAAAGTTATATAGACAAAATATTATAAGAGATTTAAATAGACACACTTTTTAATAAGAAAACATAGGGAGAAATTATAATAAAATGTAGAAGAATTTACATAATCACTAATAAAACAGAAACTCCTTATATTGAGCAATGCAATAAATAAAAAAATATGTTTTATCTAACTATAACCTCCATATTACTATAAAAAAGTGATTTTAAATTTCCTTTTTTATACGTGAGCGTATGAGATGTAGCTATACTTATAGAATGATCAAATATATTCTTACTACACGTGCGTTGTTAAATTGAAAAATTCGTAAAACCTTTAATAAATTAATCTTTCCTTAATAAAAGTAACCAAATATGGCAACAAATAATTTCGGTTACTTTATATTATATTTAGAAAAAGATATTGAAATAAATTAAAAGGACAATTACACTGAGTAAAATTATAAAAAATATATTTCCTACATTTCTTTAGTTCTGATCTGTACAGTAAAACATTAACTCATTTTCTGATCCTTTAGATACGAATCTTCGCTTGCTGCATGCGGAATACCTTTTGACAAAAGGTTTTTTTAAAATAAGGACAAGGAAAAGTGAGTTATTAAATAAAATTAGATTATTTGGTTTTTAAAATTTCCGTTGATTTTATATTATTATTTTTTACTTTCAATTCAAATTTAAATTTTGTATTGCAATATTTTCTATGAAATTATATTATAAATATATCAGAACATATATGGATATTCTATTTTATACATAAAAATGTTAAACATATTGCGCTAGTTAATTTTCAAATAATTTCCACCAACTTATACTCGCATAGTTTGAAACATTACGTATATTACGGAGCGTATATTATAGAAATATTTAGACAGAGTGAAACGCGTTTGTTAACAGACGTGTAATACACACGTTTCTAAAACTTTTATCAAACCTAAAATGCATCTTTTTGTCGTCGACAGATTATATAATTTATGTGAATCTCATAAATCAAAGTTTGTTAGGAAAAAATATCGTAATAATAAAAGTAAACTTATGTAATTTATTATGTTTTTAGTGAACCTAATTTTTTACCTCACATTTTTTACCTCTTTATCCTGAGGGCAGCTATATACGATCAAGTATTTCGTCTGATTTATACGAGACATCAAGTCTTTAGAAAAACAAGCGGGCTACAAAATAATTCCATTTCAAATACACTACAATTTTTTATATTATTCATTGTTCTAGTTTGCAACAACAACATATTTAATTGTAGTAAAGTAACGTTATCAATGTTTCAGAACACTGTCTTTGTAACAAAGGTAAATAGAACACTTGAGTTTTAATCGAAACATGGCCGAAACGACGGCAGTACGCTCCAAGTGTTGAAACGGTTCCAATTAAAAGTTATTTTACATCGAATTTAACGTAGTTTCGCCCATTTATAAAGTTAGGATGTGAAATGAAGTTTTGCTTTTTAATAAATTTGCTTTAATATTTCAACGAGGTGACATATTCTAAAGATTGTTGTATTACGTAAGAACATTGCTAGAAGAAGTTGTTGCTGTCTTTATCAGAGAAAAGATGGAAGGTTGTGTATATCTGAATTTTCACATTAAACTGGAATAGAAAGAGACAACAATAGAACTAATTATTGGTAAACTCTTATAATATAATATGTGAAGTTCTTAATATTTAAGTTGCATTTTAGTGGTTTAATGGATGTATGTAATCATACTCATCACTGTTTTGTAAAATTACAAAATTGATTTGGGTTATAATTAAAATACAACGTAAATATTATTGTTTTTTGTAAATACTTTAATTTATGTAATATAATAAGTTAAGTTTGTAATAAAAGTGAAAATGAATCGTTTGACATCGTATAACTTTTAAGGGAGGTGTGGACTAGAGTAACCTCATCACTAATAACTAGCTAACAAATAATAGTTAAATGATTATAGATACTGTAATTAACTTTTTATTACTTTTAAATTAATATAACTATTGACTTGAACGAAAATTTCGCAAATTTTTCTTACGGCTGTACCGGCTTTTAATTAAAACATCAAGGGAAATTACAACTTGGAGTCTCGGAGGCTTCTTTAAAGTCTCATTACTTTTAAATTACATCTTGTGGTTATTATCAAAACTGTTAAATATTTTTATCATTATAATTTTTTTAATTAATCATTAAAATATTGTGTGTAAATTTAAATATTTTCGTTATTAAACTTAAGTCACACTAAGGATAATCATAATTGTTATTATAATTAATAATCTATTTCAGTAATAATCTATTTAATCATATTTCAGTTACAAGGTCTTTGTCTGTCTGCTGCGGGTGCGACACCATGTTTTTGTTATATTTTAAACTAACAGTAGCGGTGTATGTAGATATGCTCTGGAAGTATTGTATTATTTTATATTCCAAACTTTATTTATCTCTCAGATTATTGAAATAATACTTGAAAAACAAAATCTAATTCCTAAAAAGATAGAAACCCGAATCTCATTTATATAAATATAAAATGCAATCCTGATATTTTTACGATAGTAGAATCCCTTGAAATAGTTTACCACTCATAATTTACCATAAGATAAGTTATCACTTTGATATTCTTAAGACTTCGTATTGTCTTTTAAAACAACGCAAAAGCTTTAAAACTAAAATTGGCTTTTTACCTAAATAATTATTGGTAAAAGTTATGTCAAAAGATAGATAAATCCTACATAAATCCAATAAGCTAAGATATTTAAAAGTTAAACGAACAAAACACACTTTAAAGATACACTTTAGTTAATGCCTCAGATTTGTAGATGAAAACCACTACATGTTTATAGCACATTTAAGACAATTAAGAATCCGTTGTAACGTTTTTTGTTTTATATTTAAGACGAACTTTAATCACTGCAATAAATAAAATGTGTTAGAATCCAAATGCAAACAAATTAATGTAGAAAAAAAAAATTAATTACAGCGCATAATGAAATATGACCTTCATTATATTTTTGTAATTAATGTTACCGGATGTTCCATTACTTAGTCTATACTTCTTCGTTAACAGCCGTCTCATTCTTCAAGCCGCGTTCCCTCTGCGTCTGACTCGAAGCAAGGAAATGACCACTCATTTACATTTCACTATGTCCTAGATTAAATTCTTTTAGAAATTCATTTGCGCGTACATAATAATCGTTTTTTAAATTTTTGTATCATTTTCAGTACTATCAATGAAGAAATCGTCGAGGGTTTGTAGCTGATTTGCTGAAGTATAGTTTGCTGAAGTACAACATATTTACATATAATTTATCTGTAAAAACCATATTTAACTCCAACCAAACTTACAACTACTGTATTAATAATTGATATAAAGAAATTCTAAACCTTAATAGACAAAAATATTATTTATATGAGATTATTGTCTCAAAATATTTAGATATATATTATTATTAATAACAATTATAACCTACAATATTTCCGGCAAGGAAAAGAGTAGATTTATTTTTAAAATTTTAAATTAGTTAAAAATAAAACATAAATATATACATCTGGGGATTATTTGTTTATCTTACTACATTTAAAAAAACGTGCCAAAGTTAGGAAATTTTGAAGTTATAAACAATTATTCGTCTGATTAATCACACAGATATTGGGTTTCATAAACATAATCTCTATTAATGTTTGAAATATAAAATAGCATTTCTGTGGTCACATTTTTAGGTTTAAAAAAATTCCTTAATTTTAATTACCGGATAAATAAGGTCCATTTACCTAGTCGGAGAGTGACAACAGAAGATACAAACAAACAAACATTAAGCAATGACATGCTCTGACGTGGATATAATTATATTAGATCTTTAACCCCTTAATGCACATTTTTTTGCAAGATAATATTTTATTTAAGTAGAAAAACACAACTTGGAACTTTATCTTGGCAAGGAAATAACAAAATTATAGAAATAATCAATATTTCTATTGCCATTTTGGATTTAAATCCACATTGAAGAAAATAGTCAAATATTGTAATATTAGGCACATTGAGTTCCTTATCTTTCTTATCAAATTCCTATATCAGAAAAAACATGATCATTAGTATTATTTTTATACTTTTAAAACATAAATTATAATAATACTAGTATTTATTTTTACTAACACAATTATTATGATTATAGTTTATTTTACAATATATTTTATTATAAATATATTGAATTATGAGCCATTCAGAATATGTATATGATTACGTTGTCAAGATGCAAGAGAGAGATAAGTAGTTCGTAATAAGTTGAAAAGTATATATTTTATACTTTAATAAGTACGTCTTATAGCTTGCAATCCCACGTAAGTGATAAACATCAATAAAACGTTTTTCTTTGCTTTAATGTTGTTATTTTCGATTATCGATTGCATTCGATTTTGAATTATACCATCATAGCGAACAGCGCCGCTAGAGTTATTCGAGTGCGCACAGCTCGGAAAAGATTTGAAAAAAAAAACTATTATAATATAAGACGCAATATAGTGTTTAAGATATTTAAATTTCTTTATTTTTAAATTATTTACGTATTTAATGGCATCGCATTGAAGAGAACTATATATACGTAATATCAAAAAGTTCGATCACGTATCACAGTACCGCGCACAGTTAAAATGACTGTCAGTCCGTCGCCGAAGAGACATCCGTATCCTATCCCTACTCTATCGAATCGTATATTTTTCCCAATGTCCAAAATCTAAAAGAAAGATTTAGCTTCCTTGACAACGATAGTCTATTTTTCCTTCGTTCTCGTCACGATAATAAGCTACAGGTGACATTCTACCGCACGAAATATTATGGTAATTCGTCCACGGCGAAGTGCGTCAGATTATGGAACGCTCTTCCTGCCAAAATACGTCACTCAAAGTCCCTGAGCTTTTTTAAAAAGCGTTTAAAAACTTATTACTTATCTATGTAGAAATTAATTGTAGTATATTATAAGAATAAGTATATTACCTTACCATGTATATATTTTATCTATTTATATATTTATTATTAGAGTGCAGGCCTTGTAAAATAAATAATTAATTTTTAATATTTGTTTTAACCAGCATTTGAAACAATGGGAAAAATAAGTAGGGTTAGGAATGTGCGAGGTGCACTCATTATAACCTTCTTATAATATAATAAATATTCTGCGGTCGTCAGTGTGTTTTACAACTACACGGTGATCATCATCATTTATCGGATACCCTGAAAGGCGAATACGTAGGCGGTATATCAAAGGCGTGTACAATTTTTTTGCTTTATTACTAATAAATTATTCTTAATCACTCAATTACTAATAACGTTTATCAAATTTTACACGGGGCAGTACACTTAGAGTTTTCTTTGATTTGTATAAAAATTAAAGGTTTTTAAAAATGTTTACCTTTATTTAAAGGTTTTTAACTCTCAATTATTCTAAATAGCATTTAATGTTCGTTAGTACATTTGACCATGAACGTCGTATACAAAATAATGGTTAACTGAAAAGATTTGAGAAGAAAACCCATAAGTTATATACTCTTTAATTATTTATTATATGGTATATGTACCAGAATACAACATTAACACGATAGTAACACTAAGCTAAAGGACAGTTAAGTGTTCTTATGTTATATGTATTCTGTCTCAATCAGTTAAGTTAATAGTTGGATTGCAGTCAATATGTACGAGTGTGTACATAATGACACCAAGTACAGAGCAAACTGTATATTAATAATATGTAGTACATTGTGTAAAATCATGTAATTGTAAATTATAAAGTATTGTATAATATTATTTAAAACTATTAATATTTTGCACTTTTAAAATACAAATATTAGTTAAACTTATGTAAACGCATATCTTATCATATTTCAATATATCAATAAAATATAAATATTCTCCTTCCTGTACCTAAGTTAGATCATTAAAGGATGAATCAGCATGAAGCGTTACAACCTCAAGCGTATTGTACCAACATTTCGGATAGGGTAGTTAGTGGGTTATATCATAATATCTTGTTTATTAAAATATTACTTTCGCCCTTACATATTTTATAAGTAATCAATCAATATTTAAAATTGATAAAAATTTGAAATAGTCATAAAATAAGATAAATATTTTATTTACGTTTAGATAAAACGTATGCGAATCAATTCATTATTACATATTTTAGAAATAAGATTATTAATTTATTTATCTCTCGTTCTGTTGGAGCAACAATAAATGTGAGTATATCAACGAAAGTACGAGCTTAAACTCTGCTTAGGATCCGTGTTAAGACTGAAAGTGATATAAGTATCAAACAATTTTTCTACAATTGGTATCTTATTAGAAGCTAAAGTGCAGTTACTTACGCGCTAAAGGTTTCTAGAAATATTTTAATTAATTGAACGGAGAATAGTAAGTCACAAATCCTTACCTACTTTAAGTTTAATTTAAGTGTCGCTGAACGCGGTTTGTAATACGACATTGTTGAAAGCAAACCACTTAGACAAAAGAACATCAGGTAATATTAAGGAGCAAAATATAATTAAAAAATTTTTTACAAAGTTCTGTAATAAAATTACGGTTTTGATTATTTTTAATTTACTTGAATTACATAACACATTAAATTCATGTGTATAAAAATAATTTCTTATCGTTTCTGGCAATTTCCATTGCTCTAGAAGAAAATATGTAGAAAATCCCTTCTATTTTGGTCACATCATAGTTTCTAGATTTTTATAAGAACCATAATGAATTTGACACAAACGACAATGGCATGTATGCTATCAAGTTTTGGACAATAAAATTTGAAAATAAAGTTAGGTAATTATAACAGGGTTAAAAAATTGTATACATCTGCCTCGTCAAATCTATTAAAAAATGTATATTAATAATAAGGTAAAAAGATACCAACGCAGTTTCTCGTCGGTGCTTTTCCATGAATCCATTTTTTGGAACCGTGCAATTTTAGACTGTAGTTTCATAATTGAAATGTCTGTCTACTTTAGATAAATACTTTGACCTTGTCTCAAAGGAGTACAGAGTATTGTAATGTATGTATGAAAATAAGATGTCATAAACTCTTACCGCTATTTAAGAAAATAAGCGACATGTTGAAAGATAAAG
Source organism: Melinaea menophilus ssp. n. AW-2005 (assembly GCA_918358695.1). Taxonomy (NCBI): domain Eukaryota; kingdom Metazoa; phylum Arthropoda; class Insecta; order Lepidoptera; family Nymphalidae; genus Melinaea; species Melinaea menophilus. The sequence goes on from OU911048.1 coordinate 19,054,426, forward strand.
CAACTACAAAAATAGAGCTTATAGATAAACTCGTAATCTATTTGCGGTCACATTGAACTTATTTTGCGAAATGCATTTACTGTCTAATAAGTCTCTTTATTGTATAATTTTAAACGATATCCACAACGAGTAGTGTCTGAAACAAAGTAAATAATTTATCTACTACAGAAACACATAAGTCTGTAAATTTATATATAAATATGACCAACCGTAACTTGTGATAAATAGTAAAAAAATACAGAAAAATGTAATTGTTTGGGGCAAAGTTATACGTAAGAATATAAGAGCTTTTTAGCCGCAATAGTTTGCAAATGCTATTAAAAGATGGATTACTATCTCAATATCTTGAGTGTCTAAAATGTCTAAATCAAATTTTATAATCAGTGATACAATAGTTAGGCAGAATAAAATATTTGGCAATAGTCGAAAGTAAACTCTTAGAAAATACTACTTTTGATCTCGAGACTGGCTTACTATTTTAATAAAAAATTGTCTTTTATCTTATCAGTAATAAATATAAACCTTTTCGCGTCATGAATGTATATTTTTAATCATTTACATTTGTTTTTATTATGAGACGGAGCTTCTTAGCATTCCTTGGATTCACCGTGCGGGTGTCGGGCCCATCGCGTTGCAAGAAGAGGAGCGCAAACAATGCCTGGGACTTGCGACTCAGTTGTAGGTTTAAGGGGCCCCTTTACTATGCGCATACACGCTCACCTTCACTGTTTACGCTCCTCTCCCTACCTAACCAAATATCGTAAGAACCTACTAAAGCCACCTCCTAAACTGATGATCGTTCTAGAAAGGCCGAGATCCTTAAATAAATTGTAGAGAGATTTTGCTGTTATATTCGTACCTCTCGCTACTACTTCTACAGCGTACAAATTAACTATAAATTTATTCCTGATCAGTTCGTAACATAGTTCGTAATACTTGTTAAGCTTAAATGTATGATCTTTGGGTATATTTGTTTCCCAGGGTAAAGTAAGCTCCACAAGTGTAACGCGCCTTAGTTGTTTTGAGTACAGGAATAAGTCCGGCCTAGATGACGAAACACAACCAACCCCGGGTATTTTGTATTGCCTTTCATACGTGTCCATCATTAGAATCCCATCAGGAGACGCGGCCGAGATGGAATAAGGTTTTAGTTTACGTTTTTCGGACGAACCTGCTTTTACATACTCTACTGATATTTTGGTGGTTGTTATACCCTTCTGTTCTCTTGCTATAGAGAGACTAACTTCGCTTCTCGTACGATTTCTAATACTTTATCGTGGCGACGCGAGTATTTACCTCTATTTAGAAGTACCCTACACCCTACTAGCAAGTGTTTTGCGGTTGTTATTGCCTCCCCACACATTTTGCAAGATTTTTCGGTGGCTTTGCCCTATCTCACTAAGTTACTTTGATCTGGGAGAGTCATTTGGAATGCATTAAGATAAAATTTTAATAATGCTGGGGACCAATCATGAAGCAGGCTGCGCCATCGTAAAGCTAATGGAATACAACAATCTCCTATGCTCACCCATTCGTTTTGCAATTCTAGGCGTTCAACCGGTAATTATCATTTTTAGGATTTTATTATTTCTATGTCTTGTTCTTTCCTACTTATCCTAGCACTGCTTTATTTGTTTGAGCACCTTTTATAAATTGTTTATGGAATTGAAGTCGTGGCTCCAGCTCTGCGGCAATTTTATCTTTTGGGAGAGATGTTACAGTATTATCATTCAACTTTGAGATGTTATGTCTTTTGGTCACTCTTAGGTGTTTATAGTTAAGATGGTTTCTTTAATTTTAACCCAAAATTGTGTCGGTCTCTAAATAAGGTAGAAGAGTCCGCTGGATGCGCTAACCCGAGCCATGACTTCAATGTCCTTATGACGCTTGCATCTAACTTTAACAAAAGGGTCTTATTATTATATTATATCGTAAGCGAGGAAAGGCCAATTTAAACGTGATGTTAAATAATTACCGTATATCCAAGCCTTTTTGATGTTACTTATTGGTTGATTGTCTACCTTTTTAAGATCATTCAAAAAGCTATCGACTATTATATCTAACGATGGAGTGCGCTCTTGGTAATTGATTTTTTTGTCTAAGAATTTGAACGGAGATGCGTCGGTAATTGTAGTATAATGCACTTACCGCCTCTTATAAGACCCGGATCGTAAGAGATGTATCTGGTGTTCCGCCTACCCAGACATAGACTAGTATTTATTTGGTTTTGTCCTCATTCCGTCCGTCCAAGCAAAGAAATCCTCCACAACATTTAAAAGTAGCTGACATTGTTTTGGATTACGTGTCAGTATCGCAAGATCGTCTGCAAATGCTAGTATGGATTCTGTGTATTTATTGTTAAACTTAAACCGATAACCCCATTTCTTTTCGTTTTTAATTAATTTATCTATTAAAATATTGATCACTATGTTAAATATATGTTGTAATTTAATGATTTGGAATGATTTTCATTTGTGATTATAATTTTTTTTAATTTTGAATAATATGATGCAATCATGTCACTTAGTAACGTTGGAAAGTTATACCACCTTAGCGCGAACATCATCAGTTCATGTCGTACCGACCCGAAAGCGTTTTCTAAGTCTATCCAACATACCGTTATTTGTCTTTCACTAGTTCTGGCATCTTTAAGGCTTTCCGATATTAATGTGTTATGTTCCAGGCATCCAAAAATGCCAGGCAAAAACCATTTCTGGTCATTAGGCCCGAAATATTTATTATTTATCATGAATTGCGTCATTTTTGTTTGTAAAAAAGAAAAAAATATTTTTAGTATTGTATTTTTTAGAGCTATTGGTCTAGTGTCCCTAGGGTACGAGACATTGTCGCTTTTAGGAATGACGACAAAAAGAGCATTTCCGAATGTTACCGGTGTTGGTCCTCTTGACCAGATTTTACTGAATATATTCAATAGATGCTTATGGATCGACGGACATTTTTTATAAACTATATAAGGGATACCATCTTGACCTGGTGCTGACTTAGATGGTTTCTTTTAATTATTTTATTGATTTCCTCATAAGTTGGAGGGTTGGCATGAAAATCTATGGAAGGACTTTCAGGTTTTCGTTCATTGGGATCCCCATACAGTCTTTGATTTTCAGGCACTTCGTATGTGCTTTTATAGTGATCGAAAATTTGCTCGTTGGTCAAGAGAAGCTTACCGTTTTCGTTTTTGAAAATGTTTTTAGAGTACTTAAAAGGATTTTTATCAAAGTCTACTTCGTGTTTTGCCCGGTTAAAGCTATCACAGTTTTTTGTTTTTTGTTGTGACCGTTTTCTTTATACTTGTGAGCATAACGATTCGAAGGTGGATAGTGCTCATTGAAGTAGTCAAAAATTGTATTTTGTAGAGTCTCTACTTGCACGTCGAGTACCTGGTTTGAGCTCGGATGCTCTAACAGGTCCGCTGTATTTTGGTCGTGTATTTTCCATGTCGATTATTTAATATTGGGAATGCTAAGACGCGTCCGGATGGTCGTGGACTCCTGGCGATTCGCATTCAATGACTCACCATGAAATATATATGGGGGTAAACTCTATCCGAAGTGAAAACTGAAGATATTACCGGCGATTGCCGCGCTTCATCACCATCGTGTGTTTTGAGATGTTTAATAAACCAAGCTCATTTTTTGTAAATTTTCCAGCACTTTAGGCATTTCAATTCCGTTTTCGCGCCGTTTTCGCCGTTAATATCAACCGATGGACAGTTCTTCCGCCCCCCTCTCGGATTGTCCCAGGGGTATTTTACTATCTAGTTAGCTTTCACTAATTGTTCAAAGTCAAAGTTTTTTATTTTGAACTAGGCATACCTTGTACTTATCGAACACCAGATGTTTAACAGCTATTAGATTAGATATTAGTTGAATAATAAAAATCCCATCAAAAACATATTATGCAATAATACACAAGTCCTGCAACGAAATCCAAGCAGGTTAATTAAGTATACCTATCTATGGGTTTTTATCAACTAAAACTTCATAAATATTAACTTTTTTACATCTTAATGAATAGAGTTACTGGGAAAACTTACCTAAACCAAACAAAAACTGCATACTGCATACTGGAGATGTATTATTTATATGAGACTTTGTAACAACGCTTATTTCAACGATTGCGATAAATATTTCTTTAAGCTTATCAAAAACAAAATAAATAAAATAATAATTAAACATTAAGCAAGAATTATTAGCCATTTAACTATTTATAGATAAACGTAAAGGCACACTAATAATAATACATAGAATTAAACAAAAATGCAATAAACTATTTAATAAATATATATATTTTTTTATAAACATTTACTGACTCCAATGAATAAAGACATGGCATCTTTATTTTGTCCCAAAATCTACTTAATATTACTTCATACCGACGTAAATGACTGAATATGTTTTTCAATATAATTGGTTTTTGTCACCACCCACCTTTACCATTCGTCGCCCTGTTTGTTTACGTTTATTATAGTTTATCAACTTTTTTGTTTTTGTCAAGTGGCTACTCTAGCAATAAATTAAACAGTTATACTCATAATTCGTCTCCTAAATTTGTGTCACCGACAGGTTTTTGGAATTTAGTCGTTATTTGACATTGTTGCCGTTGTGTTCCCGTGTTAACATTTCCAGTTATTTTCTACCATAGTGTGTAAATATTGTTTAATTTATGTTTCCAGTGTTTGCTTATTGTTTTTAACTATAAAAAATGCCACTCGATGCAACTGGTGCAGTTAGGGAAATGGCTTTATCGGACGCCGGGTAGAGCCAACGTTGCATCGTCCGTACACTCGGTGTACCTCGAACTACGGTACGGCATGCCATCAGACGATTTCAGGAGACAGGCTCAAACAAGCTCAGGCCAGGTCAAGACGGATATCGACGCACTTCAGCTCTAGATGACCGCTTCGTTATCAGCAACGTGTTGAGAAATCGCTTTTATACGGCTACTGAGGTTCGTACGCGTCTTTTTGAGGTGAGAAATGTCAGTATGAGTGAACGAACAACTAGGAGAAGACTGGCAGAAAGGAATCTGAGTGCTTTTCGTTCAGCTCCTGCCCCACAACTGCTCCCACAATACTGTAGAGCTAGACTTGCTTTTGCTCGAGAATATGCTAACTGGTCTGTTTAGTAATGGAAGGGCGTAATGTTCTCAGATGAGAGCAGAATAGTCCTAAGAGGTCCAGATGAACGTCAGCGTATCTACAGGTGCCAAAATCAAAGGTTTGCTCCATGCGCTATAACCGAAATAGTGGGTTACCAGGAAGGATCCGTAATGGTTTGAGGAGGTACCTCTTATGAGGCTCGTACTGACCTTGTTGTTCGATAAAGGCAGTGTAAATGCTCAGAGATACGTGGAAAAAGTCCTACAAGACCCATGTCATACCTTTTGCACCATTCATTGGTGACAACTTTACATTATTGCATGATAGTGCACGTTGCCATACCGCAAGGTCCGTCATAGAGTACCTTAAAGAGGTCGGTATTCAAGTTTTATCATGACCGGCACGCATTCCCGATCTTAACCCAATTGAGCACATTTGGGACAACCTCAAAAAACGTGTCTTAGCAATAGTACCAGCACCTATGACACTAGGAGAGCTCAAGATGGCTGTGGTAGAAGAGTGACACAATATACCCCAATCGGATATCCAAGATATCATGGGTGGAATGTCAAACCGGCTCCAAGAAGTTATTAGAGCCCGAAGAGGCAACACCCAAATTAATTTTAAATTTTCTTTTTAATTAGACCACTTTTTTCAAAATTGAAATTGTTAAATTTTTATCGAAAATTTTCCTAAAATCAAGTTTTGCAATTTACCGTTTAATAAAACCCCTTTTTTTGAAGAATATTGTTTTTTTTTCAAGACCTTAAGGGTAGCTTACAATGTACCTCTCATAAAATGTGGTCTAAATTTGTCGATTTCTGTAAATTGAAGGAAATTCAAGGTGGGCGGTTAATTGTGCCTGTGAGTGTATAAATATTGTTTCAACTCCAAGCATTTATTAAGATACCCAAGCATGTATATTATTAAGATTCGCAATTTAAATATAAAATATTCTTTACAAAACTTAATATAATTTGTTTATTGACAAATAAAAATAGGAACTATTTAAGCGACATTCGTTGACTCATTCAAGTTTTTATTTAACATTTATAAAAAGAGTAACAAGAAACAAACAATTTGTTTTTGTCCAATAAAACATATACACAAAAAATAATAAGTTAAACTATTAAAATATACCTTGCTTTTCCCTTTCACTTGCAAATATTGGTTTCCTTCCTTGATGCATCTCTCAGGACTGCAGCAGCCAGCAACTGGCAGACGAAAACATCCGAAAGTCTCTATTTTCCTTAGACGTTCATAAGTCGAGGAGGTAGGCTGACATTTCAACAATGGTGCAATTTATTTTAATTTGAAGATATTTGTGTAAAAAAATACATTATATTGATGATAGTTATAAATTATACACAATTGATTTATTAAATAATTTATTAAGATTACAGATTAGTGGATGTCAGAATAAATAAATCTGTTAGTGTTTGACTATATATTTATTTTATTTAATACTCTTTTCCTGAAGACAATAACATTTTCTTAAAGCCTAATTGTTCAATTTGTCCATTTGCAACTTGGAAGACGTCCAAATAGATACAGTTCTCTGAATTTGTTTGACTTCCTGAGCTCATTATAAGTTTAATTTACTTTGTGTATAACATTAAAATATGTTAATATTTTTGTAGGCATCAGCATGTTGAATATTCATTTAAAACTTGTTAGTTGTGTGTAAATAATATTTATTACTAGTTATTACCAGCGACTTTCTGTGAAAAGCTTAGATAATAGACCATCTATTGTCACTGAATATACTCCTAGTTGTGCCGTTTTTTATTTTTGGAGCCCATTGATTTATTTGAGTCGGCATATTTAATAAATTTGATATCACGATACATTTATATCTAAAAAGCCACATCATCACACATTGTTTTAATTCCGTACAATGTTTTTGTATTTTTCTTGATAATCAGAAAACCTAAAGAATAAAAAGGAAGCTATATTTTGACAATAACCTACAATGACAATCAATTATATAAAATCTGTCTGTAGTTTTGAGCATGATATATTCAGACACCTGTCTGTGTATACATACACATACACCTCTGGGTCAGGGACGATACAGAGGTCGCAGGTTCAAATTTAAATTGAAACATGTAAACCTACAAAAATATCTAGAATACGTTCAATTACTTAAATCTGGATCGATTTTTCTTAATATATTCGTCATTTATCATCATGGCTGACCCACGAAGAACGACAAGACGTCTAATTACAGTTTAGATGATTTGGTGGTAAGCTATGTGTAACTAAACTATGCTAAACTATGTGTATGATATTTTAATTATTAGTATTGGGTAGACCTCGAAGAATTCGGTCTGCCCATTCATTTGTCCCCTACTTTCGAATTTTGGAAAAATTTCTTCACAGGAGGTCTTCTTATGACCGCCCGAGTCCGAAATGACCATTGGTCAAAAAGTTTATATATATATATATATATATATATATGCGTGCGTGCGTCCAGATTCGACTTTTGTCAGCACGATAGCGGCCGCAGTTTCGCTCAGATCGCTTTCAAACTTTGCACAAAAATCAACCATCCAAAAATGAAGGTCAAGTTCGTTAACCAAAGAAATCCGGCCACAGGGGGCGCTAGGGCCTCACTTTTTCTGTTTTCAGTTTTTCGACCATAACTTTTCCCTATACAAAGAAGATCAATGGCGTTCATATTATATGATGTCTTTGATGAATACCTATAATTAATGTAGATAAACCGAAAACCTAACTTCAATAACTTAGGGGTGGGGGTAAAAAAACCGAAAATTTTTGGAAAAAAATTCTTAACTTTTTTCTGGTAAACATTCTTGCATCACAAATATTTTTAATAGAAAGGTTATTTTTTACTTTAAATTTAATTATTAGAAGTTTTGTCCGTAAAAAGTACCGTTTCCGAGAAAAAAAATAAAAACCACTTTTAGCTTGAAAATTTAAGGTAGGTAAAACCACTGCAACTTTTTTTCTGGTAAACATTCTCTCCTTGCAAATATTTTTAATAGAAAGGTAATTTTTTACTCTAAATTTAAGTACCAAAAGTATTTCCAAAAAAGGTACCTTTTCTGAGAAAAAAAATTAAAACCACTTTTTGCTTGAAAATGTTTGATGTAAACAACGGCATCATGTATTATTCTTAAGTAGTGAGTTATATTTTAAACGAGTTACACACGAGGTCTACCCACGCGTGTCCCCCTGCGGGCACGGATTTTTATGTATAATTTTATTATATTTTTATAGCATTGTATTGTATTGAACATTACATTTATACAGGTCAAACCTTTTCAAATTGAAATGAAATTACACATTTGGGTAGACCTCGAAGAATTCGGTCTGCCCATTCATTTGTCCCCTACTTTCGAATTTTGGAAAAATTTCTTCACAGGAGGTCTTCTTATGACCGCCTGAGTCCGAAATGACCATTGGTCAAAAAGTTTATATATATATATATATATATATATATATGCGTGCGTGCGTCCAGATTCGACTTTTGTCAGCACGATAGCGGCCGCAGTTTCGCTCGGATCGCTTTTAAACTTTGCACAAAAATCAACCATCCAAAAATGAAGGTCAAGTTCGTTAACCAGAGAAATCCGGTCACAGGGGGCGCTAGGGCCTCACTTTTTCTGATTTCAGTTTTTCGACCATAACTCTGTCCCTATACAAGGGAGATCAATCGCGTTCATATTATATGATGTCTTTGATAAATACCTATAACTAATGTAAATAAACCGAAAACCTAACTTCAATAACTTAGGGGTGGGGGTAAAAAAACCGAAAATTTTTGGAAAAAAAATCATAACTTTTTTCTGGTAAACATTCTTGCATCACAAGTATTTTTAATAGAAAGGTTATTTTTTACTCTAAATTTAGGTACCAAAAGTTTTTCCGTAAAAGGTACCGTTTCCGAGAAAAAAAATTAAAACCACTTTTAGCTTGTAAATTTTAGGTAGGTAAAACCACGGCAACTTTTTTCTGGTAAACATTCCCTCCTCGCAAATATTTTTAATAGAAAGGTTATTTTTTACTCTAAATTTAAGTACCAAAAGTATTTCCAAAAAAGATACTTTTTCCGAGAAAAAAAATTTAAACCGCTTTTTGCTTGAAAATTTTTGATGTAAACAACGGCATCATGTATTATTCTTAGGTAATGAGTTATATTTTAAATGAGTTACACACGAGGTCTACCCACGCGTGCCCCCCTGCGGGCACGGATTTTTTTTTATATACATATAATTTTCTTACTAAAATCTATTAAGCGTGACGCGATCTCAATATTATGACTTAACTTATTACTCAATTAAGATAAATAAAGTTTTTAATAATATATATAAAATAAAAAAAAATGGAAACCATCACTAAGTTCTATTATATTAATTAGTTTCAAAAACATTAGCTAAATCTTTACAATGTCTTACTGTTAAAATAAAAACTCTAACTACTACTACTAACAGTTATAAAATACGTAATCGATTTGCTTATAATAGAATTTCATTACTAGATATCTCACGTGTACTCTGTGCGATCGGAACTCATGTTTGTGCGCGGTGATTGTTTTCTCGATTATACAAATGAAACTGCAACGGCTGGACCATTTGGGATGCGATCGAATCCAATTAAAAAACCTTAACGTGAATCCATTTAGAATATAATTGCATGCATTTAAACAACTATTAACGAGAGTGTGAACTTTTAATGTTAAAACCTTGCATTTAAATTTGGTATAAAATTTAAATTATATCAATTTGTCATTTGTTTATTTTGTTGACAAAACTGTAATTTACCCAATATTTTGAGATAGAGCACTCTGGTTCATCCATTTTCAGACATAAAGTTAGCTAGTAAGCTGAACTGGAAAATCTTTTGCTATCTAAAATATGAAAACTATATGCAGTCAGACCAGACAAACTATATGATAGTTTTAAAGTCCAGAATTCAATAATTTATCAACAATAATGGATACTTTATATTTATTTTTAAACGCTGGTAATAATCATTCCATAAAGATTTTTATACCAATTCGATAAATTGATCGAAGTTCTAAATAGATCTAAACTATAGTTTTGATGCAAGTTTAGATCTACAAACGATAAATTTACTGTCACTATTACTATTCACATGAAGTCACTGGCTATTACCAGAGATTCCACTCTTGTGGATTACACAAAAGCGTTACACGCGCAAACCAAACTTCATAACTACTGATCCATGTTTAAAACGAAACAGAATTTTTCCAAATATTTCGCTATATTGTGAAGATGTGCCTCATTTCTATATATCATCAATAAAATATTTCACCTGCTTATACTGAGTTAAAATGTAAATGGGTGTTTTTAAAGCAAGATACAAATCCATCGTTTTTTTATGATATTGTGATCATTCACAGAATCTAACACAATCTAATTTATAATTATTAACTCATAGGTTCCTTTCAAACCTATATCAAAATTGACAAACACGCTGTACCTTTATAAAATTATAGTGATAAAAAATTCTTACATTTGTTTTGTTAATTTATTCAAAAAATTCAAATCCCAGCTGTGTTTGTAACCACGTGAGGAAGGAAGTAACGCTTGTGTACACTGAGGGGTAGGAGGCTGCGCAGTTGTACCTGAAGCCGGAGGAGACTATATTCCAACCTAAGCAAAAACGATATTAAATATAATAATTATATTAAAAACATTTATTTCTTGCTTCACAATATACATTTACAGTAATAACATACGAGGGTCGGTCAACAAGTCCGTGACTTTTTGAACTTCTGACTTTTACTGAAAAAGCATCACTACAGGAAAAACAATCAATAGGGAATTTTATGCCAACTAATTGGACCGATTCAATGACAATTTGAAAAAAATCTCATTTTGTCAAGAAAATAGTTCTTTTCCACCAAGACAATGCAAGGGTGCATACATGTGCAGTTGCCATGGCAAAAATCTATGAATTTGGCTATGAATTGCTCCTTCATCCGTCTTATTCTCCAGATTTGGCTCCGAGTGACTACCTCTTGTTCCCAAACCTGAGGAAAGGGCTTGGTGGAAAAAGATTTGATCCCAATTATGAAATCATCTAACAAACCAAGGCCTATTTTGAAGACCTCGACAAATGTTATTTTTTGGAAGGGATAGAAAAATTGAAGAAACGTTGGACAAAGTAAATAGAGCTCAATTCAAAATCAAGAGACTATGTTGAAATTTAAAATGATTTTCTCGTCAAAAAATCTGGGTTTTATTTCAAAAGTCACGGACTTATTGGCCCGCCCTTGTAAAACAGTGTACATGCTTTAATCAATTATTTTTTTTGGTATAAATTGGTGGTTGTCAAAACCTCTCAATGGAAGGTAATGGCCTCCTAAAGAGAAAATATATTAACATGGCCTACCCTTTTTAATTTAGTGTTTGTGTAACCAGTGGGTCACTTTAAATCAAATATACAATATGATATGTCGAGGAACCTAAAGCATCCTCAAGCTGGCAACATCTTATTTGTAAAATAGTACGAAATGTCGCAGACTATTTAAGTCTAATGATTTTTTTATCAACAGATAATTAATCTACCTGTCCAGAAACAAACAACATAATAATAGCATGTGTGACTGAGTATTTAAATTACAGAAATTAAATTTCTATGTAACACAACACGTCTGTTTTCGAAGTGACAGTCAAAAGTCCCCCGGAGTCTCCATCGCAACTCCCAACTGCGGATACTCCGCTCAGACAGAAATGACTCGAATCCAACTTTACCGATTTGATACAATGTTAATGATGGCGTTGATGAAAAGAAGTCTGCGCTGGAAGTAATAAGAATCTATTTCAAAGAATCCATTTAATTAGCCATTTAAAAGCATTCAAATTTAATTATTATTTAATTTTGCTATTATTTAAACTCCCAACATATAGCACTTTATCAAAGAATAGTATCTACTTTAAAAAAAAAAATGTTTCTGAACAATAAAACGATAGCGATAAATCAATACAATAAGTTAATAATAACAGAGTTAATAAGTCCTCGGAGGGTCTTTAAAATTAATCACACATCAAATATAAGTCCACCTAATAGCAATATACATCTGTGATAAAAATGTTAATTGTCAAGACATTATAATCCTATTCACCCGGCACAGTATGTCACCGGGTAGAGCCCGTTTATACCTTCCGACTACACTTTCCGGATAGATAAGGCCCTTTCATCCCCTAACACCAGCTTTAAAAGCATCTTCAAAAAACGTGAAAATCTGACAATAGAAGCCGTTTAGATAAGTGAGGGCTTTGCATCCTGTACTTTAATGAATAAAGAGATATTTTATATACATATTTGTTTTTTTTTTTTACCAGTTTTAATATCATTAGCTATAAAGAAAAGAAACGAAGTATTGTAATATATATCAAGATAGTATCAAGTTGAATTAATTATACATACTGTTAGATCAATCAATAAGTTATTTTAGTAAAATACTTCACAATAATTGTAATTAAACATGTATCACTATTACAATATTTATCTCTAATATAATAGGCATCATTCTGCTGCTGTTATAAACTCAAAAGTTTGTGAGGATGAGTGTTTATTGTTATTTGTTACTTTTTACATAGATATTATTAAACAAATTGATTAATTTCATGGCAAATTAGGTTTTATTTAATTTAATCACACTGAGACACTGAATATCAATGATATAATCTGTTACATAATTTCACATAATATTCGTTTATTTTTCCATTATTTTTCTTTATTAAATAATATTAAATTCAGGTCATTCTGTTCGTTTCCGCAGCCACTAAAACTTATTTAAGTGAGAATCAAAGTATGATAAAGAAAGCTTTTCCAAATGTAAGTAGATCTTCCTCTTCTACAAGAGTCGAGGACTACTTCACCCCGGACTTTTAATTCAGTTCCTAGAAATGGTTTTCAAATCGTTTTAAAGTTTACAAGCATTTTTCCTTCTATCCACAGCTCAAAGCAAGGAACTTAGGAATGCTAAATAAATATTTTAAGATTGAACCACTAATGTACTTGAACGGAAGGAGTATAAAAATTAATCTTAGGAAAAAGTAAATATTTAGACGCTATTACAAGGTTTAGGACTTTTTAAATTGTGTGACAAAATACTCATGCAATGACATTAGCTTCTTGTAACTTAGATTTGGTATATGAATAATCAGGTATTAGGTAGGTATGACTGTATAGATTACAATTATACTTTAATCTGACCTTGTTAAACTTGATTCTTAAATTATAAAATTCATGTACATTATACATACAATTATACAGTACACAATTTGCTCAATATTATTGGTATAATGTCATCGGAATATCGAATCTAGAACCTAACAAATTTATTAGTAAAATAAAGTGGCTCGGCTATGTAATAATATGATATTTTTTAATGTGTTACTCTGGTACCAATATATCTTCTCAACAGTGAACCTGGCATCATTAAATGATATATTTTCTGAAACATATTTAATGTAGCATTTGGTTGATTTCGTGCTCTTAAATTTATAAGTTACAGATAACAATCGCTAATTATTGTTAGTATGTACTTTGAAAACTTACTTTCATCAGATTGTTGGGAATGCATTTCCAAAAGATGATGACGCTTATGCCTAGTTCAGCGTTATATTTGACGGAATTTCGCAGAGATTATATAGAGAAAATAATATTAAAGACATACAAACATACAGAGATAAGGAGGAAAAAGGCATAATGAAAAGAAACAATATTTCTAATATTGAGTATTGCAATAAACGAAAAGCTTTTTAGAGCCACTTATAACCCACGTGTCAAATATAGAAAAGTAATTTTACATCTTATATTTAATGGTCACGTTTCAAATGTAGCTTTATTTATGGAATGATAAGATGTACGACGTTTATGATGCCTAGTTGTTTCGTTGGAAAATTGGTAACAAATTAAGATGTAACTGACGAGAGACTGAAACCTTTAAATAAATTTATTGTGGTAACTATATTTAGATACGGTCTGAGCTAAATCGACCTTAATCAGGACAAATGAAAATAACACTTTCTAGTTTATTGGAAAACATAAAAATAATGCTTCATTTCGCTCTGCTCTTTTTTTCTTTTTTTGGACTTAAGTTTTAAGTCTTGTATATATATATGATTTAGATTAAAAACTATCATTTTTATAACATTTACAATTGTGGAAGGTGAACTCTGTAAAATATTTGTTTAATATTTAAGTAAAATAATGTGATGGCATATATGAATTCTCTGGTCGAGCGATACTAATGATGAACTTCGAATTTGCGAAGTTTAAAGATCTGACTGCTTTCCCGTTTCGATCAAAATGATAATATAAATACATTTTCCCACAATTGTAATACATATCAGAGGATGTAAGTCACGTCACCAAAACAAGTTCATCTAAATAACCCACTAAACAACTACATATACAGTTGTAGTCCGTGATTCCAAACTTTTTAAAGCCATTGTTTTGGAAATATAATGTTTTTCCAATACAACACATTTTATTTCTTTTTCAATTAATAAATCAATGTCTTGGCAAATTTTTACAATAATTGTAACCGTTGATTACTGACAGAACCAATATTGTCTTCATGTCGTGTATCATGTTGCAGATAGAAGCATGATATGAATGTGAGATATTTTCTTATACTTTACCACCGAATCATTGCCGCTGCAGGAATGCCTTTCACCAACAGGATTTTAAAAAACAAGGACTAGGAGCAATGTAATGAAATTTTCTTATTTTGTATTTTTTAACTCATTTAATTAAAATACCGTAACGTAATCTATATCACGGAATATAGTCTTCTTTGACGAAGGTAAATAGAATACCTGAGTTTTAATCGAAACGTGATCGAAACGTCATCAGCGCGCTCCACGTCGTTGGAGCTTTTCCAATTCAAAGTATTTTAAATCGAATTTCACGTCCATTTGTAAAGTACGTAAGATGAAAAAAAATTATGCAGTTTGAATCCATTAGTATGAATATTTCGACTATGTGACATATTCCAAAACCTAATGCGTTTAATAAGAACATTGTCAAAAGAGAATAGTAAAGTATTGGTATATAAAAAATTGACTGATAACTACCATTATACAACTTTTTTTTTTACTTTTAAATTAATTAATTGACTTTGACAAAAAAACATACGAACCTCCGTATTTTCGTTACGGCTCTACAGGGTTTTAATTAAAATATCACAGGAAATTACATCTTGAAGTTCCAGTGGCTTCTTGAACACTTTATGTTTTAAAATATATCTAGCGGTTGTTATAAAAAATATATTTGTACTATTTTACTTAAGTCACACTAATTAAATAGGCCCATTCTGCTATTTATCCGTATGTATTTCAGCATGTTTGTTCCGGCGTATTTTTCACCCTATCGTCACGAAAATTCGCAGGCATGTTCTTTGAATTATTTTGAAAAAATTCAAAATGGCGACGTTTTTTAGTTTTGTTTTGGCATAGCAGGCGTATTTTTCATGCAATCGTCACGAAAATTGGTAGGTGTGTTCTTTGAATTATTAAAATTTTTATGTGTAGCCGTTTTTTTGCTTAGGAGAAAAATTTCAAAATGGCGGATTTCTGATCCGTACCAAAAAAATTGACTTTGCGGCAGCAAGCGAGTAGAAATTTCGTCTAAGTATTCTTTGCCGAAATCGAAGTTGTTTTTTTGTTATTTCAAAGTTGTAAATAGCGGCCATAGCGAATTGTCAAAAATTTTAAAGTTGAATAACTCCAATGTTATTTGGTGGAGCCAAATTTCGTTCGGTAGTTATGTACCTACATACATACACAGGTATACTTATTCCTTTTTGGAAAATACACTTAAAAAGCACATTGCACCTACCACAATTTATTTTCTCTTGCCAGCAGACAACACATAAATTTCGGGTTTCTTACATAGAAGTGATGATTTTTTAAAGATATGAGTTGGCAATATTGTTCGTTATTTACCGGCGGCGGAGGTCTAGTGTACGGAGGTTACTGGTGTAGCGCTCATACTTGGTTCACGGGTGAAATATCGTAACCACTGCACCTCGTGAAATCCACTATAAATAATTTCCCAACATTGTCTCATCCCCTAACGTACTGAGGTCTACTGTTCATAGAACGACTCGTGATAATTTTAATTGTTATAAATATTATTATCTTTATATTCAGTAATTAAAAGACTAAGTACCATGGTGTTCCTTTCAGGTTCTTTTTATGTAACTTGCCAATGTAATAGTGTGTCTAGAGGTTGACGTTTTCTGATTATTATATGTGTATTCTGGTGAAACACTTAATAAAAATAGTTAATATACTTCTCGTTATCGTATATTTACTTCATTAATATTCGATGCTTACTGCGTTTGTCAAAAAGTAAAGAGACGAAGCTTCTTAGCATTCCATGGATTCACCGTGCGGGTGCCGGGCCCATTGCGTTGCAAGAAGAGGAGCGCAAACAATGTCTGCGACTTGCGACCCAGGTGTAGGTTTAAGGAGCCCCTTTACTATGCGCATACACGCTCACATTAACGTGAGAATCTACTAAAGCTGCCTTTGAACGACGTTCCAGAAATAAACTGATGATCGTTCTAGAAAGGCCGAGATCCTTAAATAAGTTGTAGAGAGATTTTGCTGTTATATTCGTACCTCTCGCTACTACTTCTACAGCGTAAAAATTAACTATAAATTTATTCCTTATCAGTTCGTAACATAGTTCGTAATACTTCAAGCTTAAATGTATGATCTTTGGGTATGTTTGTTTCCCAGGGTACAGTAAGCTCCACAAGTATAACGCGCCTTAGTTGTTTTGTGTACAGGAATAAGTCCGGCCTAGATGACGAAACACAAACATCTCCGGGTATTTTGTATTGCCTTTCATACGTGTCCATCATGAGAATCCAATCAGGAGACGCGTCCAAGATGGTATAAGCTTTTAGTACACGTTTTTGGGATGAACCTGCCGTTACAAACTCTTCTGATATTTTGATGGTTGTTATATCCTTTTGCGCTCTTGCTACAGAGAGACTAATCGCTTCTCGTACGATTTCTAATACTTTACCGTGGTGACGCGAGCATTTACCTCTATTTAGAAGTACCCTACACCCTACTAGCACCTACTTATATAAAATTTGACATTCCGAAATAATTTCTTTATCTTTTTAAAATTAACATTAGTATAAAATTAACATATATATACATATATATAAAGGCCATGACAACACTATTCCAAATGATATGATTTTTAATTAAATTATATTTACTTTGTTATTTTATCGATTAATACTTCTTCACCAGAATGTCTAGTACAGAACAGCTAGTCATTAGTTTGTTGATTCGGTCTTAGATATCTCATTCGCTTCAAGAAGTCTTCGAGATAATGTGTTACGAGAACTATACAAAAAAAAACCACTATTTAACAGTTAAACTTAAACTAATTTACTACTTAATATTCTGCAAAACTCACACCGGGACTAGAAACTGAAATCGATCAAACATATTATTTTCTTAATAACCCCTCAACAGTACTGTAACGTTGCAGACCTTGTATTTAAGGAAATACAATGTCTGACAAAATCTAGAACAAATAGAAACGTCACTATACAAAATCGTCTGTTATCAATCAGTTTTTTTATTACTTAAAAACCAGACCTACCTTATTGACTCCATTTATGAAGTCGTAGTAAAATAATTTCAAAATGTCAACTACAGCTATTTCATTTTGTTGAGTTAAGCAACATATGTTATCTGGTAATGAGGTTGTTGGAGTTGGTTGTTGGTTAATAGTTATCTGTACTAGTACAGATGTTGCATCTGTCTTGTATAGGGCAGTTATTAAAACCACTTTAGTCTTTTTAATAATTAATTTTGTACAAGAGGTGAAGTTGTAACTTATCTCAGTTTATCAATTTCCTTTTTATGTTATTGATGGAGTTGTTGTGAGTAATGGAAGGAGTGTGTTCTGCGGTTGATGTGTGTGTGAAGGGTGTGAGCAGTACAGTCGATGTAGTTTGTGGGTATGATTTTTTTAAATATATTTTATGACATACTCTTTGTAGGAGTTCTTTTTCATTTTGCAGTAGTTAATATATATCGTTAGTTTTATATTCCTGCAAAACTGTTTGTTTTAAAGTTTTTGTTGAAACTATTTGTTAGTAGATGCTATTTAAGTTAGTATTGTTTACTTTGCTTCTATCTTTGTTATTCTTTAGAATATTTTTGAATTTAATACCTGTAGGTATTGAGCTAATGAGCTGGAGGGCCGGCTCGAACTTTGTTATTTCATCGTCCAAAATTCTTTCGAGAAGGGAGGTATTGTAGGAAGTAAGAAATTTGATAGTAGTAATTTAAAAACTTAGTCAAAAATAAAAATTTTCCGAGATTAGTTTTATTATTTATCTGTTGACAAATAATTCAAAAGCTTTAATATTATTTAATAGTCTATGACATTTCCATCTTAGAAATTAAATATTGTCAGCTTGTGGATGCTTTGATACTTGTGGATGATATTGCTAATTATTATGCCAAAAAAGAATTTAATCAAGTACACAGAGAGACGTAAATGAGTGGTCGTAAACTCTTGCTTTGAGTGGGACGAGACAACGCGGCTTGAAGAATGAGACGGCTGTTAACAAAGATGCTTAGACAATGGAACATTATGTAATGATAATAACAAAAAAGTAAAGAAGGTCATATTTCATAATGCGCTGTAACAAAATTTTGCTTTGTTCACTTAAATTTGTTAGCATTTATTTGTAATAGGACACAGATTTAGTTTATTGCAGTGATTTATGTTCTTAAATATGAAACCAAAAGCGTTACAACTGATTCTGATTTCTCTTACATCTACTATAATTTTCTAACATTGTATTTCCTTAAATACAAGGTCTGCAACGTTACAGTACTGTTGAGGGGTTATTAAGAAAATAATATGTTTGATCGATTTCAGTTTCTAGTCCCGGTGGGAGTTTTGCAGAATATTAAGTAGTAAATTAGTTTAAGTTTAAATGTTAAATGGTGGTTTTTTTTGTATAGTTCTCGTAACACCTTATCTCGAAGACTTCTTGAAGCGAATGAGATATCTAAGACCGAATCAACAAACTAATGACTAGTTGTTCTGTATGTGCAGAGACATCAGA
The DNA here is from genome assembly GCA_918358695.1 of Melinaea menophilus ssp. n. AW-2005. Lineage (NCBI taxonomy): Eukaryota > Metazoa > Arthropoda > Insecta > Lepidoptera > Nymphalidae > Melinaea > Melinaea menophilus. The sequence continues at coordinate 19,073,667 of OU911048.1, forward strand.
CATGTTATATTAGTGCAGAACTCTCAACACGATTGTCTTAGAAGTAACCGACTTTGTACTTGGTGAATAAATTATAAGTGTACGGTAATTTTGCTTTGACTTTTATTTCAAAGGTGTATTTTATGACATAACTTTTTAACCTATTTTAGTTAAATATTTCTTACGGAGAAATGTGCTTTAACATTAAGAGTTTCTTGTATTATATTCCAATTGAAAAAAGTAAATAAATATACGGTAATTTTCCCTAAATATTTTGAAAACAATGCGATTATAGGCTAAAGTGAAATTTTCATAAATGTATACTAAAATAAAACAAAATATTAAAATACCATTTATTTTTGATATTGAAAAAGAAAAATGTCTTGAATGCGAGACATTTTCATAACCGAGTTAGTTAGTTATTTGACTGACGGACATCATTGACATTCTGGTGAAGAAGTATTAATCGATAAAATAACAAAGTAAATATAATTTAATTAAAAATCATATAATTTGGAATAGTGTTGTCATGGCCTTTATTATATATGTATATATATGTTAATTTTATGCTAATGTTAATTTTAAAAAGATAAAGAAATTATTTCAGAATGTCAAATTTTATATAAGTAGATGCTAGTAGGGTGTAGGGTACTTCTAAATAGAGGTAAATACTCGCGTCGCCACGGTAAAGTATTAGAAATCGTACGAGAAGCGGTTAGTCTCTCTGTAGCAAGAGCGCAAAAGGGTATAACAACCATCAAAATATCAGTAGAGTTTGTAACGGCAGGTTCATCCCAAAAACGTAAACTAAAACCTTATTCCATCTTGGACGCGTCTCCTGATTGATTTCTCATGATGGACACGTATGAAAGGCAATACAAAATACCCGGAGATGTTTGTGTTTCGTCATCTAGGCCGGACTTATTCCTGTACTCAAAATAACTAAGGCGCGTTATACTTGTGGAGCTTACTGTACCCTGGGAAACAAACATACCCAAAGATCATACATTTAAGCTTAACAAGTATTACGAACTATGTTACGAACTGATAAGGAATAAATTTATAGTTAATTTGTACGCTGCAGAAGTAGGAGCGAGAGGTATAACAGCAAAATCTCTGACTCAAAGCAAAATGTCTAGAATAAGCTTTACCATATTATGTTGAATACAGACAGAGACGATATTGACTTCATTTCGTTTATCATGTTGCACTAGATAGGATGCGATGTAATATTTTCTATCCAATTATCTTACAAATATATTTGAAAAATAATAATAATAATATTCTATAACGTGTTAGCCATATTACGCTAAATAATTTTCAAATAAGATATCCTCAACTTCGACTCACATAGTTTGAAACGAGAACATTATGGATATTACGGAGCGAAAATTCTAGCAATATTTGGGATAAAAGTCGTGTAGTATCCATTTTCCTGAAACTTTTATTAAACTTAAAGTGTAAATTTTGTCGTATACAGATTGTATAGTATATAAGATTCTTAAAAAGGGTAATCAAATTGTGTTAAGAGATTTCTCTTAATAATAAAAGTAAGCCTTACGTAATTTGTTATGTTATTAACAAAACCAAAGTAAACATTGACACCCATCGGATCCAATCTGTTTATATTACCCCCTAACAATTAAAATAGTTATATAGTTGCCACTAGTATAGACCAGATGATATATTTAATCGTGTATACGATTAACACGAGATTTCAGGTATTTTTAAAACTATCGTACTATAAAATAAATGCTCATTCCAAATACACCCAAATAATTGTATTATTCAATGTACTTAATTGTAACAAAGACTCATTTAACCCTACAGTGGTCGAGTAAACTACATATGTAGTCTCGTATAAAATCAAACAATTCTGTAAAACTGTAATTATTTGTTGTTTGGCCACTAACTAGTTCCAAATGGATAATCTGGAGACGCACTCGATGAAGTGTCAGTCGCTTGCGTTCGTACAATGGCTGGCATGTCAAATTTTAATTAAAGATATCAAGCAAGTGAGTTAGAGCTTTCTCAAAATTTTAAAAAATGTGTGCTGTGTTGTTTATCGTCGGAAACAGTGATTTTTTTGTTTCATTTTGAGAAGTTATTTATTTTTATTTACAGATTATAAAACAGAGGTTGTGATTAAGTTTTTAATGAATGTATTTAGTTAAGAAACTGTATGAATTCATTTTTCATTAGTAATAGAAATAAATAATTTTTTTTAATAAATAGACCACTTGAGTTTTAATCTAAACATGGTCGTAACGCCGCCATCAGTACGTGTTGTTGTTGGAAGTGCTTGAGCGGTTCCAATTATAAGTTGCTTAACTTCGAATTTCACGCAGTTTCGTCCATTTATAAAGTTAAGATGAGAAATGAATTTTCGTTTTTGATACATTTGTTTTAAAATTATATGAGTAGTAAAGAATGGGTAAATAATTGATTAATTACACAGGCACACGAAAAAAAAAACATCATGAACCAGAGGGGAGACCATAATATTCTTAGGTTTTTGGGATCGTTGAAACCAAATATGACAATAAAAACTAATTTTAAACGCCTGTTTTCCCGCTAGCACCCCCTTACTACCTCTTAAGGGGTGAAAATTGAAATTTTTGAATAAAATCAAGATAGATGTGTATTTCTACGTTTTTTGGGATGCTGAAACCGAAAATGATAACTAAAAACAAATTCATGACCACTATCACCCCCTACCACCCCTTACAGGGGGTGAAAATTTCATTTTTTCTATAAAATCAAGATAGATGTGTATTTCTACGTTTTTTAGGATGCTGGAACCGAAAATGATTACTAAAAATAAATTTAAGACCTCTATCACCCATTAACACCCCTCACCAACCCTTACGGGGGGTGAAAATTTCAATTTTTATATAAAGTCAAGATGGATGTGAATTTCTATGTTTTTCAAGATACTGAGACAAAAAATGATTATAAAGTATATGGTAACCTCATTGTATGCATATATTTGTTATTATGATGCTAAGACTGAATCATGATTTTTGTTCTATTCTTAACAAGTTTTTTAATTTTTGTTTTTTTTTGTTTTCTATTTAATTCTACTTATACTGTTATCCATCCGGCAGTCTTGTAAAACGCTTAAAAGATGCTGAACCTAATTCTATGCCTCCGAAATAGAAGGGACTATTTTCCTGACAATTGGAGACTACAGTGAGGAGCAAGGTAAAAGGTTCCGTCAGGATCTTAAGACAATGGAACAGCGCTATCAGGGTAAATGGGATGTTTAAAAAGAGATTTGCAAGAACAGAAAAGAGCCAATAAAAGGATCTTTTGAAAACAAGAGAGTTCGAGAGCTGAATAGTGAGAGGCAAGGGGACTCACTTTAATCCAGCACCCCAAAAGGGAACAGAAATCTATTACGTCAACGCCGTTGTTCCTGGGTTACGCTAAGAGTAGAATTAAATCATGAATATATTCATGATTTAATTCTATCAGATACTTCTGATCGATAAAGCATTTGAATTTCTAATATAAGAGCTAAGAGTAACCTCAAACTACGAGTAGTTTGATATACACATCTTTTATCGTTAAAATTTCTGCATACATTTTGATTTTATACAAAATTGAAACTACCACCCCCCCCCCCCAGTAAGGGGTGGTTAGGGGATGGTATTGAGTAAAAGAGGTATCAAATTCACTTTTGGTTGTCATATTCGGTTTCATCATACCAAAAAACATAGAAATACACATTCATCTTTATTTTATACAAAAATGGAAAACTTCACTCCCCATAAGGAGTAGTAAGAAAGTGTTAATGGGTTATGGAGGTCTTGAATTAATTTTTAGTTATCATTTTCGTTTTCAGCATCCCAAAAAACGTAGAAATATACATCTTTCTTGATTTTATAACAAAATTTAGATTTTCACCCCTTAAGAAGTAGTAAGGGGGTGCTAGCGGGAAAACTGGCAATTAACATTAGTTTTTATTGTCATATTCGGTTTCAGCGATCCCAAAAACCTAAGAATAATGGAGTCTCAACTCTGGTTCATGATGTTTTTTTTTTTGTGTGCCTATGTTATTAGTGCCCATACTTTACTTAAAGTAAAAATACTTTTCAATTTATACCAGTTCGTAACATTATTTCCAAGTCAATTGGAAAAAATATACCGATCTTTTATAGTTTTGTTACGATTCTATACTTTCAATTAAAATATCAATTGAAATTTCAACTTGGACTCTCAGACGCTTCTTAACCTTATTATGTTTTAAAGGTACCCAAGTCGTATAGATCCGGAATCAAAGCCAATAGATTTATTTACATTTTAATTGTACGTGGAAGAAAAATCCTTAAAAATTGCATAGTAGAAGATCGTCACGCATCTAGGTGATACGAAAAGTACTGCGAACACGTACTATGCGTTAGTGAAATTCGGTGGCAGGTGTCAGATCAGTGGCCCGACATGAGCCTTATAAAGCACAAGTCTCGCTCTATTGATTAGTCCTATTTTCATCGAGGCTAACTTGGCTTTGCTCTTCAGATAACAGAAAACAGACAGTCATTCGATACTTCGAAGCCAAGTAATCTTAAATACTTAGATACTTAGCAAGGCATTGAAGAGTTGCTTTTGAAGAGCGACGATACAACAAATGAGGTTGTTTAGTGGTAAACGCACAAACTAGTGTCCTTTTGAGATTAAACTGATCAAGTTTAAGTTCTCCTCATTCTGACACCTATACTCAAGGAGGTATGATGGGAATATCCAACATATCAAGCATGTACCACAGATACAGAGTTGGAGATAGAACGCAGCCTTGGGGTACACCAGCATTCAAGGGCTTGGGGCCTGTGCGTATACCGTCCAGAAAGCTGGTGACCCACTTGTACAAACTCTCGGAAGCACAAAGAATTGTACCTAGAAAAAGAAACCCCTTGTGCCGTATGTGATCGAAGGCTTTTTCGTAAGATAGCAGAAGATCACGAGCCGATCAACCATGATGAAAGCCATATTGGCGGTCATTGATCAACTTACGATACTCGAGATACGTTAAGAACTATGTGTTGATTGTGATTTGTTTTTAGTTAAATTTTATCTTATAAATTGAGTTCATTCAATATAATTATTGACTAAGTAAAGAATATCTCAAAAATAAATTTTTATTAAATTATATTTATTCCGTCAGAAGTCGCTTTTGACTATTATAAATTTGTTAAATGTACATATTGTTCACAATTTACTTTGTTATTTTGTATTTCAATTAAAACTTCTCCAGAACCTCAATGATGTTCGTCTGTCAAATAACTTACTTATGAAAATGTCTCGCGTTCAAGGTGTCCTCAATATATTTATGGAATAGAATAAAATAATTACTTTTCTTAAATTATTGAAGCCAATAATCGCTTTGTTTTAAATTTATGTTTTTGTATTAAAATTCTCTTTGAAACTTACAAATAGTCAAACAATTATCCTGATCGGGCTTTTCCAAACAAATAAATATTAGGTTTTATTTAAAAAAATATATTAAAATTTCAATTATAAAATGAAAATCCATTACCGTTCGTTATTTACTTCATTATGTACTAAGCTCTTACCTATCTAAATGACGGCTACTGTGGTCTGATTTTTGCTTCTTATTAATAATGCCTCTAAAAGCTGGCATTACGGGATAAATTCACCTTATTTGGTATAGTCAGGAAATGATACCTGAAAATATAAAGAGTAAACAGTAACTTGCCGTTACGTGGAAATAATAATAATATCTGTTTTAAAGTTACATACTTTTTCAGGTGTGTTTTACTTACCTTAAGTGTGTTTTAAATATATATATATATATATAGAGAGAGAGAGAGAGAGAGCTTACAAAACAAATAACATACTTAATGTATATTTAATACAAGTTAATTTAATCTAACTTAATATTTAATGTAAAAGCTAAAATTTGGTAATAAATATAAAACAGGAAATTACTATCCCCTTCTTAAGTTATGTAAGAGTTATCAACGCGTGAATTGCGTTTGTGAAAATAAATCTAAGGTTCATTTTAATCTCGGATTGAAGATCGATTATTAATTTAGGTTGGAAGTCAAAGTTACCTTTTAGTAATTTTTTTAATTTCAATTTCATTAAAGACAAGGTTAAACATATATACCATTATATTTATCAAGTGTAGGTTAAAAAGTAGGGTAAAATATTTACTTCATCGAAGCACTTTTTGGCCAAAGTTAGAAATTATTTAATCGAGTAAATAAATTCAAACGGTCAAAGAGACCGCAGGCGTCAATACTTTGATATAAGATATTATTTATTTTTAGTAAAATGTGGAAACTATAATTAAGGTTTATTTGTCTTGTCTATGACAATATAAATCATATAAGTTTCATATTTTTTGAATGGTCTGTGTTAATGAATTGAAAAATATTACCACCAGGAGCACTCATATCATGAATTATTCAATCACTCTCTTATCAATACTATCCTTTTATTAAAGCAGCATTGTGAAAGTTATGGTATACGTTGATTTTCATTATTACTAACATCCAAGAACATATTAAAACACATCTAATAATTTCACGCTATGTTTATTCACTATTGAATTAAATATAACTTTCCTTATCAGCTGTTATGAGTGTTGATAGTTTATTTAGGACATCTCATATGACTTTATATATATAGAAATCAAAGTCAAGAGTCACAATAAAAAAAATCCAATAGAAATTTCACACTGTACTTACACGGTTTTAAATAGTATCTATAAAGAAGAACCGGTTAGAAACTATGAATGTTCTTTTAACTCTTAACTTTTCACTTATTCTTTCAACATATTTCTGATGAATATAAAGTGATTCACCGGATTTTGGTAGATAAGGAAATATAATATTATCAATCCTCATTATCAGTAAAACTGCAATCTTATCAACTGATTCCATAATATAATAAATTACAGCGTAATAAGTACTTATGTATTAATTCATGATCTATTTTAAACCACATATCTTGATATATTTTATAAAACAGTAAACTACATTACAATTAATACAAAGAGGTTCTTATGTCATGTCTTAAGCAATTAAGATAATGATTGGATTGCACAGTCTATATATGTGTATACAATAACATTAAATACAGAACACTTTACACTATATTATATATTATTTTGCTAAGTTTTCTTTAATTCTTTAAGATCAAAGTATTAGATACTGTAACATTTAAAACTGTACACGTTTTGCACAAATTGTGAAAGATATATTTTGGGTCTGAAATGACTAAAATATTAGATATATTATTCTAAATAATAAGTTAATAAAAAACATTTCTTAATAGTTTAATAAATAATGTTAACATTCCCCTCCCAATATCAAAGTTAGATCATTAAAGCCTAAATCATCTTGAAGCGCTATAACCTCCAAGGAATCGGAGATATTACATAATTTGTGCTTGACGAAACTTAGGAACTTCTGCAAAGGAAATGATCGTGATAGCGGCGTTAATTCTATACAATCTAAGCATAAGCATAAGAAAACAAACTCATTTAAACTGCAAATTAGTCAAAAGGCAAAGATAATTGCATTTCTGGACAAATTATTTGCAATTCCACAAATAGATTAAACCTAACAATACTAAGTATTTTTTTATGAATAGGGTAATTTGTGTACGTGTAGGATAAATGTAACCCACGCTCATAGCTTATGACCACGGCAAAGAACACGCAAAAATCTAGTGATCACTATGATAATATCTATGATATTAAATGTGTGTTTGACAAATATTATTATATTTCAGACTCCAAATAAAGATATATAAATAGCTATATATCAGATTACCTATGATATTACCGAAGATATTACCTACTTTATTATTTAGATATTTCCTTCGCCGTTACATATTTTCTAAGTAATCAATCAATATTGAAGTTTGAATAAAACTCAACATAGTCGTAATATTAACAGTAATCTTTTTATTTATATTTGATAAAACTTATGTGAGATCAAATATATATGATTAAATGAAGGTAAGATAAAAGTCTACAAAACAAACATGGTCTGAAATCTTTGTTCACCCTGCCTCAGTTTTTATTGAAACAAATATAATTGTACGTCCATTGAATTGTAATAACTGATATATTTAAATATTTATTATTTTTACACTTTATTCACTGTTATTGGTTAAAAGGATTATACTTTGTAACCTTAATAACTCAGTTTATTTTTTATTGTTATCCTTTATTGAAATTTTTTAATAGATTAAGTTTTGTTTATTATTTTTTGTGCGCTTAATCTATGTTCAGGATCCATATTGATAAGACTGAAAGCGTCATAAATACTAAAACTTCATATAATTTTTGAAGAGAATTCCTAAAATCGTGCTTTGAGTTTCATCGAATCGTCGCTGAACACGGTTCTGAAAAACGACACTACTGGAAAACAAATACTTAGACAATGAAACGTCCAATAATAATTAAAGAAAGAAATATAATTAAAATGATGTTTTAAAATGCTGTTTAGTTTTTATATGATTTTGTGTTTTTTTTTTACTTTGATTTAATTTAAAGTAACACAGAGTGTACAAAGCGCTAATCTTTGAAGTAAATGTCTGGTGTATAATAGATTTCACTATTGTATGTTTGAATCAGGAATATACAAAATAATTTAAAATTACTTCTAAATAATGAATACTGGTTTTCATAAATTTCCAGTTTTACTCATTCCGAGTTTCTCAGTTTAGATTAGCAACATCATGAGTTTCAACTTAAAATATGTAATCATGAATGGGTGTTGAATAGTATGTGTTTATGACATTTATATTTTGAACTCTCACGAATTAAAATGAAAATTTTAATGAGATGACACAGCAGTAAAATCCTTATCATTCAGATTTAGAGTCGCAAAAATTTGAAAATGTTATTAGAAGATAAATTATTATCACAAAATCTTAGTATCTAATATTTCTCTAGTTTTTGATTACTTTATTTAGTTAGTCCTCACTAGTTGTTTAAGGTCAAATATTTTTATTTCAGAGTCATATGTTGGACTAATAGATTAAACATTAGCTTTTACACTCAATAGAAATTTAAAAACTTCCTCAAATATATAAATAGTTATTTTATATGCATAAAACAAAAGTTGTTCAAAATTTGATTTATATTTATGGTTATGACACGCTAATAAATAGGAAAATAAAATGAACACCTAAAAAGAAAATCAGATAATAAAAAATAAATTGCTCTATGAAACTTTAAAAGCATCTCACCATTTAAAATTATCGCTAGTTTAAAATCTGACAAAAACTACAAACGTTGTCCGACACCGGACGTGTGCCTTGCGACTGTTATATTTATGAAAGCTTCTAAAACAGAATTGAAATAAAAGAATATTTCGTTTATTTCAAATAAAATTAATCAAATAGTCATTAAACATCAAACAAGATTTTTGTCACAACTTACATATAAATGCACTTAATAGTTCACACACTGATAATAATATATAAGTAATATATAAATGAATAAAAATGCAATAAACTACAAGATATATACATACTTGTATGATTATTAGTTTAAATTTAAATAAAATTAATGTATATTTTACTATTCTAGCTTCACAAACAAAAGTATAAAACAACGAATTATGTTGAAAAACAATCCCAATCTTCATGATGTCAGTATGTAATAGAATTAAGTAGACATTAATACATTAATATTTTTTAAATTTAAACAAATATACAAATAAGTCAACAAATACCTAATGTCATTTGATAATCAATGTATTAATAAGGGGTAAAGGTTATAAAACAGCACATTCCGTCTTAAAACCAATATACAATAGAATTTCCAATATGGATCGGTAATACCGATTTTTTCCCAAAAGCTCCATAGTAAATGCAGATGCAGTCAGGTTGCACAGCTAGTTATTGTTGTAAATAATTTTTACATGACGTTTTTGTATTATAAGTAATTATACAGTTATTTCATAAATCGGAATGAATCAGTAGTGAACAATTTGTCAATAATGTGTAATAAATATTAAATATCCTGGATCACTATCTCTCACTTTGTACAGAATCTAAAATTATAATAATTATTTAAGAAGTTACAAAAAAAAAACACGCTTATTCAAAAGTATACTATAAAATCTGTTCATGTTTAAATTTTAAGTTTTTGTTTTTGTATTAGTTTTTACAAAGCCGTCAATCTTGCTGTATTTTCCATTTCATTAAATTAGAACAATAATCATAAATATTAAATTGTAGTTTTGAGATAAAATATCGCTTTGAAAATTTCCCAGACATTTTGGATTATTTGACAGACGGACGTCTCGAGGACGACGGGCGGTGGGGAAGTTTTAATAACAATTATAATAAATCAAAGCCACCTTTCAAAGCTTTTCTAGAATGAATAAAATGTAGTACACAATATAAGTTATCATTAATTTGTTATGATGAAGCGGGTAAAACCAAACTCAATTTATACTGTCCTTCATACTAAATGTTTAAACTTATGGGGTCAGATATTAAAAAGACTGTACATCTTTTCGAAGTATTATACTTGTAATGTTGCCTATGAACTTGTATGATACAGTTTCACATATTGATATAATCGGTATAATCTAAAAGTTTAATACGTATTGTATCTTTTAAACACGTTAGATAAGTATACATAAGCTAGATGTAATCGTGTGAATATTCTGGGTTTTAAAGCTGTAGTAACTGACAAAAACAATCACGTCGCAGACATGAACGAACCTGTTTTATTATTACTTATATATTAAATAAGTAGTTAAAAATGAATTTCTTCAAATATAATAGTTTTCTGATAAACTACTCGTATATAACAAACAAATATAGGAAAGTTTTTATGAATGTCAATTATGAAGTCTTATTTAAGCCGTTTTCCATTCAAAGAAGTATAATACTTGTTCGTCGAGATCATTATTTTTGTCCTTGTTATCGTTAATAAGATATAATATCTCATCGATATATCTTATAGGTATGTTACTGAATAATACCCGCTCCAACCAACCGTATAACATTCATACCATCTCAATCGTTGAAAGAAGGGTTTTGTATTATTGAGTACTTCTATGTATTATACAACATTTCTTGTTATGAAGGTTTAGAATAGAAATCAGTCTTAAAGCTTCTTTGCTTTTGTTATTGCAGTCAGAGTAATGAGATGAACATGTCATTTCTTAATCTTTATGGGTGGGCTCGTTACTACTATACTCTGTATAGAATTCAAAATATATATAATAATCTTTTATAGGCATCATTATGTTGAATATGAGTCGTATGTAGATAATATTTAATACTTGTTGGTCTCAGTGACATCGTATGAGAGGTTTACCAAATAAACCATCTATTTTCACTGAACATACTGTTAGTTATACCCTTATTATATTTCTGGTCCGTAGACATTGATTTTTCTGGGTGAGCATTTTGAATAAAATTTGTGCGACAATAGATCTATATCAAAAAGCTAATCACACTAAAATTATTTGAAACGCAACCAATCGTTTTGTATTTTTCGTGATGATAATGATTACCAGGGTCATAGCCTACAAATAATAAAAATATATATTAAAATCCCTATCGAGGCCCAGTATACTAATAACAGTGCTGGCACTGAAAGTCCTCTCGTAGAGCGGTGACAGGACAAATGGGTTACCTTGCCAGCGCATCCCCAATCTTCACGACATGCTTGCCCTTTGCTATAGCGATTTGCGGTTTGAAGAAACCGGAAGCACGGTTTATTATTATATTATTTTCTCGGTATTTCCTCTTCAGAGCTATAGAGTTCGGATCCTAAGTGACTAACTTACTAAACTAAACTTGATACCTCTTTACTGTAACCAATATTTTGGAATAAGGCGCAATTCATCAACTCAAATTCAATACAAAGATACTGGCTAGCTTAGAAAAACTTGTGATCACTTTTACAATTAAACGATAAATTTACCGTCTCTAATTCATATACAAGTAATAAATAATTATAATACTAGTTATTGAAAAGCGTTGAAACATTACTTCAGAACTACAGATCCATCTCAAAAATTATACAACAGTATTAATTCTAATATTTCGCTTTACTTTGTATGAGGTGCCCTATTTCCATATAATATCAATATAATATCAAGTACGTTAATAAGTACCTACATAATTGTCTATACGAGTATATAGCTATTAGGATAAAAGTACAAATAATTAGCTAGATAACGCTTCAATAAATTAGCTTCCCTTAATTGTAAGATACAATGTCCGTGTCAAAAGCTTAATAAAGCTCATTAAAATTACTCAAATTGTCATTGAAATTAACTGTGGTTTGAGAGATTTAATTATACAAAACAGTTTTCGGTCAAAACGAAATCAAAATACTCAGCGGTAATTGACAAATTATTTCCAAACAGTCAAAGAGACCACCTTATCGTAAACTTATGCTACAATATACTTGTTTTAATAATTTGTTATATTATTGCATAACTTTTATTTCATTCAGAATTCTTTTTAACACTAGATTAAAACATTACTTTTCTTTTCCACTCATTAATTAATGTCATTAGATTCTAATGTTATTATTTTGATAGGATTTTAGCGTTATCGTTAGAATTGAGGACAATATCAACTTCTTTCATATGACACTGAATCAAAAATTGGATAACTTCTCTTTTCCGTAAGGATATCAATTTATAGATTATTCACAAAATACTTTGCATCTTTATTTATCCAGCATTCTCTGAGGTAAATACATAAAAAAGGTCACTGAAAGAGATTCTCAACCTACGGTTGATTCAATGTGACAATAATAATGAAACATTCTTATATTAATTACTGTATTTAATGAATAGTATATTTGATACTTTTTATATCGGCATTTTTTATAATTTTACATGTAATAAGTATGCGAGTATTTCTAAGAACTGTTAATTAATGAAGTATTTCTATTTGCAGATAACAACATAGCAAATGAACAATAATATTCAGTGAGAGATAAAATGGGTATCTTATCTATCACATTCTCAATATTTCACAATATAAAATAATTAAACACAATAAATATAACGCAAGGAAGGAAAATTCTAAGTGTTGCAGAAATGCGGTCGACAGTACTTCTCTGTGTTTTACAACTGCTCGTTACTGTGCGAGCATTCAGCGGATACCATGAAGCTATCGGAATACCGAAGGCACGGAGGCTGATGAAGCGAGAGATTGTTCCACATATTATTGGCGGAAGTCAAGTACCATCGATATCGAATTATCCCTACCAGGTATATTTTAAATGACTATCTAGCTATTGATATAAACTTTCCACCATGCCCATTTCTGATTATATGAATTATCGGAAATTGAATTTTTATTAAAATTCATATTAAAACGCAAACAATTATAATCATATACAGTGTTTTATTTACAATATACAAAATATGTCAGATGTCGTAACTCTAGAACAAGTTATTTTTAAAATCACTTTGAATATAAACAAAATTTTACTCTAAACTCAAAACTCTAAATTGATGTACTAAACTATAATATTGTAAATAATATTTCATGAATGATCTTGTACTTTATATTAAAAAAAATGATAACTCACTTTTACACTCACACAAACACACTAACAACATTGCACTTATAAAACTTCAGACTCTAGTTGCATTAATCCAAAGATTTCATTAAAAAAATTACCGACATCATCTCGACTGTTTTGATTTATCTTTTAAATTATCTGTACTAATATTACAAAGAGTAACATTTATTTGTATGTTTTTATCGAATAGGCCCCAAAACTAGTAGACCGATCTTAACCACTTTTTCACTATTTGAAAGTTTCATCAGCAGGAACTAATATAAGCTATAATTTATTTCTAAAAACTTAGACATGTCTAAAAAACAGGTTTACCAAAGTGTAAAAAATCGTCTCAAAAGTTGCTTTTTAGTGTGCGCTGTTTAAACAGTTGAAAATAAGTTAAAATGATTTATAATAGTTGAGTTATAAAATGCGTTATTAAATACATTTTTCAATTATAAAATAAGGATAAGTAGTGGTCCTTATGCAATTGAGCTATTTCGTCACCGAGATCATTTCAAGTAATTGTATTTTACTTTACATCATTTGAATTAAAACAACTCATGGATTTTATTTTTAACCTAATGAGTTATATTTTTACTTATTTTTATTTTGATACAGGAAAAATATCTCAAAGAATAATATATTACATACACGTTACGCTACATTTTAGAGGGGGAAAATACCTTATCTCCGGAAAAAACTTAATCAGTAAACACTTGGTAAATAAATAATTCCATCTGTACTTTTAGGTTTTCACAAAGTTCTCACGGGACAAGCCGCGTTAGTCACCTAGTATATATATGTTATGATTACATTATCAATTTTAAATAAGTGATAATATCTCCTTTATTACAGTACGTTATATTTATAATTGTGATTCATATGTAACCAATTAAGGTAATCATTGGATAATGAAAAATGCATTCGTACCACTAATTAATACTAAATAAATACGCACACTTCTTTACTAACAAACACTATAAATATGATTTTAATTCTATTATTTTTTAAAATTATAACGTTTAATCTAAAATAATACTACTACAGTTAAAAGTGACTAAACATGAGGTTGTATTTATTTAAGCTGTAAGTGTAAGAAAAATTAATTTTCGCGGTAACACAGGTCGAAGTTGAATATATCACATAATTTTTATTTTTACCACAACTCATATTCGTCATAGATTTCTTGATAAAATGTTATTAAAAAATTTATTTGCCTATTTAATATTAATATGCTTTATTTATTTCATTGTATTGACTTTTACAGGCTGGCATTATCACAACACTAACGACAGGTAAAACCTCACTATGTGGGGGAGCGCTGATTTCCACCAAGAGGGTCGTCACCGCCGCCCATTGTTGGAACGATGGACAAAGCCAAGCCCGCCAGTTCACAGTTGTTCTGGGGACCCTCACCGTATTCTCGGGGGGCACCAGAATCACCACAAGTGACGTCACCGTTCATCCTCAATGGAACACTAATTCCATAAAAAATGATATTGCAATCGTAAAGTTTCCTGCTATAAAGCTCAATAGTAAGTAATGCAATATTTAAGTGTTAACATTATAAACTTTCTTATACAAGAAATCAAAATATACAATATTGTCATTGTTATTATTATATACACAGTGATTATTCATAAGTAGGGAAAGCGATTAAATTTTAAATGGCCTTTAATAATTAAAGTATCTTAACCAACTTTATATCCTGATTTAAATTGCATTTAGAATAGATAATAGTTTGATTTTTTTTTTGACTTATTAAATTTAATTACACAGATAACATTCAAGTCATACCGTTACCATCAGCTGCAGACGTTCGTGAGAATTTTGCGGGTTTAACGTCTACTGCCTCTGGATATGGAAAAACAAGCGATTGTAAGATATAAAAAAATGACTAATTAGAATATTCCTTAATAGCAAACCCAACACATGAAAATCTGAGTATTTTTTTTCACTTTTTATACTTCCAGCACAGACCTCTTTTCCGCCATCAACAACCTTGTATCATATCAACCTTAAGACTATTACAAATGCGGTATGTCAAGGAAGTTTTGAGGTTAAGTTGGATTCGAGTCACTTGTGTACGAGTGGAGCGTCCGGTGTCGGAACTTGCGATGGGGATTCAGGAGGACCTTTGACTGTCATGTGGAAAAATAAACGTATCTTGGTAGGTCATATTATTAATAATATTTATGTTTGAATTATTCTTTAATATTATTATTGCTTAGGTTGGGATAGTTTCCTTCGGCTTCGGGGACAACTGCGCAGCCTCCTACCCCTCAGTGTACACACGCGTTACTTCTTTCCTCACGTGGATACAAACACAGATGTGATGATTAGATTTTTGTAATATAAAAAGATAACACTTTCAGACACGAATAGGGGAGAAGCGAGATTAATAATATGATAATGAATAATAATAAGATTAATTAATAATTAAATGAAAGATTGATAATAGAGTTCTGCTCTCAGTTTCTTTCTTTCTTATTTAAATTAAAGTAAAATTATTGTTTGTTTGTGAATGCCTATAAATATTAGATTAATCTTCTTTTCAGCATTCTTCATTACTATAATATTATATATATACAACATATATTTATATTTATTTTAGCTATATATATATATAAATATATATATATATATATATATATATATATATATATATATATATATATGTATGTATATATACTACGCTACGCGAACAAAGTTGTAGACTATTTTTTATGCAAATAGATAGACAGTAAAACCAAAATATATTTAGTTCAATCAAAAGAAGTCAACAAGCATACTACTACATACTGTTATATACTATAATAGTATAATAATTAAGTACAATTATTATATATTGGGATTAAAAAAATATTGAAGGATAAAATAGTAATATTACTGAAAAAATTTAAATAAGGTAAAAATTTCGTGTCAAACGCCCAATGAAGCAAATTAAAAGGAATAATTTTCGGGCCAAATTGTAGTCATCAGTTGCGAAATAATTAATAAAGCAATTTTCGGTCAGAACAAGGCAAATAATTTTACTCACTAAATAAATTTATAATAGTCAAAGGCACCACCGGTGGCAATGTCTTTGTTACAGGAATTACATTGTTTTGAAAATAGAATATAAGTGTCTATTAAAATAAACAGACAGGAAACTATATTGACTTATAACTATTCTATTGACAAAATACAAACAACAATTTAATTTATAGTTTGTATCAACATTGAGAAAGTTGATAGATTTTTTAGGTGCTTTAATGAAAAGGAGTAGTGAAAATTTTCGTATTAAAAATACAGTTCTAAATGCACGTTCTTATTGCATTTGATTCTCAACTGAATTAAGAATGTTATATGTTAAAACAATTTTTACAATTTTATGTTGATATATATCGTATATTTAAAATATATTATACATTTTGCATATTAGCATGTTCTTAGAGTTGGCTTTTAAAGATATATTCTGATTTAGTTCACTTGGAAACAAAGGAATGCATTATTAGATAATAGAACACTGGTAATACTCGCAAGCGAACGAGCGATCAGAAATAACAGATTTACTTACTGATTATTATCCACTGAAAACCGCGAGCAAGTCGAGAATACCGAAATCACTTTTTCTAAAAACCATGCTCTAAATATATTTAACTTTTTATTTTTTAGATGGGATGCCTTAACGTGTCCACTATTGTGGTCGACTTTAGCCATGATCTAATCACAACTTTTCATTAACGGTCGTTCATAGATTAGATGGTCAGTACTAGCACCTTCTCCACAAATTATTTTTTTTTAAATAAGGATATTTTTAACTTAATGTGGTGCGTACCGATTAAGTTAATTCATATTTTAAATTGAATTACTTTAAGTGAAACAATCTATATTATTTGATGTATTATTTTTTATCGATATTAATGACAGAACCCAGTATAATGAAGTTAACATATTAATATTTTGTGAAAAATGTTTTTTTTTTTATCAATAAAAATTTTAATTATGTAGCCGTAATAATGAAATGAACCAATTTGTTTTTTTCGTATCCTATTAGATTCTACCGATTTTAATAAAATTAATAGGTATTTCTAAATAGAAAGATAAATAAAAATCTATTATTATTTATTATATATTATTGTTGCTAGTAGTAACAAAACCCAATATAATGAAGTTTATATATTATTATGCCGTTGAATGGATTATTTAAATTTTTACTTACTACATACATGATAGTCATGTTGTAAAAAATTATTAAACGCACAAATTTGTTGCCTCATTGCCTATTCTAATGAGTTCTAAAATATGTAGTTATTTTTATACTGTTAAATAAAAATTGATAAAATACTAATATTATTTCTTTCGTTCGTGAAAATCTAATCTTTCTTAAATCCTAGTAATTTGTGTTACTTAAGACCTTTATAAAATGTAGTACTCGTATAATTTAATTTAGACAAAGAATCTAGCAATTTTGCTTCAAAGAGACTTATCTCTTCAACAATCCTTAGATTGTTGCATTAAGAGTGTTTATAAACGGATCATGAACAAGCAGATATCGTTACGTATTTAGTACCATCCCTCGCAGTTAGAGAAGACCACTTATGTTATGTCAATATTAAAAAACTAATTAAAAATATAAAATATTACGTAAAACTTTTCTTTAGAGAGTTCAATTGAATTAACAATACACCTACATTTCATTAGTGTTATTAGGCAATATATATATTTAATTCTTTGTGCTGTTATTTATATTATTTTGGTCCGAATCTAGTAAATTTGTTATTGGATATTTATAAATATTTTTTATGATATGAACTCGCAGAGCCATCTTCATTCATCAAGAAGATTTATGTTTAATGATTATCAATGACACAGTAAACATACAAACTTATATTGCTACTATTTACTCAATATTATCTTCACATTCTTTGGTAGAGGATTTTCTTTTCACAGGCCGACAACGTTAGATCCGACCAACGCCTTTGTTACACTTTGTTATTTTTTTTATTACTTACCTGTGTGTAACTAAGTTTTTGGAAAAGACTATGGATGATATATCATACGTTAAAAATGCATAAGTACTTGATATACTACTTACTACATATGCTGTACTACTTATATAGTAGTTCTAAATTATGGTTGTGCGATTTTGTAATTAGTATATCTTTATAATTTAATACAGAAATGATAAAAAAATATAATAATCACCGATACATTTTAACAAAGTCGAATTAAAGTCTTATTTAATTATTTAAATAAGACCAATACCAATATACAATATTCATACCAGTGTCACCTTTACTTATTCATATCTCGAATTTAAGCTTAAAAATATGTAATACTATAATCATGAAGTAGCACAAACCGTGTAAGATACAACTTAAACATTGCAAAATTAGTAGTGTGTGAATATAAACCATTTTAGAAGAATTTATAGTTAGTTATATAAGTATTTAATATAATAATAGATATGTTCTTCTACATAAGTGGTTCAACGACAAAATGTACAATGTTGTATTTGTCACAAAAATAATAGTTTAAGAATTCGTAAATGATATGAGAGTGAATTTCTTTTAATATGCAATAGAATATAAAGCCTTAGCTTGATCTATGGTTTTATAAAAAAAGCTTTTGTACTATATAAAAAGAATTGAATATCGTTTCTAGAAACCATATTAAAAGTCAATCTATGGTGAAATAGTCTTCAACGTTTATATAAGAGAAAGATACTTTCATTTATAAAAGCTTTATTTCATCTTTCTTTGATTCTCACTTGTAACATAATTTTAGTTGCTACGAAATTATGAAGAAAAAAATTAAAACAAAATAAATATAATATGAAAAGATGTTGTAGAATTTGCCATTAAAATTCAATGTCTCAGAAGTTGTTTAATTAAATTTTCCATCAAACCATATGAATACTGTTGTCTTTACAACACAACAACAACAATGACACTTTTGTCGTCATATAAATTTTTAAAATTTCTTAGTGAAAAGTAACAAACATCCATATATTCATTCACACATTAAATATTATATAAAAGATAAATATTTTACTAGTGAAATATTTATCTTGCGTGATGGTGATGGTTGAACAACAACAATGACACTTTTGTCGTCATATAAATTTTTAAAATTTCTTAGTGAAAAGTAACAAACATCCATATATTCATTCACACATTAAATATTATATAAAAGATAAATATTTTACTAGTGAAATATATGTTTAGAATTAGTTTAATCAAAATTATTAAGAAGCGTCACAAGATGAAAGTTATTCTACTAACAAACATAAACTATTGAATGATATATTACATTCTATTTTTCTTCTTTATAGCTGTAATATGATGTATGAGTATTAGATAAAAAAAAAAACAAATATTGTTTTTATTAAAATAATTTGTATATTACTTTTTAACCAAATATCTTTATTTATTAAAGTACAGGATGCAAAGCCCTCACTTATCTAAACGGCTTCTATTGTCAGATTTTCACGTTTTTTGAAGATGCTTTTAAAGCTGGTGTTAGGGTATGAAGGGGCCTTATCTATCCGGAAAGTGTAGTCGGAAGGTATAAACGGGCTCTACCCGGTGACATACTGTGCCGGGTGAATAGGATTATAATGTCTTGATAATTTACATTTTTATCAGAGATGTATGTTGCTATTTGGTGGGCTTATATATGATGTGTGATTAATTTTTATATTAATAACTTCTAAAGATCCTCCGAGAACTTATTAACTTATTGTATTGTTTTATCACTATTCTTTGATTATTCAGAAATATTTTTTTGTTCTTGTAAAGTAAATATTATGCTTTGATAAAATTCTACGCCCTACAAATAGAGTCTTATTGAAGCACCTGATTGTAAAAAAGTCTTCAAATACAATTATATCTGATTGTAGAAACAAATTATTTGCAAATGTAATTAATTGCTTATCAAAATGTGTTCTTTCCAGTAGATTCCAATATATTATTCTTTTACTGTTACTATACTAGATTTGTATTTGTTCTTGGTATTATTAACAGATAACGACTTAACAGGCCTTGATTATTATAAAATAGTATCTCAGATTAAATATAAAAAAATAAAAGGATGAAACGATACGAAAATTTGACATTAGTTCCGAATTATTTTAAGTATTATACGTGAAGATAAAGTCAAATAAAGATTATAAATTTTGTTTTATTAATGTAAAAAGTAATAATCAATAATATCTCTGGCTACCCCGCAAGGGATATGGCGTGAAGCTAAATAAATATATAAATAATAAGTAATAATCCCCGCATTATTGAGGTACAAGGACCACTTACCCAATAATTGAGATTCCTTGAAGATTGTAGCAGTTCATACGGTAGATTTATTGAAATTTAAATTCTTACATTGTAAGCAGTCCTACATCAAATTGCACAAAAAAAATATTACATGCTAAAGTCACTGCCAATTTAAAAATAATTAAATCATAAAAATAATTATGAACCCTTTAAAGAAATTAAATGGCATTAAAACTTATAATTTATTTTGTAACAATATAATGTATGTAATTAATTAATTAATTAATATTTAACAGCTCAATGAATAGCATTTAATGAAACACGAAGTAATGTTAGCTATTTTAGCAAAATAGCCATTAGTTAAACCAATATGGCCACAGCGAGCGCACACAGCGCAATGCGACGAGCTCGCCGGAGCCCACATATATCATTCTGGATTTAAACTTTCATGTACACATCCAACTTACGTCACAGATTAAATAAAATATTGTTTTAATACTAGATGGATTTTGTCCTAGTGAATTCCTTTTTTTTCTTGTCTATGACAATGTATTCTTCCTGGTTACTATGTATCTATGAACAAAATTCCTTAGATATTTTTTTTTATTTTTGACGGAAAAATATTCAAATATTTTAACACACAAATTTTTATTTTTATAATATTAGTAGGATATTATTAAATTAAATTATATCGAGTATTTTTTGTTTTTCATTATCAGGACTAATGCTGTTGATTTGTTTCCACCTGAACGAAAGTGATCATTGTTGTTGCTTAAAATAAATACAGAATGTAATTTTATAACACTAAAATTAAAAAGCAATTGTTACATTCGGTTATGTTATTGAGGTCACGTATGCGGGAGAACGATAATTATGTTTAATGCCAGCGAAGATTGCAATTAAAATCAATTTATTTTATAAAACTATACTAATGAGATATAATTACTTAATACTAGAAAAATATTCCAGGTCAACAATTGACCCTTTAATGCTGTAGTGGCAGTAGTTTCTAGCTTGTTTCCCACCGATCGTTGCGACGCGGGCGGTGTCGTCTTCGTTTCACATGAAGTTGCTGCGTCAGTATTTTAATATTCTGCACATTTATCGTGGGAATTGACTTGGTCTTTAATATATGAATTTGTCCTGGCTATGCTTTCGCAACATAGTAAATATTGATTTAATATTAACTGCGAAGGTATTAAATATAAGATTTAAAGTTATTGGCTGTTACAGATTACTATTATACCACGAGCGTGATTACTATTATATTTCTAATTTTAATATTTTCCTTGTAGTGTAAAAGTTATAATTGCCTATGTTACATTTAATTTCATCAATTACAATTGATGCAATTAAATGTAACAGTGATATATCATTACATGACAGTTTTTAGGCCTCTTCACTGCTGGATGGTCAAATGTTGTGATCCAGTCCGGCAGTAACAAACGACTTTCGAGAACCCTTTGGTTACTTTTTTTCATGTCGTAAAGTACACAAAGAAAAAATCATAAATATCGATTAGAATTCAACCGAAAATATTTTCGTACTTGTATTTGTATTTACGAAACTTTCGAATAGTTATACAACAAGAAACCGACAAGAAACTCAATATTTTAAGATTTATTTTATTTACGCAGGCATAATGAGTTTAAAAAGAAACAATTATACAAGACATATACATAGGATGAACTTACCTCTACAAAGAGATCACCTCCAGCTACTTTTAGAGTATCGGAGAGAAGGTTTTAGAGGGCAGAGAAAGGTACATATATACTTTATAGTAATATGTAGATACATAATAAGAATACTATATAAAATATAATATATAAATATACATTTATATCTACATAAATTAAGAAGTACATATAACATGCACAAATCTAAATATATACATTATTATAATTTATACCTGTGACAGATAGCAGTGCTTTAATCTTCAACCAAGACGGAACTGCTGGATATTATTTGGTTTCGTAAGGGATACCATAACCACGCTGCTAGTACAGTTAAAAATTTGCAATAAATGATCGATTTATAAGAAGGAATGTCAAAAGATTTTACTTTAATAATGCATATGTATAGTAAGGTTCAATTTATTAATATAATATATTTATAATTATATAAAATATAATAAGACTAATTATTGAAATTCCACACTTAAGGGCATAGTAAAAAATTATCTTTACAAAAAGTAATCAAAATTATAAACATATAAAGAAATATTAGAAATAAAGAAAAGAAAACAAATCGTAAGACTGGATCGGTTTTTTATCTAATGACAGATCTCAGATAACATAACTATCAAGTGTAAATGTAATATTGTCAAATTAACATTAAAGTATGTTAATAAATATAAACTGAGAAATTTAAGTGCAGTCAATAAAATATTACCCAACTGAAAATTAAAAAAGAACTTGAAAATTGAAAATAGATAAAATTAAATAAATTAATTAATAACGGCGAGCACCATGAAATGTTTAAAAATATTAAGAAAAATACTGGATATTTATTTGTATAAAATAAATTCTAATCTATGTCATATAATGTAAAACAAAATAAAACTACTTAGTTGTCTTTTTGGGCACACGTAGGTATCTCGTCATATACTCCTGAGTGATATCAAGTGAAGAAAATTTAGCCAATAAAGCTTGCAGTTCATTCACTATCTTACACTTTTGAACTATTAAGTTACAACACCAGTATGTAATGTGAAAACAAATTAATAAGCCTTATTAATAAAATTTCAATTAACCAATAAAATAAATTGACTTAAACAAATTTACGTAATTATAAGGAAATACTTGGTATTGTTAAGTATAATCTACTTATCGATACCGACGACCTCCCGTCCCGCCTTAAGCTCCTATAATTATAAAAAGTTAGTGAGGAAATGCAATTATCCTCGTTTCTTGATTAATTTGCAGTTTAAATGAGTTCGCTTTCCAATTCAATACGTTTGCAATGTTGAGGTAATGTCACTTTCGAGAATACTTCCTTTTACCAAAATGTAATCACAATGAACAATGAGTGTTCAGTTTAAGTTTCGCACAAATTATGGAATATCTCAGATACCACGCAGGTTGTAGCGCTTCAAGCTGATTCAGGCTTTAATGATCTAACTTTGATATAGGGAGGGGAATATTTATGTTATATTTAATTAAGATTTACATAAATTTATCTAATATTCGAATTATTAAATTTGCTAATTAAGTTACATTTATACAATACCAAAAATTGCAATAATTAATAGTAAGCTTGCATAATAATGTACATAATATACTATAAAGTATTCGTATACAATTTGTTCTGTCCTTAATGTAATTATTTACATACATATAGACTGCAATCCACAATTATCTTAATTGATTAAGATATGATGTAAGAACCTCTGTTGAATTATAAGTAATGTTATTTTGTGCTACTATCATATCGATGTTCATATCCAGTAAAGATATATCATAATAAAGTGAGTGTTCTTATGAATACTTTTCAGTTAAATAGTATTTTCTAAACATTCATGGTCAAATATATAAACGTCAATTAAATACTATTTAAAATATATTAAGAATTAACATGTCATATCGTATAGTTTTTCTGACGGGCAAAAAAATATATTTTAAAGGATCAAACTCAGCTAATATTGTTAAGCGCCTTTAAATAAAAAAAATATAATGTGTGCTGTTTGTGAAAATCTAAGAAAATACTGAGTATACTCTCCCGTGTAAAATTTGAAAAGTTATTAATAATAGAGTAATAAAGAATTAAACTACAAATCAACTTGAAATATCAAGCAGTAATTTTCGCGAGGATTCATATAACGCCTTTACGAAATTTGGTATACCAATAGTTTCGTGGTACCCACTCAATGCCGGTAAATCAGTGTAGTTGCAAAACACCCACAAGTATTTATTTCATTGTAATTTATCATAATGTAACATTGGCTAATAAGAGTGCAGTTTAAAATTATAATTATAATGGAAATATTTCCTTATGTACAAAAATTTCCTTGATTCAATTAAAATTCACTAGAAATTAGTTATAAACTTAGGAACAAAGTTCCTAAAAATTTTCAGCACATTTCATAACTGTGGTCACGATTTGAGTGTTGCTCTTGTTACTATTTTTTAATTCATATCATATCATTCATTGAACAAATAAAATCCAAATCCAAATAAAAAACAAGAAATCATGTCATAAATAAATAGAACTTAAAATACAAAATCTATAATAAAAAGAATCTATCTTATACTACATTCTTCAGTGTATATACTCTTTAATATTCCAAATTTTATCTCAGTTTCAAAATATTACTAGAAATAAAAAAAAATCTTGTAACAAAATATTGCTGCATGTGGTATCTTTGACCGTTTGAAAATAATTTGAAAATAATTATAGTAAAAAGTATCTTAGATTAAGATTTAACAGTCTGTCTGATATTTTCTAAAACACTTGTAATAGCTTGTAAAATTTCAATTCTTAAATATTGAGTTAATTTATTGAAAGGAAATTATATTTTAAAATTCCAATAATGAGTCACGGCCCTCCGTTATCATAACTCAAGTAAAGGAATTTAAATAAAGATTAAAGAAAAACACGCTAAAATTCCTGTATTCAATAAAAGCATTTAAAGAAATCATTTAGGCGGAAAATTAATCAAGAAACGAGGATAATTGCATTTGCGAACAAATTTTACACAATTAAAGACACGCCTATAATTGGTATACCTCCGACAAATAGATTTTAGTAATAAAAAGCATCTCCATATATTTCTATCTTTACTTACCTTTTTTAATTTTTGTAGTAATGGTAAATATATAAGTAGTTTTAACCTATCAGTATTTAAACTCAGTTTAATATCTAACATAGTATAATATGTGAATAGACAAAATGTGATCGTTATTGTTATTTTTTTCCGATTTATGATATTGGGTGAGATTTAAATAAATATATAATTTTAATATATTTATAAATATATATATATATATATATATATATATATATATATATATATAACATCGACTTTAAATACATATATATTCTTAAAACCTATATAGCTTCTTTTATTATAATATTTATCTCATTAGATACATAAGATAAACACTTAAAGTATGTATACAATTATGTTAGGTACGGAGGTAAGTAAAGATCAGATATAATAATTATATTTAATATTATGACTAAAATGGAAGCTATTTAGATAGCTTAAATTCTAGTTACGTACATAATGTACGTAATAAGATAAACAACGGACAAGATTTCTTATTTTAAAGTTCAAATTTAAATATAGTTTATATTAAGAAAAGCAATATTTGTTAGCTTTATAGCATTGTTTTACGTTTTTCCTAAATAAAAACATACAAAGCATATAAAAGCATAATGTTTTTTGTTGTATAGCTTAGCTTAGCTTAGTATTAGCTGTAGCTAATTCTGTATTGTCTTAGATTTGCTTATAATTTAGCGAAAAATCTATGTAACTTTAGATGTTGCATTAAGGTTGTGGTTGATAAAATAATGTTTTTGAATAGTTTATGAATATACCTAGGATTATGAGATCGCTTACAGGATGACATGGGCAAGCGGTTTCTATAAACTATTTATTTTCTTACTTACAACCATTTAAATATTTACGTATAGTTGTAAAATATTTACTCTCAAAAGGACGAAACCTTGAGAATATTAAATTACAATCAATCTCTTTTGTGAAAACATCGCGATTGCACATATTATTTCCATAAGGGCGACTGATTGCTTTTAAAATTTTAGGAATTCAAATAAATTTGTTTTTACGTGTACTATTTCAGTCAACTAAGAATAAAATGAAGTATGAAATATAAAACAATACTGAATCAAACTTTCAGAAAATATCAACATTTACCGATACTCTTAGTTTTAAATCTAACAAAAACTACAAACATTCTCAAACATCCGGAACGATCTTGTAATAGAGATATTTATATAAACCTCTGAAACAGCGTTCAGTTTAGCGATAGTTTTTTTAACTTATCTCAAAAAAAATACAGTAGAATAAAGTCAATTTTACGTTCAGTTAAAAACTACACAGGTTTGTAACTTCCTTATTTTTCACAACTTCTGAAATTTGTTGCTTTTAATTAATTTAATATAAATAATTAGATTAGTTAAAATACGCATGTCAGATATTAATACTATAGAATACACTGACAATATGTTGTCAAATGAATCTGTAGCAGTATGCTGCTACAGATTCATTCTAATTAAGTTGTTGGATATTATATCTCACAACTACATACAAACATCAATACCATCATCAAACAACAGAACGTCAGAGACAATTTATTTAATATATCTTAATTAAATAAAATTGACTCTGATTATTATTTTATTTTGAATATTATATTTTATTTAGATTATTTTATTTTGAATAATATTATAACGTAAATATATGTTGAAGCTGGTTTATTACATTTTACTCTTCTTCATCAGGAAGGAGTTACATAGGACAAAGTTTATTTTCAAATAACTAATAAACCACATCAATAACACTTATCAAACAAATAGCCATGTAAGGTTAAATTTTAATATACTGATAGATACGATATGGCATAAATGTGAGAAAATATTATATTATTGTAAAAATATCATAATTGTGAAATAATATATATTATTTTCTAAATATGACTGAACTTAAAATAGATATGGAATGACTAGCATCATTTTATATTAATAATTTATGGATTCCGACAGGACTCGAACCTGGCGACCTCTGACTAACAAACATATCTATTAGGCTTCTTTAGAAAATCTTAACCAATATACTAACTTTTAAAAAAAGCGCAGCGCTGTTCCAATGTTTTTTTCTCTGTTCATTTAAAAAATAACGAATGTAAAATATATTATAGGCTTCTTCTTTATATTTGAAATTGGGTAGGTCATACATTTCTTTGACCATCGTTGTATGTATCAATTTTGATTTATATCAACTCGTTCACTTAACAACTTAATTCAACGACGACTCTGATGATATGTTTCTTTATTTTGATTATTGAATTTTGACCATTAAGGTTCTGTAGAAGTCTTAATTGAAATACAAAATAAAGTAAATTGTGTACAATATATATATATTTATATATTACATTTAACTAAATTATAATAGTTCTTAATTTTTAAAATCTGGTTAATAATAATAACTTACTTCAAGTATGCATCAATTTGCTAAATATATTGGAAAATATATGCATGAATTTGTTAAATATATTGGAAAATATATGCATGAATTTGCTAAATATATTGGAAAATATATGCATGAATTTGTTAAATATATTGGAAAATATA
Source organism: Melinaea menophilus ssp. n. AW-2005 (assembly GCA_918358695.1). NCBI lineage: Eukaryota > Metazoa > Arthropoda > Insecta > Lepidoptera > Nymphalidae > Melinaea > Melinaea menophilus. Next base: position 19,101,747 of record OU911048.1, read on the forward strand.
TGCATGAATTTGTTAAATATATTGGAAAATATATGCATGAATTTGTTAAATATATTGGAAAATATATGCATGAATTTGATAAATATATTGGAAAATATATGCATGAATTTGCTAAATATATTGGAAAATATATGCATAAATTTGCTAAATAAGTTGGAAAATATATGCATCAATTTGCTATATATATATTCGCACCAGTACGAAGATTAAATCTTCGAGTATCTTCTTACTATATGGTAAAGATTTTTAACACATAATGTTAGTTAAAACTAAAAAAAAATGATTTTCATAATATGTTTATCTCAAGTAAAACAGGTACAAATATTAATTATTTTATTAAAATAATTGAGTAATTCGGCAACTCGTTGACATGTTTTTTAAATAGTAAATTATTTTGCTACTTTCTTTTGGTATTAGGTTTTGGAATATGTCACCTCGTCGAAATAAAAAGAGTTAACAATAACTAAAATTTATTTCTCATCTTAACTTTAAATGGTCGAAACTACGCGAAATTCAAGGTAAAAAAAATGGTGCAGCTCGAGAGTTGCAATGTTTAGACAGTGCGTTGCATTTTAAATTGTAATATGAATTAAGGAAACTTTGTGTTGATAACTTAGTATAATATAACAAATTACATATTTTTTTCCCCAACGCGTTGTCCTTAATCCCTTTAAAGTAAGATAAAATACAATAAATTACAATACAACAAGATTAAAGGTCACATGCATCTATGCAATGCAATGCAATCTATCTACGACTAGAAAAGATTCAGAAAGTAATATAACACGACAATTACCCTCCAACCGACAAGCTTCTCTCTTCTTTCTCTGGAATCTTTGCTACCTGAAATGTTCTCGTTTCGAATCATGTGAGTCTAAGTTCGCGGTATGAGTATCTTATATGAAAATTAATTAGTGTAACATAGCCAACAAATTTATAAATAACATACATTATTATAATTTTTTCTTTATATTTATAGGATACTTTAATACAAAGTAATGCAATGAAAAATCTGAATACTCAATTTAATTCAAAAATATTTAATATAGAAAAATGGCAACTTCAAAAACAAAATGTTTTTCCTTGTCCTTATTTGCATAACCCTATTGGCGAAAGGCATTCCGCATGCAGCGAGCGAAGATTTGCTTTGAAAGTATGAGAAAATATTGCTCATACATACGAGTATCATGCGTCCTACCAACTGCAACATGATATACGAAATAAAGCTAATATTGGTTGTATCTGCTTTCAATGTCACAATTTAAAGCTTTTCTACGACATTTGTGTTATTCATTGCAATAGAAATAAAATGTGTTGTAAATAAATAATGTATTATTAAAGAAAATGTCGTATATCCAAAACAATGTAATTATTTTGGTAATGTTTTGACTTACATCCATTACTAGTCAAATACCAAATAAATCTTCTGCTAAAGAAATCCTTAACTACAATTTGTCTACTAAAACTTTGTGATATTCCGACCAACGTAAAGTTGAACTCGGTATATGCGAACTCATCATTTGGAAATTCTTACCAAGAGATTATTATCTGTTCAAAGTAAGTTTTCAAAGCACACACTATATCTGTAACTTATAAATCTAAGTGCATGAAATCAACCCCAGATGCTACATTTAACTTTAAGTAGTGGTTCGGAACATTTATTATTATTTAATGATGTCACGTTCACCATTGCACAAATATTTGTAGTGATATCAAACACGAACAATATCATTTTATTATACTTTAGAAGTGATAAACAAATGTCTCAATAAGACATTTGTTTATCACTTTAAACGGTCGGTCGGTCGATAATCGGTTAAGGTTAGATTAGGTAAAGTTAGGTTAGGTCAGAAATTACACTGTTGCCAATTACAACAGTTTGCACTGCTCTATTGGGAGTTGGTGGCCGCTCACGTGATTTCCGTGGCGCTTCCCTATACGGCGAGCAGTTGACCGTTTGTTTTTGTAACAAAAAATAGCAGCATCCTCTATGCTGCCGGTTGCCACACATAACCACGCCCACTTTCCCCTGGGTGACGTGTGTTTGTATAAAAAAAAGGTTAAAAAGAATAAAAAAAGATAACAAATTAAGAAAATAATTTGATTAATAATAAGGTTGATTATTTTATTTTTCAAATTGTGCCCTGTATACAGCGTTATGTACTTTATAATTTCATTAAATTATGCTTGAATGGATGTGTATAATAAAAATATGATTAATATGAATTATATATGTGTCTGTATCCACGTGAGAATGGAAATAACTCGTGTGTAGACTAACAGGTAGCCGGCCAGCGTAGCTTTCGCCGAAATCGAAAGAGGCTAAGTAACCCAACCTAAGTAATATAGATTAAAACAAATGTATTTAAAATTGAAAAAATACTCAATATACGCTTATTTAAATGTCCCCATAAGATATCCCCATTACAATTTCCGACCCTGATACCTCCAAAAAGATTCGAATATAACTTTACGATAAATGTATCTTTATATGCAGCATTCCTGGGTATTTTCAGTATTATAATCATGTAATGGAATTGTGAAAGGAAAAATTCTCGAAGCTGAAATTTCATATATATTTATCTGATCTTTGTCACTAATATTATGAACATTCTATAGTCTATGGAACAAAATAGTAATACTAAAAGACAAGCTTGCTATAGCAACGTAGGACTTCTATGCTCACGACTTTACCCTGGTTAAAATATTTTATTAAAAATTATCCAATCAAAATAATATATACTCGTATTAAGTATGTCATATAATAAATGTATTTTTAAATAAGGTACTAGCGGGAATACTTAGAACTGCTTGTAATAAGAGTTATTTAGATTTAATATTTTATTGAAGAGCAACGTTGTGTAAAACATTGATTCAATTCATGTCGAGCACTCTGTTAGACACAAACATAAAAATGATTTTTTGTTTATTAATACGTATAAAATTTATCATATTTTGCAAAAATTTTCTATAATTTTGGTTACTTAACCAGTGATAATAATTATTACAGATAGTTATTCAAGATATTAACTTACTCATATGTGTTGTATATAATTTCAAGCACATACAGATGAAGAGAGATTAAATGTTTACATTAAATAACGTTATACTTAATGTTATATCAATATTATTAATATTACTCGGTACAATAATTGTCAATGTTATGTGCCACTATAACGTACTAAATATCTTGCTCGACTGAGATTTGAAATATATTACTGTACTATGTACAAACAAAGAAGTATAGTAAAGTTATTTGATACTTATCAGTTGCAAAATAATAAAAATTTCATAAAATATTCCTTTATAAACACATTTTAGTTTTGACTATTTAATGTAACCGTTTACAGGAAACAGAATAAGTCTGTAGATTAATAGATCTACATTTATTTAAGCAACGTCGCGGTAACATTTTCTGTTTACGCAGACTAAGCTTTAAGACGATTTTAATCCATTTCATTGATTCCTTCAACTCCCGATATTAATGATAATAAATCATGGGGTTTTATATTCAGTAAATACGTTTAAGAAAACCTTCTATATATTATCTTGGCTTTTCTTTGTAATTTTATTTTGTAATGTTGATCATACTTATAAGGAGGATATATATATATTTATATATATATGTACTCGAAGAAATTTAAATTTAAATTTGTACTAATTTGTTTTTGTTTTTGTGATTTACAAAAGTAATACCGAAAATAAAATTTTAAGGAGTTTTCCCTAGTACCCATTTTACATCCTACCATACCTCGGGCAGGCTTATTCAGACCATTTAAAAACTGTAGTATTTAAAAACATAACCTTGTAGTAGTGTTTCAATATTAACATTTTATGTAATATTTCGTTCGGTGCAACGTGAAAATATTAATTTAATGTGTCTAAAAAGTTTGATGTATGGTTTTATAAGGAAAAAATGTTTGTAATATTTAAAAAGATTTGAAAAGCATTCCCAGGAACCGATTTGAACCGATTTGGTGAAGTAGTCTTTCTATCAACATGGGATAGTTTTGTTTGCTGATGATACTTCTATTACTTTAATAATTAATAGACAGCAATCAGTAATTGACGATGTAACCAATGCTCTCTCTAATGGTGTACAAAGGTTTACCGATAATCTCTTACTTAATGAAAAAACACAAGTTTAAATATACCTTACCCAATGTGAAAAAAGTCAAAACCAATATACAATAAAATAATGAGGAACTGGATTTAGTGAATATTTCTGTCTTTTTGGGCATTACCTTAGATACCAAATTGCAATGTTGTGCTCATATCTGTGATTTGTCAAACAGATTTAGTTCTGCCATGTACGCAGTTCAAGGAATAAGCCGGTTAACAAAAGTTGAAACAGCTAAAATAATTTACTTTAGCTACTTATATAGTGCCATGTCATATGGCATACCATTATGGGGTAATGCATCAGATATGGATACTATCTTTGTATTCCAGAAGAGAGCTGTTCGAGCAATCTACAACATGAGGCGTTGTATTTATGAATACAATCTTAAATAAAATCCGTGCCCACAGGGGGACACGCGTGGGTAGACCTCGTGTGTAACTCATTTAAAATATAACTCACTACCTAAGAATAATACATGATGCCGTTGTTTACATCAAAAATTTTCAAGCAAAAAGCGGTTTTAATTTTTTTTCTCGGAAAAGGTATCTTTTTTGGAAATACTTTTAATACTTAAATTTAGAGTAAAAAATAACCTTTCTATTAGAAATATTTGCGAGGAGGAAATGTTTACCAGAAAAAAGTTGCCGTGGTTTTATCTACCTAAAATTTACAAGCTAAAGTGGTTTTAATTTTTTTTCTCGGAAACGGTACCTTTAACGGAAAAACTTTTGGTACCTAAACGTAGAGTAAAAAATAACCTTTCTATTAAAAATACTTGTGATGCAAGAATGTTTACCAGAAAAAAGTTATGATTTTTTTTCCAAAAATTTTCGGTTTTTTTACCCCCACCCCTAAGTTATTGAAGTTAGGTTTTTGGTTTATCTACATTAGTTATAGGTATTTATCAAATACATCATATAATATGAACGCGATTGATTTCCTTTGTATAGGGACAAAGTTATTGTCAAAAAACTGAAATCAGAAAAAGTGAGGCCCTAGCGCCCCCTGTGAACGGATTTCTCTGGTTAACGAACTTGACCTTTATTTTTGGATGGTTGATTTTTGTGCAAAGTTTGAAAGCGATCCGAGCGAAACTGCGGCCGCTATCGTGCTGACAAAAGTCGAATCTGGACGCACGCACGCATATATATATATATATATATATATATATATAAACTTTTTGACCAATGGTCATTTCGGACTCAGGCGGTCATAAGAAGACCTCCTGTGAAGAAATTTTTCCAAAATTCGAAAGTAGGGGACAAATGAATGGGCAGACCGAATTCTTCGAGGTCTACCCAAAAATCCGTGCCCGCAGGGGGACACGCGTGGGTAGACCTCGTGTGTAACTCGTTTAAAATATAACTCACTACCTAAGAATAACACATGATGCCGTTGTTTACATCAAAAATTTTCAAGCAAAAAGCGGTTTTTATTTTTTTTCTCGGAAAAGATATCTTTTTTGGAAATACTTTTGATACTTAAATTTAGTGTAAAAAATAACCTTTCTATTAAAAATATTTGCGAGGAGGGAATGTTTACCAGAAAAAAGTGTCCGCGGTTTTACCTACCTTAAATATTCAAGCTAAAAGTGGTTTTTATTTTTTTTCTCGGAAACGGTACCTTCTACGAAAAAACTTTTGGTACCTAAATTTAGACTAAAAAATAACCTTTCTATTAAAAATACTTGTGATGTAAGAATGTTTTCCAGAAAAAGTTATGAATTTTTTTCCAACAATTTTCGGTTTTTTTACCCCCACCCCTACGTTATTGAAGTTAGGTTTTCGGTTTATTTACATTAGTTATAGGTATTCATCAAAGACATCATGTAGTATGAACGTGATTGATCTACTTTGTATAGGGAAAAAGCTATGGTGGTCGAAAAACTGAAATCAGAAATGTGAGGCCCTAGCGCCCCCTGTGGCCGGATTTCTCTGATTAACGAACTTGACCTTAAATTTTAGATGGTTGATTTTTGTGCAAAGTTTGAAAGCAATCCGAGCGAAACTGCGGCCGCTATCGTGCTGACAAAGTCGAATCTGGACGCACGCACGCATATATATATATATATATATATATAAACATTTTGACCAATGGTCATTTCGGACTCAGAGGGTCATAAGAAGACCTCCTGTGAAGAAAGTCGGGTAGAAATGAATGGGCAGACCGAATTCTTCGAGGTCTACCCAAAATGCTGAATAGAAGATTTTTTGTCCTTTTTATACATTCACACACAAACACACTGTCTGTTTTTTAACTTTAGTTTAACTGATAAGAAAAGAAGTTAAGAAAACAAAACTCAAATCCACATTTTATTAATAATATATTGTAAAATGTTTATAACCTTATATCAAATCATCATATTTTTAATTTCGCAGTCTTCTATTCGATCTGATGTCTGCCGCCGAGTTTAATCAACGCACATCACGTCGCAGCCTTCAATATCATCAGTATCACCTGGATGCGTGGTGATGTTCTACTGTGCGATTTTTAAGGACCTTTCTTCATTTATCACTACAATGTGGAACGAGCTCTCTTCGTTGGTATTTCCAGATGGATACGACATGGGTACCTTCAAAAAAGGCCTATACACCTTCAAAGTCAGATGAACTCTTGTGAATCCTCCTCAAAGATATCATCATATTATCTATATTGAATCAATTTTAGCTGTAAGTATCGCTTTCAATTTATTTGAGGTATTTACTGTGACTTAAAAGATTTCTGATAAGGATTCAATGTGTTTTAGAAGCAAACCATGAGTTGATATCCTAAAGGAAAGCTACGAATTTTTTATTCTGTGTAATATGAAAAAAGTGTTACAATTGTCCACAGTTCTAGCGACTACGCTAATATCCTTTTAAATTTACAATATCAGCACCTAATTAATTTACATTATTTATAACAACAGCTCTATATTTTATACTTTTGTATATTTACAGTGAAATAAATAGTCATTATTTGATCCAATGTTAAAATGAAAACAAATTAATAATTAATTCTGGACCAATTAACAGTTATGAAATAATAATAACAAATTATTAAAACAATAATATTGTAGCAAAAGCTTTCCGTAAGGTGGTCTCTTTGATTGTTTAAAATCATTGTACAATAACGATTGAGTGTTTTGATTTTGCTTTGACCGAAAATTGCTTTGTACATAAAATCTATCAAACCACAGTTAATGAAAGTAACAATCTGGGCAATTTTAATTAGCTTCATTGAGCTTTTGACACGAAAATTGTATCTTATAATATTTAAAGGAACATAATTTATTAAAGCGTTAAATTATTAGTATTTTCATTCCAATAACTAGGTATATACATATCAGGTACAGAAAACTTCGTTACTTATAGATAAAAAAATAATTTTAAGAAAAAATCATTAATTAATATGTGGTAAAAGAGAAAATTTGGCATCATCCATGGTGTTGGATTTTGTGAATGATCATTATATAATAAGAAACGTAAAAATTTATTTGTATTTTGATTTAAAAAACTTGTAAGCAACAACAATTTAAATAAATGTACGAAATCAAAATGTAATATATATGTCTTCGCTCGATAGCCATATTTTTTTATCATAGGGAAATGAGACGCCTCCTAAAATATAGTGAAACATTTGAAATAATACTCCTGTTTTATATTTGACATGGATCAGTAATTATGAATAGGGAGTCACATAGAAGGTACGAGTATAGTCCTGATAAAAATATAGCACACTTTTTACTCCTTCCATTTTCACATAATCAAGAAAAACTTAAAAGATCTATATATATTTGGACGTTTTCCATGTCGCGAAATCATAAATATATTCCTTATTTAATATTCATTAATTGGGTTATTGAAAGTATTGTCTTCAGTTAAGTATTGTCTACTAAGCGTATATAAAGATTTTATTTCAATCAACGTAAATATAAAAAAATATATGAATAAAAACCTCTTTATTGTTTTATATGATAAATAATGAACCGGGATAATAAAACTATAGTTTTCAGTCTTATGATGTTTATTCCAATTGAAATAACAAAATACCGGTTGGTCGGAGCGGGTATTATTCAGTAACATTTCTATAAGCTAAGTATGAGCTATAAGCTCTTGTTAAGGACGGCAATGATAATAAGTAACGATTTTGACGATTAATTTCTACTTTCAAATCAAAACGACCCAAAGTAGACTTGTTAATTCGTATAAGTAATTTTGTTTCTAACTCTGCTTTTGGCAAAAAGAAAATGAGATAAAAGATAAAATTTTAATTTAAATTTTTCAAATTCAAAATGTATTTTATTGGATAAAACAATTAACAAAGCTTTATGTTTTTTTTTGTTCTATCGGCTTTTAATTATAACATCAATGGAAATCGCAATTTGGTTCTCGGAAGGTTCTGAAGAACTTCATTATGTCTTGTTTAGTCGGTAATAATGAATTCATACCCTCTTGGTTAAAGAAAAGAAATACTGCTTATAAATGATATTCAGCAAATATTATTAAAAAAAAAATAACCAAATAACTGGTATTTCTAAAGCAGGTTTAATTTGTCAAGCCCATAAAACTTATAATAATACATAAAACCAATATTAGTAAACTATTTTATTAAATATTATATTTGAAGGGATCCATTTTCAACGACTTATATAAATGTAATAACTATAACTTATTTTTTGTTAAAACAATGTAAGCAAATTTCTAGCACATTGCAAATAACCTGTGGGCTGATTCTTTATAGATACCCCGTCGGTCAAAAAATTTATTGCTAATTAGAGGGAAGGGTATATGAGTATAACAGATATTATATGTATGTAGCATAGAAAAAGGTACAATGTTTAAAACTACAAAATCTATTAATTGAAATCTTAAACAATAGCATACGAGTCGGAATTTAAAAGAAAACTTCTCAGCAACTTAAAACGATAACGAACAAAGTAATAACATGCTTCATTTTTGGTCCACCGATAAGAAAGTGACCGATTTTCTCCATAAACTACTGTTGGTAACTGTTTCAAAAAAATTTTACCATTGAAAGTGGAATTAATATGAATTAACATGGAACCAAACTTCAATTGGGGTTATTTATGATTTTAACTAGAGATTTCTAAATCTAGAATTTTAAACTGGCTCTACTTTTCTATAGATAATCATTCATTAAATTTTCATGAATGATTTTATGATTTTAAGTGATAAGTTTTAACATTTTGTCAGAAATCAAGAAAAAAAACTTGAATTTACTTTAAATTAAACTTTAACCTTGAATAACTTTTGAAGGAGTGAATTTGTCGAAAAATGATAAGAAACCTTTTTTGTAGAGCAACAAATTTTCTATAAAAATAAATATCGCTCATCTCGGCATTTTGCTTCTAGACCGAAATATAAAATTCCAAAGTTTAAATTTTTTTTTTCCAATGTTATTTCAATGGGAAATAGAAATCTGCGATGAGCGACCTCTAAATATTAGTATTAAGAGCTCTCCTTTTAACAGGCATCTTTCTACACCTCCTCGAAGGTATAAATGAAATTGTTTCAAAAAAAAAAAAAATTGTCACTTTTTTTGAACCAGTCTAATATATATATATATACAATATTTGTAATAAATGCATGAAGTTGAAAAAATAATTTTACTCTGATATAACAAAATGAAACGGTTTCGTTTGTCTGACTGTTTGTTTATACTAGGTGTTTCACAAGAATCCACGCGCATTTACTGTAAAATTTAAATAAAATCGGAACTACTAATCATATCTGAGAGGACACTGCGTCGTTATAACATTATCATATACTGCAAAGCATGATTTCTATACTTTTGTTTTTATTGTAATATTTTTTATTATATTAGTTTAAAGAGTCTTATTATGGTGTTCAAATGTAAGTTATTTTCTTAAAATTACATTTTGTGATAAAAAGGAAACAAAAATCACATTCTTCAGCTTATAATATTAATAGAGAAAAACTTATTATATTTAGCAAATGCATTCTGTATTCAGGGAGTATAAAAAAATAAGAAAATTATCTTATATACCATTATACCAGACTGCATATCTTTTTTATTATTATATGGTATATAATCAAATTTTCTTTTCGAGCTTAAAAATATATTTTCATGAAAATGTATATTTTGTTGTTTATCAGCACAAAAAAAATAAAAAAAATTTGTTTACATTAAGCGAAAATTGTGTGTGGTAATAAAAAAATATCTAATACCTTGTTTAAATAAAATACCATGCATTTTATGGCTTTTATTCTGTAAACTAAACTACAAAATAATGAATTATATTTAAAATTATGTTCAGTCCTCATTTATATCGGATATGAAATATATTTAAGTAGATTTTGGGACAGGATAAAGTTGTTGTATTCCCTTGGAGATAGCAAAATTTTATAAAAACAATGATATAGTCTTTATAAAATAGTTTATAGTATTTAAGTTCATTTCTATGTATTATTATTAGTGTGCAAACTATACTACTACTAATATAAAAAAATATTAGTCATTAAAAAGGTGATAATTCTTGCTAGATGTTTAATCATTATTTTATTTGGTATTTTTAAAACTAATAGTTAATACAATCCTCTAATTAAAATTGTTTTAGTCTCGTATAAACATAACAGTTACCAGACAGTACAGATCTTTGACCGTCTGCTCCGGATGTGGGACAATATTGTCAGATTTTTGTTAGATTTTTTAACAAGCGATAGCATAAACGTCGAAATGTCTTTAAACTTTCACAGTGCATGTTTATATTTACATTTCATTTTTAGAAATTAATTTTTTTTTTTTTTCAATAAATGTATAATGTAATAGCAACTAAAGTTCTGATATTTTATTATTGCAATATATGCCCATGTAAAATAAAAAACGTTGACTCTGAATAACTATCTAAATAACGTTATAAATAATAGATGTAAATGATTAAAATTGTAATTTTATGGTGTGAAAACTATGACATATATATTTATATATAAAAAAGGCAAATTTTAAAAGAAAAATAAAATTGATATTGCTGTGAGAGCGGATAAATAAGGATCTTGTGAGAGTTTACTTTTGAAAATTGCCAAAAAAATTTCATAAGGCAATACTGCGTCCTTAAGTGGAAAGCTAAACGTTAAGATGCTAAGATATTGAGATATAATAGTTTAAAGCTGCATGTTGTAAAGCTTGTTGCAAAGCTGCATGTTGTAAAGTGTACATTAAGAGTTTATGACATCTCTTTTACATACATACGTTTCTCTGTACTCTCTTGAGACAAGGTCAATGATCTTTATTTCAAATTGCACGGTTTCAAAGAGTAGATCCATGGAGAAGCACTGGCAAGAAACTCGTTGATTATCTTTTCACTTATTAATTTATAATTTTTTTTTTTACTGTGGAGATATTTCCAGATATAAAGGATATTAATACTTTCACATATGCTTAAGGATTTTGATATGTACTCACCTCATTTAAGTTTTCATTTTAATTAGTGTCTGTTCAAAACATAAGTGTTATAATACACACTATTCACCATGGACCATTTATGATGACGTTTGTGTTGGAAATCGTAATGTTGCTTTTCAAAAACGATAAAGTCAGACGTGGCAAAACTAGAAATATCTGAGGGCCACTATTTACAATAAAGAAGTAAATATACAGATAACATATGATACATGAACATATGATAGTTATATCTACTATACACCAAACATTTATATCAAAGACTGGCATTTTACTCAACTTTAAATTACGTCTAAATAAACAAAAGCATAATTGTGCTACACAGCTTTATAAAAGAACAATTTAATTCCGCCTTTCTTTTTAATATTAACGGATGTTCCATTGTCTAAGTATCTTTGTTTCCAGTTGCGTCGTTTCTAAACCTCGTTCCTGTGAACGAAAGCCTGTACTCGCCGATGAAACTCAAAGCAGCACTTTATGACCACTCATTTACAATTTTCTGCTATTTTTTTGTTTTCTGAAATTTTATTTGCGCATAAATAATTGCACTTTAAATACTAAATAGAAGAACTTTTTAATATTTATAGCACTTTCAGTCTTAATAATACGGATCCTAAACAGAGTTTAAGCTACTATTTTCTTTGATATACCGTATACCCGTTTCTTCTATATTCTATGTATTCGTTGCTTCTTGTTAACATTTTGAGAATTCAATTCTATATTCTATATATTAGTATTTATAATGATTTACTCAATGCTGTTAAGTCTAATTTATAATTATATATATTTATTTTTAAACTATTTGTCGATGCCAACGGCCTCTCTTTCCGCCTTTAGTTCCTCTAAATGTAAGAACTTTATTCGAAAATATATTTTTTTTTAGATTTTTGGTTATAATGTTTTTTTTTAGAAATTTAATATGCTTCGACGATAAAGAGTTAACGCATTTTTCACGAACATTTTTTTTGCCGAAACGGTAATAATTTCATTGTTCAGTTTAAGATTCTTCAAGCACTAATTGTAGAATATCTAAAATTCCTCGGAGGTTGTAGCGCTTCGAGCTAATTCAGGTTCTATGATCTAACTTTGTTATAGGGAATATTACATTATTTATATAATAATTATATTAAAATAGGAAACATTTTTATATAATCGTTCTAATAAAGATTTCTATAAGCTTATCTCTTATTTAAATTATTAAATAAACAAAATATACAAAAAATAAATATATAATAATGAGTAACGACGTAAGTTATAACTTGGGTAAAAGATTTATAATAAAGATTAAAGAAAAACATTTCAAAATTACTTATTTTTAAATCAAAGTATTTATTACAAAAAACAATGTTTAAAGAGCAAATTAAGCAAGAATCTAGGAGAATAACATTTGCTAACAAACTTTACGCAAATAAAGAAATACATATAATGGATAAACACAAAGGAATTAGGCATTTTAATAATAATAAAGCATTTTCATAAATTTCCAGCTCTACTTATCTTTTCCAATGTTTGGAATGCAGGTTTTTATATCTTTTAAAATTAAAAAATATTTTGCAGAAGAGGAAATTCAATAAAATTTACTTTAAATACATTTACATTCTCATTAAATAGTGCGTCTTTTATTAAAATATTTTCTTAACAGATACACAAAATGAATACTCAAAGTATGTATTAGGCACGGAAGTAATAATTCCACGTACCGGCTCGTCATTGCTTCAGTCTAGACTAGACTAGATAAGCTCCATTAATCCAGCAATGCCCGTTTTCTGGGCAGAAATTTGACCACAATACAAGCTATTTAGATAGGTAAGAGCATAGTTGTATTTTGTACTTAATAGAATAAATAAATGTTATTTTTTGTTTAAAATTATAATATACATTTTTTTAAAGAAATTCAATATTTGTTTGTTTGGTCAAACCGAATAATTGTTGATAATTCTTAAGTTTTAAGGAGAATTTTGGCACGTTTTTGGAATTTTGTAAGAAAATATTGATAATGAAGTTAAATAGACAAAATACTTTAGAGGAATATACTGTAATGGTAAAAATTATAACAATGTTTATACTTTAGAATAACGATTAAATCACCGTGTTTCACTTTATAATTAATACAAACAAACTATTAAAAATAATTGAACATTGAAATCGCTTTTATTGTAATTATTTGTAAAATGTAGATAGGTATTCCAAAATATTTATAATTAGTTATTTTTTTATATATTGTCTACTATTTTAAATTAATAAAAATAATATTACTTTATTTTCTATCAGCAGTTTTGTTGACACTACTTTTTCTCTACATATATTCGTAGAGTGGGAAACGAGGATCCGTTTAACTGATGATTAACTTTTTTGGTAATCGAGAACAATGAGATAAAGAAAAATGTTTCACTCTTCCCGTATTGATGATTACAAGGATTAGAAAACAAGAAAATAAATCTATTAGAGTGAGGCATACGGCATATAGAGTAAGGACTTAAACGTTAATATACACAATAAGCTACAAGCTACACAATACCTAAAAATAGCTTCACGTACGTTGCTTTGAGTGTGACGAGAGAACGCGATAGAAGAATGAGACGGCTGTTAACAAAGATGCTCAGACAATGGAATATTCTGTAATGATAATAACAAAAATGTCAAGAAGGTCATATTTCATAAAGCGCTGTAACAAAATTTTGCTTTGTTCACTTAAATTTGTTTGCATTTATTTGTAATAGGACACAGATTTATTTTATTGCAGTGATTTATGTTCTGGTTAAATACGAAACAAAAAGTACAACTAAATAATTTGGCAAAAAATTCTTTTTTTTAAATAATGTATTTTTTCTACTTAATATTTTAATTTAGTAGTTTTACATAGGATTATGTATTATCAAGAAACGTATCTTGGTGTATTTTAAGAAGCAACTACATAAATAAACATTATCAAACAAAATAAACAATGTTAAATTAAATTTGAATAATGTGCGACATAAAATTTTCGATCGCTACATGTAGAATTTAGTTTATATCGCTGCCTTTCTTGTTCACAAAGAATATTGTTAGAAATATAACAAGATAGTAAAATTATTTATATTTTATAAATATGACAAAATTTTAAATAACTATCTGATAAAAAATGAGATTTTAGTACTAATTCTGTACAGGGATTACACGTGTGACATTCAAAATAATGCATGACTATTGAGAAAGGAGAGACAAATTGGGATTAGTTAAAAAGTTCTACGAATACATAGCATTGGAAGTTTCCTCTTCCTTATTTATTTTAAAAAATGAGTAATACTTTTCGACAAATATATATATTCAAAAAATCGTTTATTAGCTAATGTTACTTTCTATCACACTGTCTTTGAGAAGAAAGACGTCGTGAATGGGAGACATTTTAATAACTGACTCATTTAACAAATGGACATTTAACAAATGAAATTATGCTGCTGAAGATGTTTTAATTAAAATACAAAATAAAAAAGTAAATTGTGAACAATATGTACATTAAAGAATATAAGTGGCAACGCAGCTCTTGATTTAATAAATATCATTTTAAGAAAGTTTACATTACGAAATATTGCTTCTTACTCGATAATTATATTGAATGTTCTGGATTATTAGCAGATTATGTGGCTAAAAACAATCAGGATTCCTTTACAACTTCAAATATTTCAAGCGATATAAGAGAGTTTTACCATTCTATCTGGTAAATTTATTTAACATTTAACGTTACTTGAAATTACACAATAATGTGATTTCAAAAATATATATTTATGAAAGAACATTTTATTCAAATTCTGCAACTCTGAAGCAGCGTATCCGTGAGTTTACATTTCGCTAGTTTTCATTCGTTATCTTAATAAATAAAACAATTAAGCTGTGCATTGAACGACAGCCTTTATAGCTACACACTAATAAACATATGGTTTAAAATCCTTTGGGTGTATTCTTTGGTAAAAAAATTATATGCTTCACTTAGTTTAAATTGCTCTTGACTCAAGTAATCTTTTCGTTTAATTTGATGGAAATCTGATTTGCAAACGTCATGTTTAATACTATGAATTTTAAGTTTCTTAATATATTTTTTTATCTATTATCATAGGAATAGTTATTGAGTGTCCTATATTAATCATAAAAACGTAAATATTCAAATAATAAGATATGTATCGAATAAAATTAGAGAATAAACCTTCATTAATAACTACGCAATACCCAAAGCTTAAACAGAGTGCTCGAGATTTAAGCAAATTGGAATTAGTTCGTTTACTTTGCAAAGCCCATAAGAACTTTCAATCAATACAAGAGTTCAGAACGTACCTGCTTGAGAAATACCTTTATGTTTGTCATATTTACCTACATTTATTTACAGCTTTTCTATTACAAATAATTAGGTAACTTGAGTCGTATTTCTCTGCAAAAATTTATATTATAAATTTAAATGTAATATTACAAGCAGTGTTTTATCTGTTTACATTAAGTATATCACCAGTATCAAAGTCAGAATATTTATTTAATCGTCAGTTTGGTGCTTCTTTATGCAGCCGCACAGGAATTTTATGCCACCGTCGAGTCGCAAAAACCTTGCTGGTGTGGCTGTCGTGTGAGCTGCAGAAGAACGAGGGTCTTGCCTTCATTGGTCGCCGCCATAGCCCGAGGTCCGGATGGTGGATTACGAAGTCCACCACTCGCAACAGTCCCCTTTCGGGGCCTGGACACAAGTGGGATGAATCGGATCTGGACTCCTTGATTCTGTTTATTTTTGATTTAGTTTAATACTTAGAAAAGACAAATATATATAATCTCTCGGATAAACGCGGCAACAATTTAGGTTTTGGAATATGTAGGCCTCTTAAAATATTAATACAAATGTTTAAAAAAACTGAAAATTCATTTCTCATCTTAACTTTATAAATGGACGAAACAACGTGAATACGATGTAAAACAACTTTTAATTGGAAATGCTCCAAAAACTTGGAGCGCACTGATGACGACGTTTCGGCCATGTTTCGATTAAAATATTCTATTTCCTTTTTTACTAAAGCCTAAGCTATAATTGTTTAGCAACAATAAGAAAGGATTTTATATTCTCTATTCGTAAAAGTAGAATATAGTATTGGAAATGAAAACGTATTTAAACGTACCAAAATATGACATAAAATCAATAATTATCAAGAATATCATAATGTAAATTATTTCTTAAATAGGAATATATGTTGTCATTAATAAAGGTTGGAATATGTTAGGAAAGACATTAGCACTTCGTCACCGCTGCATAAGAATCATAAGAGACAAATATACGTCACCTTAACACTATTAGGTTAATTTCAGGTAAACGAAGCATTTATATAGCTTTAGTTCACCTGAAGTTTGATCGTTTGAAGTTATTTAGTATATAATGAACTAAGTACAAAGTTCTACTTATTATTCTTAAATTACTAAGTCAAAGTTCAACCGATGCTATGAATGTTTGTTTTAGAAAGCAGAAAAACCGTGATTAACCTATTTATTGTAACTGTTTGTTACCTAATTTCATATTTCAATTATAGTTATAATTGAAATATGAAATTAGGTAACAAACAATTCTTGGGTATACTAATTTAAGTTATAAAGTAACAACATGGCGCCGTATTAATCACTCTGACCGCTCGTAATTAGGGCTTGAGGTTAGGGATTTTACTAAATTTATATTAAGAACATTTTAATAGAAGCCATACTAGTCGAAATATGTTGTTTTTAATTGTTACTATTTTGTTGTCATATATTGAGCGGAATTTTGTAATATTGAGAGATGAGTATTGCTATTCTAAATATAATCATAAACCGAAATGGGAAATGTACTAAGGAACCATCTTACGCAAATCTGTTACATATATTATATATTTTTAATATAAGTTTTTTCTGCGTTCGATTTTATGACGAACGATAATAATCATAACTATATTTTTCGGTTTTAATTTGATAAATAAAAGTTACAAAGAAATACCCAACTGAATAAAGAGCCCCATAATTTGAAATAACTTACACAGAACAACTATATCTATTTGGAGGAGTTCCAAACTACAAACGGGGATATTCATCAATTAAGCTTTAGGGAGCGTATCCTTCTTTTGTGAGGTCTAAGCCCACTGTTGAATCTTGATATATTTTTTCAATAAAACAGAACAAGTTTGCTGCTTCAAACTTTTTATACTTTTCGATAATAATTTATTTATTTATTTACCTTCACGCCATATCCCTTGCGGGGTAGCCAGAGACGACGGAGCGCCAAACGCTACGGTCCCTGCATACCTCTTTCGCCTCGACCACAGAAATTAACCTCTTCATACATGCCCTCCGGGGGGTCCTCATGCTTTTGACCTTGACCTTCCTCCAGTATTATAGCTACTGTATTTTCGTAGGTCACTCGAGGCCTCCCCCTGTCTCTCTTACCGCTCTCTTTTCCTTTATAAATCTTTTTACCATTCTTTCATCACTCATTCATTCGACATTCCCAAACCACCTGAGCACGTTCTTCTTCATTCTCACTGCGGCATTTTCGCTAGTAACTGCCATTCTGTGGATCTCTTCATTGCGGATTCGGTCAGCTAAACTGACTCCGCAAATTCGGCAAAGAGATCGCATCTCCACAGCATTTATCTTTCTTACATTCTTCTTCTGCGTTACCCACGTTTGGCTGCCGTAAAACAGCGTCGGTAGCAAAACTGCATTGTGTACAGGCAGACGTGCAGCTATGCTGACGTTTCGCCGTCTCAACGATGCAGCCAAAGCACCGTTAACTCTGTTACCGGCAGCAATACGTCTATCCACATCCATTTCGTATCTTCCGTCTCAGCTAAACATACTTCCCAAATATACCACTTCATTCACTTGTTCTATTATCTTCCCGTTCACGTTGATCTTACATTCTGTTCTTTCTTCATTTCTTTCAAATATCAGAACATTCGTCTTATCTGCATTCAGGTTTAGACCATTATTTTCACACCCATCTTTCAGAGTGGTGACCAATGCCTGCAAATCGCATTCTGATGATGCAATGAGCACTGCATCATCTGCATATAGCAAGCAATTGATATTAAGGTCACCTACTTTCACTCCCATGTCACTGCCTTTCACGCTTTCGATAATAATTATGGTTTAATCATAATAATAATAATCATTTATTTCAGGACCAGCCCATATAGTGTTAGTAACAGTATAGAGGAAAAAATATAAACAATAAAAATGTTCGATTCATACAAGCTAACGGATAGAATAAAATACAAAACTATAATTAATTATAAATAAATATATTGGGTTATATAATAAAATATTTTTTAATTTAATAAATGTATGAAAGTGAGTGTAATTTAGTTGTAAAAATTATCTTGAAGAAGGGAGTGGTAATTTTCTTAATATATTAGTTGTTATATAACCACAGTGCACGTAGTATCCCGATGAATATAACATTATAATGCTTACTACTTTACTGCTAGTTATATAAAATTATAACTATTGATGATGATCTTCACTTCAATAGCTTATCTACAACTATTCCGGCTCATGTAGCATAAACAAAGGTATATTATGTTGGGAGTAGTTGCAGAGTGTTTGGAAAAAAAAATTAAAAGCTTGCGGCACTTCACAAAGTTTGTCACAAAATTTTTCATGCAGTAAAAATCTATCATGGAATCCACAGGTATCAGCCCTTAGTAGAAAAGTTTTTCAGGTTTTTGGATCACTGAAAAGGTGGAAAAATCTCTTGCCAGTTCAGACGAAGACCCTGCTTGTTAACGCTCTCCTTATGTCAATTTTAGATTATGCCAACGTTTGCAACCTCGACATAATTGAAGATCTTTTAAACAAGCTGGAGTGCTTGCAAAATCTCTGTCTTTGTTTCATCTTTGGTCTAAGGAAATTTGATCACATTTCGCAATCCCGCAAAAAACTCAACTGGCTTCCTATCGGACATCGACGAAACCTACATATCTTTTCTATCCTTTTTGCTATTCTTCCATCCTTGGTCTCCATCCTATCTCAAGGATCGCTTCAATTTCGTTAGCTCCTTTAAGCACGATTGCACCTTGCGTCCCACTAGACATTACGTACTACTCATGACTGTGTGTAATTCTAAAAAATACATGGATTCCTTCACTGTAAAAGCCGCTACGCTGTGGAACGCACTGCCTATTGAGATAAGAAAATCTCAATCCATAACAGAGTATATATAAATATATTTATGTATTTGTATTTTTATTGCAATACCCCGTCTATTAGTGCTTAAGTCCGTAAGTGTGGGTTGCCTGGATGAAGTCACTTTAGTGATAAGGTCGCCATTTGCTGGTATATATTTTTTTTAATATATTTTTCTTTACTGTTTGTTATCTTACATGTATGCAATAAAGTTATTATAAATAAAAAATAATTAAAAATAATGCAATAAATATTACAATGTTTTGCTAAAAATTTAATATTACAGTTCATTGATAAACATATGGAAAATAAAGTGCTGTTAGCATTAACTCACAGCTCGATTATGTTCTTAGTATTATAAATTAATCATATTACTAGACCTTCACTTAGCTCTATTTCTTACTCGGTTTTTATAAAAGTACTTCAATATATTCTCGAACCAATATCTGAATATGAACATATACTTTATAACATTTATTCATAGTCATTAATCTTAGGTTTTAACGTCTTACATTATATGAGAAACAAAGCTTTTAATCTAAAAAGAAAAATATTAAGTAAGCAATAACGTTTCTAAGACAAGTATCGTTTTCAGGCGATCTGAATTAACCGCACAAGATAAACTTTATTCTCTTCACATGCTCTAACTATATTACTGTAAAAAAATATTACAGAAATATTTTTTTTTAATTATAAGGACATTGAAATAAAAAAAACTTGTTGTTTCTAGTTTTAAAACAAATTTCTACTCTTATTTTTATTACAAGTATAATATAATAACACTCACACACACACACAGAGAGAGAGAGAAAGACAAGGTTATAGCATAAATTTGAAATTATGTTTTACTACCTCTTGTCGATTATCTGTAATTTTAAATAGCTTTTGAAAATAATTTATTTCCATAAAATAAAAAGTAAAGTTTGATTGTTCTCAGATGTTGCACAATTAAATAAAATCCTATCTACATGAGCACTTGGTTCCAAAGGATGATGGGCAAAAATGTATGGGATGTGTACCCATGACCAATAACGACCAGACGTATGTCGTTAGAAAGCTCTTTTCATGACTATCATTTGTTATTATGGGGGCTAGTCTCAATTCGTTGTGGGAAAAATGTTATAGTTACTTAAATGATATCTATTAAAATAAATAAATAATCATTTGTTTAACATTTCTCTTTTAATATCGAAGCACCTTTGGGTTTAACAAGCTAGATATTTGGTTTCAAAATAGACCACATGCCTGCGGCCTTATTAGAAATAGGTCTCGAATAGTCTATTGATATCACATAACATGCAGTCTTCATTTATATATTTGCTAAAATATTTGAATTATTAAGATAAATTTGAAAAATGAGGGATATTTTACCCAAAATATAACAGAAAATAACATAACATAATATCGTAATTGAGGATTTTATCTTTGACTCGCTAAGGAGATGAAAATCGAAAAATCTATTTCTTATTTATTTTTGAAATTGTTAAAACCCTCGATACCCGTGGGGAATTGTAAAAGTTGTCTAAGACAAAAAAAGCCTATTAAGGAAAAAAAAATTGTTAGATATAAATTAAAATAATCCTACTTACAAATGACCTTTTTACTTAGTACTAGTAACAAGTGATTAAGAAAAAATATATAAAATCATTTTGTTTGAACTAATATAATTAAGGTTACGTATAAATAGGAAAGGCAATATAAAAGAAACCTGTAATAATACAAAAAAGAGAAAATTTAGTTTTCTTAAATATTTGTTTTAATAATAATATAAATATTTTCGTATTTCACTTCAAATGTATATAAGAAAATTAACTATTCCTTTGCAGCAGACAAGAAAAAATATTATGTTGTTAACATAATTCCTGCCACAAGGTACAACAACAAAAACGCCTTAAGCTAAGGCTCGTCACATTTTGTCACTGAACTTATAATCAATCACTTGAAGGTTGACTCTGAAGGCTGGCAACGAAATGAAAATGTAATTTTAGGAACACCGTCTACAATTTCTCATGTCTTACACACATATATTACGACAAAATATACGTACTTTATAAAATAGTAAAGTAGTATTATTATTGCCTTCCATAATTGTTTGTTCGTTATTAATTAAATATGTTATAATATTTTAGAACCAGCTGCGGGTATAGGATTTCGTTAAAGTTTCGGGGAAGAGACCGGGAGTAATTTTATTTGTTACGAGGTTTTAAATATTAAGTCAAAATTAAAATAAAACCATCATTGTACCAAAACCTCACTATTTGCTTCCATTCCTTTCCTCAATCTACGCATGGATATAACGGCTCCTTATATCATCATTATACACCTATCCTCAGTACAATTATGGAGTGTCGGGACATGTTACTTCAATGTTCAATGTTTTACTGTTATTTATAATCTTAGTGTCGAAGCTTGCTCCTTCCTCACATATTGTTTCACTACGTAACATGTAAGTAAATAGACGTAAACTTTTTAATTGTTATAAATAAAACACAATCATAAGAACCCTAGCTGGGTTTTTTTTGTTTCCTTTAACGATATTTCTGGTAGTAATCGCTCGATGTCACACACACATGATATATACGTGTGTCGGTTCCGGTCACAAAAACTAATATGTAGTTCTTTTTCTTAGTATATATTATAATATATTTAGTACCGA
This sequence comes from Melinaea menophilus ssp. n. AW-2005, assembly GCA_918358695.1. Taxonomy (NCBI): domain Eukaryota; kingdom Metazoa; phylum Arthropoda; class Insecta; order Lepidoptera; family Nymphalidae; genus Melinaea; species Melinaea menophilus. The sequence continues at coordinate 19,124,108 of OU911048.1, forward strand.
ATATTTAGATAGAAGGTTATTACCGATTACCACAGTAAGTTAGTCAAATACAAATCAAAACTCTAAATCGCTGCATAAATAAAATTGATTATTGACGTAATGGAATTTATTAATGATAAAAAATATTCAATAGCAGAGTCCGTCTGAGTCAACAAATCTTCATGAATTCTTAACGAAGCTATAGCGACTGCTGAGATAATTCTTAAACCCAAAGATATAATCATCAGAAATGGTATTTAATAATTTATTTTATTAAAATATAAATCTTATCAAATTTGTTTAACATTTTATCTTACTACATTAACATAATGGTAGTCTACCAAGATGTTATACAGAATCATAAATTTTTACACAAACATACATAATTAAGGAACACACAGCTTAATATAAACTCATAGTCTTCGATGTACAAATAATTCATAAATTCAATTTAAACCAGCAACAAGTGTAATAAAAGGACGTTTTGCAAAATAAAATAATGTGCATTTAATATTAATGAGTAATTCCCGGATACGAGCTGACCTTGTTTGTATATCCCTCGGGTTTAAAACACGAGATTAACAATACAAGCAATACGTTTGTCGAGATATAAATATATATGTATATAAAGATTTATTACATACTATGAATATTGTGTGTCTGTGTATTATTCCTAATAAAACATTATATCACATATGTTTAATAAATAAATCAAACACTGTATTTACATATCGGTTCGTGCGATTCTGATTATCATATGTAAAGTTCTGTAGTGCCCATTTTAATATTAATATAGAAACTAGAAGAGCTAATAATGCCTTTAATTTCCTTATTGGGTATGCCAATGATAAGTAACCTTCTGTACCTAATCTAAGTACCTAATTTATTTAATCCCTTTCTGTATACAATAACTCACATCTTAATGCCTGTCTGTACGTATGTAATGATAAAAGCCATAAAAAACTCTAACAATAAACATTTAAATATATATTGTTAATAAACAATTAACTTATATACCAAATTATTATTTTTATTTCACTTCTTATTTAAAATAAAATAAAATATTAAATACCTTATCTGGTTATTGTATCTTTGGGTTTAGGAATTATCTCAGCAGTCTCGGGCTTCGTTAAGAATTCATAAAGATTTGTTGACTCAAACGGCCTTTGCTATTGAATATTTTTTATCGTTTAAAAAATTGCATTTCATCAATAATCAATTTTATTTATGCAGCAATTTATAGGTTTGATTTATATTTGACTAACAATGTTTTATTAATTTTTTGTTAAACTTACCAGGTTAGATAATTTATCTAGTACTAGTTCGAACCCAAACCAAGACTCTTGAAGCGTACCGAAACCAGGTTGTGAATTGCTTTGAGCGATTGAGCAACGGTAACATTGAGCGACGTCGTGACGGATGCAAAGGTCTTCCTTCACCACTTGAACATTTTTTAGAAATCGTGTTACTGGCGTGGTCGAACCAGTCTTTATACGACCGGCATTCATATGATATCAGATAGTCTATAGTACTAAAAAAATATTGTAGTTATTTTTAGAGATTAATCTAAATTAACTAGTTCATTAGCAAAAATATATTTTAGATTTTCGGTGATTAATATAATAATTAACTATTCCTCTTATTGTACTTATATACCGGGACGAGTTTAATTACATTTGATGACTGACGATTAACTAATAATCGGTAACACTATACCAGGTAACCACAAACTGAAGAATATTTCACAAAACCGTTAAAAAGTAATTAATATATACCTTATATATTTAAACATAACATATTATATATCCCATCTTAAAGCAATACGTGACACACGACCCGCACGTGACTGGAGAGAGTAACACCGGTGCTGGTAATTACTGTACCGATTAAACTTGTGCTAATTGTTTATTGACACTCACTAATATTGTTGATAAGAGGTAGTAAGGATGTTGGAGAAATTTAATTTATATGTGAGGTATTAACATTGTTATTGTAGTTTTATATATATAGTTTATTATACAGTGCAATGATCTATTTAAATAAATAAATACAAAATGTTATCCTACATAATTATGTTATAAGTATATATATTTATATTATATATAGTATATTTGTTATGTTTATTCGCCCCAGGTATACATACTAAAATAATATGTATATTTATTAACTACGCTAGAACGTAGGTCACCTAAAGATGTGATGTATAAGGGGTGAAAGCAATTCGATTAAAGTTATTGTACTAAGCTAAGTATATTGCTAAGTACAGCAATTGAACTAAGAAAATAGAACTGCTTATAAAAGTAAATAATTTAAATTAAAAAACATTATTTCATATTAAGAAAAAATATTATGATATATATATATATATATTAGTTTATAATAATTTGTATTTATTTATTTATCTACATGCTATATCCCTCGCGGGGTAGCCAGAGGCGACGGAGCGCCAAACGCTACGGTCTCTGCATACCTCTTTCGCCTTGGCCCTAGATATCAACCTCTTCATACGTGCTCTTCATAATTTGAATTAGGGGTAAAATGTAATATTTGGGAACAATCATTATTGATTATAATTTACATTTTGTATTCAATTATAACACCACGAGACACGTAATGTATTGGCTAATTCATCGTCTAAAGTATAGGAGTGCATTATATAATGGAGACTGTGGTAAAATGAAATGTTGATTATATTAAATTATCTATTATTATCTAGCTTACAAAGTTAAATTAGTTTTCTGATTCAAATTAAATAGTTTAGTATGTTCTTTGTGCACTATTATGTTTATAATTATAAATGTTTATTTAATACATATCTAAGACCTTTCAGTCTACAGTATGTATAGTCTAAATACATAAATCAAACATACTAAATTATTTACTAGGAGTATGTTTTTGCTGCATTTCCTATAAAATTATTTATTTGATAGTAGTTTGTATTTTTAATATAAAACTTTTATCATCGTCATAGCTATCATGAACTCGAAAAATTATTTGTCATGATTCCGAAAACTGAATCAAATAAGGAGCTTATTCTTAATATTTAAATTAAATTTCACGTATAACATTGGATATATAAACAATGAAGTTTTAAATATTTCTTGATATTTTTTAAATAGTAACAAAGAAGTCAGAAGTGACGTGAACAAATCACGAGTATAGACAGTCATAGAAAAGAGACAAATCCTTGGAATATGTCTAATACCATATGTTGGAATATGTTAGAGAACTATTATTTTTTTTACTGCAGTTCTCCATACCTAAACAACATATAATTCTTACATTATCAATAAATTGCCAAAAAATTATTATTCTAATTTTGTTCTCAGAGTATTGTCATTCTCAAACTTGGTATTAAAAAAAACACACTTTAATAAGGAGCGTAAAAAAACTAGTAAGCTAATTTAATATTATTAAATGAAACTTTGATAAAGTAAAAAGTAAATATAAAGTTTATAAAGTAGAGTACACTTTGGTATTTTGGTAAATATGTAACTTACTATGTAACTTACTATATTGTATTACGTCAATGAAAAGATTGTTTTCCTTTCGAAAAATATTACAACAATCCAGTTTCGAAAACTATCCGTATCTGTTTAAAAAAAATAAAACCATAAATTCTGCGATCCAATGGGTACAGTGATTGCATTCTTTATATTTTTTATTTTTTTCGCATGTTTTGATTTCTATTTGATAAGTTACAAGTACATTTTATAAAATTTTTCTATCAAAAAAAAATATAGAACGACTTATATAGTTTTTCTCAGAAAGTTTAAGTGCTTTGAATGTTATTCATCTTGTCTTAAAAATAGCGCTCTCACACTCTTCCGGTCTTATTAAAGTTGATTTCGATTTCAAATTTCTCATGCATGAAGAGCCCGCTCCTTTATATCAAGATACACATTATATATTTACACCGTACCATACTTTTATTTCTTTTAAGAAGTTTTTTGCTTTAAAACAACATTTTTATTTATTTATAGTTCTCTTGTGTATTAATAAAACATACGAACTAAGTATACTGGAAGTTTTGCTCGAAATTAAAGTGTCTTGAACCTTATGACAGTTCCAGTAAAGATTTTTCCAAGTTTTCCCATTAAGACGGCGGCTATTGCTTCGAGGATAGGAACTCTTTATAACTGTAATGTAAACCTTTATAGTGTTTTATTGGAGACAATTTGTTATAAAAGTCTTTTATTACGTTTATTAATATTATTATTACATATAAATTTAATTTTAAAATGACGACACTTACCTTTATTTTCTTTAGTTAATACTTTAATTTAGCATAACAGACATAACTTATCCTTTAAAGACAGAGAGTAGCCAGGCGTAATATAGGGTGGGCCAATAATTTTTGCAAATAGCAACACTTCTCCAAAAACCAAATTTCTCCAAAACCGTGAGAGCAAGGGGCGTGCGGGTGGCGGGGAATTGTGCGTCGTTTAATGCAATTTTAGTCACGATCGAGCGCTTCACGGGACAACAGCGTGCGTAAAACAATTTTACAAAAACAACGATTCCTACGTTACTGTACGACGCCTCTCTAGAGTTGAATACGGATTACAACGTGTAAGTGAGTCTCCAAGTGTTAATTTAATTAAAGCTTGGGTTAAAAAGTTTGAGCAAACGGGATCGACAACGAATATTAAACAAACTGGGCGACCACGTTCAAGAAGAAGCGAAGAGAACATTCGAGAGGTTGAAATTTCTGTAAGGAACGATCCAGAATCATCTACGCGTAAGCGGTCGGCGGCTCTTGCTATACCAAGAACTAGTCTGCGGCGAATCTTGCATTTGGACCTTTAACTGCACCCATATAAGCTTCAAATTGTACAGGAGATGAAACCAAACGATTACATTCAACGCAAGTTATTTGCTGACACTATACTGGAGCGATTCTCTAGCCTTGAGAATGTATTGTTTACGGACGAGGCCCATTTTCACATTAATGGTCACGTAAATAAACATAATTGTCGATATCTGAGCACGGAAAACCCTCACTATAAACACCAAAAGCCTCTTCATTCACCAAAAACGACAGTGTGGGCTGCCATATCCGCAAAGGGCATAATCGGTCCATACTTTTTTGAAAATAATCAAGGAAATAACGTAACTGTGAACTCAGTAGAATACGTGAAAATGTTGCGAGAGTTTTTGACACCACAGTTGCATGAGTTTGAAGGATACAATAGCCGGACTTAGATGCAGCAAGATGGAGCAACATGCCATATATCAAACGTGACTTTACCGGTTGTCAAAGAAATATTTCCTAACAAATTGATTTCTCGCAGAGGTGATATCCCATGGCCTCCCAGAAGTCCGGACCTTACATCTTGCGATTTTATCTTGTGGGGATATCTGAAGAGTCGAGTATACCTTAAAAAACCGACGACCATATCCCAATTAAAAGAAAACATCCACGAGGAGATAGCCGCGATTCCTCGCAGCATGTGTCAACGAGTTTTCCAAAGTTTACGTAGTCGATTGCAGGAGTGCCAACGACAAGACGGAGCACATTTCGACAATGTCATTTTTAAAAAATAAATTTTAATAAATGATAATTACGTTAAATAAATCATAAACAAAATAACATTTGTACTTTTATTTCTAGACATGTTTCAAAAGTGCAAAAATTTTTGGCCCACCCTGTATAATAAGACTGCCTTTTGTAGATAATTAAAAAAACATTAAATGATCCATCATTTACTATTTTTTCTTTTAGTTGTTATTTTTTTTTTAATTGTTTTTATTATATGTATGTAGTTCAATAAATAATATAAATAAAATATTGTCATATAAATGGTATTTCCTTCTTATACTGATACAAATTGCGTCGACGATCAGTTTTATTATCTTAGGTTATCAAAATAGTTTTTTAAGCTTAACAATAAATGTGTGAGTTTGTATGTCGTTTCATATACATCCTATTACTGCATCAGTAATATACAGACTTTTTGTCAATCAGAGTCAAAGTCAGAGTCAAGAGATTTCAATAATGTTTTTATGTAATAATTTACCTAACGGTAAATATATAATCACATAGAAGAGGTAATCTTTTTTTTCTTTTTTATTGTTAATTATAAATCTGTATGGGTATAAGATTAAAGCGAAATAAGACATGGATATATCGAAAGGTATTTATTAAAACGAATTAATAAAGCTCTAATTACTTTCATTGAATTAAAATAAATAATTCAATTAGCTTTTTTTTAATCATTCGTATAAAATATATATTTTTTGTTCACATAAAATCCATAACTTTTACATAATGGTACACTTTACTTTCTATAAACATAACGGACATATTAGTTGTGTTTGCACCACTGCCAAATACTTTCATAATAAAGAAATATTACTTAAGGAAGTTGCCTTAACCGTAAAATAACTCAAATTTATCGACCCGCATCCTAATAGCTAGAACGGTCCAGTAACAATTCCCAGAACATTTCTTAGGGGTCTTTAAGTCAGGAAAACATTTAATAAAAAAATAAATAATAAATAGTGGCATGAAGATAAATAAATAATTAAATATACAGCTTTTGGATTTTTTTGCTGCACTCGTATTCATTAACCATTGATACTGAAAAAATGTCATTTTTAATAATTTGTGTAATCAAAAAGATACAATCACATCATAGGTACTGAATGTATTGCTTATTTTGTTAATGACTACATGACACATGTAATGTAGACTTTCAGTTAATCATTTATATTGTGTAATGAATCGGATTTGTGGACGTACATCTATCGAATATATTGAACAAATTCGCAAATTATACTCACAGATCACAATATCCGTTCCAAAATAATAATATTGTTTATATTTTAATATTTGAAAATTTAATATATAAAAATTAATATTCAAATCCTTAATAGATTTTAATATTAATTTTCGTTTACTAAATGTCTTTTGAAATACCATCAGCCACAACCATTTCCGTACCTGTAGCACGTAACTCCACAAAGTTTCGTCACTTCAATTTAAGGCAATAACCTCACTTAACCTTCGTATGGAGTGAACTTACTTTGGTAACGGAAATTGATCCTGGTACGAGTCGACTCCGCACGCACACATACGTTAACACGTTACAACTTAAATTCCCATATGTTATGTTCAAGACTATGCCCAAAATAGTTTGATGCCATATATTTTTAAATATATTTCAAAATCAATCAAATTCTAATGATAAGATCTATGTACAACAATAAGTCACATTATGAAATTTGTTTAAAAAACCACATTTCGTAAGAAACAAAACAATAATTTGAGACAATAAAATAACTTATAATCATTGCGGTAGTTGGGGGAATATTTTTTAAATCTTTTATATTTAGACGGGTCCTATTGCTGTTAAGATTATATCTGCTAAATATCTAATCTGCTATAGATTATATCTTATAGATTATTCGAATGGGCGCTTAAAAGAGTTGCGTAAATATTTACTATTTTATAAAATACATTAAAACCATATTGCATATAGAAAATTAAAAAATAATTATAATAAATTGTGGTTACTTAAAAAAATAAATAAATTGTGGTTATTGGTATTCGACAATTTTTTTTTTACTTTTTGTTATTAGTAACTAATTAAATAATATTTAGCAGTGTCTGTTACTTCTAGATATTTATCCATTGGATCATATAATTTTTTTGGAAATAAAAGTAGTAACATCTAACAATTCTTTGTTTATAAATAAATCATATACATATTGTACTTAAAACAAATATATTTTATATAAAATTAAATATATATTTAGAAATTTGTAATATGTGATTCAGTATAATTTACTCATAATTATATCATATATTTGTAATAGGTATATTTTATTTTACTCGTGTTGTTTTAATGTTCCAACACTACGTACTCAATGAGCTGCACTGACGCACGATACGTCATTAGTCTCGGATGATTGACCATAATTCCACAGTCACGGACTTGAAATAATGATACACAGGATGCACTAATGATATCGTAAGTTTTCTTGGGTATGGATTGTGCTTAACTTCTCATATATCGTCAGATTCTAATAATTATTCTAACGACGATTCTTTCTGTTTTGTTAATAAAATTAAAATACATTATGGCAATCGCAGTTTTTTTATTTTAGTGGAGGGCAAACAAGCTGGCGGGTGTGTGATGATTCGTGATCACCGCCGCCCATGAACTCTTGCAACATCCGAGGATTTACAGGAGCGTTGCTGGCCTTGAAGGTGAGAGTAAACGCCTTTTTTGAAGGTACCCATGTCGTACCGATCTGGAAATACCGCCGAAGGGAGTTTGTTCCACATTCGAGTGGTACGAGGAAAAAATGTACTTGAGAACCGCACAGTGGAGGATCGCCACGCATCCAGGTGGTAGGGATGGTATTGGAGGCGATGGCGGGTTATGCGGTGATGGAATTCGGCGGTAGGCATCAGATCGAATAGCTCTTCGGAACACTCCCCGTTGTAAATGCAGTAGTTACGTCTCTACGCAATGCCAAAGAGTCCAGCTGTTCGCAGAGCACCGGGTCCATGACAATCTGAACGTCCCTCCGTTGTACGCGGTCAAATGGTGGAAGGTGTGGCCGGACCTGCGCCTTATAGAGCGCAAGTCTTTGACCAGGTTTGAAATACTGCCTCGCTCTGTTGATCACTCCCAATTTCTTCGAGGCCAACTTGGCCTTGCTCTCCAGATGACCACGAAACTGACAGTTTAATTCAAATTCAAAATATCTTTATTCAAGTAGGCATTTACACGCACTTTTGAATCGTCAATTATTACAATACAAAAAAAGGTCAGTGTAGTCCGTCCGTAAGCAAGCTACCACCGGCTCGGAATGCTGCTCTGTTGAGAAGAGCCGGCCAGAAACTCAACAGTTGCTCTTTTCAAAAGAAATATAACAATAGGTGATGTATATTATAATATAATATAAATCCTGCAAATGATTCAACAACTTAAGTTCCACATATTTCGATCCACTAAAAACTCTTGAACGTTATAATAAGCTTTATTTAACAATAAACTTTTGATTTTACATTTAAAACTAAGAAATGGAAGGTCTAAGATATCTTGTGGAACTTTATTATATATGCGTATACTCAAACCCATGAAGGATTTATTAACTTTTTGAAGCCGAAACTTTGGCGTTACGAGTTTGTTTTTATTTCTCGTATTTATCGCGTGTCTGTCACTGTTTTTTATATAACTATTTAAATTTTGACGTATGTATAAAATGTTATTAAATATGTATTGGGAAGCGACTGTAAGAATACCTATTTCTTTAAAAACATCTCTCAGAGAACCTCTAGCTTTTAAGTTATAAATAGCCCGCACAGCTCTTTTTTGTAAAAGGAATATAGAATTAATTTCGACAGCACTGCCCCATAATAAAATACCGTAAGATAAAATGCTGTGAAAATAACTAAAATAAACAAGTCGAGCCGTATTTATGTCCGTTAATTGTCTAACTTTTCTAATTGCAAAGACGGCGGAGCTGAGTTTGGCTGCGAGTGTTGAGAGATGGGGGTTCCACTGGAGCTTTCTATCTAATGTTAAACCTAAGAATTTTGTTGAGTCAATCAATTCTAACACTTCATTGTTAAGGAGCAAGTTACAATTTTTACTTTTTACATTAGGAAGTGTAAACTCTACGCATTTAGTTTTCTTAGCATTTAACACTAAATTATTAATTTCGAACCAATGCAGGACTCGTGACAAAGTACTGTTTACTTCGTCATAATTAATCCTATCACGCTCAACTTTAAAAATAAGCGAGGTGTCATCAGCAAAGAGTACAATGTCACACAGACCCTTAACAAAAAAGGGCAAGTCATTAATATAAAGTAAAAACAAAAAGGGGCCCAGAATAGATCCTTGTGGAACACCCATCTTTAGGTGAGAACCAGACGATTTAGAATTATTTACGTAAACTGTCTGGATTCTTTGATTCAGGTAAGAGGCAATAAGATCAAGCGCAGCGCTACGTACACCGTAGTGGTTTAGTTTGCATAGTAACGTCCGATGGTCCACACAATCAAAGGCTTTGGACAAATCGCAAAACACCCCAATTGCATTCTGCGACTTCTCCCACGCGTCGTAAATGTGCTTAAGAAGCGCAGCACCCGCATCAGTCGTTGATTTTCCTTTGGTGAAACCATATTGTTCACTATGCATGATCCCACTGCTATACATAAACTCTGAAATCTGATTTAAAATTATTTTCTCGAAGACCTTACTCAAGGTCGGTAAAACCGAGATAGGCCTATAATTTTCGGGATCCAATCTATCGCCACTTTTAAACAAAGGAACTATTTTACTGTTTTTCATCAAATCTGGAAATATACCGGTTTCGATACATTTGTTAAAAATAAGGGATAATTGAGGGGCAATATCATTTATAATAGTACTAAGCAATTTAACTGACATACCCCAGAGATCACCGGTTCTCTTCGAATTTAAGGTTCTAAATGTGTTAACTATTTCATCTGATGAAACAGGTTTAAAAGCAAAATATTTATTATTGACTTTAACATTTTTGTTTAATTCCGCGATTGCAACAGATGATGAGGAATTTAAATTACGTGTGACTGTTATTGGGATTTCAGTAAAAACGGTCTCAAAAACAGCCGCCACCTTTGATTCTTTATTTATTTCAATATTATCAATTTTTAACTTTATAGGTCCATTGGGAGCCCTAGATTTTCCAGTAAAACTAGATAAAACATCCCAAGTTGCCTTTATTTTATCTTCTGAATTTAAAATTTTATTTTTTATATAAATGGACTTGGCTTGTACGCAAACGTTCATAAATATTTTAGAGAAATTTCTGACTCTATTTAAGAACACCGGATCATGATTCCATTGCCTCTCACCATATAAATCATATAATCTTTCTCTGCTTCTATATATTCCTACGGTAGCCCAATCACTAAATTTAATTTTAAAGAATTTCGTAAACGTTTTTGGCTTATAAATATTATTAAATTCATTTAACAATAAATCGAAAACTTTATTATATAAATTGTTCGGATTATCATTGGTTACATTTTCTTTAACCACTATTTTTGCAACATTTTTTTTAAAAGTGAGCATTCTATTTTTCGTTATTGGTCTACAAGTAAATTTTTGGGGTCTTGCAATTTCATGATTAATTAAGAGAGAAAATTGTTGACCACAGTCGCTCGAAATATCGAGATCCAGTATTTTGATACTTGGCGAGGCATTGATCGGAGTGCTCTCGAAGAGTGATGATAACACAAATGGGGTTTTCTCAGTGGTAAACGTGCAAACTTGTGTCTTCTCGGGATTAAACTGAACGTGTTTCAGTTCACCCCACTCAGAAATTAGCCCCAAGGAAATCTTTATAGAAGACACAAGTTTCTTTTGGCACTCGTCGACGTTTTCCCGAGAGAGACCTGCAGGGCCGGAATATACCGCATCCCCAATTCCGTCATCCGCATAACAATGTATGTTTGAAATATCCAACATATCATTGATGTGCAGGAGGAACAGAGTTGGGGATAGAACGCAGTCTTGAGGTACACCAGCGTTCACGGGCTTGGGGTCCAATCAAAAACCGTCGTGAACGACCTGTATGCTCAGCCCAGTGAGGAAGCTGGTGATCCACTTGCATAAACTCTCGGGAAGCCCATAGGGAGGTTGATCGAAGGCTTTCGCCATATCCAGACTAACTGCCAGACCCTCTCCCTTGCTTTCATATAGCTTTCATATAACAGCTGCCCAACGGTGCGTAAGATAAAACACAAGATTACCAGCGGATCAACCATGGCGAAAGCCATATCGCCGGTCATTGACCAACTGATGATCCTCGAGGTAGGTTAGGAGCTGTTTATTGGTAATACTCTCCATTACTTTGGAGAGAAGATAGGTCATGGCGATAGGTCTGTAGTTAGCTGAGTCCGAGCTATCACCTTTTTTAGGGATCGGATGGACAAGGGCACGCTTCCATGAGACCGGGACTACGCCTTTAAGGTAGGAGTGCCGAAATAGACGCGTTAGCATTGGTGTCAACTCAGGGGCATATGTTCGTAGCACAACTGGAGAGATACCATCTGGCCCACTCAACTTATGAACTTCCAAGGAAAGGAGGGCTTTTCGGATGAGTTTTTGCCGAAAAACTATTTCCGGCATTAAGCTCTGACACCGCAGGATGATAGGTGGTGTCTTCTTCTGGTCGTTCAAAGTCGAGTTTGAGGCAAAAAGAGGCGCCGTCACTAGGATCATTGAAAAGGAAACAAATCGGCCCCCATGGGTAGGATGCAAAAAGGACCAATCCCATCCCAATCCGCTGACTTGTAGTGACAAACGCGTGGAGTCGCAGGTGTGTCTCCGTACTAGACAATGATCAGAGGACCCTAACGGAGCCTCGACAGTGACCAGGTACTTTCCGGGATGTGTAGTAAGCAGAAGATCCAGCAAAGAAGGTATATGGCTGTCCACGTCCGGTAGACGTGTATGCGTCTTAACCAATTGGGACAGACCATTTGCCAGAGCAAAGTCAAACGCAGATCTCCCCGCGTAGTCGGTGGCACGTGACCCTAGCCAATCAGCATGGTGTGCATGCTGATTGGCTAGTAGACTTCGGCGGAGGGAGTCTGTGAAAGCATATCGTCAATCTTCGCCTGAACATGGCCCAAGAGTTGATCCGTTTTTGCATCACCACTATGGGACCTATAGAGGCACGCGTAGACTCTGACATGTTCGTCCATGTCGACGCGCAGCCAGAGTACAGACAGGTGCTGACCTTTAAAAACCAGAAGGCGACGGTAGCAAATGTCCTCCCTTACGAATACAGATACCCCGGCGTGTGGTATAAAATGGTGTTCTAGTTTATACCCGGGGTATAACAGGTAAGCTGTGTCGCTGGGTTGAGATATCTGCGTCTCCGTCAGAAACAACAAGGCCGGCTGCGCCGTCTCTAGATGATAGTGGACGGCGTTGAAGTTGGAATGAAGTCCCCGGATGTTAGCTAGAAAATATTCTTAATCATCCCCACGGTAATTAGGCATCTTACCTTTATCCGAGGGTCGGCCATGATGATGCATCACTTAATACGAATTTCATGGAGGCAATCTTATACGGACAGATGTTTTGATTGAATTCAATGTCAGAAATTCATGTATAATAAAAATTATAAATAAAATAGATTTTAAAATATTGTATGTTTTTACGTTTCAATTTAAATTTAATTGTCTTTATACTGTCGCCGTCCTAAAGTTGTTAGTTGAAGTTATGCTCATGTCGATGAATTTTTCATTACATATGTTATTTATCTATGTATTAGAGTCATACACACGTATGACTCTAATGCATCACACTAAAAAGTACTGACGAATTTACGTATAATTTATTATGATGGTTAAAATATAACATTTCTTTTACTTTTACAAAACCATTGGATGCATTTTGGATAAATCATTCGCTACCCAAGATTCTGAAAGTTTTTAAGAGTAAACTCAAAAATATAATAGCTACAAATACAAACATTTTGCGTGACAACATGTCTTATTTTATAAATCTGGGTCAACAAGTCTTTAATTATTTTTCGACATTATTCTGCTTCAGTTCCGTACAGTAAGAAAGACATCATAAAAATAAACATCTTAAATAGAACTATTTGGAAGTTTTCCAAGTTGCAGAAGGACATATTCATCAATTAGGCTTTAAGAAAATGTTATTGTCTTCAGTAAAGTATTGCTAAATAAAATAAATACATAAAAAATCATATATATATGTTATCATGAACCAATATATGAGCAATATAAATAAAGTAATCTTTACAGATAATTGTGTATAGTATATAATCATCAATAATATGATAAAAAACATTTATTTAAACTTTATTAAGTACAAAAAGAATTTAACAAAACTAAATTAAATATTATTTAATTTAGGCATGTTTTAACACGTTTTTGTTTCAAGTTTGGAAAAGAAATTATGAACCTCAATTATTTATTCAAAGCTGTTATTTAGTTTGGAATCTTTCAAATTAAACAAGTTTTTTATTAAACAAAATAATTAACAAAGCTTTGTGCTTTCTTCCTTTTTATCGGCTTTTAATTATAACATCATAGAAAAAACTTCATTATGTTTTTAATAAATTACCACTCCATTGGTTAAGGACAAGGAATATTTCTCATAAATAAATGATATTCGGAGAATTCTACAAAGTAATTAGTATTTTGAAAGCTCATAATCTTGACAAGTAATATAATAGTTTTGTTATATTAGTTAACTATATTGTTGAGCAATTTTATTAAAACAACTTTATAAAAACTTTTATATATATAATAATTTAGAAAAAATATGTGATGAAGAAATTTATTTTCAATTATTTAAATACGTAGCCGTAACTCTTAACTTTTTAAAATATTTTAGTATTTCAAATAAAACAAGCAAATGTCAAAAATATTTAAGTTATGAATTAACGGACAGATTTATAGATACCCCGTCAGCCACGAAAATGATTACCAAGTGGCGGGAAGGTTATGTGAGAGTAGTCGGTAACATAAAATGCTATTATATTTTAAACCACCCACCGATAACCCACAATAAACATTGGGTAACCGTTGTGTTACCCTCACCGCCTGAGTGGGACACCGGCCAAGTTAGTACTAGAGAAGCCCCACAAGCTTTTATTATTTAATAATTTAAATATTATTATGAATATATGGTGAAAGTCGTTTTATACACAATAAAACAGAGCATAAAAGCTGGATAGACACATCATAAAGGTACGTTTGCAACTACGAGTATTTATGTATTAATATAAACTATTTAAAATGTTAAAGAGAAAAAAATGTTTGTATCTATTACTTATTGTATGAATCTTAATTAAAGCTCGATGAATAAAGGAATTTTAGTAAAACAGTTTATATTTTTATTCGAAAAACAACAAATTACATTGAAACTTGTAGATTGTTTCAGTTTTCAAGATTATTTCACAAAACATGTAATAAATATTTGGAGTTGAATACATTTTGATTCTGCCGTAACAAAATGAAACAGTTTCATTAATGTCAGTCTTGACGTTATCTTTGTCGGCTGTGGTTTTTAAAGCGAGTATGAGTATATTCACACGATTGTATGGATTTTATGTATGTGTGTGTGTAACGTGTCCAATGGAACATTCAGGGTTCAATGAACACGAGAACAGTGAGTATAGTTAACTTTTTTGCATAAGCGTGCTTGTCTTATAACTCTGATTTTAAGGTCTATGCAAAATTAAAGATTGGTCAAGTATCACTACATATTAAAATAAAACAAAGTGCCCCGCCGCGTCTGTCTGTCTGTTCGCGATAAACCCAAAAAGTACTGAATGAATTTTCATACAGTTGTCGACAATAGGCAGAGCGATCCCTAAGGAAGAATTGTATAATAAGTTTAGGGTTTGAGCAAATAGCAAATTGACGATATTACGACGATATTAGTTCAACATGTTTGAAAAAATTAAGCCGATCGTGAACTTTCCTCGAAAACGCTTCCAAAACCTTTTGAGTTATAAAAAAACAATGTATGGTGGGATTGTACCTCTTTAATAGATCTAGAAACAAGTCCACGATGGTATATGTCTATCTTCCAAGGATAACCCACAATAATCATTTTTGCTTTTACATATTACAATAAAATGATGGGTTATTTAAAAATATATTACTAACAATACAGTACTAATCTTTATTCAATTAAATACGTTAGGTAAGTTATACATGTAACGTAGAACAAAATTACCAATTTACCTACACGTTAAGAAAAAAAAATTTTAATGAGTTATCACAAAATAAAAAATTCCAGGTGAGAAATTAAATATCGATGAAGCGTAGTGACCACTCATTTGTATTATAATTCCCTGTTTAATTAATTTAAAAATATCAATTATAAAAGTTATTTTTAATATTTTTATTAATAGTTTCAGTCTTATTAATGTAAATCCTCAATACAGTTAAGCTACTTTATTGATATACTGTTGACGTTTTGCAGCATCAATTTCCAACAGATCGCGGATACAAATATACTCGTAATTTTACTTCCAAAAATAAATAACAAATAAGTGATTTATTAAAGACTTTAATAACAAAAGGTCAGTAAAATTAAATTGTTAAGGTTGGAAAATTTATTACTTTTAACCGTTAACACTAAATAAAGAGTAATAATAATAAATCAATTATCACAATTCAGTGGATGTATAGTTGGATACAAACTTGGATAAAAACTCAAGGATACATGGTTACATGCAACACTTACCATAGCTTGTGTGTTTCTCTATAACCGTTCTGAAGATATTCAAGACTATCTTGATTTGTTTAAAATGTATTACCTCACATAAGTTTTATCTAAATACAAATAAAAATATAAATTTTTATTTTATGACGATTTCGAGTTTAGTCAATTATAAATATTAATAGATTACTTATAAAAAATGTAACGGCAATGTAACATCTAACTGATAATCTAGGTAAAATCGAATATTTTATGTTGGTTTCAATATTTAAAATGCAGGTAACTGATTTCAATACTTTCCTTGCAGTCTGAAATATAATGCTCGCCAAACACACAAATAATTTCATAAATAACATCACAGTAAGCATGATCATTGCCGTGGTCACAAGGTGTGAGCTGCGTCGGACACGTAAAGAAATATCTTGGTCGTGTTGGTGGTTGGTTTCCTCTATATGCGACAATTATCTTGTAATCAGTATTTTGACAAATACTGTTTCTCATAACTATATTGCATACTTTCTTTTATTTACATTGAATATATTTTTAGTGTCACTATTTTATTTCAAATTAACAAACAACATATTTAGCGTATCTATATTGATATGCTTAGTATTCTTTAGAGGGCCTCCCATTCCGCTTTAAGTTCCTTTGATTGTTAAAAGTTTGTTCTGAAACGTAATTATCTTTTGTACTGACAAACAAGGGTGCTGTGTAAATCTTCATGTCTTCACTTGTCCATTGACAGTGGCGTCTAGGAATTAAGGTTAGTTCATAATATTAAGGATCTTATTCAATAAAAGTATTTGCATTGTTTACCTCAAGTGACCCACCGCTGAGTCTAGCTGGCATATTATCCATTGTAATTATTACTCCTTGCAATTTGTCCTTATTTGCATTGCTCCTTGTCTATATTTGTAAAGTCCGATTGGTGAAAGACATTCCGCATGCAGCAAGCAAACATTTGCTGGTAATGTGTAAGAAAATATCTCACATTCATATCATGCTTCTATCTGCTGCAACATGATACACGGCATGAAGACAAAATTGGTGCTATCAGTAATCAACGGTTACAATGTCATTTCAAATCAACAATTCGCGAATTCAAAGTCTTATCTGTCAAGATTAGTATCGCTCAACCGGAGAGTTGTAAATTAAGATGTCTTATATACGCCATTACATTAAGTCAGTATTTTTATTAGAATTGTATATAAAAGTGATAGCTTTGTAGTATAAATCATATAAACAAGATTTAATCCTAAAAATCAACAAAGTGACGAACAAAATAATGCATTGTTTTTTATGTTTTCTAATAAACTAAAAAGACGTATATTTTATAATAATTCGGATAATTCGATTCAGCTAAGACCTTAGTATTTATATACAGTTAACAAAATAAATTTATTTAAAGGTTTCAGTCTCTCGTCAGTTACATCTTAATTTGTTACGAATTTTCAACGAAACAACCAGGCGTCTTGAACGTGTATTTTATCATATCATAAATTGAATTGAATTGAATTGATTATATCATTGAATATAAAATGTATTAAACTTATTTCTATATTTGACATGTGGGTTATAGGTCGCTCTAAAAAGCTTTTCTTTTTATTGCAATACTCAATATTAGAAATCTTGTTTCTGTTCATTATGACTTTTTCCTCCTTATCTCACTTTATTTTAAAGTTGTTATTGTTTATCTGTATATTTGTATGTTTTAATATTATGTTCTCTATAAAATCAAACATAATATTAAACAACTTCAGAAGTTCAGAAAATGTATCATTGTTTAATGATGTCACACACATGTTCACAATTGAGAAAATATATTTGTACCAGAGTAACACATGAAGAACATCATTTTATTATATAGCGGAGCCAATCGGTTTTACTCATAAATCTAGGTTAGATTCAGGTTCGATATTATGATGATATTATACCAATATTATTCAGCAAATTGTGCACTGTATATAGCACAATGCATTTCATAATTTAAGAACAAAGTTTAACAAGTTCAGATTAAAGTATTATTGTAATCTATGTAGTCATACCTATCTAATACCTTATTATTCATATGTCAAATCTAAGCTCCTGCATGCGTATTTTGTCAGAGAATTTAAAAGTTGCTAAACCTTGCAGTGTTGTCTGAATATTAACTTTTTCTTAGGATTTATTTTGTATACTCCTTCCGTTCAAGTATTTCATTAGTGGTACAATGTGAACTGATTAATTTAACATTACTAAGTGCCTTACTTTGAGCTGCTTGAGCTGTGGTTTTTTGAGGAAAAAACGCTGGTAATATTTGAAAACCATTTCTAGGAACTGAATTAAAATTCCGGGGTGAAGTAGTCCTCGACTCATTTGTAAAAGCTTTTTTTTATCGTTCTATGTTTCTCACTTAAGTAAGTTTTAGTAATTGCGGAGACCAACAGAATGACCTTAACTTAGTATTATTCAATAAATAAAAAAAAAAAAACAAAATGAACATTATATCAGAAATTATTAAAGAAGTTATATCATTGATATTCAGTGTCTCAGTGTGATTAAATAAAAGCTAATTTACAATGAAGTTTTATGAATATCAATTTGTTTAATAATTTCTATGTAAAAAGTAACAAACATCTACATATTCATATATACATATGTAAAATTTGTGAGGATGTATGAATATATACTTCAGCTAATAACAAACATGAGAGTTGCATTGCTTAATGATACATCTGCTATATATATTTCACAAATTTTAGAGTTTATAACAGCAGAATAATGATGCCTATTATATTAGAGATATATATTGTTTTAGTGATACATGTTTAGAATATGTTTATATTTAATCGAAATTAAAATTAAAGTATCACAGGACGAGAGTTATTTTACTAAAATAACTTATCGAATGATCTAACAGTATGTTTAATTCAACTTGATATTATTTTGATATATATTACTGTATTTTGTTTCTCTTCTTTATTACAAGTGGTAAAAAAAACAAATATATATAAATAAAATATATGTTTATTCATTAAAGGACAGGACGCAAAGCCCTTGCTTATCTAAACGGCTTCTATTGTCAGATTTTCACGTTTTTTTGGACATGATTCTAAAGCTGGTATGAGGGGATAAAGGGGCCTTATCTATCCGGAAAGTGTAGTCGGAAGGTATAAACGGACTCTACCCGGTGACATACTGTGAATAGGATTATAATGTCTTGATAATTTACATTTTTATCAGAGATGTACGTTGCTATTTGATGGGCTTATATTTGATGTGTGATTAATTTTAAAGACCCTCCGAGGACTTATTAACTCTGTTATTATTAACTTATTGTATTTATTTATCGCTATCGTTTTATTGTTCAGAAACATTTTTTTCCAAAAGTAGATACTATTCTTTGATAAAGTGCCATATGTTGGGAGTTAAAATAATAGAAAAAATTAAATAATAATTAAATTTGATTGTTTTTAAATGGCTAATTTAATGAATTCTTTAAAATTAGATTCTTATTACTTCCAGCGCAGATCTCTTTTCATCAACGCCATCAATAACTTTGTACGAGGGTCAAACTGAAAGTTCTTAGAAAATCAAAAACTAAGCATAACTAAGCAAGTTATTAGTTTTATTGTAACTTTTCAAAATAGTGTCCATTTACATCAATACATCGCTGCATTCGATGGAACCATTGAGAAAAGCACCTTGCCCACTCGGCCTTAGGGGTCTCTTCGACGGCGTTGTGAAACGCAGCCACTGCTTCTTCGGCGTCTATAAAACGTTTTCCTCGAAGTTTTTCTTTTATTTTCGGAAATAAATAAAAATCGCAGGGTGCGAGGTCGGGGCTATACGGCGGGTGACCCAGTAATTCCACGTCTGAGGCATTGTCGTGATGAAGGAGGATCCTGCTGCGAGGTCGTTCCTCTCGAACTTTTTCCAAGACAAGTGGCAAACAATTGTTAGTATACCACTCTGCATTAACCGTTTTCTGATCCTCTAAGACTACTGTCGCGTAATGACCTGTCTTTCCGAAGAACGAGGCCACCATCTTTTTTCCAACACTTCGACCTCTCTTCACTTTAGTTGGCAACTCTTCGGAAGAAAACACCCACTGAGCAGACTGTCTTTTGGTTTCCGGATCATAACAGTAAATCCAGCTTTCGTCACCCGTTAGTATGTCGAACACAGCATTTGAGTCACCTCCGTTAAATTTTTGGATCATTTCTCGGCACCAATCAACACGGCGGAGTTTTTGAGCCTCGGTCAAATTATGCGGTATCCAGCGGGCACAAAGCTTCCTGACCGCTAAATGTTCATGGAGGATTCTGTGCACTTGACTCATACCTATGCCTAGACTTGTCTGAATCTGCTGATAGGTCACTCTTTTGTCAGTCTCTATCATACGCCGCACAACACTGATGTTATCTTCAGTCGTCGCTGTAGAAGGCCGTCCCTCACGCAAATCATCGGTGAGATTAGTTCGACCACGTTTGAATTCATAAAACCAGTTGTAAACTGTGGCACGAGATGGGGCTTCATCGTGAAAAGCCAATCGAAGTCTATCATAACTTTCTTGTTGACTTAAATGACATCGAAAGTCATAAAAAATCATTGCACGAAAATTTTCTCGGCTTAAATTCATTCTGACGTGCACAGACAATTTTCAATTTGCCGCCAAATCGTAAAACAAATGATAAATGAATGAAATGTACACTCAATAATATTGGTAAAGAGTTCTTTCTTCAAAATTTAAACTATTTTTTTTAATATAATGCTTTTAAGTGGCCAGTTCTAAAAACTTTCAGTTTGGCCCTCGAATCACATCGGTAAAGTTGGATCCGAGTCATTTCTGTCTGAGGGGAGTATCCGCAGAAAGAGAAGAAATCTAAGAATAAATAATATCTGAATAAAGAATATCTGTAGAAATTTCATTTCTGTAGTTATGTAAATACTTAGTCACACATTAAAATTTTAATGATATTTGTCTGTGTTTACGTTGATTAATTATTTTCAGACAGATAATTCACAAGACTAATATTTCATACTATTTTACAAATTAGATGTTGCCAGCTTGAGGATGCTTTGGATTCCTTGTTATTCATGTCATAAATTATATCAATTGGATATGTGATTCAAAGTGACCTTCTGGTTACACAAACAATCGGAAAGGTTAGGCTATATTACAATATTTTTTCTTTACCTGCAATTAAATGGGTTCTTGCAACCACATATTTTTACAAAAAAATAATTAATTAAATGTAAATGTATATTGTGAAGTAAGTGTAAATGTTTTTTACTTAGCTCGTCTTCGTCACGTCTGTCTGTTTGTGGCGATCAAATCTTGCAATCTAAATTTCACTTTCCAGCTAGCTAGAGCGCTGAAATTTTTAGGATCGCTCAGAAGTCGATGACAATGCAATATTCAAGCATAAAAAAAATCTAAATAGTAGAAAATAATCAAATAATTAAAAAAAAAATTTAAACCCACGTTTTACAAATGCATTCAAAAGAAGAAAATAATTTTGCCCTATGGCAACTCTGAGCTCCACGTCTGCCTCACTCCATCACTGCTGTTGCCTTAATTTGTATCACTCGTAATCTTGTACTAAGCTGAAGATTGAAAACGTGGGGCGCATCAACACACATCTCTACTCTCCTATAAACATTACTCTAATCTTTCTTCCAAGTACATCCGTCGAGAATGTCAACTTTAATTTCTCTTCCAATCAAATTCATTTTCCATTCTAATCCATAATTATGCTGATATAGATTTACAACAGTAGCAATAACTAAAAATTTTCATTATACTCCTAGACTGGATGTTTATCCACACATCTCATACAAACTCACTGATGGAAGATTCCCATGAATCTCATAAACTTAACTCTCTAAATCTAACAGCCTTGCTATCAAACGCATACATAGAAATTCACTCTCAATTCACTAAAAATTTAAAACCACCTAGAACTAATCAATATTAATATTATTATTATATTTAATATTGTTTTAGCTTACGTTGGGATAGTCTCCTTCGGGTTCGGGGAGAACTGCGCAGCCTCCTACCCCTCAGTGTACAATCGCGTTACTTCCCTTCTCACGTGGATACAACTTATCAACAGTTATCGGCGGCATTTTGGAACAAAGACATACCAGAAGAGTCTTAGTCAGCAGAATGTATATCTATTAATAGTAACATTTATTTTAAATTTAGTTTAGGTTGAATTTGTCTTGTATATTTATTATATACCAGTGAAATAAACAACTTTCCTTTGTAATGTTTTTCACAAACTTTTCCTTATAGTATCTTTGTGTTATTATACGTATAGGTATACATTACAATAATATATGTCGCGTCAGAGGTGGCCGGGCGCGACGTCATATGATATTTTTCTTTATTATCTATACTTATAATAAATCTGTAGAGAGGTCAATTCTGTACATGAAATATATTTACAAAATAAGTAGCAGGGGGTGATTAGTGTTCGATACTGATGCCAAAAATGCAGTTAAAAAAATTTTTGTCTGTCTGTCTGTCTGTCTGTCTGTTTGTATGTTATTTATAGAAAAAAAAACTACTCGACGGATTTTAACGAAACTTAGTACAATTATTCTTTATACTCCTGGGCAGGTAATAGTATACTTTTCATCACACTACAATGAATAGGAGCAGAGCAGTGAAAGGAAATGTTGAGAAAATGGGAGAAGTTGCTTGATTTTTTAAGCTTCCGTCGCGTGTGCAGCCTTAATGGTTAGAGCTACATAGAAACTATGTATAACGGAAATATTCTACATAAAAATACACGAAAAATATTCCAAGACAGCATATATCTACCTTTTATAGTTAACTCACAATAACACGCATAACTCTCGATAGCTTAGCAGTTCGGAGATTTCTTATTATATTTGTTTACTTTTACGTTTATAAAACCAATAATGCTCACCATCATTCCTAACTAAAAAAAAAATAAACATTAGCACCAATTCAATAAAAAAAGAATCATTGAAATCGGTATAGAAACACCAAACTTATACTTACTTACATGAAATACGCCAACAAGACATCGCGCGTGAATAGTGAATCAAGCTATAAGGATTATTTTTGCGTAACGGTTGCCGCGCTCGACGGGGCTCGCGGCGGCAGAGTATAAAAGGGGCGGGAGGCGAGCGCAAGCGTCATTCAATATTTGGCTGTTGATGCGTTCAGAGTGTTGAACTTTATTGACAGACAATAATTGTTATTTTATAAACCGTGCTTATCAGCGCGACTTTTTGTCTTTAAATAGTTTATTTTAATTTCTTTTGTTGTTATTTTCTAAATTAGTTTTAGTTTTGTTTAAATTCTTAACTATTAATAGTTCCTATTTTATTTCTTTTTAAGTAGATTTAGATTCGATTTTTAGATTAGATAATAGATAGATAGATTAGATTATTGTTAGATTTTTAGTTACTGATAGGTTAGTTTTGGGCATTTTATGTTTAGTTTTTTTTGTATTGAGTAAATAAAAGCGTAGGTAGGTACTTTTATTAATTATAGTATTCATAGGTATTTTTTACTTATTTTTAAGTGAAGTAGGTATAGGTAGATATTGCCTACTATCTACCTATACTGCACACGTGTTTTAGCTTTATTTTCATTTCTTTTTTTTTTGTACCTAAGTTGTAGGTAGGTAGGTACATATTTCTTAGTTTAATTCTATTAGAATATTAGGTATTTAAGTTTAAATAGGCACTTAGATTTATATTTTTTTATTATATAGCAGCTGTACTTAGAACATCTAAGGTTTTTTTTGTATTAGCATAGGTACTTTGATTAATTACAGTAGTTGTAGGTATTTCTTATTATTCATTTTTAAGTGAAGTAGGTAAGTGTAGATAGTATTGCACACGCATTAAGTATAGCTTTATTTTCATTTTTTATTCTTTTGTAATTTGTAGGTACCTACGTACATATTTATAATTCGATTAGAATATTATTTTAGTTTTAATAGGCACTTAGATTTATATTCTATTTATTATATACTTAGCTATAGTTAGGATCTCTGACGTAAGTTTTTTGTTGGGTAACTAAATAGAATTTAAGTTACCGTCGATTAAAAATAAAATAAACGATGCCACCTAAAAAACGACCATCTTTATCTCGAACTTCGAGTCAAGCTAGGAGAATGAGAATGACGCGTTCTCAAGAATCGGAAGAGGAAAGAGCACATCGGTTAAACTCTATGAGAGTTAGTGCCTCAACATCTCGAGCTAATGAAAGCTCTCCAGAAAGAGAGATGCGATTAGCAGCTGAAAGAGCGAGACGAGCTACAACACGGGCTTCTCAAAGCTCTTCTCAACGAGAGCTAAGGCGTTCCATTGACCGGGAACAACATGCGTTATCCCGAGAAGCTGAAACTGCTTTACAACGAGAATTGCGACTCACAGCTGACCGCGAACGGCATACATTATCTCGCGAGTCTGAAACCTTCACTGAGAGGGAATTACGGCTTACAGCTGACCGCGAACGTCATATTTTATCTCGCGAGTCCGAAACCTTCACTGAGAGGGAATTACGGCTTACAGCTGACCACGAACGTCATATTTTATCTCGCGAGTCCGAAACTTTCACTGAGAGGGAATTACGGCTTACAGCTGATCGCGAACGTCATATTTTGTCTCGAGAATCTGAAACTTTTACTCAATATCAAGACCGTTTGACAAATGATAGGGCGCACCATAACATGATTCGATCTCTTGAAGATGAACATGAGCATGAACAACGACTAGAGTCGGGACGCGATTATTACAATTCTTTGAGACAAGAACAATTGATTACTTTATCTAATGAAAGATTAAGAATTGAAAATATTCGGTCGCTTGAAACAGAAGAACAGCGAGAGGCCCGCCTTGCCTTCCTTGCCTTGCCTTCGTTCGAAGACCCACCGGAACCTTTAAAATCACTACTTTTAGGGGAACATTTGCAATCCAAACAGTTTTTAGATAATATTCGCACTTATAATAGTGCATTCCAAATGACATCCTTTGGTGCTAAACAAATCTCAGAAGGCCCTTTCATGCCTACTTTTAAGGTACAAGGTCAGGTTTACCATTGGATAGGTTTACCCTTTTGCCTGAAGAACAACCTAAATTTCTTCAAATATATTTTGTATCCGATTACAACGAACAGTCGAATATAAGAAATCAATATTTTCCGAATTTAAATACTGAACTCATTTCACAACTTCAGAACATGTTACATCAGGTTAATTCGTACGTATGCAGTTTTAAATCGGCATTAGAAGCCCTTTCTCAAGATGGTAATAACAATTATAAAATTGTTATAAATGCCGATAAGCGTCCAACTCAGGAACACCCTGGGCGTCATAACGTTCCATCCACGAATGAAGTTGCTGTAGTACTGGTCGACCAGGAATGTGATAGGCGTGATATCGTTATACGTTCCAGAGACAATCGTTTGCAACGTATTTTCGAAACCCACAGGGCTTACGACAGTTTGCAATATCCTATGATATACTGTCGAGGGGAAGATGGTTATAATTTCGCTGTATACCAAACCGATCCGCGCACAGGCGCACCTCATTATAATAAAAAGGTGTCATGCCTTCAATTTTATTGTTACCACCTGCAAGTGAGACGGAATAGATTGGTATACTTTCAACGTTTTCGTGGCTTATTTAATCAGTTTATTGTTGACATGTACGCAAAAATTGAAACCGAAAGATTAGTTTATATACGATCTAATCAAAGGCAGCTGCGCGCTGAAGAATACGTGCACCTTCGCGATGCCATGCAGCAAGATAACGATACTGTGAATATGGGTCGTTTAGTTATTTTACCCTCTTCTTTTACTGGTGGTCATGTACAGTAACAAAAAGCGTCTTGAGTACGTTCATGCATGTAGCGTGAACGTACTCAAGACGCTTTTTGTTACGTAAGAAAATATGGACGTCCCGACTTATTTGTTACTGTAACTACCAATCCCAAGTGGGATGAAATCACTCGGGAGCTTCTTGAGGGTCAGGCACCGCATGACCGCCATGATATTATTGCAAGAGTGTTTCATTTAAAATTAAAATCAATGATAGATCTTCTTACCAAAGATAACATTTTTGGAGAAGTATTGTGTTATATGTATAGTGTTGAGTGGCAAAAACGCGGCTTACCTCACGCACGTATCTTGCTTTGGTTAAAAGATAAGGTTCGACCTAATGATGTAGACAGATTAATCAGTGCTGAAATTCCAGATCCGACTGCAGATCCCCTGTTATACGACATTGTTAAAACTCATATGATACATGGTCCATGTGGTGCATTTAACGCAAATGCTCCTTGCGTGCAAGACGGTCGTTGCACTAAAAGGTATCCAAAAGCATTAGTGGATGAAACTGTAACAGGACATGATGGATACCCATTATATCGTCGCCGTTCAAGAGACAATGGTGGTTTTACTGTTGAAAAGCGAATGTCTGGACAACAGGTTACTTTAGATAATAGGTGGGTCGTTCCGTATTCGCCTGTATTGTCCAGAGCATTTCAAGCTCACATAAATGTAGAAATGTGTAATAGTGTAGAGTCAATTAAATATATTTGTAAGTACATTAACAAGGGCAGTGACCAAGCTACGTTTGCGTTAAGAAATGAACATGATGAAGTTACTAGATTTCAGTCAGGCAGATATATCAGCTCTTCAGAAGCTGTGTGGCGGATCTTAAGTTTTAATATTCACGAAAGATATCCACCTGTGACCCATCTGGATGTTCATCTGGAAGGCGGTCAACGTATATATTTTAACGCCGAAAATGTTACAGAACGATTAGAGAACCCTAGACAAACAACTTTATTGGCATTCTTTCGACTTTGCCAAACTGATAATTTCGCAAAGTCTCTTTTGTATGAAGAAGTTCCATCGTATTATACCTACGATAAACAACGAGGTGTCTTTAACCGTAGACGCCGAGGCAGGCCTGTAGATGGCGAGACAGGTATTTTCAAAGAACATGTTCTTGGTAGAGTGTATACTGTTCATCCTAACAACGCAGAGTGTTTTTATTTGAGATTATTATTACATACAGTGCGAGGACCAACATCATTTATAGATTTGAGAAAAGTAGACGATGTTGTTTATCCAACTTATCATGCAGCTTGCCAAGCGCGTCATTTGCTTGAAAATGATCAACATTGGGATGACGCTTTAGCAGAATCCTGTGTTAGTGATAATCCACGACGGTTACGCCATTTATTTGTAACATTACTCACATTTTGTAATTTATCTGATCCTGTCCAATTATGGGAAAAATATAAAGAAAAATTTGCAGAAGACTTTCTTCGGAATTTATCTCACAATAATGAAGGCGCAACTAATGATAATTTTCGAGATCTGGCTATAAATCAGTGCTTATTAGCTCTTCAGGAAGACTTAACAGCAGTAGGCGGTAAATCACTTTGTGAATATGGTTTGCCAACGCCAACCTCAGTCGGAGAGGTTACCAATAGGGAATATTCCGCAGAGATTGGTTACAACCCAATGGAACTGCTGGTAACATTAGAAAACGGTGTCCCAATGATGACTGCAGAACAACGCTTAGTCTATGATCGCGTGTGCGAGAGTGTGCAGAATAATTTAGGAACAATATGGTTTTTAGATGCACCTGGAGGAACTGGGAAAACTTTTTTGACTAAACTAATATTAGCTTATGTTCGAAATCAGCGTAAAATCACTCTTGCCGTGGCTTCATCAGGTATAGCTGCAACATTGCTACCAGGAGGTAAGACTGCTCACACTATGTTTAAAATACCAATTAATTTAGATCGCACGGAAAGTCCAACCTGTAGTATTTCAAGAAATAGCGACAAAGCTAAGGTATTGCGTGAGTGTAATTTAATCGTATGGGATGAATGTACGATGGCCCATCGAAAAGGAGTAGAAGCAGTAGACAGAACTCTAAGGGACATAAGACAAAATGATCGACCAATGGGCGGTATTACGGTTTTATTTTGTGGTGATTTCCGACAAACCTTACCGGTAATACCACGGGGAACCCGAGCTGATGAGATTAGGGCTTGCCTGAAAAGCTCTTATTTGTGGCGTGATATACAATCGGTGCATTTGACTATAAATATGCGAGTGAGAACTGGAGACAACGCAGATAATCGTGAATTTTCTGATACATTATTGAAGATTGGTGAAGGTACCTATCCACAACTACACCAAGGAAAACTTATTCTGACACCTGAGTTATGTTGTATAGTGCAATCCCAACAACATCTTATATCTTCGGTTTACGGTGACATAACAATTATATTAAATAGGGACAATTCTTGGCTTTGCGAAAGGTCCATTTTGACTCCTCGCAATGACCAGGCATCTGAAATTAATAATAAAATACTGTTTAATATACAGGGAGAAAGCAAAGTTTATAGTTCAATAAATAGAATGGTTGATGAACAAGAAGCCACTAATTACCCGATAGAATTTTTAAATTCTTTAAGTATGCCTGGACTACCTTCTCATATAATTTGTTTAAAAATTGGCATACCGATAATTCTGCTCCGAAATTTAAGACCACCTCAACTTTGCAATGGAACTCGGCTAAAAGTAACCCAGTTGCAACAAAATGTAATCGAGGCTCAAATTTTAACAGGTTGCGGTGCAGGAGAAACTGTCTTTATTCCCAGAATTCCCATAATACCAAATAATTTTCCATTCCAATTTAAAAGAACGCAATTCCCAGTATCGGTGTGCTATGCCATGACTATCAATAAAGCTCAAGGGCAGAATTTTCGTGTTGCTGGAGTAGATCTCGGTGTTAGCTGTTTCTCGCATGGTCAATTATACGTCGCTTTTTCCCGGGTTAGCAATTCTAGGAATCTTTACGTTCACGTGCCGGACGGGTCGACTCTTAACATAGTCTACCCAGAAGCTTTGCGCTGAAACATTTTAATTTGATCTAAAAATATTAGCAATATATTATCTTAATAAAAAACAAGGAGTTACACGCTGACCGAGTCGTGGGTATAGCGTGGGTATATTATAATATTCTGCGGTTACTTATATTTTTCAACAGTTTTGTGGATTGGCATATTATATTACTATTGCCCTTCTAAAATACGAAAGTGAATCTGCCTGTTACGTCAAAACTATGAGGGAGGACATCTGCTAATTTTTTTTCGAAAAACGACGGAAACGCGGACGAAGTCGCGGGCAAAAGCTAGTTCATAATAATTATTTTTTTAGTTCGTGGATAGAAAATAAAACACTTTCACAATATTAATATGGTTACAGACAAGTCCTCGATGAATGTCCGATCACTACCAAACTCAGTAACTCACTGCCCATCCTCGTTACCAACTCCATCGAGGTAATGTATAATCAATTTTATTTAAAGAGTCAAATCACATAGCAATTGATCAAATAAAATACTAATTAGGTATTAACAGTCAAATGACATACCAACTAGACAATAAAATAAACAATCATTGAATTGAAATTAAATAATAACTATTCAAATTATAAATTATATTAAATAAATAAAGTAGATTGAAACAATAAAAAAAATAGCAATGATTGAAATAACAATTAGAATAAACGACGACACTCATCATCATTGAATTCGCCACAGCAGCGCCATCTATTTCCGACATACATATCAATATTTGAGGTATATCTGTCACTGCAATCTTAATATGTGTATCTTATTTCCACATCCAGATCATCGCGTATGTGCACTTGCTGTTGCTTTATCAGTATAGCTGATGGATATGTTACTAAAAGAGCTAATATTCATTTAGTTATTTAGTTATTTGCTACAAATTATGAAATAATATATATTCATTAACATTCTTCATAACAATAAACGATGTAAACATGTTATGTAATGTAATGTATGTTGTTAAAATCTAATTATAAGTTATAGTTCTATTTATATTATTTGAACTGTTTGTAAGTTTGCATTTCGAATTGGTTTAATTGAAAAGATTTCTTCAAACGAGTACTTACAGTGTAAGAGTTTATATGTCAATACGTCTTACTGTATTTTATAATACATTATAAAATACAGTAATAACATTAACTGCATTCAAAAATCTAACTTTTTTCTTTTAGTTTTGATATTTGATTATAAAACTGACTCTTTTTTAAATAATTCAAATAAAACATAATATCACATTAACATTTCTATAATATTACTTAATTTGTCTTGGAATCAACAATGAAGACTATTTGCTTACATGAAGGAAACCGCAGTGTAATAAATATAAATAAAGATAAGTATAGATAAAGATAAATGTACTAAAATCTTACAAATGTATATTGTAATGTCACAATTACAGGTTAAATAATAATAACTTAATGTTTAGTCATTCTTATTTGTAATAGTATTAAGATCAAACATTATAGTTATTAAAAAGTGTAGTATTACAAGAATATTTATTGTCTTTGTTGATAATATCACTGCGTGATGATTAATTTATATTAATTAGTGGTACAGATGTACATCGTATTATCCAATTATTATCTTGAACGATCAGATATGTCTCGTGAATCAGTTATTAATTATAACACACTGTGGTAACGGATATACTATCCTTTATTCAGTAGGTGTCCATAACTTAACTTTGCGTGTGTGTGTGTGTGCGTGTGTGCGTGTGTGCGTGCGTGTGCGTGTGCGTGTGCGTGTGCGTGTGTGTGTGTGTGTGTGTGTGTGTGTGTGTGTGTGTGTGTGTGTGTGTGTAAAGGTAACTTGTTACTGGTTTTTTATATTATAAATAAGGTCGTGAAATATAGTTTGCAATATTATTTTTCGGTATATTTGTTTAGAGTTTGAAAATTTTTGTTGTTTATCGATAACTAGATAATCATTTAAAGTATACCTATTAAGGATAATTTGGTATCGATGGCACTTAACTTCCGCCAGTGATATTTGGAAAAAATAATTTATTAAATCCTCAAAATGCATTTAAAAAAACCCGTGAGTTCAAGATAATAATTTTAATTTGGATCGGATTAAATTTTGTGAATGAAAATTATATAAAAAATAACGATAGATTTGTATCTCGATTTAAATATACGAAATGAAACACATCTCAAAAAAATAGTGAAATATTGGAAATAATACTTCTGTTTAGTTTTAGACATGGACCAGTAGCTAAGAAGTAATGGTTTTCGCGTGTAACGCTTTTGTGTAATCCACAAGAGTGGAATCTTTGATAACAGCCAGTAACTTCATGTAAATAAGATATGACAGTAAATTTATCATTTGTAGATCTAAACTTGCATCAAAGCTATAGTTTAGATCTATTTAGAACTACGATCAATTCATCGAATTGGTATAAAAATCTTTATGGAAGGATTATTACCAGCGTTTAAAAATATATGTAAAGTATCCATTATTGTTGATAAATTATTAAATTCTGGACTTTAAAACTATCATATGGTTTGTCTGTTCTGACTGCTTATAGTTTTCGTATTTTAGATAGCAAAAGAGTTTCCAGTTTAGCT
The DNA here is from genome assembly GCA_918358695.1 of Melinaea menophilus ssp. n. AW-2005. NCBI lineage: Eukaryota > Metazoa > Arthropoda > Insecta > Lepidoptera > Nymphalidae > Melinaea > Melinaea menophilus. Next base: position 19,155,785 of record OU911048.1, read on the forward strand.
TACTAGCTAACTTTATGTCTGAAAATTGATAAACCATAGTTCTTTATCTCAAAATATTGGGTAAAGTGAAGTTTTGTCAACAAAATAAACATATTACAAATTGATATAATTTAAATTTTATACCAAATTTAAACGCAAGGTTTTAACATTTAAAGTTCACATTCACATTTATAGTTGTTTCAATGGATGCAATTATATTCTAAATGGATTCACGTTAAGGTTTTTAATTGGATTCGATCACATCCCAAATGGTCCAGCCGTTGCAGTTTCATTTGTATAATCGAACAAACAATCACCGCGCACAAACACGAGCTCCGATCGCACAGAGTAAGTACACACATGATATATCTAGTAATTCAATTTAATTATGAGCAAATCGATTACGTGTTTTATTTCTGTTAAAAGAGTTGGTCATATTATAAGTAAGACATTGTAAAGGTTTAGCAAAAACCTTTTTTTTTAATATATATAATTGAGTAGTAAGTAAAGTCATAATATTGAGATATACATATATGTATATATATATACATATATATATATATACATATATATATATATATATATATATATATATATATATATATATACATATATATATATATACATACCAGTAATAATTAAAATATCATACACACAGTTTTGCTACAAAATGTAACTAATCACCTATACTGTAAGACGTCCTACAGTCCTCCGTGGGTCGGCCATGACGATCAATGAAGACTATACTTAGAAAAATTAATTCAGATTGAAGTAATTGAACGTATTCTAGATATTTTTGTAGGTTTACATGTTTCAATTTAAATTTGAACCTGCGACCTCTGTGAAGTGAATAACTAATAATAAATATTATTTACATACAACTAACAAGTTCTTAAGGAATATTCAACATGCTGATGCCTATAGAAACATTAAGATGTTTGAATTCTGTACACAAAGTAAATTAAACTAATAATGAGCTCAGTAAGTCAAACAACTTCAGAGAGCTGTATCTATTTGGACGTCTTCCAAGTAGCAAATGGACATATTGAACAATTAGGCTTGCGGGCCACTGATACGTGATCACCGCCGCCCATGAACTCTTGTAACATCCGAGGATTCGCAAGAGAGCTTCCGGCTTAAGAGGTAGAAGCATATGCCTTTTTTGAAGGTAATGTCTCTTTTGCTACAATTTGAATTCTAAAATAAGTTTAATATAATGAATTGCAACTTCGGAAGATCCGGTAAACATTTAACACGGCTTCTGTATTTCATAATACGAGCATAGTAACTAGCCGTTTCACATGACTCCGCGCAGAAGAGACTTTCAAAAACGCTTTCAGAACTACTGACCGTATAGACGGGAGGATATTGCGTTATTTTAACATGGTCATGTTATACTTTCAGAACGCAAATACGTTAGTTTGTTTGTTTTCACTGTAAAGTTTTATCTAACCTCTTTTTAAAATAAGTACTACTCAATAGGTTCTTTATTAAATGACAGATATTTTTTTTAAATTTTCATTTGTGACAAAAAATACACACTCTCCAGCTTTATAATACAAGTGAAGAAAAAATAAAGTATATTTACTGTTCTGTTAATAAAACATTGTTCTTGTCGCAAACTGCTGAGGACTAAAAGTGCATTCTGTATACAGAGAAAATAACATATAAGAAAAATATCTAACGTGTTTTGTAAGTTGAGACTTAACTAACTAGATATCTATTTTAAATTATTGTGTAATGTAAAGTAAAGTTTCTTTTCGAAGTAAATTTTCACTAAAACTTATATTTACTTGATTATCAAAATTGAAAAACAAAATCCTTTATAAACTAAACAATAACAAAAAAAAAATGAAAAACGTATTCAATCCTCATTTGCATCGGTATGAATTTAAATTAAATAGATTTTGGACGTTAAAGTAAAATTTAATTTCGAAGTCTTAAATTTTTGTAAAACATTCACATTTTTGTTTATTTTGTTTCTGATAAACTAAAAAAAATAGTTATTTGTAATAACTAAAATATATTTTCACTTTACTTTAGACCATTGCCAAATATTTTATTTAGCTCAACTATTGCATCAGTGATTATAAAATTCGATTCAGAACTTTTAGACACAAAATTAATAATAATTTGTCTTCTAATAGCATTTGCAAATTACTGCGGCTGACAAGCTCTTATATTCTTGCTCATAACTATGCCTCTAGGAATATTTTTTTTCTGTATATTTTTACTATTTATCATAAGTAACGGTACGTCATATTTATATATAATTTTATAGACTTATATATTTCTGTAGTAGATAAATTATTTAGTTTATTTCAGACTAGACACTACTCGTTGTGGATATGGCTTAAAAATATAAAATAAAGAGACAATAAATGCATTTCGAAAAATAAGTTCAATGTGACCGCAAATAGATTACAAGTTTATATTTATAGTTGCGTTATCTTTCAACATGTTGCTTATTCTCTTAAATAGCGGTTCATATAAGAGTTTGTGACATCTCATTTACAAACATACATTACATTACTCTGTACTCCCTTGAGACAAGGTCAAATCACAGACAAGAAACTCCGTTGGTATCCTTTTACCTCATTATTAATTTACAATCGTTAATAGATTTAATGAGGCAGATGTATACAATTTTTTACCACTTTTACAACTACCTAACTTTATTTTCATTTACTTTTTACTTCGTGGTTGTCCAAAACATGTGTATACAACAGACATACACATGCCATTGTCACATATTCATCATTACCCATTCAGAATATCATTTGCGTTGAAATTCATCATGATGATTCTTATTATAATCTAGAAACTCCGATGTGGCAAAAATAGATTTGCCTTTTTACATATTCTCCTCTAGAGCAATGAAAATTGCCATAAAAGATAAAAAAATATTTTTATACACATGAATTTAAAGTGTAATGTAATTCAAGTAAATTCAAAGTAATCAAATGATTTATAAATTTTATTACAGAAGTTTGTGAAAATTCTTTTAATTATATTTGCTTCTTAATATTACCGGATGTTCTTTTGACTAAGTGGTTTGCTTTCAACAATGTCATATTACAAACCGCGTTCAGCGACGCTTAAAGTAAGGGTTTGTGACTTACTATTCTCTGTTCCTATAATTACACTTTAGTTTCTAATGAGATTCCAAATGTAGAAGATTTTTTAAAATTTAATATTTAATTTCATTATTATTATCATAGTGACCGCAAGTTTTCTTTTTGCATGTTCATCTTCTTATCACAAGCTGTCAGCTGTGCGTCAAAGCCCTAAAGATAGATATTATATATATATCGTATAATATATCTATATATGCGTTTCAGATAGGATATATCTGTATATGCGATAATTATGATACCATTATTCATTTTTTCTTTTATGTATATAATTTTTTTTGTGTCACGTTTTTATTTCAGTTTAAAGATAAACAAATATATTTATAAAATAAAATACTTATTGCTTTCTCTAATCTATTTATCAATACCGTTAGCCTCCATCTTGGTTTAAGTTCCTTTAATTGTAAAAAGTTTGCTCGGGAGTGTAATTTTCCTTGATTCTTGATTAATTTGCAGTTTAAATGAGTTTTCAAATTATGTTTCGATTGTATAGAATTACCACCGCTTTCACGAACAGTTCCTCTTGCTGAAACGTTGTAATCACCTCATTGTTCAACTTAAGTTTCCCACAAATTATGGAATGCCTAAGACTCCTCGGAAGTTGTAGCGCTTCAAGCTGATTCAGGCTTCAATGTTTACTTTTTATTGATATATTGAAATATAATAAGGTATACATTTACATAACTTTAACTGATATTTGAATTTTAAAAGTGCAAAATATTAAAAGTTTTAAATAATACAATACTTTATAATTTACAATTACATGATTTTACACAATGCACTACATACTATTAATATACAGTTTGCTCTGTACTTGGTGTCATTATGTACATATGTACGAGACATATTGACTGCAATCCAACTATTAACTTAACTGATTGAGACAGAATACATATAACATAAGAACACAATATCCTGTAGTTTAGTGTAACTATCGTGTTAATGTTGTATTCTGGTACATAAATCATATAATAAATAATTAAAGAATATATAACTCATGGGTTTTCTTCTCAAATTTTTTCAGTTAACCATTATTTTCTATACGATGTTCATGGTCAAATGTACAAACGAACATTAAATGCTATTTAAGATATGTACTGAATTAAAACGTCTTGTAAACTTTTCGAGAATAAATGATAGTTAAAATAACAAACTTCATTCCTTTCAATAATTCCATGTTAATGGATTAAACTAAATTAAAGTTAAACATTTTAAAGGATCTTTAATTGGGTACTATTTATAAAAAACAAAGAAAACTCTAAGTGTACTGTCCCGTGTAAAATATAATAAACGTTATTAGTAATAGAGTGATTGAAAATAATTTATTAGTAACAAAGCAAAAAAAATATTACACGGCTTTGATATACCGCCTAATTATTCGCCTTTCAGGGTATCCGATAAATGATTTAACATTACAGTGTAGTTGTAAAACACACTGACGACCGTAAAATATTTCGTATATTGTAATATAATGACGGTCGAAACGACCGTCTATAAAATTAGTGATCGATGTTTGATTCGAGATTTAAACCAATCTCAGGCTGATTCTCACAAACGTAATACACACGTGGATTATTGACACAGATAACATAAAAAGAGGATAGTAATATCTTCTTTTATCTTTAATTAAACATTTTAATTTTTCGTTCTGAATCAAATATTAAGTTTAAACGTTAAATTAAATTCATTATGATAGACTTTTTCTAAAACATTTTAAAATTCTTGTCAAAATACTATGTTTATATTTTGGAAATTGCCGTCATTTATTAAAAAAAAATAGTATTTAAAGAATACTAATTCTCAAATAAAGATTAAAAGAAAAACACGTTTAAAATGTAGGTTATAATGAGTGCACCCCCACATTCCTAGCCCTTCTTATCTTGCTCATTGTTTCAAATGCTGGTTAATATATATATATATATATATATAAAATATATTATTTATTAAAAAAACATAATGTTTGTTTGTTCTGACATATGGCTATTTGGTTGACTTGATCTAATATCAACCATAGTATTTGTACGCACACATGATATGACTGATATTATTTGATATTACCGTTTTTATATTTTACTGCCATTCGACGACATTTAAATTAGTACATAATTTAAAAATGAAAAGAAATTTAAATTCTTAAACACTATATTGCGTCTTATTATTAAAAATTGTTTTTACTCGAGATAACACTAGCGGTATTGTACTTTATGATAGTATAATTCAAATTCAAACGATCGATAATTGAAAAAAACAATTTTAAACAAAAAAAACTTCTTATTGATATTTTTCTTTTAAATGTTATTGTAAGTTTACACATACTTATTCAAGTAAAATATATCCTTTTCTAACTTATCATGCACTACTTTTCTTCCTTGTGAGCCGCATTTCGACATACATTCATATCCATATTCTGTATGGGTACAATACATATTTACTAAAATATATTGCAAAAATAAACTATAATAATAATAATTGTTTTAGTAAAAATAAAACGTAAATATTAGTACGTAAACATATTTTTACTGATAATAATGTTTTTTCTGAAATGGTAATTCAATAAGAAAAATAAAGAACTCGATTTGCGTGTAATATTACAATATTTTTGACTATTTCCTGCAATTTGGATTTAAATCCAAAATGGCAATAAAAATATTGATTATTTCCATATTTTTATTTCCTTGTTAATATAACGGCTTAATAAATTATGATTGCGCTGGTTCTAGTTGTTCATACATTGCTCACTAAATATATTGACGTTTGTAAAACAATATCACAATAAAAAAAAATCCGGCTAAGTTTGTTGTGTGGTTCTTCTCAGACCAGGGCGCGTTTGAAACCCTCGTAGGCTTATTTTAAGTTGGAGAGTGTCTTTACAGAAGGACTTATTTTCATACATACGATATCAAAATAGGCCCTCCTGTCACTTCCATTTGACGTACACAAGTGATTACTGAAAATGAAATGAAAATAAAATAAATAAATGACGTTCTAAATTTTGTTTTTTTTTACATTTAAAAATATATATTGTTCAACCAGTATTTTGCAAAAAAACATGTGCATTAAACGGTTAAAGATTTAATACAATTACAAGAGTTTTGTCGGCCTTGTAGGTAGGAGTAGAAGCCTTTTTTGAAGGTACCCATGTCGTACCGATCTGGAAATACCGCCGAAGGGAGTTCGTTCCATAAGCGAGTGGAACGCGGAAAAAAGGTCCTTGAGAACCGCACAGTGGAGGATCGCCACGAATCCAAGTGGTAGGGATGGTAAAGAAGTCGATGTCGCGCTGTGCGGTGATGAAATTCGGCGGTAGGCATCAGATCGAACAGTTCTTCGGAACACTCCCGGTTGTAAATGCGGTAGAAGACGCACAAAGAAGCCACGTCTCTACGCAATGCTAAAGAGACCAGCCGTTGGCAGAGCACCGGTTCCCCGACAATCCGAACGGCCCTCCGCGGTCAAATGGTAGAAGGTGATATTAGGGTGTTCCGGACCAGAGATAAGAACAGTACTCCATGTGTGGTCGGATCTGCGCCTTATAGAGCGCAAGGCTTTGACCGGGTTTGAAATACTGCCTCTCTCTGATCACTCCCAATTTCTTCAAGACCAACTTGGCCTTGCTTTCCAGATGACCACGAAACTGACAATCGTATTTTGATACTGTGCGTGGCAATGAGGAGAGTGCTCTCGAAGAGCGGTGATACCACAAATGGGGTTTTCGGTCAGAGACCATCCCCAAGGAAGGCTCTAGAGAAGACACAAGTTTCTTTTGGTACTCGTCGACGTTTTCCCGAGAGAGACCTGCACGGCCGGAATATACCGCATCCCCATTTCTGTCATCCTCATAACAATGTATGTTGGAAATATCCAACATATCATTGATGTGCAGGAGGAACAGAGTTGGGGATAGCACGCAACCTTGAGGTACACCAGCGTTCACGGGCTTGGGGTCCGAGCAAAAACCGTCGAGAACGACCTGCATGCTCCGCCTAGTGAGGAAGCTGGTGATCCACTTGCATAAACTCTCGGGAAGCCCATAGGAAGGTAGCTTCGAAAGAAGCCCCTTGTGCCATACACGATCGAAGGCTTTCGCCATAACCAGACTAACTGCCAGACCCTCTCCCTTGCTTCCAATAACAGTTGCCCAACGGTGTGTAAGATATAACAGAAGAGTACCAGCCGATTGACCATGGCGAAAACCATATTTCCGGTCATTGACCAACTGGTGATCCTCGAGGTAAGAGCTGTTTATTGATGATGCTCTCCATTAATTTGGAGAGAAGATAGGTAATGGCGATAGGTCTGTAGTTAGCTGGGTCCGAGCTGTCACCTTTTTTAGGGATCGGATGGAAAAGGGCACGCTTCCATGAAACCGGGACTACGCCTTTCAGGTAGGAGTACCGAAATAGATGCGTTAGCACTGGTGTCAACTCAGGGGTACATGTTCGTAGCACAACTGGAGAGATACCATCTGGCCCACTCGACTTATGAACTTCAAAGGAAAGAAGGGCTTTTCGGATGAGTTTTTTCCGAAAAACTATTTCCGGCATTAAGCTCGGACACCGCGGGATGATAGGTGGTGCCTTCCCCTGGTCGTCCAAAGTCGAGTTTGAGACAAAAAGAGTGCCCAAGCGATCGGCTTTCTCTTTTGCCTTGTGGGCCAAAGAGTCGTTCCCAATGTGCAATGGCGGTAGGGATGACTGACAAAAGTTTCCCAGACTGGCTTTGGAAAGCGCCCAGAACTTGCGAGTGCCAGGTACTTTGCCAGCTGATCCCCAATTTTCACGACATGCTTGAACTTTGCTTTAGCAATTTTCCGTTTGAAGAATCTGGAGTCACGATTATATTTCCTCTTCAAAACTCTAGAGTTCGGATCCTTAGTGACTAACGCATTAACCAAAGCCTGCCATTTGCCAGCTGCTGCAGTCTTGAAAGACGCCAAACCAAGGCCGCGATCTGCCACCAAGTATACCACAGAGCTTGGTACAAATAGTTCCATGCCCTGAAGTATCACATCAGCTGCAGCCGCGGCGCAGTCACTAGTATCATTCGAAGGGAAACAAACCGGCCACTATGGGACTACCACTATGGGACCTGTAGAGGCACGCGTAGACTCTGACATGGTCGTCCATGTCCACGCGCAGCCAGAGTACAGACAGGTCCCGATCTTCAAAAACGTGAAGGCGACGGTAGCAGATATCCTCCGTTACGAACACAGATACCCCGGCGTGTGGTATAAAATGGTGTTCTAGTTTATACCCGGGGTATGATAGATAAGCTGTGTTGCTAGGTTGAGATATCTGCGTCTCCGTCAGAAACAACAAGGCCGGCTGCGCCGTCTCTAGATGATAGTGGACGGCGTTCAAGTTGGAATGAAGTCCCCGAATGTTGCAAAAGTCCACATTTAGAGTGGGTCGGGGTGCCGCTGCGTTGACTCGTCGTTTGCCCTAAAAAAACACAAAAGGCGATACTTTGCCCGCCCCAGATACGACGGGCAGCCCGAGCAAAATCCGAGAATCATTTCCCCGACTTTGCTCGGGGAGGGGGTACCCGGCTTCATCAAAGCCGGTACCCTCCTGGGGTATTCTTCTTCTAGGCATCGCTATCATGTTTGGCGCGGGGGGAAGGTTGGGCTTCCGGATTCTCTCACTCACTGACGGAACATAACCAAATGAATTTGGTTACTACACGTCGGTCTTCTGTGAGAGGGTGGTCCTTCCCCGGTCGAGCCAGCCCAATACGAGCGAGCTGCAGTCAGATAACTACAGCTAGGCTCTACCACCTTAAATATGTTTTTTTTACAGATAACACAGAGTAAATGTAAATGAGTGGTCATGAACTATTGCTTTGAGTCGCACGAGACAATGCGGCTTGAATAATGAGACGGGTATAACAAAGTAGTAGAGATAATGGAACATCCGGTAACATTAATTACAAAAATCTAATGAAGGTAATATTTCATAATGCGCTGTAATAAAATGTTGCTTTGTTCACTTTAATTTGTTTGCATTTGGATTCTGACACATTTAATTTATTGCAGTGATTAAAGTTCGTCTTAAATATAAAACAAAAAGCTTTACAACGGATTTTTAATTGTCTTAAATGTGCAATAAACATGTAGTGGTTTTCATCTACAAATCTGAGGCATTAACTAAAGTTTATCGTTAAAGTGTGTTTTTGTTCGTTTAAGTTTTAAATATCTTAGTTTTATTGGATATTTGTAGGATTTTTTATCAATCTTTTCACATAACTTTACTACCATATATTTATGTAAAAAGTTAATCTTAGTTTTAAAGCTTTTTCGTTGCTTTAAGACGACAATATTAAATCTTAAGAATATCAAAGTGATAACTTATCTTACGGTAGATTATGAGTGGTAAACTATTTTAAGGGATTCTACTATCGTGAAAATATCAGGATTGCATTTTATATTTATATAAATGAGATGGTAATTTGTAACTTTTTAGGAATTAGACTTGTTTTGTTTTTCAAGTATTATTTCAATCACCCGAGAGAGAAATAAAGTTTGGAATATAATATAATACAGTATTTTCAGAGCATATCTACATACACCGCTACTGTTAGTTTAAAATATAACAAAAACATGGCGTCGCACCCGCAGCAGACAAAGACCTTGTAACTGAAACATGAATTTATAGATTATTATTAATTATAAAAACAATTATGATTATCCTTCGTGTGTCTTAACTTTAATTATGAAGATATTTAAATTTACACATAATATAAAATTTATAATGATAACAATATTTAACAGATTTGATAATAACCGCAAAATGTGTTCTAATCGTAATAAGGATTTAAAGAAGCCTCTGAGACTCAAGTTGTAATTTTCCTTGATATTTTAATTAAAAACCGGTAAAGCCGTAACATAATTTTCGTCCAAGTCAATAATTGTATTAATTTAAAAGTAAAAAAAATAATAAACAGTATCTATAATCAATGATTTATTTTAACTATTTTCTAACTAGTTTTAGTAATGAGGTTACTCTCGTCCACACCTCCCTTAAAATTAATACGAAACGACCCGATCTACTTTCAGTTTCATTATAATTTATTGTTAAACTCAACTTTGGGTTTTCTTATTTAAATTAAAGAATTTACAAAAAACAATATCATTTACGTTTTATTTTGATTATAACTCAAACCAATTTTGTAATTGAAATGAAATTATTTTATAGCACGCTCGTTTTTCTAAAGACTCGATGTGTCGTGTAGATTAGACAATACTTGATCGTATATAACTGCCCTCAGGGATGTGAGGAGGTAAAAAATGTGAGCGGACCCGATAAGTGTACATTTTTAGTTTAGGTTTATTGATAAGTTTACTTTTATTATTACGATATTGTTTTCCTAACACACTTTGGTTAATACCATATACCATATATAATCTGTTTACTACAAAAAGCTGCATTTTAAGTTTAACAAAAGTTGTACAAACATGAATATCACTCGTTTTTTAAACACGCGTTTCCCCCGGAATACATATTTCTGGAATCTACGCTCCGTAATATGCGTAATATTTCAAACTATGTGAGTCTAAGTTGGTGGTATCTTATTTGAAAATTAATTAGTGTAATATGTCTAACATTTTTATGGATAAAATAGAATATGCATACTCATATATGTTCCGATATATTTATAATGTAATTTAATAGAAAATATTGCAATGAAATTTTTAAATCCTATTGAAAGTCAAAAAAAAATTTTAAAAAGTGCCTCTGTACGTATCTTTAAATTAACTCTGTTGTTTAAAGTTGTCTGTTGTCTGTCTCTGTTGTTTTGTACATAAATGTACACACATAATATATAAAATATTATGTGTGTACATAAATGTTAAATAAAAAATAAAAACCAAATAATACAATTTTATTTCATAACATATTTTTTCTTGTTCCTATTTTCTTAAACCTCTTGTCAAAGGTATTCCGCATGTAGTAACTAAAGATTCTTATCTGAAGAATGAGAAAATATATCAGAAATGCAGAATTTCACGTGATATCTTACTTTACAGATCAGAACTGAGCAAATATATTTTTTATAATTTTACTCAGTAATAGTAGTAATAGTAATAGTATAGTGTAATTGTCTTTTTTTTATTTATTCTAATATCGTTTTCTAAAAATACGAGTAATATAAAGTAACCGAAATTGGTTGGTGAAATATTTAGTTACTTTTTTTAGGGAAAGATTAATTTATTTAATGTTACACGAATTTTTGCAATTAAACAACTCATTAGACTGTATTTAATCACTCTATAAGTACAGCTGCGTCTGATACGTTAGAATAAAAAAAGAATTTTAATATCACTATATGTAGGTTATGGGTGGAGAAAACATCATTTTCTTTTTATTTATTGCATTGTTGGTATAGGTTATAAATAATATGTAATATTATTTTTTATTCTGGCTTCTTTTTTTAATTAATTAATTTAATGTAATAAAAAATTTGAAATATCAATAAAATATCAGAAATATTAAATTTAAAAACAACGAATATTTTAAAAATGAAAGAACAAAATTTCATAGCACATTTTTCCTTATCCTTATTTGCAAACCCCAGTTAGCAAAAGGCATTCCAAATGCAGCGAGCGAAGATTCGCCGGTAAAGTAGGAGAAAATATCATATGTCCTACCTACTGCAACATTATATACGAAATGAAGCCAATATTGGTTCTGTCTGCACTCAACGTTACATTGTAAATCTTTTGCTAGACATTGCATTATTCATTGCAATAGAAATAAATGGCATTGTAAGAAAACCAAATAAATATGATAAGGTAACATACATCTTTAAAGACGTTATAAATATGAAAGTCGATATTAAGTCCATAGTTTATGTTAGTAGTTATATAAATTATACAACATTATTTTTTCATTTTCTTTCCTACTTCTTTTTATTCTAAAATAGTTATTGTTTGTTTTATAACCTTTGTGAAGTAAAGCAGCATAAAACAGTGTAAGCTCGGTGTAAGCGATCTCATCATTTGGAAATTCTTCCCCAACAATCTGTAACTTTGAGTAAGTTTCCAAAGCACATACTAACAATGTTTTTGCGAGATATTATTGTTATTTGTAACTTATAAATTTAAGTTCCGAGCACTTCAACTCCAGAATGCTACATTTAACTTCGAGTAATGATTCAGAAAATGTAGCATTATTTAAAGAGGTCACGTTCACTATTGAGAAGATATATTAGTACTAGTGTAACACATGAAGAACGTTTTTTATTTATTATTTCTTATATTAATATTTTTCATTCACTCTGATTAATTTGATTGAAGTATTAATTCATAAAATGTATTTTTTTTTTGTTTTAGAGGAGGGCAAACGAGCTTGTGGGTCTCCGTTGATATGTGATCACCGCCGCCCATGAACTCTTGCCACTTCCGAGGAATCACAAGAGCTTTGCCGGCCTTGGAAATAGGAATATATGCCTTTGTTGAAGGTACTCATGTCGTATCGATCTGGAAATACCGCCGAAGGGAGTTCGTTCCACATTCGAGTGGAACGTGGGAAAAAAGTCCTTGAAAATAGCACAGTTTAAGATCGCCACTCATCCAGGGGATATGGATGACAAAGGAGGCGATGGCGAGTTGGGCGGTGGTAAAATTCGGCGGTAGGCATCAGATCGAAGAGTTCTTCGGAACACTCCCCGTTGTAAATGCGGTAGAAGATGCACAGAGAAGCAACGTCTTTATGCAATGCCAAAGAGTTCAGCCGTTCGCAGAGCACCGTGTCTCCGACAATCCAAACGGCTCTTCATTGTACGCGGTCAAATGGTAGAAGCTGATGAGTGATCCGGACCAGAGATGAGAACAGTACTCCATGTGTGGCCGGACCTGCGCCTTATAGAGGGCAAGTCTTTGGCCAGGTTTGAAATACTGCCTCGCTCTATTGATCACTCCCAATTTCATCGAGGCCAACTTGGTCTTGCTCTCCAGATGACCACGAAACTGACAATCGCTCGAAATGTCGAGACCCAGTATTCTGATACTTGGCGAGGCAATAAGAGGAGTGCTCTCAAAGAACGGTGATACCACAAATGGGGTTTTCTTAGTGGTAAACGCGCAAGCTTGTGTCTTCTCGGGATTGAACTGAACGTGGTGGCCAGACCCTCTCCCTTGCTTTCAATAACCGCTGCCCAGCGATGCGTAAGGTATAAACAGAAGATCACCAGCTGATCGACCATGGCGAAAGCCATACTGCCGGTCATTGATCAACTGGTGATCTTCGATGTACGTTAGGACCTGTTAGTTGATAATAATTTCCATTATTTTGGAGAGAAGGGAGGTAATGGCGATAGGTCTGTAGTTAATTCAATTTCAAAAGACCACATTAATTCATAAATAAGTATTGAATATAATTTAGAGAAAGAAGAAAATATAATATATAACAATACAAATATTACAGATATTAATCACACATGTGTTTGTTTCCACGTGAGGAAGGAAGTAACTCGTGTGTACACTGAAGGATAGCCGGCTGAGCATCCGTTGTCGAAGCCGAAGGAGATTAACCCAACCTAAGTAATCACACATGATAAAAATATATTTTGTTTAAACTAAGAAAATACTTAATTAATTGCATAACAAAATACGTTTATTTTTCCAAACGACACTCATAGGTCCCCCTGAGTCCTCATCGCAGGTCCCGACTCCGGAATCTCCACTTGTGTACAGTTGACTCCAATGTAACTTCACGGTAAAACTATCTTGACATGCCACATTCTTGAGTATTTTCAGTGTTATATCATGTAATGTTGTTGTAGAAGGAAAAGTACTCTGAGCTGAAATTTAAACTATTATTTACCTGGTCTTTACCGTTATGAAATTTCTGTAGTCTACTGATCCAAATAGTAATACTAATAAGCTTTCCGTAGCTACCTATCATTTTGATGCTTACTACTTTGTGACTTTGTGATTCGAAGCAAATTTTTTAATCAGTTCTGCAAAACGGTATTACAATCATATTATGATATAATATATTAATCTACAATTTCTTCAACATATTTATAATAATTACAACTAAATCGATAAAAATTAAACTTACAGTCGCTAGTTTTCCCAAAGCCTGTCGCGATGGCCGAAAATGCCGCGAAAGTCTGTCCGATGTCCGACGACGCCGGTATCTATATTGCTTGAATGTTATCTAAAGCAAAAATAATATAATTATAAGAATTTTATAGTAAACATCATAATTAATATTGGATTAGCTGGAATATTTCCAGTTATCCGTTTCAATGTTTTAAGAACAGTGTATAAAAATCATCTTGTATTCGCATGTAAAATCTTCTCCTTCTGAAGTTTGCAGACCCAAACACATGGATGCAATTATTTTTTTTGTGTATTAAAATTAAAAGGTTTTTAAAAGTATGTTCTAATAAAAATTAAGACAGCCATTAAAAAGGTAAAAATCAAGTATTAAATATAATTACATTAAAAATATATATACTTACCCTTGAAGATTACAAAAGGAATTTATACAATCGCGATATCATTAACAATGTCGTCAGCATTCCAACTTTGGTGGACTATGACGTCACTGGTGTTGATACGAGTACTACCCGAGAATACGGTGAGGGACCCAAGTACCACTGTAAACTGGTGGACCTGGTGTTGGCCATCAAACTAACAATGAGCTGCGGTGAAGACCCTTGTGTTAGAGATCAGCACTCCTGCACAGAGAGACGTCTTGCCCGATGAGAGTTTGCATATTATGCCAGCCTATAAATGTTAAACATTAGTTTATTACAAGCAAACTTATTAAGAAAAGTGACAACGCCATTATTTCTTGTTGTTTTAGATTTACCTATTATTATGCTCTAAATAGGAAGATTAAGTCTTAATATGTTGCATAAATTAATAAATATAAAACTACACAAAACTAATTAATTATCGACTTGAATATAAAGTTGATAAACTTTTTTATAAATGTTTTAGACTTTTTATTATATTATTTAATACTAGCTCACAATTAATAATTATTGGAGATATTGAATCAGACACACGAGCATCTGAACTAACATGTTGGATCGCCATGTAGTTTCGATACTTGTATAATGTACAAATCATAGATACATAAATAATAAATTACACACACATATTAATAAGCCGTATAATACATATGTTAATATAATTACTATTATTAGTACTATCGTTCTCAAACTGTATTAGTCACAGACTACCATAACGTACTAATTAACGTGTTTGATTGTGACTAGAAATGAATTACTATGCTAACTACAAAATACGCATATATCGGAATATTGTTTGATAAATATCTAACATGTATATCAAAATTTTAAAGTTTCAACTACTATCATAGATTAAACATAACAACTTGGATATCATTTGATATACAAACACGAAAATTAAAATGTAGTTATGTTACTTATCAGAAAAAATACCTTGTATGAATATTTTTGTATGATCGAAACTGGTATTCCTCCAATGACTCTTGATACTCTTTCCTATCCCCTAACGTGATATGCTTTAGGTACACCGATCGCTTCATGGTATCCGCACGCATTTTAACATTAGTTATTCTTCGAAATGAGGATAAAAAGATTATTATTTTTGTTTCCTGTTAAAGTAAATTTAATCAGCTTTTTACTTAGAAGTAATAAGTATAAGTAGTGTGTATTCGGGGGTTCTGCCTCATTGGTATTGGGGGATGTTCTGGCTCAGCGGGGGTCTCGCTCATGTTTGGGTCTGACTCAGACTAAAAAAAAAAAAAAAAAAAAAAAAAAAAAAACAAAAAAGGTTTTGCTATCATCTAAATCGTTTGGTGCTATCCCCGTTGCGCTAGCTCTTACGGTTACAGAGATAGCTTTTTGAATTCGACTACCTGGCCGAAGGCTGATAAGACCATTAATTCCCTACTCAACTCGCCCGGCGTTATCGCCGCAGGCCGATAAGGCCCACCGACACTAATTACTACAGTATTTGTTTATATACATGTTTGTTTTATGCAATAATACCACAAATTAAAATTTATATTTTATTTAAAATCATACTTGATTAAATTATCAATTATTACATCCTAACCAAATAATCTATTTTATATAGATTTTTATTTTATGCAATAATTATTACATCATTGTACAGGGTTTCATCTTCATCGAATATCCTAAACATAATCTATACAACCTAACATAACCTAACCAAATATAATCTATACAACCTAACATAACCTAACCAAATAATCTATTTTATATAGATTTTTGTTTTATGAAATAATACCACAAATTAAAATTTTACATTGTATTTAAAATAATACTTGATTAAATTATCAATTATTACATCATTGCACAGGGTTTCATCTTCATCGAATATCCTAAAGATAATCTATACAACCTAACATAACCTAACCAAATATAATTAAAATTTTACATTTTATTTAAAATAACACTTGAATAAATTATCAACTATTATATCATTGCACAGGGTTTCATCTTCATCGAATATCCTCACGAAGTTCTGCATGCTCTGACCGTAGAACATATGATGTAGGTATACCAAGCAGTATTCACCACACACCGAAGTCCACTCGTTTTGTATTTTCTTACTATTAAAATACCATATTTTACAGTTTCTATTAAGAAATGCTTTATGGAAGCCTTTCGGTGCTCGGCCAAATGAATCAAAATATTGGCCGATTTTGTTTTTGTCTACATGTATGGCTACCCAGTGAGAACCTGGCTGAGTATCATAATCTAGATTGCTTACTAAAAATGTAGGGGCTTCAATATGTATCGGCAATCTGTTTGCAGGAAATACATTCATTTGTAACAATGGATTAATCCTATTTAAGCATTCCTGAATTTGTAGGGTATTCATATTTTAGAATAGATATGTGTACACGTGCTCTATCATGCATAGACATGTAGTGAATAGTTAGGCATCTTAAAACATGTCTTTATAGTAAGGAGATTATGTACAGCAAGCAATGCATACGCTAAATCGTTGGAATTTATAAACTAGTGACTAACGTTGAAATACAAAAGAAATAGTTTTAAGGAATTTTGAATAGACAAACCATTACTTATCAGGTTTTACTCATAAGTCAACAATGTAAATGTTTCGTTTAGAGTTATCGTTTTACGATAATAGTAAGCACTTACTATCGCTATATAAGTCCAAAACGAAAGAGGACCACCACATAACAATATTCGTCTACGTGCAGTACAGTGTATCCAAGTTACAAGTTATTGTGTGGTTACATTAAATTTCTTTGGGGGTCACCATGGAGGTAAGCTAACTATTTTTAAATATTTATTCGTGTTGTACTTCTTTCAATATGTCTTACATGGATCTAATCACTTTTAATCTAGTGCGTGTGCTATGTTTGTGCTTAAAATGAATGTTATTGTTACAGAATACATTTGAAAAAAATACCTTCAAAGATTATTATTACAAAAACCAATCGGATGATAGCAACGATAGTCTTATGATTACCAGAGATTCGTCAAAACTTAAAGCGAAACGTGGAGAAGAAGACCGGCTTGACGACTTGTTCAAGTTAGCTACTAACAAAAGGAAAAAGCAGTGCTCGTCTGTATCGCGAGCGCAAGCAAATGGAGGCGTAGCATTCATATCAACAAACAGAGAAGATGCGGCCTCATCATCTCACTTGATAAAAATAGAAGTGTATGATATGAAGAAACTTGCCAACGTGCCACAAGAACAACATTGGAAGAATGCAAATATTAGATTGAAATATTTTACCAACGATACTAACCAACACATGGAATCTATCAATAAGATAATTTACAGTATAACGAAAGAAATAACACAGTCAGATAATTGTAAAAAAATGTGTTTCAATAATAACAATTAACGATATGAATGTTTAGATTTTTTTTACAACACAAAAACTGTTACTTGAATATACTGTTTCAATGTAATAAGGTATTATAAAAAATAAAGGCTTTAAATTCATTTTATCATTTTATTTATAAACAATAGGGACAACTTAAACTAAAATACAATAGAAAATCTTAACTACTATAATCTACGATTACATTGCGATTCTTATCTATTTCAATAACATTATCGAATTCAGCATAAACAATACAGTTTATCGTTTGCGTTAGAGAAGATTCAAAACGAACTTCTAATCTTACACTACCATTCCTTATCAAATTCCAATGACTTGAGGAGTTAGCTGATAAATCAGGTGTTAAGTCAAAAGCTAAAAGACAATAACCATTCGCATATTGTTCTCTAGATATTCCATTGCCCTCATTTAAAAAATGTATTCCTGTTCCAGAGAATAACGAATGGTAAGCTGAAGTGAACATGTTACTTTCAAATGATGGTTGCAATGCTTTAGAAGGTATTTGCTGACCGTCAACGTATAAACAAAATGAACTCATCTGATAGTTCTTGAAATTAAAAGGATTTTTAACAAGAGTACCATTGAACGCTGCATTATTAATAAATCCAACAATACACCTTTTTGGAATTTGGCCAAGAAAGATATTATCCAGAGTTTTTCCTTGAACACCTGAAGGTATAGTTAAAACTTTAACTTCAGCACGGGTAATAGGATACTTTGCTGTTGTAGAGGCTAAAACTTTTTGATGTGCAAGTAATACACTTGGATTAATTCTGGCTCTACGAATTATGAGAGTAGCATCCGAAATACATACTTTTAACTTTAAATCACTTGAAGATGCCATCAAATTAAAGGTTTCTCTAGATCTTACTAATTTAACAGACATATCAACCCCATTTATCAAAAATTTTTCTTGATTGAATAAATCACCATGTAAATGTCCAATCATTTCAACTTCTTTGCTTTCGGCTATAAGCTCTTGACGTTTTGTAAATCCTTTGTTGGCTTCGTCGGTTGATTCCATCTTTTCAGAAGTATCTTCATACCAGAGACCGCAAGTCAGGTGAGACGTTTTAGCGGCCGGGGCATAATTAAGTAATGTCTCTATATATGAACGGTAAGCATATGTGTTATTAGGAGGTGAAATAAGTTTTTGATTTAAATAGATATCAAGCTGACTGAAAAGTGAATGCAACCAATTATTAACTGGAGCCACAACTGCTGATGAATTAAGTTTTGTAGAGTCTTGATTTATAACTTTTGCTTTTATGTGTATCAGCGTGTGAGATAAATCCATGTAATCATCACCAGCTCCCGGTACTTGGAACTCTATAGGTCCATCATCAGCAAGTGAAGAAATTGGTTTGTAATGTATCCATGACCCATTTTCTATACTAGTTTGAGTAGAGGGCAAGGCAAACAAATCTAATTCGGACTTAATACATTCACAGGAATGGTTATGTAAAAATGACATTTTATTATTTAAGAAAAAATGTCTTTAGTTACTTTTTTAGTAAATTTCTTGCTCTTATTAACTTTCCCGTTGGCGGTAGGCGATGAACTGAATGAAGTCAGACGTTTTCTCTTCGTTATATATCCTGAACCGGACATATTAATGCGGTCGATTTTAGCATCTGCCTTTCTTTTCAAATTGGAGCCTGCTTCCTTTAACCGTGATTTAACAGCTTCTTCCATAGATCTAGAGGCCACCATATCAGATAAAAGTCCTACACCAGCGTTTAAAGCTTCTTTACCGATAGCTCGAGCACCACTAGACAGTAATGGAAAAACACATCGAAACAACCCTCCTAAAAAGCTACCAATTCCGTGACCTCGTTGATACGGGACTCCCTTATAAATAACTCCAATACCAGATCCGGCTTGGTGAGAATAATAATGTTCATAAGGACAAATAATTTTATCACTGTGAGAATACATGATTATAATTTTCTAAAATGGAGTTTAATACACACTGTTCCAAACTGAAATGGTATTTTTTGACCGGTGCTTGTTCTTATATCTATCTCAATTGTATCGAACTCTCTTCGCATTACTGGCAAGTAGTGAGGTGGTGAAAATACATGCATTTTGTTGGCTCCGTAAATATACTTAGATGGGTCTAATGGTATTATTCTTAATAAGGGTGTCATAACATCTCCAACTATTTGTGGTTCAATAATATCGCAGTAAATAAACAACTGTGGTGGCAACCCCAAATGAAGATTAGCTGGACATTTTCCTAGTCCTTTTTCTACTAGATTCTTATTTGGTTCGAACCCAAGTTGAAGCGATAGCTGAGTTGATAAGGATAATGATTTTATATTTTTGTCCATTACGACAACATGAACATACTTTGATAATTCATCATATCGAAATTTTACTTGTTCATTTATATTGTTCAAGGCCGTCAATATATGGTTAATATTATCATAGTTTGTTGCTGGAATATGTTTTTTGTAGTAAACGGTTGAAGTACCTATTTCATTGGGCATTTCCATTGTTTTAGTCACATATACCATACTTTCTTGTTCTTGCACAGTAAACATTGTACACGGATATTGAAACTCAACGATACCAACATCCCACGTTCCTTCAAGTACTATTGGTTTCGGTAACTTTGTTGAAAAGCGTGTTGTCGTATTGTTAGGAAAGTACTCCATTGAACTGTTACTGAGTAAAGTTAAATAAAAACTTATTTTCGTCATATTTGTTTTAAATTTGAGGCTAAAACCCAACTGTTAAATTTATCTGGATAACCTTTCCACTTGACTAACACTTCCTTTCTGTTTCCAGAGAAGCGTGAACGAATTATTTTATCTATTTTATAATTTAAAGTGGTGTCATATGTTACCTTTTGTAATTCTCTTTCATAAAACGTTCCTACTATCGGCTCTTTTACTAAATCTGTCAGTGTGTAGACCACCCATGGAGAACGATCTACAATTGATGAAATAATGAATATTTCATCACTCCAATTAGATTCATATCCCTTTTGAAACATATGTTTAAATTTAGTTATTCTGACATAATCTCCTACATTAAATTTTGGCTGTGAAAGGTATGAAGTTTTTGTATCTTTTGTTTTCCTATCATATAAATTTCTCCAAACTGTCATTATATTCCCTGAGCTAACATCGCTAGGACTCATTTTTATACTAGAGTGACGACTATGATTATATGCATACATTAAATCTTGTAAAACATCTATGTACCTGTAAGTGTTCCTGTGAGTAAAATATCGCCACATTTTCATTTTTAAAGTCCTTTGAAATCTCTCAACAACACTAGCCTTAATGTCAGGGTTGTTTGTAGTATAATAATTAATATTCTTGGTTTTAAAGTAACGTTGTAAATCTTTGGAAACGAACTCCGTACCTTTGTCGGACTGTATATGAGTAGGGGTACTGTTCGCTTCTTCAAATATACTTTCAAAAGATTTTTTTATAGTTTGAGAATTTTTATTTTTTATTGGTCTAGCATAAGCATACTTAGAAAAAACATCAATAACACAAAGTATGTAATTATAGTTGTCATTATATTTCACATAAGTTCTCATATCACTTAAATCAACTTGCCAGAGTTCGTTAAAATTTGATAAAACATACTTATTTCTAGGAAATTTTCTATTAACAGGTCTATGGAGCGTATATGTTTCTTGAGACTGCAACCAATTTCTTACTTCATTTTTATTCATATATTTATTCATAGCTTTAGTTAATTTTTCAATGCTACTATAACTAGCAGGGTGCGATGGATTATAATAAATTTCGTTAATCCGTTCTAGTGGATTGATTCTATCATTATCTAGTAGGGAGTCCATTTTTCCCAGTCAAGTTTTTTATGGATTTTTTTATTCACAAGTTTGTTTGAAGGAGTAGAATATTCTTCATCCGGTGAGAGATCGCCAAGGTGTCTTAATTTCAATTTGTTTATAAATTCAACTCTCTTTGGATTGCCTAAGTATGTGAGTGGGATTTTTATTTCATGTAACGCCTTTGCAAAGTGTTCCCAACCTATTGGATCATCTCTTTTAAGTGGTCTTAGTAAATCATTAACCAAGTCTACAATATTGCTTCCCGAAATACTCTTGTTATCTATGATAATCGTACCATTCTCATTCCAACGAATTTTATTTTTACTTAAAGATATTAAACGTAACAGAGTTTCACCTTTTTTCACATATGTTTTTGGTATATGACTCAGTATTTGATTTGTTGAATAAAGAGGATCAATTTCCGATGCTGGTTTAAATTCAAGCTTTTCATCCTTCAATGCTTGGTTCGAGACTGAATCTTTAGTATCAATTCCATCATTTATATTCGTTTCCATGTTTATTTCATTATTAGCCATTATTGGTAATTCAATAGGTCGTCGATTTTCTTCATTGAAATGTAAATATCTTTGTAAAATTTGTAAGTAAAGAATACATTTCTTTCTGTCATCCATATTGCTATTTAAAATAGTTTTCATCTCACTATCTAATCTAGATGTTGGATTATCATTATTATTATGGTTATTTAACTTTTCAATAACACTTGGTTCAATTAGTATCATTTTCTTAGCATGTTGCATTTTACAATCTGTTAGTTTACAGAAGCGATTGAACAATTACACTCAAAATTGAACCTAATATTATTGGTAAAAATGCACCACCTTTTTGAATAATTATCCTCTTCCTTAATTTATTTGCGCCTTTTTTGACTAACTTGCGTAGAACAGATTTATATTTTTGTAACTTTTTCTTATGTTTATCTTCGAGGGGTACTTTCCCTTGCAAAACGTTATGAATACACTCACAAATACAGTTTATCTCATCTTCATCACAAGATTTTAACAAAGCTGTTCTATATTTTGGTTTGAGCTTATGCAATGCTAACAATAAGTCTTTATGCGTGTTGACACTTCGGGACATTATTTATAAATGATTGGAATTTGTTGGTTATCAGCGTATTTAAAACCCTTTGTAGGTACGTATACTTGACAGTAACCATCCGAAGGAAAAATATTTGTTTTTATACGACATATATCGCTTGTACCTTGCTTTAAATCGATCATTAAGTATCCATGAGCTTCTTTTGTTGCATCTCTGTAAGCATCTTCAAGGAATTTTGTATTTTCTGGTAATATTTGTCGTGCCAAATGTCGGATTTGAGTTTTGTCTCGAGGATTTTTGAAATAAATCATATAACTAGAGTTTAAAGAAATATCTCTTTGTCCCTTCCCTTGATGAAAGAGATTTTGTGTTATGTAAAATACGCTTAAGTTTCTATGATGACTACCCTTAGTGAATATATCGACAATTCGACCATCGGATTCCCTCATGAGATCATCAATTATGATAAGATTTGGTTTTTTACCATCAAACATATTTAGATCTGGAATGCCCTGATAAAAATTTACATTCTGTAAATTATTGTACAAAGGTTGCATTTCATCAAAACACCACATTATCTGAGCAAATGAAGTATTACAAATATCATTTGTAGACTTTAAAAAGTTTTTTACAAAATTCGATTTTCCACAGCCACTTGGCCCCGCTACTATTGCGGTGAATGGATGTACAAAATGAAACATTTTGTAATACGTGTGAATTATTAAAAGACTAATTTAGAAGTGAAGACTTTTATTGGATAACAACCATTTTATTTTATTTCATAAAGAACTTAACATACTATACATATAATAATTTTATTTTATTACATTTAGTCTAGAACATAACATTTTTTATATCTTAATATTAACAACCTTACAATTTAAAGATAATACATGTCTGAATAACAATGATAATAATTGACAATCAATAAAAAATATTAAAGCTTCGCTTACATAAACATCGCTATTTCAATTTATAGTGACCCCAAGCCAATGTGTCCACGTTATTTGGTAAAATGTGCCTTTTCGTATCATTATAGGATAAACATACTTTATTAACTTGCTGTGTAAAAATGGCGTGTTTAATTGATCTGAATCTTAACATTTTATCATATTTAATATTTTTATTATAAAGACAAGATTTATAACTCTCCATCGTCATTCTTTTTGTAACGCTTTTGTTAACACCTTTTGCTTTAGTTGTTAATTTTGTATTCGTTTCTATTGCATACATTTTTGATCTTAAACCAACGAATTCCTTAACAATATTTCCGTTGTTTTCATCTTTAAAAAATCCTAACTGTTTTTTATTTATTAGCGGATAGTCAAATAAATTATTTAAGGGATAATCGGATGTATCAAATCGCAAAGCAAGATCAGGTTTTATATCATCATAAAAATCCTCAGTAAAAATTTGATATATTAAGCTATCAGTATCGGTATATAATAATTTAGTTTTGTTTTCAAATTTTGGTAACATGTAATCATAATGAAATTCGTACATGAGGGTTTTCGACATATCCAAAATGGAAAATCCTAAGTATATTGGTTTGTCATAACTGATTTTAGTCTTTTGTAACTGAACAGCTACTAAATTTTCTGAAAATATCGATAAAGTTTTAAATTCAGGTTTAGCTATTAAATCTTGGACACCTAAACTTTTTCCTACATTTTCCCAATGAGTTATTAACTTAACATTTACTCTTTTTTCAACATTTTCCATAGTTTTACCGAATACAGAATTATTCATTAATTTAAAGAAATCTTTTTCGAAGTTAGATTCTGCTTTTTTCCTTAAATCTGTATTTAAATCAATATATTTTTTTAGCCATGGACTCTGTCTAAATTTTAAAACTCTATGTACTTTTGTTAATTTAAGACCTAATTTTAAATATTGTTTTAAATTTCTATAGTGAATTTTATATTTTTCTTTGTTGTTTAAATTTGGGATGAGTTTTTTGTCCTCCGATCTACCTATGGATATATTTTCTGGACATAATGGTAAATCTGAATGCAAATCATGAAGGTGTTCAGGATATTCCAAATCAACTTCTAAAATGAAACCAAACTCAGATGTGTCTTCAACTTCAAAATTGGTCTCTGGACTAGTCCACTCAAATTTATCTAGAGGAAGGTATTGTGACATAGCCCATCCATAAAGGTTATTAGCATCAAAGTAAGTTATATAAGATGAGGGTTCGTTTTTATTAAAATCGTTTAAGTACTTATTATTAGCTTTTGCATGACGATTACTACATTGAGATACACCTCCTCGAATCCCTGATTTAATGAATGATATTTGATCTATGTCCGTCAATAACTCTAATCTAACTTTTGTTAATTTTAACATTGCATCCCAACTAAGTCCTGGTGCTGTATAATAGTGAGCAGCATCTAAATCATACGTTTTGAGACAAAGATTTCTGAAATTTTCAAAAATATCGACTAACAATAAAACATCTGTCTTTAAATATAAGTTTGAATAGTCTAACATATTGCGACAACCAAAATGTTGCCAAACGTCTTGAGCTCGATGGTAATCGTCTGCCGTTATGTTTGTATCATTCAATGAGTCATAAAATTCATCTTTACTTGGTAATTGTGTACAGTTTAATAAGTCAAATGATTTCATGAACTCATAAGGATAGACTCCTTTCTTTCGTAGGCGATTGAAATCTTCTATCTTTGGAAAGTTTTTTTTAAGATCATGAAATTCTTCATCTTTTAAATTTTGAGCTAACTTATCAAGACTACATGACAAAAATCTAAACGAATCTACAAATCTCAAACTAACTTTTTGATTGTTAATGCAAATGCTTTTAGAAAATGAAATATATTTTTCTTTATTTTGTGGTATTAAGTCTATTCCACCTTCTACAAAATTAAGAGCATGAACAATGAAATGAGCATCGTAATTGCTCAAATTGTGTAAAAAAATAGGGATGTATCGCGGGACATGACATTTATTTATACAGATTTCATGTACAACACCTTTAAAATCACCAGTTTGCCAGTCAAAATCTAAGGAGTTTTTGTTATTCAAATCTGTTTCACAAATGTGACAAAGTTTGGCGTTACTTATTTTATAATTATCTACTTCTGACAATGGTTTTGGAGATCGTCGAAAATTATTCTTTTCATATATTAATTTTACATCATTGTATAATCGTTTCATAAACACTTCTGAACAATTTGGACCACTGTATGACTCATATTTACTCAAAGTATTATCAAAGGAACATTTTATATAATAACCAAAACTGTAAGGTTCATGTTTTTGTATGTTATTTGTAAATGGTTTTGATGGATCATTAGCACATGTTTGTATTGGGTATAAGAATGCTTCAAAATCAGCATAAACTACGAACGGGACTTTAATTTTCTTGTGAAATTTATCAAATTCTAAATAATCACTAGGTACAAACTTTCCGAACCAATTTTTAGTTAGCTTATCACTGCTAGGTAAATTAGCAGTGACATGAGAGCAATCGTGAAGTTGATGGTTACGTAATTTTTCTTGGGTAGTAAAATGTACTAAACACCCATCACATATATGTACAGCTACTTTTTTCTTTATTAATTGTGCGCTTACTAAACGAGATAAGTTTTTAATATAACAGTAGTGATAATTACTACCATTTTGCAAGAGTAATAAATTAATATGATTAGTTTTACGACATTTACTAAAATAAAGTGGTCCAACTACGGAATGCTTTTTCGTCTTGATATCCCATTCTAATCCAAAGACATTTATACTAATATTATTTTGTTTTTCTACTTTAGGTATATCATTCAATTTGACTGGGAAGGATATCCCATTAAGTTTAATTCTATGAGAATTTAAAGTGTAAGATGATGGTCGATCGGAATTTTTGTTCACGGGGTATAAAGCCGAAAGTATAGACCACTTTAAGCATAACTGATCTGAGTTTTTAACATTTATAACAGCTTTTTTAAGTTTTATATCTTTTGGTAAGTCAATGTAAGAACCACTACGAAATGGGGTAAATTTGTTTATATTTAATTCTATGTAATTTATATGTTTTAAACTCCAACCACTATCTTTTCTTTCAAAAGAACTAATTTTATTTGACAGCATATCTTTCAACGATATCATAAAAATGTTTAAATCGTCAGCTTCAGTTATTATAAAATTACTTGTTTGAAAATCAAAGGAGTTATTTATTTGTTTTGTTTCATGCACAAAATCAGCATGTAGAACAAAGTTAATCTTTAAAGATCTATGTTGTTTGATGACTTCATTGATTAAAAAAATAATATCACTTTTGATAGATTGCAAAAATAATTCTGGTGTTTGGAATGTTATGTCAGATTCTTTTTTACTTTCAATTTTAAAAGATATTATGCGCTGTCCAAAAGCGGAACCTACAACAGACACATTGGCAAGGGAGCAGTGTGATTTTAAAACATTATTTTTGTGTAAATTACTCTTGGTATGATTTACAAAATATCTTCTATTAACGTAAGTGTTACAAGTTTCACAGAGTACCTTATTCCCATCTTCGGTTTGTCCTTTGCTGCTGCTGCTGCTTTGTCCGGAGTCATCCATTAATTTTTTTGCTCCACAACCCGTCTGACATAGTAATAATGGTGGCTGACTGTGGATGAACTATATTGATTACTTTTAATACACCAAAATACATTATTTACACTACTAAACCGATTAGTCACTGATTTCACTAAGTACATACCTCTCAATATCTGACTGTGTTATTTCTTTCGTTATACTGTAAATTATCTTATTGATAGATTCCATGTGTTGGTTAGTATCGTTGGTAAAATATTTCAATCTAATATTTGCATTCTTCCAATGTTGTTCTTGTGGCACGTTGGCAAGTTTCTTCATATCATACACTTCTATTTTTATCAAGTGAGATGATGAGGCCGCATCTTCTCTGTTTGTTGATATGAATGCTACGCCTCCATTTGCTTGCGCTCGCGATACAGACGAGCACTGCTTTTTCCTTTTGTTAGTAGCTAACTTGAACAAGTCGTCAAGCCGGTCTTCTTCTCCACGTTTCGCTTTAAGTTTTGACGAATCTCTGGTAATCATAAGACTATCGTTGCTATCATCCGATTGGTTTTTGTAATAATAATCTTTGAAGGTATTTTTTTCAAATGTATTCTGTAACAATAACATTCATTTTAAGCACAAACATAGCACACGCACTAGATTAAAAGTGATTAGATCCATGTAAGACATATTGAAAGAAGTACAACACGAATAAATATTTAAAAATAGTTAGCTTACCTCCATGGTGACCCCCAAAGAAATTTAATGTAACCACACAATAACTTGTAACTTGGATACACTGTACTGCACGTAGACGAATATTGTTATGTGGTGGTCCTCTTTCGTTTTGGACTTATATAGCGATAGTAAGTGCTTACTATTATCGTAAAACGATAACTCTAAACGAAACATTTACATTGTTGACTTATGAGTAAAACCTGATAAGTAATGGTTTGTCTATTCAAAATTCCTTAAAACTATTTCTTTTGTATTTCAACGTTAGTCACTAGTTTATAAATTCCAACGATTTAGCGTATGCATTGCTTGCTGTACATAATCTCCTTACTATAAAGACATGTTTTAAGATGCCTAACTATTCACTACATGTCTATGCATGATAGAGCACGTGTACACATATCTATTCTAAAATATGAATACCCTACAAATTCAGGAATGCTTAAATAGGATTAATCCATTGTTACAAATGAATGTATTTCCTGCAAACAGATTGCCGATACATATTGAAGCCCCTACATTTTTAGTAAGCAATCTAGATTATGATACTCAGCCAGGTTCTCACTGGGTAGCCATACATGTAGACAAAAACAAAATCGGCCAATATTTTGATTCATTTGGCCGAGCACCGAAAGGCTTCCATAAAGCATTTCTTAATAGAAACTGTAAAATATGGTATTTTAATAGTAAGAAAATACAAAACGAGTGGACTTCGGTGTGTGGTGAATACTGCTTGGTATACCTACATCATATGTTCTACGGTCAGAGCATGCAGAACTTCGTGAGGATATTCGATGAAGATGAAACCCTGTGCAATGATATAATAGTTGATAATTTATTCAAGTGTTATTTTAAATAAAATGTAAAATTTTAATTATATTTGGTTAGGTTATGTTAGGTTGTATAGATTATCTTTAGGATATTCGATGAAGATGAAACCCTGTGCAATGATGTAATAATTGATAATTTAATCAAGTATTATTTTAAATACAATGTAAAATTTTAATTTGTGGTATTATTTCATAAAACAAAAATCTATATAAAATAGATTATTTGGTTAGGTTATGTTAGGTTGTATAGATTATATTTGGTTAGGTTATGTTAGGTTGTATAGATTATGTTTAGGATATTCGATGAAGATGAAACCCTGTACAATGATGTAATAATTATTGCATAAAATAAAAATCTATATAAAATAGATTATTTGGTTAGGATGTAATAATTGATAATTTAATCAAGTATGATTTTAAATAAAATATAAATTTTAATTTGTGGTATTATTGCATAAAACAAACATGTATATAAACAAATACTGTAGTAATTAGTGTCGGTGGGCCTTATCGGCCTGCGGCGATAACGCCGGGCGAGTTGAGTAGGGAATTAATGGTCTTATCAGCCTTCGGCCAGGTAGTCGAATTCAAAAAGCTATCTCTGTAACCGTAAGAGCTAGCGCAACGGGGATAGCAGCAAACGATTTAGATGATAGCAAAACCTTTTTTGTTTTTTTTTTTTTTTTTTTTTTTTTTTTTTAGTCTGAGTCAGACCCAAACATGAGCGAGACCCCCGCTGAGCCAGAACATCCCCCAATACCAATGAGGCAGAACCCCCGAATACACACTACTAGTATAAGTTCTGTCAGGTGCTAAGTGATTAAATTTTCTTAAAATACTTCTACGGATATATTTGTATATTTGCAAACAAAGTATAATTTTAAATATTTAATGTAAATGGTCTCCAACAGAATAAGCCCGGGGATTAATAGATTCACATTTAATAGAGCAAGTTTGCGGTTACATGTTCTGTTTACGCAAACTCAGCTTAAAGTGGATTTTAACCGTTATATTATATTCCTTCAACTACCAATGTTACCGTGATTTATTGTTCAGTAAACTACTGTCGGAAAATTGTTGTAGTTATATTTGCTCTTTTCTTTATATTGTTTATTTTAATTATTTTTACCTATCTAACTAATACAGAAGGAGGGTAGTTTTTATGTACTCGTACGTATGATTTGACTAGTTTTTTCAACAGCAAATTCTTTAATTGATACTCTTTATTGAGAGTATGTTTTAATGTTATTGTTAACATACGTAACTAAGTTATTACAAAATACTTGTTTATGATACAAGATGAACAATATTATAATCGTCCATATAAAATATGTTTTTTTTTTTTTTTGCTGAGCTGAGCAGCCTAGCTTCAATCAAAATAATATATTCAATATTTAAAAATAATGGAATATTTTTTTTTATTGTTGTGCAAAAGGCACAATAAAATCCCTTGTCTTTCCACGAGTCGATTCTGTTTGAATGAAATTATATATTATGTTTCAACGTTCATTGAACAATCAAACAGTTTTGAACTCATGTTAGTTCGCGGGAAGGAGTCATGACTTACATTTAATATCATAAATTTCGAGTGACATGGCATTAGAAATTATAAATAAGCATTGTATTAGTTAAAAAGAAAACGGGAAATATTAATAATTCTATGAAGTTTGCCAGAAGCTCCTGTTACCTCAACTGCTACTTCTTACGATATCCTAATTAAAGTCCAATATAATTAAAATGAAACTAGAGAGACTGTTTAGAAATTGTTTTTAATGATGTAATGATTATTGATATTTTTTATATTTCTTTATGCCTCATAAATATACAAAAATAATACTTATATATTTAAAACGGTGGGAATGATTTGGTTCGTCGTGCTTGTTGACTCTTATCGAGCGGAGCTCTCATATGTGATATTTTGATAATATGATATTAAGCACTTATATATTTTCAGGGTCAACGTAGAGTCAATATAATCGGAAAAAATATAGAAGTACTCGTAAATAAAAAGTGAATTTCCAAAGTGATCGAATATTCGACCCTCACTCCTCTTTCTTGCTATTTCACAGCGCTTACACAGACAGATATGACATAAACAAAGTTGGTATTCCTCAGCTAACAGGTAAGTCAGTTTTAAATACGAATCCGTTGATAAACCAATATTTATTCTTTTCATTTTATATCAATTTTAAATTTCTGGTAATAGGGTCTGTATTAACTATTAATATACTAGGGGCGCCAACAAACCCTCAATTTCGAATCGCTGCGCTCACGAAATCTTGGGTGCCGTTTGCATATTGAGCGAAGCGAGCCCAGTGTATTGACTCTTCGTTTCCCATTTACTTCAATGGGATATCAGTTATTTGACAAGATATTAAAAAAAATTTTTTTTTTTTGATGACTTTTTTCAAAATTTTTTTTTATAAGAACCATCACCTAATGTGTGTCTTTTTGTTTGCAAAGTTTCATAATTTTCCATCAAGTAGTTTTTGAGCCAATTCGTGACAAAGAATGCAAAAAGTCTCCAGTAAAACGCTCCGCTCACTTCGTTCGCTTCGCTCAATAATTATTTACATACAATGCGATCGAGAAGTTAAATTTCAGATCAGCCGTTTCCATATACGATGTTCTTTCATTTGATGTGGAATGTTAGATATGTCATTTTCTAAAACCATACTTCACTTATTGTTTAAAAATGATCACAATTTTTAAATTAAGCAAGTGATTATAATATATTGTATATAATTTCAATACATGGTATCCCAGGTGGTAATCTAATCTGAGTTAATACATTTTTCATTAATACCAATATTCTATATCCATCGACTTCTGTCACAATTATTTACAATTATGCACCATTGAAAGTCTTTTTATTTTAACAGAGTAATATGCAGCCTCAGTCTACCCTAAAGATATATTTTTAATTAGTAAATAACTTCTGAATTATGAATTAAATACAGCTTTTGAAATAAGTTTTCCATTTTCATTTCCATTTCATTATTGTGAACTAAGAGTTGAATGTTTATTATTTCGAAATTTCAACAACATTATTATGAGTACTTTTAATTTAATTAAAAACAATTAAACGGAAACAAATCCAATGAAAGGGTTAACAGAACTTGAAATACAAGTTTTATTAAAGTTTGTAATTTAAAACTAAATCAAACTTCTGAAATATTAATATAATTTATTGTTTTGATGGTTTCAGTATTTTATTTCAATTATTTCATTGGAAACTTAATATAATAAATAAATATCCTTGTATTGTGTTATTGTCTTTCGTAAAGAACTACAATAAAATTAACAAGAAAGTTATTTGAACTAGTGAAGGATTTCAATATGTCCTTTTCATATTTTGATTGATAAAAAACATACAAATTATTTACCTTACCACTAAAACATACTCATTTTATTTTAACTAAATTGCTTCACATTTAAAGATTAAATAAAATATGATCTTAAAGTAACATGACCGTTATAAATTGCTATTATACTACATCATAACAAAATATATTATTGTGCACACATTTTATTGTTGCCTTCCCTGGTATTAAAGGTAATTGTACCAAAACGTGTAGATAAGAAATATCTAACAATAAATTTGCTCTGCTTCCAGCGCTGTCTAGCTGTGAAAAAGGAAAATTAGTTGCGAAGAATACTAATTGGTTAATACTCGCTCACATGTTATAAATTACACAGTTGTATATAACTATCATTGTTGATACAAAGAATCCTCATTTCGATTTCCTCTAGCTCAGTTCTGATCAGTTCTTTCCATATTGAACATCATTGTCCAACAGAAATGTATATATACATGACCAGCAAAAAATCTGTGCGTAAAAGTTTTCCAAACTCTTATATACTCTATATATTCAGTTTCCCTGAACTTTACTCATTTGAGGTTGCTCAGGGTATAACAACCTTAGTTCAAAGTTCTACTAACTTTAAAAATACTATTTCAAGGTTCAACTTATGCTCTGAATGTTTGTTTTGAAGTGCTGGAAAACCGTTGGATCGAGGCTAACATATTTGTTGTAATTGTTTATTAAACAAATTAGTACTGCAATTATAGTTATTTTTATTTATTTATTTTAGTAGTAAGTAGCAATATGTCATCGTATTAATGACCCTGACCACTGCTAATTAGGACTTGCGGGGAAACCTTAATAATTAATTGCATAATTATTATTAATTCAGTCTGTAAAAACTTTACTAGCCTTAAAAATGTTTTTACTAAATTTACATAAAGATCATAGTAATAGAAACCATATTAGTTGAAACGTTAAGTAGACTCTTATTTTATAACTTTTTGTTGCTGTTGTTTGAAATGAAATATTGAATATTAAAATATGAGAACTGCCGTTCTGCACATCCTTATAGGAAGGATATACAAAATTATATTAGCGACCTTACGTAAGTCTAATAACATTAAATGTCATACATTTCATAATATTATTTAAATTGTATAAAATGAAAAATAGTAGTTAAAAATATATATTTCATTTCTTATAGAAATCCGTCATTTGTTCTGCATTCAATTTAACATAACAGTAATAACCATAACTATATTATCTGTTTTAATTTCATAAACAAAAGTAATAAAGAAATACTCAACTAAATAACGAGATTTGAAACACTTACATAGAACAACTACACATATTTGTAAGAGTTGGAAACTACAAACGGGGATATTCATCAATTAAGCTTTAGGGAGCGTATCCTTCTTTTGTGAGGTCTAAGATCACTGTTGGATCTTGATATATTTTTTAATAAAACAGAACAGCTTTCCTGCTTCAAGCTTTTTATACTTCATAATTTCAATCTAAATTATATTCTAAATGAAAGAAATATTAATTAATAAATGTTAATTTAAATATAAAACATTTAATAATTATTTATTGCATAAAAATTGTTAGTATAATAAAATATTTTTTATTTAATCAATATTCAGTAACCAGACTAAAAGATAAAAGAATTTAATAAATACGTTACAATATTTAAAAAAATATTAGTTTTTGGAAAAAAGAACTAGCTTAAAGAAGGAAGTAATAATATTCTTAATATATTATTTATTACACATCCACAGTGCACGCAGTATCCCAGTGAATATAACATTATCATGCTTACAATTTAGAATTATTACTCAATGTTAACTGTAGTGTTCTGTGGTTGATTCTCTGCACTTCAATAGTTTGGAGCTACTCCCAACTATTCCGGCCTATTTCCAAAAACCTTATTTTTATGCTTCAATAAATTATTTTGGAAGTGGATAGTACAGATTATTGTTAGAAGTTTTCAATAGATGATTTTCTTACATCGAGTTACACTAACTGTTTGCTGATTTCATAAAGCTTCTCACGAAGTCTTGTATACTGTTAAAATAATAGTAATGAAATATTTTTTACAGTATTTTGTTAACCACTCACTGATTCGTCACGAAATCTCCGAAACTATCTGTCCGCTTAACTTAAAATTTTACTTCTTTTGTGACGTAGACGTCCACTAATAACAGATTTTACGGAATTCCTATCCCAACGGATTTCAACTTTTTGCATTTTGCCAAGTTTGAAACCTATTGGAGTTATACACTTAACGCGGTAGTAAAAATTACTATAGCAACGGTTACCAAGTCAAGTAATTTAATATATACGCTTACATTTCATTAATAAACATAATGAAAACTATTTAGGTAGGTTGGTAGTATCAACTAGCAGCTCGATAATGATCTTAACATTATACATAAACTATACATATACTATACTAGACCTTCACTTAGCTCAATTTCTTCACCTTTCTCATTCAAGCAAAATAGATAAAGAATAGTGGTCTCCACTATAGCGGCCGTGTTACATGCATTTTCACGCGCCGCTTAAAAGACCCAAGATCGTAGTGGGCAGGAAACACGTGCCGTGGTAGTGCGGCCACATTTTGACGGACTTAAATGTGCCAATATCTGAATACGAAAATATTCTTTATCTTATATTTTAATCTCACATATTATTTGAAAAAAAATATTTTTTTGTTTTAAAAAGAAAAGATAAAATAAAAAATAAAGTAAAGATTATTCACTTAATAAATATCCAATAATATTTTATCTTGGTTGCGTTGGGATCCTTTAATTGGAAATATGGACAATAAATAATGAAAAAAAAACGTTTGTATTCATTGGTTTCTACTGCTATTTAAACAGAATTTTATTTGTATCACGGATGTATGTATTAAAAAGGATATAACAAAAAAATTTAATTGTCTTTTACTGCCTCTTGTCGATTATCTATAATTTTTACTAGAATATTTATTTTTTGTTTTTTTTTTTAAAGCCAAAGTTTAAACGTATAATTTTCTGTTTCTTAAAAATTGCCCAATTTTCTTGAACTCTTTCTTTGAAACTTAAATTTTCTAATCTAAGATAGTACATAGCTTCACAACTTATCATATTCGTGACGTATTTTTCCAAGCCATGTCTATAAATAAGAACATTAAATGAATAAAACATTGTAGAACAAAGCGACTGATATGATATGTCATTATGTCGGTACGTCACGTTGTATGTACAATAGCGTTACAAGTCAATACAGTTACAATCTTTTCATCCATAGTATTGTTGATATAAATTGCATCCATTTATCTGTAACTGTATTACTATTACAATACTTTAACAGTATGTTTAGTTTAAAAACAATAAAGAATCTATAGAAACATCATCTTTATTGATTTCTTAGTTCTTGCATTCACATTTTCTAAAACCATTAACAAGAAACCAACCATTGATTATTAATAAATAATAAAGTGATTCCGTCTTTGATTGTGTCTTATTTAGATTCTGTAGACGTTGGTGGTCTTTACATTTTGCTTTTAAAATTATTCAAATGTTCAAATGGATCGATGGCTGAGAATCAGTTTATTTTTTATTAACACTTTGAAGAATTAAAACAAGTAGTGTTTTAATTCTACAAAGTATAACTAGTTGTTTGTTGTAACTTTTGTTATTAATATAATACATTCTTTAATATTACGAAAAAGTCACAAGGAAAACTCATAAAATATTACCAAATTTAAAAGATATAACATTTATCAATTGTAAGGAAAACAAGAACATAAAGAATTAATATTATTTTAACAACAAACACATTCCAAAGTCAAGAGACGCCTCGCGTGCATTTATTTTACATACGAGTATCTCTCTTAATATCAAAGCACATTTCGTTTGCTCAACCTAGATATTTAATTTCGAAATATACCAGACGTTTCGTTGTAGATACGTTAGAAATAAGTCTTAATACTATATTGATATCACATAACAGACAGTCTTCATCGGACATGTATGACTGCAGTAATTAATCAAAACCTTATTTTTATTTACATATGAAAATATTTTGTTAACTTAATATCAAAATAATAAGAAACAAAAGGTCTCTGGCTACCCCGCAAGGGATATGACGTGAAGCTAAATAAGTAAATAGAAAAAAAAATATTTAATAAACTAATTCCAATGAGCAACTTAAGTTAAAAGATAAAGTAATTGAAGAGTGGTACTTTACTCAAACATATTATTAGAAAGTAACATAAAGTGTATTTTATAATTGAAGATTTTATTTAGCGAAGCGTAGCGTTCTACTGTGGACTTTTTCGCATTCGTTGTCACTAATAGGCTCGAAAACTACTCCACGGAAAATTATGATATTTTGCAATCAAAAAGACACACATTAGGTGATGGTTCTAAAAAAAAGTTTTTGAAAAATGTCACGTCGTTGAGGAATAATCATAAAAACCGATATCCCATATATATATAATATATATAAATGTCGTGTTCGATTTGGTTATATGGTTTGGTTTGTTTGTTTGGTTTGTCAGCCTAATGTGAAATCTAATACATTACCGACATTGTCCACAACAATGAGTCATTACACTGAGCTCGCTTCGCTCAATATGTTGGCACCCCTAGTCTATCATCATCCATGGAGATGAACTTTATAAAAAAAATACTATTGTTCCTTCTTTCTGAAATTGCTAAAACCTCCAAACTTGACGATATCCACAGGGAATATTGTAAAAATGGCCTAAACAGAAAGATAAGCCTATTAAGAACAAAAATAATTGTTTGTTATAAATTACAAATACCTTACTTACAAAATAAACAAAAATCGCCATTTTGAATTTAATACTAATACGTAAGTGAATAAAATATATATAAAATATTATTTTATTTGAACTAATATAATTGATATTACTTATGAATATCAGGGGCAATATAAAAGATTCTTTAATAAAATAACAAAGCAGAAATCAAGTTTTAATAATTTCATTAATAAATAATATTAATATTTTTGTTATCAAATGAACTGAAAATTCTGTAATAAATATCCGGAAAAAATAATAAATTAAAACTAAAATAATGTTAAAATGGACAAGACTCGATAAAAAAATAACAATTCTTTTTGTAGTGGCCAAGAAAATTTATTATCTTGTCAACATAATTCCAAGAAAAAATTACAAAAAAAAGTCTTAAGCTAAGGCTCGTCAGAATTTGTCACTGAGCCTGTAATTAATCACTTCAAGGTTGACTATGTAAGTCTAGCCACATGACAATGAATATGTAATTTTGTGATCATCGTCTACACAGTTTTCCATATAAACTTTTACATAAATATGTTACGATACAAAATATATTTTTTACGTTTGTTTGTTACGCAATTTTAAATATTAACTCTAAAGTAAAATAAAACCATAATTGTAACACAATTCTGTCTGTCATGATGAATAAATTGTATATTTGAAAATATTTTATTGACAATACTCGTAATATAGACATATCAAGTGCTTCTTGAATCAAAAGTTAAAAGAAGTGAAGTAGATTGACTTCTTTATGATCATTAATAAAAGCCAATCAATATGTTTTTTATTTGCGATCCTTTTAATTATCATGATATAGGCATTTAATTTTTTATGTCCTTTCCGCTATCAATTAACAGCAGTGATCACGTCCTTATAAAAAGAATAATAATAACAATACTTTAAATGTTGTAAAAATCTATATAACCAACAATTTGATAACCTTTAAAGAGCAGCGGCTTAAAGTTTAGGTCCTTAAAATTTATTTTGAGGCAGACTGTATCTACTACAGGGGATACAGGGGTTATATCGCACCCTTTATTACGTAAAACTTTATCGACATCTTTACTAATTCATTTTTACTGTTTCCGCTCCAACCCAAACGCCGTATGATCTCACTACAAGTGTGAGTTACTTACGAGTTTCCAATTTCGATTAATTGTTTTATTCTACTTTCTTATTAAGATTAAGTGTATCGGCCTGAAAAACATCTTTATTATATATTAAATATTGGGGAATGTAATTAGTAGTAGTATGTTTGAACTTGCGAGTATAATTATATGAAAAGTTGTTTTATACATGAGCTTAATCCCGTCTTTTTATCATTAGATATCCCTCGGGTTTTATAAACCGAGGTAAACAATACAAGTAATATCTTTGTCCAGATAATATATATTGGTGATTTATTATATACTACATACACTGTTTGTCTGTCCGCCTACGAACAAATCTTGAAAATTTGGATACTGAAATAATTTTTACATTAATACTAGTAAATGTGATTGCTGTGACATATATGTAATAAATAAATCAAACACTGTATTTACATATCGGTTCGTGCAATTCTCATTATCATATGTAAAGTTCTGTAGTGCCCATTCTCATAATAATATAGAAACTAGATGAGCTAATCATATCTTTGATTTCCGTTTTGTTTTGTGGGTATGCCAATGACTAAACCTTCTGTGTACCTAACTCCATTTTTTTCCATCCATTTTTTTATTCAATTACTAGTTAACTAATAAAATAATATCTGTTTATATTTATATAATAATAAAAGCTATAAAAAATAATAATAAATATTTAATTCATTTATTAAGGAAACAATTAATTTCAATAAAATATCCTCTTCATTTTTATTTTTATTTTAAACATAATAAAGTGTTAAATACCTTATTTGGTTATTGTATCTTTGGGTTTAGGAATTATCTCAGCAGTCACTGCCTTCGTTAAGAATTCATGAAGATTTGTTGACTTATTCGTCTTTTGCTACACTATTGAATATTTTTTTCCTTTAAAAATCAATCACGTCGTATTGGAAGTTAATAATAAATTTATTTATGCAGTACTTTAGAGGTTTAATTTGTGTTTGGCTAACAATGTTTTTACATTTTTTTGGTAACCATTACCTTTATTACCAAACAGAGTTTGGTTTGTAAACTTCAAGCGTTACGAGAACACGTCGTGAATTGCTTTGAGCCGCTAAAAAGCATTCATATTGGGCGGGATTGAGTATGGAAAAGGTCTTTATAAACTGAACATTGATAATATCCTCACGGTCAACTATTTCTCTGTTGAAAGTCACACAAAGTCATACATCTTCTACGAACGAATAATTTTGTTTTAATTCTTACCGATGCCTTGTTGAAGGAAATTAAATAAGCTTTGGCTTCAATCAAGTGTTTCGTATTGATTATTATTTTATGTATTTTATGTTATCATCATTGTAAAAAGCATGAGGACCTCCCGGGAGGGCATGTATGAAGAGGTTAATGTCTGTGGTCGAGGCGAAAGAGGTATGCAGGGACCGTAGCGTTTGGCGCTCCGTCGTCTCTGGCTACCCCGCAAGGGATATGGTGTGAAGATAAGTTATGTTATCATCATCAGTAAGTATGAAGTCAAATTTTCTTTTATACTTTTAAGCCATTAATATATCAAATATAAATACTATTTTTGAGATTATGTGATAAGGTAGAGTAGGTTAATTTGCATTTTTTATAATAACTGTTAAGGAATTAAACTAATAATTATAATACTAGTAATGTTATTATTTATTTGGTGTATACCTGTTTGGTATATATGTCGGCAGCCACGCTATTTATGTGCGGCTTCAAGAAACAGCGTCCAATAGGCGCCAGTGGAACGTACACCGAACGCAAGTTGGGGGTACTCCGAGAAAATAAAATTTGTCCTTCCTTGAGATTCGACTATAAAAGCAGCCCACTCCGAATAGTCGACACGCATTTCTAATGATTGCGTCTCGGTGTACGGATCACTGTCTCTTGATAGTCGAATACACCATATTGGGGTTGAGCGGCGAAAATTGTCTTTGACAATAAGTAGTGCTCGTATTGCGGTGGGTGCCCGAACTCTGTCCCTGACAGTTAGTAGGACCTATGGGACCGCCCGACATAGCTTTACTGATTTTTAATCATTGTAATTCTGTTACGCGTTAGTTAATAACTGTTGTAACAATTGATCAAATTATTATTAATATTTTGTTTAATCTTACTAATTCTTTTGTTCTGTGTGTGTTTAAACTGTAAATAAATTTTGTTATTCTATTTGAATTTTCTTCCTGATGTCCGAGCAAAACCCGACATATACATATAGGAAAATAAAACAAAATGTTTATTATTTTTTTTTAAGTATAGTTCTTCCAAGTTATAATCCACACTTACAGAAGACTCTTACTTAATAAAGCTAGACGAAAACCTAGCTATAACAGTTACTTCGGGTTATTCTTCTAAGACACCCTGTTACTGGCATGATCGAACCAGCCCATATACGACCTGCATTCAAATGACTTCCGATATTCTATAATTTTACAGACATTTTGCTAGTTATTTTTAAAGACCAATTAAATAGATTAGTGCAAATATATTATCTAGATTTTCAGTGTTCCGATACGAGTTTAAATATGATATCTGATGTTTAATTAACAAACGGTTACACTCGACGAGGCAACCACAAACCGGAGAACATTCCACAAAACCGTCACAAAGTAATTAATGTAACCTCATGTACTTAAACATAATATATTATATAGGTAGTATTAAAGCAATACACGCGACACACGACCCGCACGTGACTGGAGAGAGTAACACCGGTCCTGGTAGTTACTGTACCGATTAAACTTGTGCTAATTGCTCATTGACACTTATTAATTTTTACTTTAAATCATTAGCTTCATGTGTCGAGCTTCGAAATATTCCAAAGACTAAACAGAACGAGTCCAAGGACGACCTAAGGATTATTGTTTTGGATTTGTGCTCTAAACTTTCTGTGAATCTACAGCCTTCGGATATCAAGGATAATTATAGATTGTTCTCCAAGTCAGAGGTCAGTAAAACAATTGTAGTGGAATTTTCAAGTATCTTTATTAAAGAAAATGTCATCTTAAATTATAAGAAATTTAATAAGCTGAAAAACGGTATGAGGTTAAATACTTCAAATATTAATATGGCAGGCCCTCCTCAACCAATATATATATCCGAGTTACTAACTCGTTATACCAAGAGAATTTTCTACCTGTCGCGTGATTTTGCAAAAACAAATGAGTATTCTTTCTGTTGGACCTCACGTGGGTGTATATATCTACGTAAAAAAGAAGGCTCACCTCAAATACGCGTAAATTCGGAAGAGGATCTGTTGAAGTTAAAATCAATGTCTATTTGACTAGTATATTACAATTATGCCATACTAAATTGGTCTGTTACGTTTTGTTTTGTTTATAATAATTGTTCAAATTTATTTTTGTCTAATAAATTAACTACATTTACAACTATACCACACATAACACTAATTACACTTTTTTACACTAAAACATTAAATCATATATACAATCATAGGCATACATCAAACAATCATGTCTTCATTTCAATACACTTAACCACTTCTTGTTTACCCACAAGATCTATGTTCAACATTTATCATATACCTTTAGATTTATTGATAACCTACAAGGTCGATCTGTGTAACTTTAAAAGTATATCGGTTTCTCCGCAAACATCATTGACTCCCGTGTTGCCCTTACATAACTATCCTTTTGTATTATATTTTTGGTAAAACTTTTTAAATAGTTCTTAAATTTTTATAAAATTTTATTATTATAAATGAATAGCAGTGTAATTGGTAATGAACTTGAACAAATAGGCGTGTCAAAGTCTTATGTATGTTCACCGGAACAATGTAATTTATATATATACGATAATGTCACTTGGTTAAGCAAATCTCCATACATTCCTTCCTTAGCCGGCTATGTTTCATATAAATCCTCTTTCAACCATCAAAATGATGGTGTTGTTATTTATATTAGAAATGATATTAATTTTACAGTCGAATATCCATCTTTTGATGATGCAAACTGCTTGATTTTAAAATATAATAATATATTAGCTATAATTGCGTTATATAGATCTCCGTCCTTTAGAAACATTGATAATTTCATAAATTCTTTAGATAACACCCTAAAATTACTAAGTAACTATCAAAACATTGCTGTCGTTGGAGATATCAATATTAATATCGCTGTGGAGAGTACAGACTACAATTGTGATTCTTACCTAAACACTCTTATGTCTCATGCATTATTGCCAACTCATACAATGCCAACCCGAAACAACAACTGCCTGGACCACATTATTTTAAAAACTAAAAGCAATGCAACAACGCTTATTTTAAATTCACTTATCACGGATCATGCTCCTGTAATCCTCAGTTGTGACTTAAAAATAAAAACAGCTAAAATGTAACGCACATTGCAACGTATAGATGAAGCTGCATGTGTGACACATTTAAAAAATACTGATTACAGTCATATATTAGCTAGTCGAAATGCTGACATCGCCGCCAATCTTTTTGTAAATATTATTAGTAATATCATCAAGAAAAATACTTTTATTGTAAAAATTCCCAACAGAAAAAGTATTTTAAAACCTTGGATTACGCCTAGCCTTTTGCGATGTATACGAAACCGAGATAAATTATTTAAAAAGTTTAAACAGAACCCTGAAAACACGACTATTAAAACTACTTACATTAGATACAGAAATTTCTGTAACAATTTATTAAAAAAGATAAAAAAGGCTCACGAACGTAATGAATTTCAACGATTAAGCAAAAATCCAAAAGATACATGGGCACTAATCAAAAAAATTGGTAACATAACTAAGGAAACTTCTTGTAACACTGAACTTTTAACTGCATCGTCAAATCCATCTATTACAATTAACTCCATAAATAATTACTTTGCAAATGTTGGAAAAAAATTAGCGTCAGGAATTATTTCTCCAGTAAGAGATCCAAGAGTTTTATTAACAACACCAACTTTGATAAATTCAATGTCACTTCTGAAAACAGACAATATCGAAATTGAAAGCCTCATTCTGAGTCTCAAAAATACATCTAGCACTGGTTCTGATGGCATACCTGTTTCAATTATAAAGAGTGCTCGGTCGTCTCTTATACCTACATTTGTGCATATTTGTAATCTATGTTTTTCGACAGGCACCTTCCCTGAAATCTTTAAAACAGGTATTTTACATCCCGTATACAAAAGTGGTACGAAACAAGATTTAATTAACTATCGACCCATTACGATATTGACTACCTTATCCAAGATTTTAGAAAAACTCCTCAATAACAGATTGATAAGTCATCTTAATAAAAATAATATAATTGCAAATAATCAGTATGGATTTAGAAAGGGTAAGTCTACTGAGGATGCTGTCATGGACCTTACAAATTCTATAGCTCAAAATTTCAATACTAAACTGAAAACTATTGGTATATTTTTAGATTTAAGCAAAGCCTTCGATACCGTCTCTATTGATATTCTTCTTAAAAAACTAGAAATTATTGGTGTTAGAGGTATGGTTCATGACATATTTCAAAGTTACCTCACTGACCGAAAACAATGTACTAAAATTGGAGATACTATCAGTCAAGAAGTAACTGTTGAATTCGGTGTACCTCAGGGTAGTGTTCTCGGACCTACCTTATTTCTTATTTATATAAACGACCTTTGCAATCTGAAGTTACTGAATTGTAATATCATAACTTATGCCGATGATACAGTTTTACTTGTTCAAGGTAGTAATTGGTTTGAATGTATAAAACGTGCTGAACTAGCGCTATCTTCTGTTATGTGTTGGCTCTCCTTTAATTTTCTAACACTTAGTATTGCAAAGACTAAAATATTGCCTTTTGCACATAACGCGGTGTCCCTGCCAAACTTACCTTTCACTATATCTATTCATACAAATAATTGTAACAGAAATCTAGATTGTAGTTGTTTAAAGATTACTAGTACTACCAAAATAAAGTATCTTGGAGTTAACGTTGACTATAATCTTTCGTGGAATGAACATATTATGGTAACTGCATC
Source organism: Melinaea menophilus ssp. n. AW-2005 (assembly GCA_918358695.1). NCBI lineage: Eukaryota > Metazoa > Arthropoda > Insecta > Lepidoptera > Nymphalidae > Melinaea > Melinaea menophilus. The sequence goes on from OU911048.1 coordinate 19,199,941, forward strand.
CAAAGTCAGAAAACTGATATATGTTTTTAAGAATCTTAGAAATTCTCTTGACTTCCCTACTCTTAAAATTGTCTATTCTGCTCTTGCTCAATCGATAATTTCTTATTGTATTCCTGTTTGGGGATGTGCTCCAAAGACTCTTTTGCTGAGCCTAGAAAGAGCACAAAGAGGATTACTAAAAGTTATCCTCTTTAAACCTGTACGCTTTCCTACTGTTGAATTATACAACCTCGCAAAGGTATTTTCGGTAAGGCAGTTATTTATTTTAAGCACAGTATTACGAAAACACTATGAAATTCCCTATAAGCCAAATGTAAATAAACGTAGAATGCAAAAAGTTTGTAGTATTAACAACAGCAGGCTAGTAGTCTCAAGGCGACAATATTGCTATTTGGCAAGTAGGTTGTACAATAGGATAAATGAATTCTTGGATATTTATCCTTGTAGTGTAATGGAATGTAAAAGACGAGTTTTGGAATGGTTAAAATGCCTAAACTATGATGATACCGAAAATATTATAAGTTTACTTATAAATCCCCCTACATGACACACACATACACACACACACGCAAACACACACACACACATACACAACACACACACACACACACACACACACGCACACATACACACACGCACGCACACACACACGCGCACACACACACACACACACACACACACACACATACACACACACACACACACACACACACACACACACAAACACACCTAAAGAAGCACCTTATTTTTGGATAACATGTTTTTTATATTGTTTTTGTTTTCTGTTTCTTATTGTTTTTATAACTACTATTATTGTTTTATTTATATTGTCTGTTCTCTGGAACAATAATTGTTTGGAGGTGGGCGTTAATGTATGCGACACAGTTTTATAACTAATGCAAGCATTTTCGATCACTGATTTCTTATGTACTATCTTTTTTGGTTCCAATAAAGATTATTATTATTATTATTATTATTATTATTATTATTATTAATATTGTTGATAAGGGTAGTAAGCATGTTAGAGAAGTTTATTTTGTATCTGAGGTATTCATTTTGCAATTGTATTTTTTGTTACCTGTTTATTTCACACAGTTCAATTAAGTATTTAAATAAGTTAAAAAAAAAATCTGTAAATTATACATATATGAATGTTTAATTCGGTATTGATATATACATAAAAAATATATGTATATTTATAACTATATTACAGTGTAGGTATATACCTAAAAATTTAATGTATACAGGGTAAAAACAATTTTCAGTGAATATTAAGTAAGTACAATACTTAGTAATAGATCCAAGAAAAAGTAATTTATTATCTAAAGTATAGAACTGTATTATGTACTGGAGACTGTCGTAAAATGAATTAGTTGATTAAACTAATTGATTATTTATCTATTATTATCTCGCTTACATAGTTAAATTAGTCCTTGATTCAAATTAGGTAGTTTGGTTCAGTTTGTTGTATGTGCATTATTATATTTATAGTTATAAATGTTTATTTAAATCTATAAACATATTTGAGACCTTTCAGTATATACTTAGATCTTATTCTTATTTTTTTTAAATATAAACTATAAATAGTAAACTTGAAATAACACGGAGGGTAGCATCGCTATAACTTTTATTTTTTATATTGATATTATTGTGATAGTAACAAACCGGCGTTATCAGTGACGTGAGCGAGTCGCGTGTATCAAATAAGGACAAGTCGTTGGAATATGTCTAATGTTAGAGAACTATCATTTCTTTTTATTCCCGCGCATAAAAAGGCGGAAGAAACGTTGTTCCTTTCCTTTTTCCTCGGCGCTTTTATTTCTTTGAATGATTTTGAACGTAAGGGTTGATGAGATATCACAGCACATAAAACTATACTTCTAAAAATACATTTAAATATATAAGCCTAAGTAACAGTGTTTTTATAAGGGTAACAAAAAATATACAATTTCATATTCGTTGCATTAATTTTCCAAAATCATGTTTCTACCATTAGAATATTAAATTCATTAAGTCGGATATATTCTAAAAAAGTACAGAATATTTTTAATAGCTCTACATGTGACTTTAAAATATAAAAATTACTCATTAATATTTCATTTTGAATTTACCAACAATGTATCTCATATGTCAAATCCTATTACATAGTCCTGATTAAGGCTTTGTACCCACAGGGTGCATTCGTGAGGCGCTACGTGATGTGAATCTATATGAAACCTACGTCATGTTCTGACATGGACTGATATGATTATGGTCTCAAAAGGTACGTAATTTGGTTAAAGTTTAAAAGCCTACCCCTTATTCAAAACTAGATAATCCCTCCGACCGACCTCATGTGCTCTGATAATATTTAAAAGTACCGTATCCATGACTACTACATAATAATATTATTTCCGTAATGTGAACCATGTATGTTGTTTCATATTCTTTAAACTTTTCTATATATAACATTAGTCATATATATTAATGTTTTGAAAACTAGTAAAGAAGTGATAAATAGTAAATATTCAGATTCAAAAATAGATGTACTTATATTAATTACCGTTAACGTATAAGGTAAAGTTTTTTGATAAACTGAATAAGATTATAAAGTAAAAGTATATGTCTTGTGATACTTAAGTTATGAAGGGGTAGGTACTGTAAACTAAACGTAAAATTAATATATCACACAATGTGTTTTGAGACAGTTGTAGAAATTCAGTTAGTTATTTACGCCTTTGCTGGATTGCAGTTCCTTGTTAAGTATGTATTATAATTACAAGAGTTTATTATATTTTATTATCGAAATGAGTATGTTTTAAGTGCATCTTCTGATCCCTGTTGGATTATAAATAAGATCACATTGCAGGCTTAAGTTAAATTACATTTAGTAAATGGGTCAATACATTGCAATTGTCAGTGTTTGTTTTCTATTGTTTGCTGAATTGTCGTTTTCATATATTATTTATTTCATTCAACAGATAATAATAATTATACTATTAACACCCAATGTGTGTTTTTTCTAATGCAAAATTTCATAATTTTCTGTCAAGTAGTTTTCTAGCCTATTCGTGACAAAGAATGTGAAAAAGTCTCCAGTAGAACGCGCCGTCCCCTAACTCAAAAAAATATATAAAGTTTATAAAGTAGAGTGCGATTTTGGCACTTTGGCAAATAAACTATAACGTTAATTCAAAAATTGTTTTTCGTCCAAAAATTGTTTTATCGGTCAGGTTTCGATATCCGTTTAAATAAAATAAAGTCATAAATTCCGCAATCAGAGGCGTACAGTGATTGCACTCTTTATATTTGTTTTACATTTTTTTGCATATTTCGAGTTCTGTTTCATATTTTACCAATAAAAAACTGTTATATTTGCTTTGATGTCAAGCAAAACAGTTTTCAGCAAAATATTTTTGTTTCTTAGCCGATTTTTAATTTCTCATGCCTAAAGATATACATTATATATCTACACCGTACTATATCTTTTTTTACATAATAGTTATTTATTTTAAAACAGCAGTTACATCCATTTTTAGTTCTGTTGTGTATTAATAAAACATAGAAACTAAATATAATGTGTTTTTGTGTAAATTAAAATATTTTGATCATTACAGTACTTCCGTAAAGATTGTTACAACTTATCCCATTTAGTCGGCGGCTATTGCTTCGAAGATAGAAACTTTTATCTGTAGATTATTCACTTGAACTCTTTACGACTGTAATGTAAACCTTTACAGTGTTTTATTGGAGGCAATTTGTTATAATAGTGTTTTGTTATGGTTATATTAAAAATATAGTTTAAGGAATAATAAGACATCAATTTTGAATCAATCAATCATCAATCAAATCAATTCAATCAATGAATTTTAAATAAGAACACTCAACACTTACCTACCTTTCGTTTAGTTAATATTGTAACCTAACATAACCGCATATCATGCGAAACATTGACTTATCCTTTAAAGACATTGAGAGAAGCCAAACGACTTCCCTGTACGGATTTAGGAAAAATAAATCTTTTATGGGCTTTTTGCTGGACCCTTATATGTTTAGTAACGTGTGGCGAATAAATAATGTGTAATGTCGACCAGTAGTGGACTATTAACTTAGTGAGGGTTTGTATATTGACCCATTTTTATTACATCAGATTATCAAAATAATGAGTCACAATATAATATAGTGGAGTAAAATTTAAAAGTAATCTTCTTTACTTGTATTTAGAGTGATTAATAGAAATATTCTCATTGAAGGTTTACGTCATTGTATCAGTTTATTATTATTTTAAAGTTTAAATCTTTTCATATCATAATATTTCTGCATCAGTAATATAAAGATTTAGCGTATTGGGTCAGACAGATGCAGCAAAATAAAAAAGTTAGATCTAACAAAAATCTGTGTAATTATAAATAAATATCTCTCTTTGGAATCATATCTTGATCCTAAAAATAAAAAGTCTAGAAACGCTTACTATATTTTTATACTTACAATAAAAAATAAAATACCCTAGATATATTTATAACATATATTTTCCTGTCGATGCTTATCTTTTTTTTGTTAATATAAGTAAAATAAGTTTTCACAGTAAGTGATCATCGTACGTAGCTTTTCAGAACACCAAAGTTACAAAATCATTGAATGCCTTTAAAGAGTGACTACATCATTCTTTGAAAGTTAAAATAACGAGTATCTTAGTAAAAAATGCTATCAAGAGAAATTAGTTAGTTTAGTAGTTAATTGTAGCTTTAATCAAATCAAATCACGTCTCATTTAATTCTGTTTAGGACATACTTGTATAGAAAAACATATAAAAAAAAATAAAAAGAGGATTTGTTCTCTGTCTCAAAATATTTTTCTGAATATTTTTAGTGTTTCGAGGTCATCTTTATATACGATTATTTTTATAAATAGTTAATTCATAATGAATGTCAGGCTTTTCAATTTTATACTCTAAGATTAGTTACATAAGCAAAGAAATATTTTATTTCCTCATATTATTAAAAGAAATAATAAGAATAAAATTAAAACATTATTGTACCTATAAATTTTCTTTAAAAAATTGATAAACAGAGAGTTATTTAATATAAAACTTATTTTTCAGCCAATTTTCTTACTTGACTTCATTTCAACCAATTTCCTATTGAATGGTGTAAACTTGCTTTGTCACTGTTCACCGGAAGTTCAGACGTTGCTTCTAGATAAGTCGATACGACGGAACTACCGCGGAACTGTGGATTTATAGAAAGGTTGTGAAGTGTTCAGTTTACATTTTGAAAGGTCATGTCGTTTCAAATAGTATTAAGCTCATGGTCAAGGTTATTATTAGGTATATACAATCAACATTAGACGGTAGATATTGAAGATTCAATAATAATGCCTATACTAATTGTATTCTATGCTTTAAATATATTAATATATATATATACATACATATATTATTATGGTAAGCTTTTGTTGAAACTAAAGTTGATAATATTAAATGACGCAAAGTTGTTTAACTTGAGTTTTTTTAAACAAACTCTCACAAATAAATAATATTTAAATCATATTAAAAACAAACTTTTTCAATATTTAATACAGGGCGTGAAAAGCAACGTAGCGATTTTTTCTTAATAATATATATATTTTACAAATTGTTTCAAAATGTTTGCGTTACTTGTTTTATCTTATTCTAAAAAACATAATATATGTTTTAACCTGTATACGATTTTTAGGTAATATTATTTAAATTATTTTGAAACAATATATTGTATTAATAACAAAAACATCAAGAACAAAAATAATTATTCTATATTTAAATCTCAGAACGTCATAACCTTATCTATTTCGCCGATATAAATACTAAGGTTTCTCGAAAACTGCTCAATGTGGCTGCAAACCAAACTTGGACATGTTTGATAGATTTTTATAATGGGTCAATGGTAGAGCAGCTGCAGCAAACTGCCGAGTCGTTTGTCCCAATAAACAAAATTTTTTTTTTTAATTATAATAATTTGTCAGAGCTATGGAAATGTGCTATTAATTTTCAAACTTTATTTTTATTACCTAAATTAATTAATTTTAATATACATTTAAGTCATACTTGAGACGTCTTTTATTTAATAGAGAAGAACTCAAAACAAGAAGTGTTGGACACTTATACAAATTAGATATATGAAAGAAGTAACTTACGAGTAACTTAAATGTCTTAGTGTTCTCCTGTGACTTGGACCGATAGCTTATTCATCGCTTTCTCCTGCCAAGAGGGTGAAAAGTTCGCCAAGTTTTTTTCTGAAGTTTTTTATTTTGTTTCCCGAATTTTGATACGATTTGAATTCAATTTGAGTACCGCCTTCATTACCTTTTCATGTTTATTCGCCAAATTGCTTACCCATATAGTGGAAAATGAGTATTAACTTTTAACGTGGTAATACACAAACACACTCCGATAAAACTCATAAATACTCAAATTCATACATTCATACATTTCAATGTAAAGATTCGTTATACTTACCGCTAACATCAACACTAAACATCTCATATTAATCTTTGAAATTTAATTTAAACTAAAATTACGAAGCCAGCGTTTTCCCGCAGCTCGTTAGTGTCTATCCTTGGCTTGATTAATTATCTCATCAAGCAGCAATACGGTAGTCAGTACCTCTTAATTCTATTGCTCACAGCTTACAACATAACTAATTTTACGCGTTGATATTTATAAATTTTAATCATAAAATCAGGGTATTTTACCACACAAAAAAGTGTGATTAATAATAATACAAAATAGTAATATAATTAAATAAGAAAATAAGCTAAATCTCTCAATCAACTAAACATCTCTTGACAGTAATGAAAGTTTTTCCTGTACACAGACATCCATCCATACATCCATCCGAGAAAAGTGAAAACAATATAGAACGAAAAGTTCGTTTGTGAATATTTTGTTTTAATAATACGTTTTAAGAATAGTTTTACTTGGTTTCAAATTTTTGTTTTATATATCTAAAAATGTATCTAAGGATTTATAGTATTCTATTCCTTAATGTGTCTTTGAAACATGCAGACTTAAAAGATGAGAGTTTAAGCGTAACTAGTTTGTTCCCGCCGCATCGCTTCCTTAGCTATTGGGGTCGGAATACCTTTACTTCATTCAAAGCTTCAAGTTAAAAGAAGTTGTATCAAAAAATCAGGGCTAAATTTAAGAAAAGAAAAATATTAAAAAAAATTGAATGGCTATGTTTAATAACTTTGATGTAACAGTCAGATATAACTATATATTTTTTTTCCTGTCTCTGTGTGTACCCACTACCCTATTTCTGTTCCCCCCTAATTTCTCAAAGCAGACAAGGCATTCGCAAATCTCCCTATGCTGTCGATGTTCATGAGGTCATTATAGATTACTATCAGATGGACCGAGCACTGTCCCTCGGTACAAAACGAATAGTCGTTCAAATCAAGTAATATGATATAAACTTCGTCATTTATGTAATAATATGTTCCATATTCCCTTTCGGTCCTGCATTTTATACAAAGTTGTGATCCCGCGTAAATCACTCATATTAATGCCCGATTCCATCGATGCTCTCTTGACTTTGCTCTCTAGATGTGATGACTTTTTTAGTGTTGATCGATTTGACAGTTTAAATTGATTAACGAAATGTCGATCAACGAAATTTAATAATTTCGATTTTAATTGGCGAAGTACTTAGGAAAGTGCCTCCGAGAATCGCTAAAACAAATGCTGGGACTTAGGTGATACGCAAACTTTTGCCTTTTTAGGACTTGCAACCACTTACTTAAAGATATATAGTTCTTATAATTGCAATCAACTATAATTGTAAGTGTGTATGTAACTATATTGTAGTTTTTATACAGAGAATTTATGTATACTTTTAGATACTTTAGTATACCGTTAAATTTATTTTGGCGCTAATCTAATAGTGGTTTAAGTCTACATTGCACTAGACGTTTGATCTTTATAAGATTAGTCCACATTATATGTATATATTATATACCTTAGTGAATATATTAACTTAAACCTTAAACTAAATGTAAGTAATAAATTTCTAAAACCCTTTAATGTATAAAAACAATATAAATTTTATTATTATATTTCGAAATAATTCATTATCATATATATTCTTTTACCCAATTTTAATTCAAATGTGTAAAATATAAAAACTCTCAGTAAATGTATTTAATATATGGACTCTATACATCAACGATTATTTTACCCAGGTTTTCTTACTTTGCGTCCTGACTGACCACTCTAGACTCGAGATCAATGCCACGTGATCATCGACGGGTGTACTATATACTAATATATAGCTGACTTAACTTGGAAAGACAGGTGATGTTGTGCCGGTAAATACAATTTTATATTATTTAGGTTTATTAATTAAGAATATTATCCTTGTAAATATATTTAATAATGTGTAAAAATAATTTATATATTACATAAAAGAAAAAGTATTTTAATGATAATATACTAGATTCATAAATTCTGCATACAAATATATATTTTTTAAATCATTTCGCTTAAATGTATTCAGAGATGAAGGTAGATTATTGGCCTCATAAAACCATCCTACACATTTAAGGCACGTAATGTGTCTTTGATGTAACCTGTAAACTTGACACGTAACTTGACGTGATTTATAAATACAGTAATATTAATGTCAAAGAAGATTGAATATGAATAACATTTCATATACGCACAGACTTTTAAATATACTCTCTGATTTATTGAAATAACAAAAATAATATTTGGAGTCAAACGTTACATCTAAGCGAAAGTAACCCTTGACATATTCCTAAGGATCAAATTTAACATTAGGATTGTGCCAAGGAGCTGTCCTTTCTTTCCTGTATCCACTAATGAACAGAATAAAACTCGATACACAACAATTTAATATTTTTATATTATTTGCTTTAAGTTTACAGATCAATAAATTTTGATAAAATTATTAACTACAAATTATGAAATTATTACCTACAAATTATTTTAATAGTTTGTGAAATATCATTTATAAAAGCCTTTTCATCACAGCGACATGCTTTTTTATTATAATGTATTAAATCTTTTATTTTTAGGTGATGTTAATTTTATTATCTCTTTTGTAACTTGCTTATATATTGTACAGTGTGTTTAGTTTTATCGTAACCAACCATGTTCTCATCTACTTACTAGAGTCACTATTAATCATAAACTAATATTATTCACATCTCACATTAAGCGACAATAGACTAATTTTAAAGGTTTTTATAATAGGAATATGAGTTAGGAGATACTGCTTATTCAATATAAACTTAATGATTAAAATTACTAATGAACGTTCAAGAAAAGCTTCATAAAGTGTGCGGTAATAAATTGTCGTTTATCGTCAGCATTAAACGCTAAGAAGGCGATTCATATACAGAGTATTGCAAATCTTTATGATTGGTGATAAATTAAGTATGAAGGGATCCTGAAGGCTGAAGTGAAAATATTTATGACTAAATACTAAATATTTTTAGGATAAAAACAACTATCAACAATATAATAAAAAACTTAATAAATGGTTAACTTATTATACATAGTATTTCTTATATATTGTGATATATATATATTTATAATAAATCCTAAACAAGTCCACGGTTAGCTTTGATCATTTTGATATAATGACAGCAAAATGTAAAACTATCTTTAATTTTAATGAATAATTTTATTTTGACAGATAATAACACTTTATAATTCATTTCCGGCGGAACCTTTCTTATAGTGCAACATTGTTTTATTTTAATTAAGTATTTTATTGTTAATAGTTGATGAAGATCCACAGTTCCATCGTCTATAATCTTTGAAACTTAATGTCCTCATACTAAAATGACATGAGCAGTGTCTTCCACGGCTCGTTAGTCTTTATCCTTGGCTTCATTAATTGCTTCTTCAAACAGAAGCACTGCAGTCAGTACATGTATATTTTGTTATAGCCGTTGCGGCGTGGACGCTATGTACCAACAAAAGTGTCATAAATTTATATTTTTTATGAGACAGTTTCGAATAACAAACAATGCATTTATAAGAATACAAATATTAAATATAAAAAAATAAATATTATTTAACCCTTGACTATTTTGACATATATAAAAAAGAAACAATTAATTTAAGATGTATACTATATAGTATAAATGATTGAAACTGAAATATATTAAAACCAATATGATTATTTATTATCCTCGCACTGTCAGTTATTGGTACTACGTGTTATTATTGTATTAAGACATAAATATTGCGTGCGTTATAAAAAAGGTAGAAATTTTGTTTTGTTTCAGAAGCGTTTTCTAAGAAAATATTATTATTAGTTTAAATTAAAATAAATGTAACTTTGCATAAAAATATCTTATTTTACAAATCACCCTTCCTGCATTTTACACCATTGCGTATCTATTGCAATATCTAGCTTTAAATATAGGAATACATTGTTAGTGCCTAATTTTACAAGATGTCAAGGTATGAATGTAAATATTTTCTGATCTGATCTGAAAAATTTAAATTATCTACGAGTTCTTCTATTAATATTATAAATTAAGTGCTTAAATTTTACGATTACATCAAGGAGGGGGGTGATGCGGTAGTTCAGTAGTCAGTCGTTAGTTAGTCGTAGGTTATAGGCCGTGTTAATATAATTTTCATTATATATTATTAAACAAACAAAATAAGCCTAACATAGCCAACATATATAAACAATTCTAAACATCAAACACATTATGAAAAGCACTAATCTAAGAAAATTAACAATAGATGTAAAATTGGTACTAAGTTTCTCGAAGATTTAAACTAAAATAACTTGTGAATAAAAATGAAATAAGACTACTCTATTATAGTTTACAACATAAGAAACAGAACTGTTTTATTTACTTTCCTATTCCCAGGAGCACACTTGCTTCCGACGTCTTAAGTTAGTTTAGAACAAACGGGATAAGAGGTCTGCAGCAATAAAATAAATAAACTTTGATATATGAATGTTCTTATTTCATTGTAAAATGTACATACATTATGTCTAATACAATTTATTTTAGATAACTAAGACATATTTCAACAGGAAAAAAGAGCTGCTTGGTTCTGTTCTGTTTCTATTTCTGTTATTCTATTGATATTTTGTTTTCACAATTAATTTCCTTAAAATTTCAGTCTATTTAGCTTTTCATAAAATATTATTTACTTATTTTATACCTCTAATAGTTGTATTTGTTACTGCGGTTTTATCATGGTTATTAAAAACTAAATCCAGACTTCGGAAGCAAGTATACCCGAGGGTATATTTACAGAACAGCAAAACAAACAGTTTTACTGTTTTACTTGTATTGTAAACTATATACAAAGTTCCATTACATATATCTATATTTTTTTACAAAACAAATATCTAAATCGCTCGCAAAACTATAAATTAATTACTCTGCACAATTGTTACTGTTGCAAACCTCACTGGTCCTACTATATATTTAAATCTACACTGATTTATGTACTATGTCTGATAATATATACACATCATTTGGTGTAATCCTACCAGATACAAACGATGAGTGCGTATCTAAGGCAGAGTTACACTAACCTAGCGATAGCAAGCTATACAGAGGTATGTATATATTTAATGTTTTAAAATCCTTGTACATATTATAATAAATCTCAAATGTACCTATAATATGTTATATTTAATGAAACATCAACGATGGTATCTAACATGGCCGAAGAAATAGGATCTTGCTACGTAAAATTTGTAGTCAAGTCTTCTACAACCTCTAGACTGACCGCTATCAAGTCTCATATAACCACAGGCTGACCGCTCGGAACGGAACAACAATTTCATTGTAAGATTACTTGTTATAAGATCGATTGATTGATTAGTTATAATGTTTACGAGTAGTCAGGTCATGTTAAAGAAAATATATTTTCTTATTCTGTTCTCTCTAATAATGTTCCACAATTGCACACTCAGACAAAGATAAAGTGACATGTCATATTCAGTCCATGTTTATAAACTATTCAATAAATAAGGTAACGTCACTATGTTAGACATGGATATTATAAAAAACGCATCTATATTTATTCATGTATACTTTTCATTAAAATTTACGTTTACATTAGAAATTTATTCCATGTTCTTTGAACTATTTTATATATATAATGGCGTATGTAATCACATAACACATACCAACCAAACCAGCTAGATATTAACAAAGTGTAATTTATTAAATGGAGAACTCAATGACGTATTAAGGTAGTTGAGTCTGTCGGACGATGTAGCGTCCAGATCGCTTTGAATTGCCCTCGGCAATAACGAAATTTGATATCAACCACCATCGCCTAATTTATAAAATTAATAATTTCGAAATGTATTATTTGTATCTTTTATTCTTATCTTATTATTTCTATCTTAATAATTACTTGTAAAATTGTTGTCTTACAACTATAACATAACAATTCACTTCTTGCAAGTAATTATTACTTGCAAGAAGTGAATTGTTATGAAATTTCTAAATTTCCAACTAAGTAAAAATAATGGGTAACTTATTACAGTTAATTATTGATTTGGTTGACTTGAGCTTCAATAATATTTCTACTTGTAATGACCCCATGTTTCTCTCTTCAGATAAATTCAGAGTTTTAATTGTTTAAAACATTTAAAACGTTTATATTTTTTATATAACTTACATATAAAAACTTAATTGATTTATGTTAAACATTTTGTAATTTTTATTGTATAAGCACTTATATTATAATTGTATGTTTCCCAAACATAAATAAAATAAAATGAAATACCGAAATTAATAACGAGTAAATAGAGCAATAATGTAGCCCGACATTGCGACAACTAAATTATGTAAATCAATAGGTACAGTTTATTCAACTCCAGCGGCCTCCTACCAGTCTATAGCGTTCATTAAGAATACACTGACACAGATGTCAAGTACATCCGTATATCATAGTAAGTGTATTCACGGAACAGTATTTTGTTTGTTTTGATAGCGCTGGATATTTTTTATAAAAAAAGTGTTTGTGTTTGTAAAAGCTTTACTAGATTTGGGTGATTATAACAAATCGACAGATTTGTCGAATAAATTAGTTTAGTTACAAAACTTTTCTACTTAATTCAACTGTTAAACTATAAATCTGATATGAAAAAGAGATAATTACTATTGCAAAAAAGTAGTTTCTTGGTCGTAAAACAGAGGGTAATATTTAAATAATGATATCACTTAGTTAGATGAATCTTTCACGTAAATTAGATTAGAACCAGGCGATCATTTATGAATATATTATACAATCTTTTTTAAAAGTTCAGACCGCCCTCTCCAATACATACACATCCATACACATACACATGTTTGATTGAAGAGACTGAATTAAACAAACTTATGAACTCATCAGGTATACTGATTCCTAAAAACTAGATATTTGACGTGGCGTCCTACCACCGTCCCTGGTAAGCACGATCCAGAACAAAGTTTAGATTAAGATTTCCAAAAAAATATATATATATCCATTTTGATTTGCACTTGGTGGTTTTGAAACCATTTAGGTTTGCCTCTTAATACTCTCCGAGTAAGTCTCATATTCTTCCATTCTTTACCAGTATTAGCTTTATTATAAGAAGCCCATACCTGACAATTAAGCCGAGCCTCCCTGTAAGCGTTGCAAACATACTCGTAATTGATCCACCCGAAGATCCTTTTCAAATTTTGCCTTTCAATTTCATGTGTCAAAGTAGTAAGTTCTATATGTTATAAAAGCACGATATTTTTAAATCAAGCAAATTAATTATCGTTGTGATCAACTTTTTGTTCTCATCGTGACTCAGATGAGAATTTTAATTAATAAAGAATGGAATTTTGTTTCATACAACCAAAAACACTCTCACAATAATTCGGAGCAAAAAAGCGGAAAGATTCTAACCTACATTATTGAGAAAACACAAGCGCCTGGAACAGATCTTTCAAAAGACCCTCATAATTTCAAAACGGAGATAATAAAAATAAAGTGTATTTTCCATTCCTTTCACGTCACTTACCAGAGGTATCCTATCATAATTACGATCTGTCGCAGTTAAAGGCAGCGAGATGAAAGTGAGCCACTGTACTGTGACATCTTTTAATCCAAGGAATAGTTAGATCATTAAACATATAGATACCCGTCTATAAGATTATCCCAGATTTTTTTAAACAATAGGGTTTGTTTTTGAAAATCTCGACCGAAATCTCTAACACAGCTCCGAAAATTCGGATACGGATGCAATAAATTTATTTAGCTAGGTGTCAAGAAAAAATAATAATAATACTCGTAAATATCATAGCTCGGCCATGCAGGGACTGTAAAATTATATAAAAAAAAATGTTTAAGTTATAAAAATACAAAGGTAGTAATAATATGTTATGTTATAAAAGCCCTTTTATTTGACTATACTCTTCTAAGGGTTTTTGTTGTTATTCACGGTATAATTGCCTCTAGATGGCGTACTATTGCATTAAGTCACATATCTAAGAATCCTTGGACTAAAAATACGTATCTGACGTCACTTTACTTATATAAATCTTTCCAGGGATTTGGAAGATGTGAGGATATAAAGAACGTTAGAAAAATAACGTACAAACAAACAAAGTAACAAGATATGTGTAAAAAACCTATTTAAAGTCTATTATATTCAATAAATATTATTATATCTTGTGACATAAATAATCATAGAATATTTTATATTATAAAGCTGAGATCAGACAATGTTACGACTCAAAGAAATCATCAGTAGATGTTTATATTACATGTAAACTTGATCGTTTATAGAATGAAAACAACATCCAATTATAAATTTAGAGTAAGAATAATAGTATTTTCATGGTTATATGTAGTTAAAATTACCTTTAACGACAGAAAGCATACTTTTGTCTATAAATTTATAGTTTATATATCAAAATAAAAAATATTTTGAAATCCGATATCTGAAATACTGATTCTTCTACTGAAATCTTAATATTTTACGTTATATAATTAACATCACGATTTCGGTATTTTTATCATTAAAATAAATATAAATATATGGTTAGTGGACCATTTTCAAAAAACACAAATGTAAATGTATCTTATATTAAATTTTTCGTTCCTCGTTATTATATTTGTTCCTCGGTATCACGTAAAGTAAGATTAAAGACAATAAACATATGTATTTTCATGTAGCGTCTATATTAAGGTTGTACTAAAAAAACTGACTTTCCCCTCCTTTCCCCTCCTTTTAGTGTCTTGTGATTACATGGGCTGGCTAAAACCAACTTCTTAACATCAGCGTAAAGTGATTATCATATTTAAGTCCGGATACCCACACCCCTATTTTTTTTCATATGTTCTAGTTTGCTATATTTATATCCTTCATTAAAGAGTACAGATATTCTAAAACTCAAGTTTTGCAGATGTTCGTAGGTTCATACAATTCACCATAAGACGGCAGATCAGATGCTCATTTGTTAGCATAATTTATAAACAAAATAGTCATTTCAATTTCTACAAGTGTAACTTAAATAAGCCATACGCAACAGATAAAAGAGAAATTAAATTTATTCATTACTAACTAGATTTAAAAAACCGGTCATGCAGAACATAAAAGTGATGACTGTGGTATGTAATGGATCACAATGACGCCCGAGTGGTGCAACGGTTCCTTTACGTTTACGTCATTGTATTAACAAATAAACACACATGTGCACATCGAACACACAGAGTATACAAATTAAATAGACAAAAGAAAGAGTTTACGTATTATTTTGTAAATGTAATGTAACTTTAGTAGCAAATGTAAAAATATAACATAGTGAGTTGACGTATATGTGAGAACAAAACTGGTGTAATATACAAAATAGAAAGTTAACATTTATACAACGTTTATACAAATCCTCTTGTACTCTGTAATGTACCAAGTAACTGGTTCTTTTTGAGTAGTACTATTATTTGTGTGGTCTGTGTAGTGTGCTCGTATTGGATCGCTGCGATTTTTTGTTTTATTATTAAACATATTAAAGTAACGCGATAACACTTTCTTAGAATTTATTGATAATTAAGTAGCTTTCAAATTGAATGTTCTTTATATTTCAGATTTATAAAATATTATATTTATAAAATATAACCATTGTAAACCATTTAATATTTTAATGCAATTTTTGCCATACTATTATTTTGTAAATTCAGTAAGATAGAACGAATTTCACTTTATTTAAGCTCCACCTGAGAAGTTGCATTACGACAAAGGCTTAACTAGTTATCGGCATTGATATGTCAATTATAAATCAATTTACACCTTAAATTATTATGCGAAATTCTATTTTCTGTTTTTATAAAATCATTTCAGGCTTACATCTCACGATCATTAAAATTGTTTGATAATTTCGGGGAAACAATGAAAACAAGGCAAAGTTTGTTGTTAATAAGTTATAGGACGCTACTTAAATATTGTATATAATTTATACTCAAAAAAGCAGAGTTTCGGCAATTAAGTTTCAGAAACTCAAAATATGATATACAATGAATCTCAAACTTCTTAAAGCCAATCTTGTACCACTTGTATATCTGTCAGAGGTAAATAAACGAATTATTATAGTTACGATTTGTGTTTCTTAAGCGAACTTACACAATTCATGCGAATTTACATAAATTTATTTCTATTATGAAACTGATACTTATTTCTCTCTCTTATTTAATGTCAGTTATTTATAATTCAACCAACTTGTGCTGTGAATAATATATATTTTTAAATATTCTTTCCAATTTGTTTTATCATCGTGTTTCTGGATCATATCCGCAAATGACTGCGTGTGACCTAAATGTACCGATATTCCAGTCTACTCAATGAAATCTACGTCAGGTACACCCACGAATTTGTTTTTGTATCTTTTCTTTTTTATGAACAACTATATTCATGATCCAGATCCAATCTTAAATCGAAATAATCTTCTTCTAAGGGCTTACGCATTCTTTCTCATTTTTAAATGAGAAATGGAAAATACCATCATATTGATTATTTACTCATAAAAAATACAAAAGTAATATTAAATTAATAGCTAAATGTCATATAATTGTATTTATTAAAAGCAATATAATTAATTACGTTAATGTTACGTACTCTGTCTTCAGTTTATTTATTATCTACTTAAGATCTAAAGTTTTTGTAAAAGCAAATATTTTAACCATCATGAAATTGCAAAAGGAAAGGAATCATTTTCAAGCAGTCAATAAACAATATATATTCAGTAAAACACTCGACTCATATTGAAGAGACGGACCTGAAGAAGTAATTTATAAGAACATTAATTTTAATAACTAAGTTCACTTTTAAGTTTCCCAAGAGCTCTTTAAACATGGTTTATGTTAAAAGAAACTGCAAAATTAAGAGAAACCTGTCTATTTCATGATTTCCCAATTAATTCCATCTTCAACAAGAACACATCCTACAAGACAGTCAGCGTTTGTTAACAAAATACTGTTACTAACATTTAAAAGTTCAACTGAGGTCGTATTCAACAATGACACAAAAGAATTTACTATTTATTTTATCATTCACTTATTTATTCACTTTAATTTGTATTCACAATTCACCGAACCAATCCTTAATCATACAATTACCGTATTTTATATTTTGTAAACAACCACCATTTTCCCCGTTCACAATTCACTGTTCGTATTGCCATACACAATAATTAAATAATGTACTACAATATTAAATACTATAAATATTATATATAGTTATATGTCATCGTATAGTTATATATCATTATATATATAAGTAATTAATATCTGCTTGTGTCTTGTGTACGTTTTACTTTAGAACTATAACTAATATTGGTAAAGTCATTTCCAGCGATTAATTTATAAATACCAAAGAACAATTCATTACAAGTATGTATCAGTATTTTATGTTCCACTTAAAACACTCCTACTCTGAGATTTATAAATAAGTGTGCTGTGAAATTTACAAAAAAAAATGGGATTTTTGTAATCAAAACCTTTCTTAAGTTTTAATTAAAGTTAAAACACGAACTAAGCATCCAATAAATTTACAATTTAATTGTATTTGCATATTTTGGTTGTTATCATTCCTCCAAAGGAATACCGGCCTTCAAGAGATAATATCAGTGCCTAAAAATTTAATTATCTGTTTGTAAATCCAAATATCAAAGTAAGAAAGAAAAAGAAAGTAAGTACTATACTTACATAAAAAAAATATTTTTTAACACTTTTGCCTGTCTGTCTGTCACTCTATTTGTTCCCTCTAATCTCTGAAACGGCTTTATCGGTTTTAACATGACTTTTACTAATGGATAGCTGATGCTATATAAAAAGTATCTTAGGCTACTTTTATTTAAAAAACATATTTCGTGCGAACGAAGCCGTCATCACAGCTAGTCTTAAATAAAATAGCGTATATTATTAAGCGTTTGTCTGACGATACCTATATTTATTAATATACCAATGTATCAATTGTATACCATAAATGAAATACTACGATGAATAATATTTTCTATATCTATGTTTGGAGTACATCTCGTACTTCAAGACGTATAATCTTACCAATAAAACTTCTACTTGTGTCATGACAAATAATAGTTATTCATCTACATTCTGAACTTTGCGAGTGAACGAAACTACTTGCAATTTGTATCGCTGCTGAAAGCAACTTTAAATTGGAATCACTCCAAACTCTTCGCATTCAAAGATACCAATATTACTATTAAAACTCGAGTGTTCAGAGTTAAAACAAAACGCATTCCCTAGTGAAAAAAAAAATCTTTATCACTAGGGAATGTGTTTTGTTATGAAATTCAAATCAAATAAAGTCACAAACTAGAAACATTTGTATTTGTAATATGTTTATATTTATTATAACTAACTTTATTTTTATAACATATAATAAAACAAAATATATAATTCAACAAATGTCGTTTTATTTAGAATTTTCTAAAATACAACAGAACCATTACGTAATAAATATATAGTGTTATTGATTGTAATTGATTGAGTTTGTGTGTTTGTTTGTAACATATCTTGAAGTAAATTGTACATTGTAATAAGTTAATTTTATATCTTAGTTGTTTTAGTATCGTGTAAATGACTATTGTGTGAATAAATACAGCCCTCACATACGAAGTTAAACATAGACAGGACACAGCTCACTGAATATCCAATTAACAACTGACATTACCTTAACATATTTACATCTATTATCTTTCTAATACACGTTGTAAATTATATTGATTTCGTGTATTGTCAGTAGGAGTTTAATCAAAGCGATATAAATTCCAGTATATTCCAGTAATTTTAATACACACTTATATGCGCTTCTCAAAATAATTGAATTTTTGCATAAAAGGCAGTGACGCTGGTTCTTTTAAGTGTTATATAATTATTTCACATGTTTTTTCCTAAAATTGCTTTGTTAAAGTAAATCTTTTAATACACATTTAATAAGTACAATCTGGCCTCAACACTATTAAATTACCTTTATAAAGGTTTTGACACTTAACTTAACTTTAACCTTTTCTTTGTTAACGAACTTGAATGAAAATTACAATTCTTTTACTGGAATAACCATGTAATAGATGAAAGTTTTAAAATATATTATTTATTGTAGAATAAAATGTTATTATATATTATATATAAGGAAAATATAAATCTAATTCATGTATATCATAATAAAACATTTATTTCCAAAACGTTTTAAGTTCATCCCACTCACCATCAGGGGTTCCATTGTGATTCACAAATAGCATTTCAAAAATAAACATTGCTATTGACGGCGACTATGGTCCTGTTTGAGGTCTATAACACGGGAATCTCTCAGACCCTTATATACTAAGTACATGTTATTTATAATTTTTTTTATTTAATATTTACAGTATTTTATTTTGTTAAAAAAATCCCGTCCAAACTTTAGAAAAGAAAATCTAGTCGTTCCATTCAAAATCATATAAAAAAAGTATTTTTTGTTAAAATGAAAAGATAAAGATAAAGAGACATAATGACGGCGTTACAGAACGATGATACCGTCAATGAAGACAGAGAAAACGACAGCAAGGCACGGAGTAAATAGATAAAGGTCTTATGTCAAATAATAATACTAGTAAATTTAAAAGGAGTTGCGGAGATTTGACGAAACAGATGAACAATCATATACTTTTTTTTAACTCAAATGACTAAAAATAACACGACGACATCACTTGAATAGCACAAAACAACAGATAATAACAAAATAACACGGTTGTACTAGGAGGAAAGATACATTATTTGTAAATACTTTCATTTTCTCAAATGTGGTCAAAGATTAGTTTTATTATATAGACTTTTATTTAAAAAGTATTTTATTTCAAATTTAAATAAATTTCATAATATACGTGTTTTTCGTAATATATGCTCGTCAGTTCTGTTTCCTTGAACTTGGTTTAACACGCTACCGCATATCTTGATACTACTTCGACAAAACCACATTGTAACATAAACTGTGGCATTGCGGTATGTGTGTGTGTGTGTGTGTGTGTGTGTGTGTGTGTTTATGTGTTGTAAGGTCGCTGTTTGTAATGTAACACTTGCCTAGTACTTCGAGCGTGCATTATCTTTCAGCCCACCTGCCGTGAACGCGCCCTTCGGGTACGGACCGATGTAATGCATTGGTAAGTACTTATTGAAGTTGTTTGTGTGTGCATATACGTGTGTGTGTGTGTGTGAGGATTGAGGTATATCTTATCATTTTTTATTAGCCGAGGCCTAAGGTTAATCACCGTTCACACATCGTTCTCTTTAAAAAAATGTTTTTCATAGGTTCCTTTCTCGCGGATTCCATTTTTAAGTTTCATTAATATTAAGATCTGAATTAAAGAATTCAACTTAATATATTTAACTGTAAATAAAAATAATTAAAAAATGATGTAGTATCCAATTACATCGTACAACATCGATTCTCTGTTTAAATATGCTTACGTGTGTACTTTTATGTGTAAGTATGTCACAGGACATCTCTAGAACAGACTTGAAGACCTTTTTCAATTACATACATTAAGTATATAATATTTTTTATATCTATAAAACAGCTAAAATCTTTAAGTAGGGGGTACACTAAAAATACTTAGGATTTCCAAAATAATTTGCTTATTATGTGACAAAGTGTACAAATATTATAATTTCCGTCGCACGTGTATTATTACATTATTGTATTATTTTAGTTTTGACAAGTTAATAAGTTATATATGATATTCGAAGAGAACATTATTAATTTTATTATTATTTTGCTATAAGTATATTTTTGTGTTTTTTTAAATAAAATAGGAGAATTTACCAAAGTATAAAACAGATTATAGCTTATATGTGTGTTAACGAATAGATAAACAGATTGAATCATTGTTGTGTGTCAGGTAATTAACGGATTCTTAGCAATTAGTATTAATATATTTAAATAAAGAGATTATAATTTGATCAAATTCTGTTAAGCCTAGTAAATTGTTACTGTTTATTTTGGAAGGATATAAATTAATAATAAGATATCATTCAGACCGCAACATTACTTGTATTAGTACATCCGCTCATCAGAAAGACTACATACTTTAAAAAAACATACAGATTGACATAAACATACTTTTATATAAATCAAGTCTCAATTGAGGCCATAACAGAGAGTAGAAGCAGACGAGCAAGTGTATGAGTTTTACGCCGACCCCGAGTAATTGTGTTAAGGATGGGTGAATGATGACCTCATGTCACATTAAATCCAGGATATTCACTTATGACAGTAAATATGTACTTATCTATTTATATTCCGTGTGTGTGCGTATCTTATGTGTTCTTTCAAGGTAACATCATTTTGATGCTTGCTTGCAAGCTTATCTCGTACGACGGAGTCATATAATAATTTTGTATTTATTATTTATTTATTTTTTTATGTAACACCAACAACATGCCCACAATAGACAGTTACTATAAGACAGTAAGACCTTATTTAATGTCTGAACTAATATGGGTCGTCATTTCCAGCTATTGAATTATTAATTCTATAGGATATTTTAATTACTTATTATTATTCTATGTTAAACCCAAAACAGTCCCACTCGTTTAGTTCTAACACATTGATAGATCTATAAATTCTCTAGGATATCTTAAATATGGTATAATTCTGTAATTAAAGTATTTATTTGTTTTTAATATAATTTCTCAGGCTAAGATACCCAATCACATTAAAATTTAATAATGTCATAATTAACAGATTCTTTTACTTTAATTGCTTGTTACTATTATAATAAATTACAACCAACATCATTTTAAGTATAATGAAATAATAAATGTATTTTTATAAAAGTATTTTCTGAGCAGTAAATTTTAAATTAAATCTATTAGCGGACCTCATTACATTATTAATTGCAAATGATCTGAATTACTAAGAGTCGTGTTTGTCTGTTCTGTTTATATTATATTTATCTCGTGCGTAGTGACTGTTTGTTTGATTAGATAAATGGATGGTAGCTACCGAACCCCTGTTTAATACATGTGTGGATTTATATAATGTAGTTACATTATTGTGAATGATGCCAATAAGTGAAACAAATTGATGCTTTTTAGATTATAAAGATATTTACGAGATAGTAAAGTGACAGCTGGTTTTTAGATAAATAAAAAGTAGCCTCCTGAAATCAGATCTGTAAAATAATTTTCTAAGCTTTTATGGAGAAATTTATTAAAATTAATAATATTTTGTTTAATTCTAACCACTTAACTAATTTAATTCGCAAAAAAAAAGAAAATTACTAAGAAAGCTTATATAATTTTAAGTAAACCCGCCTCTATTGTAAGAGTCAAGGATTACTTCACTACCCAATCATTTAAAATATTTCTATCGTTTTTCCGTCAAAAAGAATGTATTAGTTTGAGTGATCAAGGTAAAGTAATCATTTGAAAAGGACCACGTATTTAATGAATGCTCTGTCTTTTACATAATTGTGGCGTTGCTGTGATTATCTGCTTAAAAATAATAAAATTTCAACTCCAATGTCATATATATTGAAGGTTTATATTATTTTACATGTTAAAACACTCTACTAATGTCAGATGTCCACTGATACAAATAAAATAAAGTATATTGTGAGTTGTACGGACAGCGCACAAGATCGCACACAATTATTAATGAAATAAATATATTTATTCCTTTAAAATGTGTATATTCAAACACTACTATAAAGGTATGTACTATGTAAGTTGTGTTTTACAGAATCTGTATACAATCTGTATACGTAAAGACTATTTCGGTTTTGTATTTTACAGCAATATATCAAACAATCGTAATTTTGAGGTATTATTAATTGCGCATATATTTTCTTTTTATTGTTACATACAAGTAGATAACCAATAAAGTAACAAAGTGTAACAATAGCTTTGATCAGAATCCAACGCTGTCCGACTGTGAAAAGGAAAGCCTCCACCAAAGATAACTGGAAGATAATGTTTAATGAAATTATCTTACAAAACAATAAATGTTACTTCACATGAATAAATTATAATATAAGTCTGTGTGTATAGACTTCTTCATTGTTAATTGTTAAACACACGTCTCCTTTCCGATTGTGGAAATGGTACGGAGTTTAATCCACCATCATGCCCAACTGCGGGTCGGTGGGCACGTACCAGTATCATAAGAAACACTTTTAATACGCTGGTTTTCAATAGTCTATTTACTACATTTGATTAGACAGGACAGATTATTTAGGAATGTATTGTCTTATAACTTTTTTAATCGTAGTGCTATTTAAAGAGTAGTTCATTTTTTTGTATTCTAATTAGATTTAATTATTGAGATGACGTCATTAAATATTATGAAGGATACTAAATCACTCAAATTGGTGTTTGATAAATGCGAGAAGGTATCAAGTAACTAACGACATCCGTTTGTTCATGATCTTTTTTGTATTAAGAGTCTTTACAGCTTATAAAGACTCTTAATACAAAAAACTCTTTGAAGCAAAATTACCAGATTCCTTTGTCTAAATTAAATTTTACTACATTTTCTAAATTCCTTAAGTAAGAACAAATACTGGGACTTAAAAAGCTTTATTTATGTAGTCTTTTAAATCAATACTAACCTTTATAATAACCATTTTATGAATTTTATTAATAATATTTTTTATATATAGATTTTTTTTAATAAAGATTGGTAGTTGTATATCTATCGTATAATATTAAAAACCAGGGTAACATTTTCTGTATACAGGACATAATCTAATACTGAGTGCTTATTTTATTTTAGTTTGGTAGAGTTTTTATTTTAGTTCAAATTATAACAAATCCTTTAATTATAATAGTTATAAAAATCTTAATAATGATCTCTTGATGATGATAAATAATAAAATAAAATAATTATAACATGGTTTTGAAACATGGTCATGTAGCTTCTGTGTTACTTGTAGCGACAACATAATACACTCGACGTCACTTAAGGTTTTCAAAGAATAATAACAGTAATAGCAGTAACTCGATTGTTAATCGTAATCGCTCGAAAACTTTCCCAATATTATCTTTTTCATATTTTCTCCACCAACACATTCCTTTGTTTCCTACTGGACTATATTGTTTACATAATTACTACATGACTCGTGAATACATTTTATAAGACGAATATTTTGAAGGAAATAAACAAATATTATTTACTTTATAAATATTTTAATATTTGACAACAATAATAAATGGTTGTAATATAATCGCGACTTTTAACCTTCTCTTTCAGAGCCTGAAAATCAATAATAGTCAGTAAATCAACCAGCAATAAACACGTAAGTCAACATTAATATCTCTTTCTTATAAGTATATATATGTATAAGTATATATATATATATAGTTTTCATAGAAATCGCTCTTCGCGGTTGTGCCAGTTCATATCTAGAACATAACACTAATAATATTTTATAAACATTTCTGTTGTTAATTTTTGTACGGAAATACGCAATAGTGTGCGGATTTTTATAAAATTTTTGTAGTTTCTACTAATTCTTAACAGGACTATTTTTACATTTTTATTCAATACTAGCAGACCCGGTCACGCGTTGCTGTGACTATTGTTTTTGATATATTACATTGTAGTAAACTATTTAAGGGGTAACGTTCAGAGTACTTCTGTCATGAAAATCATGTATTCTTACAGTCGATATTAAGCAAAAATAGAAACAAAATTATTTTTTAAATTTAATCCAAATTTATAACACTATTTGTAAATTACAAAGTTTTTAGTAAATAACTTGGAACACTAAACTTACGAATGAGGTAGGTAGGGTAGATACATCATTCGTAATTATTCAATCCAGTCAACAGATACCGCCATCTTTTAGAATTGTTAGGAGCTAACTGCAAAATAATAAACAAATAAAATAATATTGCGACTATGAATTCAGTTGAAAATTATTATATATCTTTTAAGTTAGGTCAAACTGTACGTGGTGTGTAAATTTATTAAAATCGGTTAAGTAGTTTAGGAGTCCATCGCGGACAAACAACGTGACACGTGATTTATACATATTAAGATTTCTGGTGGATCTTTTTTATCATTTAATATTTTAAATAATTTGATAAATAAATCGTAAAATTATCCTTTTTTTAATATGTTACTTTATCATTTTAATAAGATGAAATAAAGAATAATGAAATAAAACGTAATAAGTATTTTCAGTAATCGTACTAATAACAAAAATCTGTTTTATTTTTATTGTAGTGCTTTATGATACACAATGTTTTTTGTTTGATTACCTGGTGAGTACAAACAAATCTGATGGTTTTCCAACATGGGAACAGGCAACATACAATTGACCCCTGGGACTTATTTATGGTCAAAGCAAAAGCAAGCCGCACTGGAAACTGTCAGTCGGAATCATTGCGATGCGTGGTATCAACACGTCTTCTCCTTTATACTTTCCTTTCAGTATAGTTGCTTCTATCACGTTGTTCAATAATTTTTTTATCGCTAACCGTGTGCCGTTGCAAAGACGTGATTGGTTGATATTTCTCAACATTATAACTAACGATAATTAAAGGTTTAATTGAAGATTGTGAGGTGGCAATCCTGGTAAATCCAGCGAATTTAAAAATTCAGGCGAATAGTTGACGACATCATCTTGGTTAGTAGCTGAATCAACTGATATATCCTCAATTCGCCTGTAATTTGTTCTTGAATTTTGAAATTTAATTCATTTACATCTATGTTTTTTGCCGCCAATATAGCCCTTTCGCTCAACCAATCATGGTTTCTGTAATTTTGAGCAACATCTGGAAACATCTTTTGAATAAGTTCATCTTTTGATCTAGTTAACTGACAAAAACTTTGAGGAAAGTTAATGCAACCAGTCAAGGTGTCTATAGGAAATTTGCCATTACCAATGTCAATGAGTTGTTTAGAGAATATGTCTCCAGATTGGTCATTTTGCAACTTGACACGCATATTCTTGTTTAAATGTAATACCTTCACATGCTTCCACAAATTGGAGGACTTTAAATTGAAATAATAGTTTGTTTGACATCATCAAGCACATGTCCTCAATTGAAATCAATACTTCATTGTAAATTTCTTCGCTTATTTGTATATTTGGATTTCCCCTTCTAATCCGTATTTGATACAAAATATCATCACACATATTATCTTTGTACTTGATCCACAAATCCTTTGGGTTTTGATGGGAAGCATGTAGATATGATTAGAGAAAACAATGTTCGTATTTGATGAGCTTGTGATGATATTACAGCATCATTGAGAGTTTGATCCCAATGAGCATTTTTCTAGCAATCGCAAACGTTGGCAAGCTTTTTTGTATGATCCACACAAATCACCATCAACAGTTCGTACATGTTGGAATGATGTTGGGCCACGTACATTGTCTAATAGCAGTCGTGAATAAAAACTTTCATCATTGCTTTGATGTACTGAATAAATTCGACCAATCGCATCGGTAGAAAATATATCTGGGTATCCTGAAACTGGTTTTCCTTGATTCCGTGGTATAAATCTCCTTAAGGATTGATTCCAAGTATAATATTTTGGCATTTCAGAATATAACAATGTTTGAGCAAAAGCATCGTTTTGGCATGTCAAAACAAACTGGTTAATGTAATAGATGGTGGCTGTACAGCTCTTTGTACTGCGTTCTGTGCTGTAAAATATACTCTTTGTCCATTTTCTATATGCACAGCTAAATGAAAAACAGTAGGGTATCTCTCATGAATAGGAAAAGAAAATATTCGCCAAACTGCTTCATTACTACTAACATAGCGACCCATTTGGTATTGGGTAACTTCATCATTGGAATTCTCTGCATTAATACCAATCACAGCCATATCACTTCCTTTGGTTACATATTTGCAAATGTATTTAATAGATTTTACTGAATGGCAAGATTCAACGTTGATGTGCGCTTTGAAGGTCTTTGATAAAATGGGTGAATATGGAACAATACAGCGATTATCTATTTTAATATCTTGTTGATTTAATTTGATAATTGTTGATCTTCCATTTTCTGCTGTCTATCGGCGACGATACAAAGGATAACCGTCAATACCAGTGTTTCAGATATTAATGTCCGTGGATATCGTTTTGAACATTTACCATCCACCATACATGGTAAGTTTTGATTAAGAGTTCCACAGGGACCATGTACCATGTTTTTGATAACTACCTCATGCAATCCAGGATCTACTTCTACATTAGGGATTTCAGATGATATTACTGCATCAACTTCATTTGACTTTATCTTGTCAACTAACCAAATCAAAATATGTGCATGTGGCAATCCCCGTTTCTGCCACTCCACAGAATGCATCCAGCGGCGTGTCTCTCCAAACACATAATGTTTCACAATGAAATCCATTAAAGATTTCAACTTTTGTATAAAGACTCTGGCTGTGTCTATTTCTATCCAGTGTGGATTGCATGTAAATGTGATGAACAAATCTGCTGTACCATAATGACAAACATATGACATGGCATTTTGAGCATATTCATACATATGTCGAGGGCTTACGATGTATGTTGCTGGAAGAATAGTTATTCGACTAAGATTCTGTGCATTACCATCAGTATTAATCGCGTCTCGAAGGTGAATATACTCTTCAGATCTGAGTTTTGCCTGATTCAACCTGATGAATGTTAATCTCTCCGTTTCAATTTTAACATACATGTCTACAACATACTTGTGATATAATCGCCGACATTTGAGTATGTGATTGTCATCTTTAGGCGGTAGGAATAATAGTTCATTGAACTGACTTTTTTGTTGGTTTTAGAACCTGAAAATAGATTTTTGTTTTCATAACACTGAAAATTAAAAAAAAATAATATGGTGACTGATATATATATCTCCTTGCTAAACTAATATTTTTTATTACCTGTAATGGGATTTATCATCTTGTTTGAGAAATCATAGCCATCTTCACCTTGCCAAAATATAATGGGATATTGCAATGCGTCATATGAGCGGTGTGTTTCCTTTATACGTTGTAATTGATCATTCCGACGGTGTAAAACAATATCAAGGGATTCCAAGTTTTCTCCAACTACAACGATGGCAACTTCATCAATAGTTGGTTCATTAAAACGTCTTGCATGTTGGCCAACAGGCGTTTTATCAGCTCTGATTACAATTTTGTGATTATCAGATGGCATCAGATCCAGTGCAGTTTTAAACAACATAATCAATTGATTGTACTCATGAAATAAAGTTTGTAATTGTTCTACAATAAACCTCTTTACTGAATTGTTATTTGAACAACGCATATCAATTTCTTGTGGTGAATTGCCAATGAAATAAATTTGCAGGAATTTGTAATTGCTATCTGACACTGGTAACAGTGAACCTGCGCTATGATATAGTTGGCCTTGTATCTGTAAATTAAAAAAAATGATTTTTGTCAAATATAAATAATATTTGTTCGTAAAAAGAATATCTGTCTCCTAATTTGAATCCCCAATTTATAATTGATATGTCAATATGTAATAATTAGTTGTAACTAATATCCATCATCAAATAATTATATTGTGTTTCAAAATAATAAAAGTATTGCTAATACTGAATCACCAAATAATATTATGACTAAGTAATATATTTCTTGGGGATTAAGGAACTGAAGGTTAATGACACACCTTTACTTAATTAACAGGAAATTTTGTTCACTAAAATAATAATGATTAACTGCTATAATACCTACCTTAAAATTTGGCATGAAATTTTCCCGAACTACGTTTGTTTCGTCATTTGAAAGCAATTGTTATATTGTTGGATATTTAACAAAAAGTGTATGGAATCTGG
Organism: Melinaea menophilus ssp. n. AW-2005; assembly: GCA_918358695.1. Taxonomy (NCBI): domain Eukaryota; kingdom Metazoa; phylum Arthropoda; class Insecta; order Lepidoptera; family Nymphalidae; genus Melinaea; species Melinaea menophilus. The sequence goes on from OU911048.1 coordinate 19,229,230, forward strand.
TTCTATTCCTGAAACCAATGAGTACAATGGCTCTGGTGGTAGATCCAATGGTATCAATTTCACTTTCCCATTTGCGCAACACAATCCATTGGCTTCATTTGCCTTACAATGAGAGCAAACCAAGTTCATAGATCCAATAGTAACACATTGGTGGTTACTGTAGTCAATTGACAAATCATAATTGAAAGCAGCTCGATTCAAACTTTCGGGATTATTGGTTGAATCTCTCGCTCTCGCTTCCCGCGTTCGTGATATACGAATTCTTTCACGTTCTTTTCGGTCGTCACGTTCTTGTGCAGTATGATAAGATCGGTAATTAGTTTGGTTTGTAGCATTTCGGGTTCTTCTACCTAAATTACTTCGTCTTATAGGAGGCATATCGAATATACTCACCTAAATTATGTCACATGCAATAATTATTAATCACAGGTATTAAAACACTTTGCACAAAACATGATATAAAACAATCAAAATTAATTATTAAATATTATAAACGCTTTTTAACGCGGTTTGTTTGACAGATGCAATGACGTGAAAACTGATGACAATTTATGTCGCATTCCAAAACTAAAACAAAAGAAAGAATTTTCCAAGGCCAATCAAATCTATAGCTCTTAAATTTTTTTACTTTTCAATTTGGTCGGGTTCACGATATTATCACTTTTGCGTGAACCTGCACACACATATATTTGATTGAATTTGAACTTTGTGCGGAGACAATAAAGTGCGAATTGACTCTTTGACGTTAGCGACACACCTACATTGTTTAGACAAAAATGAGTGCTTGTAATTTAATATGAACTTTATTGTATAGCAATACAGTTCAAATTGACTCTAAATTTAATTAGAAAATATTTGTATAGGAAAAAGAAAAGGGCTCTTTTAGGGTTTTCCTGGAAATTATTCGAATTTTTCTCGCCGTAAGAACCATCCTTGGGCTTCAAGGAATATTTAAAAAAAAAGAATTGTTAAGATTGGTCCATGCGTTGTTGAGTTGTGCGCTTACCAACACATTTTGCAATTCATTTTTATATAATAGATAATTTGTTGTTACACCAAAAAACTGTCTTCCAAAATGTTAACACAAACTATAAATGAATTATTTCTTGTTTCTTGTTAATAGAGGTTTAATAAAAGCAATGTAGATTATAGTATATTCCGGTTGTCAATGTAAGTGAATTCTTGTAGCGCAGACATTGCCACTAGTGGTTCCTTTGGCTATAATTGTTAAGTAAAATTATTTTACTTGTTCCGAAATACGAATTCGAAATTTGCTTTGTTAAAGTAAATCTTTTAATTCACAATCGATGAGTGCCATCTGGTCTGCGCACTGCGCCTTAATAAGCTTCATTGGGCTTTTGACACGAAACTTTTACCTTATTTAACTTAAACGGACTTTTATCAAGAATAAAAATCTTTACTAAAACTAGTTTTAAACAGTTTAAATGTTTTAAAGTTTGATAATACAATAATTGTACCGAATGTTATCATAATATTTTATGCCTCTTGACTTGTTTTAATTGATTTATATATGTTTACTGTATAACTTATTATTTGTCTGAAAATTATCAAGAAAAATATTATATATGTATGTAAATTAATAGATAAAATATTATTGTAGAAGTAATGAGATAAAATAGACACAAGGATTTAGAGAACTACACTGTGGTATTTAATGTTTTTATTGTAGTTTAATAATGCCATTTTTATGTAGATACTTCATAATTGGTATGTACCCACCAGAGAAATGTAGATGTGTGGTTATAAACTGTTGCTTTGAGTGTGACGAGAGAACGCGGCTTCAAAAATGAGACGGCTGTTAACAAAGATGCTTAGACAATGGAACATGCTGTAATGATAATAACAAAAGTGTAATGAAGGTCATATTTTATTAACGCTGTAAGAAATTAGGCTTTGTTGACTTAAATTTATTTGCATTTGAATTAGGATGCAGCCTTTATTTATTGCAGTGAATTATAATGACGGTGAAATGGAATTTTCAATGTAGGTAAGGACTTTGTTTTAATAAAGGCATGTCAATTTATTCGATTTATATATAAAAAAATATTTTACTACGACAGTAGATACAGAATTTTATAGAAACGACGGCTTCCTACGTCTACATTTTTACATACGCGATATAATTATATCGGAATGTAATCGATTTTAAATAAATCAATCTAAAGAATTTGTATTAAAAAACGAATGTTAAATATCAATACACTAAAAGACACTGAGAACTTACTGCGTCAGTGTCGTCAAAGTTACGAGTAAGTTGTTAGATAGAAATCCGTCTCACGATTATATTACCAAAGTCCAATACCACCTTACTACCGACACGTGACCCTAGTCAAACGGTATTGTGTGCGATGAAATTACCGAGGACTATGACTTCGGCGGTAGGACTCTGTGAAAGCAAGTCATCTATCTTCGCTTGTACGTGGCCCAATATGTCTTCCGTTTCTGCCTTACCATTTTGGGTGCTGTAGAGTTAAATCTGTTAAATCTGTTACGCTGTTAAATCCTGACATGAGTGTCCATGTCTACGTGCAGCCATATTACTGATAGGTCCAAACCTTCAAAATCCTGAAGCAGATATCTTCCCTTACGAACACAGACAAACCAACGTGTGGTATAAAATTATGTTCTAGTTACTACAACAAAATAAATATTATTAATAGTAATTACGTACATATGTCTTTGTTTCCACCTGAGAAAGGACATGACTCGTGTGTACACTGAAGAGTAGTCGTAGCCGTAACCGAAAGAAATTATCCCAATCTAAGCAGTAATACGTATTAAAAAAAAAATTATTTATACTAAGAAAATACTCAATATATAGCATAGCAACATTTTTTTTACATGACAATTAAAGGTCTTTTGAGTCCCCATCGCAAGTTCCGACCCCAAAATCTCCACTTTGGACTCCCATGTAACTATAAGATAAAACTATCTTCACATAACATATTCTTGAGTATTTTCAGTGTTATGCCATGTAATATTGTTGTAGAAGGAAAAGTACTTTGAGCTAAAAATTCAATTAATATTTACCTGGTCTTTGTCACCAGTATAATGAAAATTCTACAGTCCTCTGAACAAAATAGTAATACTAAAGTAGATAAGCTTTCCATAGCAACCTATTACTTTGATGCTTACGACTTTGTGCCGGTTAAAATATTTTAATAAAAATTTTCGAATCGAGTCTTTAATAAGAAATTGTTTCAATTTTCTGCCCAAATTCCACCACAGTCACATTATAATTTAATATTTTGGTCTACAATTTCTTGAATATATCTATTATGATTTCAAAAAATAAGGGTTTGAATCCCTTGATATTTTACTGTTGCGTTGAAAATAATAATAAAACTTATGTATATAAGTGTTATTATTATATCTATTTAATAATTTTTAATATTTAAAATTGTCTATTTTGCTGTTTAAGCAATAGTATATAAAAATGATCTTGTATTGATACAAGATTTTTAATGGTCTACATTCTGAACGTACAATATAAAATTTAAAAATCGTCAACTAATTATGCACGTTGGCCGCGAGGGATGCTATTAAATTCAATTTAATGCTATAAAATTCAATTTAATTAAAAAAACTATACAACTGAGTTACATATAAAACCTATAATTAATTAAATTAGTCAACTTTATTTAGTTAGAAAATTAGTAGTCGTCGTTTGGCAGCGGTGCCGTTTTCACTTGATATTTTGCATTTTTATTGTGTCAAATTTAGTTGGTGCTCATTATAAGGATTTGGCCTGACTATACTTGCGTAACAAGCTGATAATCCGAAATTGCTCTCAAGGTTTTTACTTGTGTACATATCTCTCTCTGAAGTATCATCATTTCATGTATGTGATATAAAACTAATTTTACATCGTTCTACGACGTTAGTCATCAGAATTTAAAAAAATCTCTTTAAGTGAAAGTAAAGTATGGGTTGAGTCACTAGTGTTGAACTTATGTTCTTATAATAAGGATCTTTAGTATTTCAAGAGGAGAGAGTCATGTATGACATTTAGTCTAACATAAATTTAAAATAACATGTCATGGACTTAATCATTGTGATTAAGTCCATGACATGTTATTTTCATGATAAATATTTTATAAAATTATTTTATTGAAAAAAAATATATATTATTTTATTAGAGCAATTATTTTATAACAGTCTTTTTAAAGAAAACTAACTGGCAATAATAAACAATCAGTACAAGTAACAGATATTTAGGAGTTCCGTAAAGTAGTACCAGAAGCCTCGGTATAATCAAGCTGTTACTTCCTTTGATGTTTTAATTAAAAGTCAATAGAATTAAAATGAAAATACGAAGTTTGTTTAGAAATTGTTGTTCAATTTACTACTTTTTCTCTCAAACCAATTTAAAAACTAACATTAAAGCAAACTCATTTACAGTGATAAACTCATAGCTTTTGTGTTATTATTATATTATTTTTAAATACCATAAGTTAAGAATAATAACTACAAAATATTTAAAAATTAAATACACGACCCCACCAGCATGTATAATATATCTTAATGAAAGAATTACAACATTTGCTCAACTAACTTGAATTATAATTTGTATATTTTCCTTAGTATTACGAACGGGTGGATATGTCAGATGTATAAGGTAATCATCCGTCTGTGATTCTGAAATCTGCAAGTGAATAAAACTACATTAAATAAACATCTTTATTTAAAGTTTTGTTAACTCTAAACTTGTAAGTTCACCGAAGACAACGTATCGACCATGTATCAATTAAAACAGAGGTGATATGTTTACTTATTTTTTACAATTATCTGAATATTCCAAATAAATACGTTCACTGAATGAGACTAAATGATTTAACATTGCTTTTTAAAAACCACCGGTACCTAATCTAAATATGAAAGATATTCCAATTTCAAAGAATACATCTGCATGATACTTTGAGTCAAATTTGACTAATAAACTATTAAAAGTATATAAACCATTTAAAATATTTTTAAGGATTCAATATATTAATTGTGTACTTAAAATAAATAAATATAATATACTATAATATAATACACTACTGAGAGTTAGTTATTCATTCTTAATTATTCTACTTCGTTTATCGAAAAAACATTTTTATATATTACAGCCACTTTTGTGTTTTAAAAATCATGTACCTGAATATATATACTGGTAGAAGTGTGAATCGTTGATAAAATATTAAAGTAAATAAATATCGCTCAACAAATAATTAATACAAAAATAAATATATATATTAGTTTCTCATAACTATATCAATATTTGGATTTTGTCAATTTGAAATGAACACAGGCTAAATGTATCGACTAATAATAACCGTTAACAATTAATGGGGTTACTAACTGTTAATGATTTGAAATCAATAGTATACTCGTATGCCTCATAGTTCCGTTGTTTATTTCCTAATTAAATAATCTGCTATTTATTAACTAAAATTGTTTATTTTCAAGATGCCGTCTAAAAAGTGTTTTTTTAACTATTCAGGGAAGTTAAGTATAAATAAATAAAGAAATTACAAAACCTTCTAACCTCTGCTTTTCTTCTCACTATTTTACAACATATATAACAGACAAAAAGTTTAGATAAGTTAGTTTTATATTACTGGTTCGCTTTTAAACTAACGTTTATTCTCTTAATTTTATACGTTTTTTTAAATCAAAATACAATTTTAAATTTCTGGGAAAAAGTGAATAAAGATATATTATTTTACTATTAATATATCTTTATTTACGGGTATGAGATAGACCTTTAATGTTTATATTCTGTATAGTTTTAGAGATAGTAAAGTTGGCTAAACTAAATATATACACAGTTAAATCCGGAATCGTGTGATTTGTAAAAATCTGAAAGTAAAGAAGAAATACCAATTTTTTTTAATCATACTAGGGCTTTTACAATTAGCCGCCCTGAAGACCCTTTTAACGGAACAATATATAGCCTCTGTCTACACAGGAAATCTATTCTAAATATTAGTGTAAGAATATTTAAATTCGATTTTGAAGATAACCTCCTACATTGCGCTCACAAACATTACGTCTTAATAAAATAGAAAACAGAATAGCTAACATATTTATAGACTACTTCAAATGTAATCAAACAATTTACAAGAGCGGGCCGTTTTTGTTTGTCACGAAATATAAATGATTATTATGATTTAAAAATAGAGCTATTGTTATTAGTATTCTATCGAAATGACAGCATTTCATTGTTATAAGTAACGACTCAAATATTTACCATTCTGAAAACGTTATTAATAAGTAGTTTTAGTTAAAGTTAAATTAGAATAATCAAAAGGAAATATTTAATGAAAGGGATTGAAATTGAAATACAAGGTTTATTTAGGTGTATAATTTAAAACCAAGTCAAACTTCTGTAATATTTATATAATTTATTGTTCTGATAGTTTCAGTATGAATTAATAAAAACAAAGCTAAATCAATGTTTTTCAGTGCTGCAATTAAGTCTGGAATGTGTTTGGAAGGCTTGTAGTCTTAAAGATAGTATAATATATACCAACAAGTATACGTCACCTTAACACTATTAAGTTTAATTTCAGGCAAACGAAGCATTTAGACAGCTTCAGTTCACCTGAAGTTTGGTCCTTTGAAGTTATTCAGGGTATAACAAACTTAGTACAAAGTAGGTACTCCTAACTCTTCTTAAAGTACTATTTAATAGTTCAACTTATTTTATGAATGTTTGCTTTAGAGAGCAGGAACACCGTTTGATCGATGCTAAACTATTTGTTGATATTATTTATTACCCAAGTAAGTGTTTCAATTATAATTATTTTCGTAGCAATATTAATTTTAGTTATTAATCTTCAATATGGCGCCGTATTAATCACCCTGACCGCAGGTAATAGGGCCACGAGGGCAGACCTTAGTATTTTATTGCATAATTACAATTAATTCAGTCTGTAAAAGATTTAGTTGCCTTAAATACAGTGTTTTCGCTAAATTTTCATGTTAGATGAAAGTTGTTTTTAATTTGCTACAATTTTGTTATTATATTTTATATGAAATAGTGAGAGATGAGAGTTGCTAGTTTGCATGTCCTTATATATATATATGTAAAATATGCAAAACGATCTAAGAGACCATCATACACGGATCTGTTAACAATATATGTAATAGGAAGCGTAACCTTTTGTGAGTTCTAAGCGCACTGTTGAATCATGATATATTTTTTTCAATAAAACAGAACAACTTTGATGCTTCAAGCTTTTTATCCTTCATAATTTTAACCTTACCATAGTTGCATTCTACGAAAGAAATATTATTTAATAAATGTGAACATTTAATTATTTGCACTAACGGAATGTATAAACCGACCAACAGATAAAATAAATACAGTAAATATGTTACAAGATCAAATAAATATTAGTTTCGATAAATGAATTTGTTTGAAGAAGAAAGTGGTAAGTTTCTTAATATATTATTTGTTATACTCGTATATCCACATGTGCACAGTGCATGTAGTATCACGAAGCCCATAACATTATTATGCTTACATTTTTATAACTATTACTCAATCTTAAATGTCTCGTTCTGTGGTTCATTATCTGCACTTTAACAGCTTCAAGTAACTCATAACTATCCCGGCGCACTTCGCAAAAATAAGGATATGCTTTAATGTAATATGTTGGACTTCCTATTTCATTCCAGCCAAGTGATTACATGTTGCGAGAAATTTTTGAAATATGATTTGTCTTATGCTAAGGTAAACAAAAAAAATTTTTGAATTCAAAAAGATTTCTCACCAAGTTTATATACTGTAATATAGTTTATATACTATAATTATATAATGCAATAAATATTACAGTATTTTGCAAATAATGTTACAGTTTATTGAAAAACATATAAAAATAAAGTGCTGTTAGTATACTTCGCAGCTCGCGTATGTTCCTATACCCTCACTTAGCTCAACTTCTTACCTGATTTTTACACAAGTACTTCAATATAACCTCGAGCCAATATACATAAATATTGTTTATAACATTTATTCATAGTCATCTATTCATATATTTCTTTTGTTTCAATCTCTTATCTTATTATCTCTTATTATTTGGAAGTATTTAATAAGTCTTCATCACTTGAATACTGATAATGCCGCATTCTATTTAAGTCTCACGGTCACTTAACTACTTCTCTATTGACAGTCACTCAAAATAACATCACTGTTCTAATTAACTATTTCATTTAATGAAAAAAAAAAATAATTTCATTCCGATGTTTTGTTAAAAGAAATGAAATGAGTTTTTAGATTCTTATTGAATGTTATTACGTATTTTATGTATGTAAATGTAAAAAGTATTTACTTTTATTAAGTTTAATATATACTATGCTTTTTCTACAGTTTTTTTTAAAATTTTATTAAATTGTTTATTTTATACTTTATTGCAACATTTTTTTCCATCACATATAAATTTTATTTTTAAAACTGTTTCTAAATGCAAAGTAATACAATCTGCATTTTCCATATAAACTACTAACGCATTATACCAATAATTATTATTTATTTAATATAATATTTGTAGACAAAGAAAACTAAATATTTAATACTTGTTGTTTGTTCATATCATTTTTCTTTTCTCTGTAAGAGGAAGGCAAACGAGCGTGCGGGTCACTGAGGACAGGTGTCAAACGCCGCCCGCTAACTCTTGTAACATCCAGGGACTCGCCAGAGAGCGTTGCCCTCTTTGGAGGTGAGAATATACGCTTTTCTTGAAGGTACCCATGTGGTATCGATCTGTAAATACAGCTGAAGGAAGTGCGTTCCACGTTTTAGTCGTATGTGGAAGAAAGGTCCTTTCTTCCACATACATACACATACGACTAAAATGTGCGGGAACTGCACAGTAGAGGATCGCCAAGCTTCCAGGTGGTACGAATGGTATTGGTATGGCAGACGATGACGTGCTGTGCAGTTTTAAAATTCGGCGGCAGGCATCAGAACAAAAAAAAGCTCTTCAGAACACTACGCCGTCAATACGATGGAACTGATACGGATGGACTCTGAAATGTTCAACTACGAGAGGAGGTCCAAAAGTTCGTGGAATGGAGAGGATGGAGCGGGGGTAGGGGCGCTCGCTTGGTGTCATAAGAATCGGAGACTCATCATTAGCATAAATATCGAGTTTCAACCCGATTGCGTCATTCGTTTACGAACAGTCGCCTGTTAAACAAGTCAATCCGGAAGAAAACTGAAACTATAGAGAAAATTGAAAACCGCGCTGTGATAAAATTCCTTACCAAACAAGGAAAGAACGCTCAAACATTTTGAATGAAATGGGAGTCGTTTATAGGGAACAGTGCCCCAGTAAATCAATGATTTACAATTGGCATGGTCTTTATAAACATGGTCGAGAGTCAATTGAAGACGCCCCCCGCTCAGGAAGGCCAGTTGAGGCCACCACATCGGACATCGTCAAAAAAGTGGAGAAAATTATATTAGAGGATGCCCGTTTGATGAAAAAATAATAATCTGCATTAGTTGGAGTACAAGATACCACCATTTTGCGAATCCTACATGATCACCTGGGTATGACAAAAGTCAGTGCAAGATGAGTATCAAGAATACTCACGCCGTTTCAGAAAGAGCAGCGCGTCGATGCGTCAAAGCATTTTTTGGAGTTGTGTGGAGATAAACCTGCACAGATTTTAGACCAAATTGTTACGGGAGATGAAACATGAGTTAATCACTTTGAGCCTGAGTCCAAACAAGATTCCATGCAATGGCATAAAAAGGGGACACAACCGCTAAAGAAATTCACGGAGTCGGCTGGAAAGATGATGGCTACTGTTTTTTGGGATTGTGAGGGGATAATCTTGATTCATTACAAAGAAAAGGGAAGGACTATAACCGGAGAATACTACGCAACGATATTAAAAAAATTAAAGGATGCCATCAAGGAAAAGCGGCGAGGAAAATTAACAAAGAGTATGTTGCTGTTGCAAGACAACGCGCCGGTTCACAAGAGCTGAATTGCAATGGCTGCTCTGCACACGCATGGGTTCCAATTCCTAGTTCACCCACCCTAAAGTCCAGACCTGGCCCCGAGTGACTTTTTTTTACTCCCCAATTTAAAAAAAGACTTAAGGGAAAGGAAATTTTCCGACGACAATGAGGTAAGGGAGGCAATTTGGGCTCATTTTGAAGGAAAAGATAAAACATTTTTTATAGTGGTTTAGAAAAATTTATTTATAGGTTTAATAAATGTATTGAGCTTAAGGGTGATTATATTGAAAAGGAAAAATAGTTTGGTTGTTTTATTTTATTTACATCCCTTTCATTCCACGAACTTTTGGACCTCCCCTCGTATGTCAACTATACTACTAGAGGCGATGGTAGCAGATATGCTCCGTATATCCTCGGGTATCCGGATTCTCTCACTCACCAACGGAACATAACCAAATGAATTTGGTTACTAGACGTCGATCTTCCGTGAGAAGGTGGTCCTTCCCGGTTGAGCCAACCCAATGGTGAAATAACTATAACAAGGTTTTACCACCATTAGCAGAAAATCGAAGTTATAGTCCACACTTACAAAAATAAATGTCACATTACTCACAGAACCAAAGAGAAAACGTAACTGTAATAGTTACTTCGGTTTAGTCTTCTAAAAAAGTATACTAAAAGGTTTTATTATGATCTATCAGCCCGAGCTACAGTCACATAACTATAGATAATCTATCTGGTGACAATTTTCTAGTTATTTTATAAAAAATAATTTTAATCAGTTAGATTTTAAGATTAGATCAAACATATCTTTTATATTTTCGGTGTTTAATCAATTTATGTATAACAATTAGTTATATACCGGGACAAGGTTAATTACATATGGTAACTGACGGTTAATTAACAAACGAAAACACTCGACCAGGGAAACGATAACCACAAACCGGAGAACATTCCACAAAACCGTCAAAAAGTAATTATTTTATACCTCATATATTTAAACATAATATATTATATAGCAAATGTTAAAGCAATACACGTGACACACGACCCGTACGTGACTCAAGAGAGTAACACCGGTCCTGGTAATTACTGTACCGATTAAACTTGTGCTAATTGCTCATTGACACTTACTAGTATTGTTGATAAGGGTAGTAAGTGTGTTGGAGAAGTTTATTTTTAGATGTGAGGTATTAAAATTGTAATTGTATTTTTGTTTTTTTTTATTTTACTCAGTGCAGTAAAGTATTCAAATAAAAAAATATATATTTTGTGATAAATATATGGCAGTTTTTATGTTTCATTCGCTACAGCTATATAAATAAAAAATAAAATGTACATTGTTAACTACGCTACAGTAGGTCACATAAAATATATAAAGGTTGTAAACAAGTTTCAATTAATATTTAACAAAGTACAATATTTCGCAATAGATCCAAGAAAATAGAATTTTAGGCCATCTGCTTATAAAATTAATTATAAATATACTAGGAAAATATTTAATATTAATAATATAATAGCGGCGTTTAAATACACTATTACAGTAAGGGTGTATTAGGGGTGACATTTGGTATTTATGGACCATCATTATTGATTATAATTTGCAATTGTTATTCAATTATAACACCACGAGGCGCGTATTGTATTGGATAATTCATTATCTAAAGTATAGAAGTGAATTATGTACTGGAGACTGTGGTATATTGTATTAGTTGATTATACTAAATTATCTATTACTATATCGCTTACATAGTTAAATTAGTCCTTGATTCAAATTAGGTAGTTTGGTTCAGTTTGTTGTATGTGCATTATTATATTTATAGTTATAAATGTTTATTTAAATCTATAAACATATTTGAGACCTTTCAGTATATACTTAGATCTTATTCTTATTTTTTTTAAATATAAACTATAAATAGTAAACTTGAAATAACACGGAGGGTAGCATCGCTATAACTTTTATTTTTTATATTGATATTATTGTGATAGTAACAAACCGGCGTTATCAGTGACGTGAGCGAGTCGCGTGTATCAAATAAGGACAAGTCGTTGGAATATGTCTAATGTTAGAGAACTATCATTTCTTTTTATTCCCGCGCATAAAAAGGCGGAAGAAACGTTGTTCCTTTCCTTTTTCCTCGGCGCTTTTATTTTCTATGCGTGAATGCTAACGTAGGAGTTGATGAGATATCACAGCATATAAAACTATACTTATAAAAATACATTTACGTAATAATATAACTCTGATGAAGTATACATTTATAAGCCTAAGTAACAGAGTTTTTATAAGGGAAACAAAAAAATATACATTTTTATATTGGTTTCTTTAATTTTCCTAAATCATGTTTCTGCCATTAGAATATTAAATTCATTAAGTCGGATATATTCTAAAAAAGTACAGAATATTTTTAATAGCTCCATATATGACTTTAAAATATAGCAATTACTCGTTAATATTTCATTTTGAATTTACCAACAATGTATCTTAAATGTCAAATCCTATTACATAGTCTTGATTAAGGCTTTGTACCCACAGGGTGCATTTGTGCGGCGCTACGTGATGTGAATCTATATGATACCTACGTCATGTTCTGACATGGACTGATATGATTATAATCACAGAAGCTACGTAATTGGGTTACGGTTAAAGGATACGTGGCGATCCCTATTTTCTTATTCAAAACTAGACAGTCATCTCGACTGACCTAAAGTAATATTATATTTAAAAGTATCATACACATTGCTACAACATATTAATATTATTTACGTAATGTTAAAAGTTTTTTTTTCCCTTCAGATTTCCAGGATATAATACTTAGAAGTGATCAAGGATACTATACTAATCAAGGATACTATACATACTTTATGTGTTTTCAGAACCAATAAATAAATAGTGAATATTTTACTAAATAACAATTATATGTGCTTATGTTATTTTTACGATATATAGAATAATATTATGAAGCAAAAGTATATTAATACCTAATTTAAAAGGGTAATAACATTTCTTTTGCAATCTACTTTTAAAGCTAAAAGTTATTGCGCACTGAGACAGTTATAGTAGTTCAGTTAGTTATTAACGCCTGTGGTCGAGGGACTGCAGTTTGTTCTTTATTATGAATGTATTAGTTTACAGTTACAATGGTACTTTTTATAGAATTTAGTTTATTTTAAATCTATCTTTTGGTCATAATTGACTTATATATATATGATTATATTGCAAGTTTAAGAAAATTACATTTAGGAAACTGGGAAATACTTTTATATATTTTTTGCTTTCTATTGTTAGACCTTTAAAAAATATATAAAATAAACCAATAACGGAAGTTTTAACCTAAAGTAAAATTATAAAATATACGTTGGTAAAGTAAAAGGGAAATATAAAGTTTATAAAGTGGAGTACACTTTAGTACTTTGGTAAATAAACTATTACGTCAATTTAAAGATTGTTTTTCGTTCGAAAACTGTTTGATTGGTCCGGTTTCGATATATATTTAAATAAATAAATTAAGGCCATAAATTCCGCAATCAGGGGCGTACTCGCGTGGCGACCTCTTTATGTTTTTTATATTTTTTTGCAAGTTCCGAATTATATTTGATATTTTACAAATAAACTATTAAACAGTTCTATTTACTTTGATATCAAGCAAAAAATGTTTCAACAAAATATTTTTTTGTTTATTAAAAATATTGTAGAACAACTCATGCAGTTTTTCCTGGGAATTTGACGCACACGTTATACTGGAATTATATTTACTTTGTACCTACTCGTTATTTAGTTATTTATCATAACTTAAAATATCGTCCTCACATTACTCTCACGATCTTATTAACCTTAACCGATTTAAAATCGCTTAAATTACCGCTTTCTAAATCAATATAATGTATATCACATTATACTTCTAGACATTGTCATACTATTATAACTTTTTATAAGTAATAGTTATTTACTTCGAAACAACGCTTATATTCATATATAGTTCTCTTGCGTATTATTAACGCATACAAAATAAATATAGTGTAAGTTTTACTCTAAAATAAAATATCTTAAATATTATGGTACTTCCGTAGTGATTGTTACAACTTATCCCATTCAGTCGGCGGCTATTGCTTCGAGGATAGGAACTTTTATCTGTAGATTATTCACTTGAACTCTTTACGACTGTAATGTAAACCTTTCAGTGTGCCATTTTGTTGTTATAATAGTGTTTTATTAAGTATTTTATTAAAAACATATTATAAAGAATAATAAGAAGTAAATTGAATTATAAATAACAACACTCGACACTTACCTACTTTTGTTTATTGCATGTTAAATATAGACTTATCCTTTAAAAATATTAAGAGTAGCCAAAACGATTTTACTGTATGGATTTAGGAAAAATAAATCGTTAGGAATTAGAAAAGGACTTTTCAGTTTGCAGGACCTTTATATATTTAGTAACATCTTGTGTAACATAAATAACGTACAAATAGGCCACGTTTATCTCATATTATGACTAACACATCCGCCAGGTAATGACAACCAGTAATGGACAGTTGTCCATATTACCTTACCTTAACTAAGTTAACTACGTTAATTAACTTAGTTAAGGTTTACGGCTGGTTTGTTATTTAAAGTAAATATTATCATATAAATAGTTTTTGTTACAACATTGGCACATATTGTGTGGATGATCCGTTTATATTACATCACGTTATCAAAACAGTGCGTTAGAATAAAATATACTTAAGTATAAAAAACAATATTTGTATACGCATGGGAGGTTAACAATAAATGTGGGTTTGTTATTGTTTTAATATTTTAATATTTAGATTACTTCTTATGTATACTATATCTGCATCAGTAATGTAAAGACGTTTTGCTTATCAAAGATGTAGACAAAGATTACTATCAAGAATTATATACTTTATTTTTATTGAGTAAAACGAATGGTTATAATGGTTCGAAGAGAAGAAAGCGACCGAGGAAGACAAGAATAGACAGTGTGAAAAATGTAGCAACCAGGAAAGTAAGTCTCGACTGAGATGTAATATCATTAAAACACTGGTATATTGGGGTGACTCCTAATATTTAGGACAAGGGCCAGCGGACAATAGTAGAATATTACAATTATTAATATTAAATATGTATATAGTGGCAATTTATCAAAAGAACAGATAAAAACATCTAAAAACTTTCATTAATTTAAAATAATTCATTGAATTATTATTTTTTTAAATCATTCCTATAAAATATATGTATTTTTGTTCACAGAAAGTGCATACCGTTTAAGCCAATATCGTTCTTGTTTGCTAAAAGCCTACCGGACACTTTAGCTGTGTTTGCACCACTGCCAAAAGCTTTCATAAAAAAAGAAATATAACTTAAGGAAGTCGTATTAACCACAAAATAAAATATTTATCGACCCGAATCCAAATGGCTAGAACGGTCAAGTGACAGTTCCTAGAACGTTACTTAGGAGTCTTGAAGTCTTAATATATTTATTATAGAAGTATTTATATATTTATTCATTTATTTATTTATCTTCACGCCATATCCCTTGGGGGTAGCCAGAGACGACGGAGCGCCAAATGCTACAGTCCCTGCATACCTCTTTCGCCTCGGCCACAGGCATCAACCTCTTCATACATGCCCTCCGGGGGTCCTCATACTTTTTACGTGACCTTCCTCCAGTATCATAGCTACTGTGTTTTCGAAGTTCACTCGAGGCTTATATCTGGTTCTAAATTACTTAGGATGGTTCTTATACAGAATTTCTCAACAGTTCATTAGTTCATAAAATACATAAAACTAAATATGCATATAGAAGATTGAAGATAGCAAAATATGCACGGTTGATATTTCATCGACCTTTTATTAATAGTTTCTAGCTGATAACATTTAACAGTATTTGTTATATGTTATCAGCTATATATATATATTAATTAGATCATATTATATATTTAGAAATTAAAAAGTTTTATCTAATAATAATCAATTGATTTTAAACAAATTGATCTGTTTGAAATCATATCTAGCTAAAAATAAAAAGACTAGAAACTCTTTCTATATTTCTATCCTTATAATAAATATATTTTATATATAAACAAATATATATCTATAATCTCTACATATATGATTTGGCGATTTTTCAAACATACCCCTAAATATATTTCTACCCCTAAATGTCTAAGTTCAATTGTTATCAAGAGTAATTATTTTCGTTGGTAATTCGAGGTAATAACAACCGCATTGAAGAAGAACACAACTTTCATTTAAATAATGCTTTTAATATGAGATTACCCAGAATAACATATCCCTTTAGTATGTATTTTCTTTTCTTTCTAGATTTCTATTAAAAAATCTGTAAGAATGAATGATAAACCACTGGAAAAATAATAAATTATAGCATCTTTTTGTAAACCCAGTGTTGTAACCAGCAAAAACGGAAGTTTTTGCAAGAATCTATCATTTATTATATAAAAAGATTTGTGAATTTTCACGAACGAACTTTGCTCGTTCTGTATTGTTTTCACTTTTCTCGGATGGATGTATGTATGGATGATACGTACACGATAATAATATATATAAAAAAGTAAGTAATTTATTAATTTAAAATATGCATAAAAAAAAAACTTAAAATTATACGTACGTACGTACGTATACATTTTTTTAATAAAAATATCGTATAAATTAGTTAAAATTATTATTAAATAACATTATTAATTTAATAAGAAGAGGAGCGACTCACTTTGATTTTTTTTGTTTGTTCTTAATTTTAAATATTCACCTGTATAAAAACTCAAAGAATATCCTCATATACTGAAGGTATTCTGGGTAGGTAACATATAAGTTCAGGAATACAATACTAGTTAATCAACGCATGTGACCACTCCTTTTAAATGAAGTGGATAAATCGGTTCGTTAGTGAGGTGATTATCACTGAATTAATTATCTTACTGTCAGTTATCGCTAAACTCATATGAGTTTTTTATTAAATATTTAAAGATAGATATTCTTCATGTATGGATGTCTGTGGACAGGAATTTTTTTTATTACTATCGAGAGATGGCGCTGTTTATAATTTACTGATTTAGTTTATTTTCGTATTTAATTGTATTAGTATTTTGTATTATTATTAATCACACTTTTTTTTGTAATTTTTTAGTAATTATAAATAAACATGTATTTAACATTTTCTTTTCTTTAATAAATAATAATCATTTTACTTAAAATACAATTGTTTTTTTATTACATTTATAATTTTGTCATAGTTCGTTCGGGAAATACATGGTATTATAAAAAAAAGATTGCAGGAAAGGGTAAAACCTTTTGATAAATGCAATTTTCGAAGGTCAGGTGTTAGCAACTTGGTGATTTAGGCTTTCATCTAAAATAAATCCGAATGTTGAGTGATGAATGATCTTAAGAATCCAGAGTTATGTGGTTTAAGAATATAATGGCATATTCAGTAGTTGCTGAAGAAGATTTTGAGACTGATGAGGCATCAATTTTATTGACAAGATTTGTAAGAGAATTTAATTTAAATTTTACAATAAAACTAATGCGAGGATAGGATAATCATTATCCAGAAAGGTCTTTCCCTGTGTTGTTTTTTTAACGACTAAGTACTGTACAAAACATTTTTTGTGTTTTAGTTTCAGCAGCAGCATTTTATATACGATTGTGACTATAAATTATAATCAAACCAAGTATCATTACATCCTGTTCACTAAATGTTTGCATAAAAAACAGATAAAATACTATAAAAATGGTTTTAATCTAGACCATTATTAATGACAATTTCAAAATATTTTTCAAAATATTTTAATGTTTAAATAGTTCATTCATAATTAATTTATGGAATTTCTATAATGTTGTGTGCTAAATAATAGTGATTAATAATGTTTTTTTAATTCCTCGTATTGTTTTTATTCCTCTTATTATTTTACTTCCTAATGAAAGGAAATAATAAAAATAAAATGAAGAAATAATTTTCCTCATAAATTATACTGTAAAAAATTTATATATAGAAAGTTATTTAATCTAAAGCTTATTTTTCAGTAATTTTTTTTCTTGACTTTATTTCAAATACTTAGGGTAAGTTCCTTGGTGTGAAGTGCCTTTGTCAATGTTCATCGGAAATTGAGTCGTTGCTCGATAGATGCTAGTCGATACGCCAGAACTGACACCGAAACGGTAGATCTATTTATAGATTGTGAGATGTACTGTTTATATTTGAAAAGACTGACAGGTCTTTTCAAATATAAACAACAACTCAACTTCCAACTCAATGGTCAATTCATTAGACACATATAGTAGTAGTTTTAGTTTCTGTATAAAATTAGTACCCAAAAATAATGCCTACATTAATTATATTCCATGCATTAAATAAATGATTTATACTATGCAGTGTATTATTATAATCGTGAGGTTTGTGGTCTGATCTGTAATAATAATATTAAGTGATACCTCATTCCCAAAAGCATTTAACATTTTTTATTTGTCTACGATCACTGAAGTTATTTCGCGACATTATATTAATGACAAAATACTTTGTTTTATATTTAAATGGAAGAAAGTTATCATCTTATCAATGTCGTCGGTATAAATGTTAAGTTAACTCGAAAATTGGTCGAGGCTGGAAAACAAACTTGACACGTTTTGTGGATTATATATATAATCGGTCAATGTTGGAGCAACTCTAAGTAACCTGTGCTCAATTTACAAATTATTTGTAAAAAAACAAGATTGCTTTAATTATAATAATTAGTAAGAGTTATTGAAATGTACTATTTTTAAACATTATTTTTAGTACACTAAATGAATTGATGTGAATATACATCAAATATTTTTTTAACTAAGAAGAATTTAAAACTAGAAGTGTTGGACACTTGTATAAATTAGAAATATGAAAGAAGTAACATAACATAAATATCTTACTGCTCTCCTGTGACTTGGACCAATTCTTATTCACTGCTTTCTCCGAGCAAGAGGGTGAGAACTTTTGCCAGGGTTCTTCTCTGATGTTGTTTTGTTTTGTTTCCCGTATTTTGATGCAATTTTAATTTAATTTTAGTACTGCTTTTACTATATTTTCAAATTTATTCGCCAAATTTGTGACCCATATGTTGGATAATAAGGTTTCATATTCATTATTATTATTCATTAAAATTGTTCTAAATATATCATTTGAACAAAATCCTTTTATGTCCATGTAACTTTTGTAAGCTTTATGATAAAAATATGATATATTTTAATTAGGTTGAATAGATTAATTAATTACCCTGTATCGAATTTTTATTACTATTTAGTTATTTGCAAGTAATATCTAAACATGTTTGTAGGATTTATCGAAATCTTAAAACCGTATAACGCGTAGTTTAGGTCTTTTCCTTCATTTGAATATGGTAACCTGCTGCCTATAAATAAAATATATCAAAACTGTAATGTACTTGCAGATTTTATATTATGATTACATTGATAAATTTATAATATTGTTTAATTTAAAGTAATATAATTAAACTAAACAATTTGTTTGAACACATCAAGCTTAGGAACTGTCCGTCATATTTGTACAATATATTTCCCTTTATTAAAGAAGTTAAATTTTTAATAACTATAATAAAATGGTTCAAACGTTTTGAGAACAATATTTTTGCATAAATATTAGAAATATTAAATACAACAAAAATGTGACCTGCTTTCCCACGGATCGTTAGTGTCTATCCTTGACTTGATTAACTATCTTGTTCAAACATTGTAACGCAAAATGAATTGTTGGCATAAAAGATAGGAGCTATTCAATAGGTACTTAGTACTTAACCTTGATTTAAATTATAATTAATCCTATTTCATCAAATTAACTTGGCAAATCAACATCAACGCCGCATGATCAATAAGTGGTATATTATATTATAAGTATACCCATACTAATATATATATTTAACTTGATTTAGTCAGTTGAAGCTGTACCGGTAACAAAATTTGCAATATTTTTTGACAAAAGCTCAAAAGAAACATAATCTATCTTTTGACGGGTGTTTTTATTATCATTTTATTTAAATAAGTTTGTTAATGGCAATTATAACCCATGTATTTTTTACCATCTTCACTATCAATTTGTACATGAAAAATATGTTTGAAAGAGAGGAATTATACTTTTTCATTTCTCTAATGATAATATCTGTCGTATAAAATCAACACAAGCCAGATCCACTTAAAAAAAATCGATATTAAACTCTATGCATTCGAATTTTTTGGTTCTGTGATACCAACCAACAATTTTAAGTCAATCTGATTTAGGTCCAGACCAAATCGCCTTCAAAAATTCCGTTTTATTTCAAAACCCGTAATATTCTTAACTACTCGCTAGCCAAAGACTCTAAGTTCAGTTTGACCAAGTAGATTGCTGCATTTTGACAGATAAGTATCATGGCGTAATTGTTTTAGTTATGGCGGCTGTTGTTGTTGGTAACCTTTTTGTTTACAGATTTTTTGTGATTATTAATTAAAATAATGTCGGATTAAAAAAAATGTAAACCAGTACCGCCAAAACATGCAAGAAAGCGAGCAGTTAATAAAAATATTTGGAAGAAAGAGAAATAAGGTCGTGAACGGTGAGTCAAATCCTCATAAGTTTTGCTATACAGGTTGATGTTTTAATATTTAAACAATGTTATTACTGAGACGTTGTGGTTTTATAATTAATTTACTAACTCTAATACATTAATAATACTTATTTGTTAAAATTGGTACCGACACAAATATTTCGTCAGATCATAAATGAGGCAATATTTTTGAACAGTGAGGAGCAAGATGCAAGGTTCCATCAGGATTAGAGTAGAATTAAATCATGAATATATATCAGATACTTCTGATCGATAAAGCATTTGAATTTCTAATATAAGAGCGAGAGAGAGAGTAACCTCAAACTAGTTTGATAAACATATCACTTACTGTAAATCGTTAAAATTTCTTCATACATCTTGATTGTATACAAAATTGAAACCCCCCATTAGGGAAGGTTAGGGGGTGGTATTGAGTAAAAGAGGAATCAAATTCACTTTTGGTTGTCATTTTCGGTTCGAGCATCCTAAAAAACGTAGAAATACACATCTATCTTGACTTTATAGAAAAATTTAAATTTTCACCCCCCGTAAGGGGTGGTAGGGGGTGATAGTGGTCATAAATTTATTTTTAATTATCATTTTCGGTTTCAGCATCCCAAAAAACGTGGAAATAGACATCTATCTTGATTTTATACAAAAATTTCAATTTTCACCCCTTAAGTGGTAGTAAGGGGGTGCTAGCGGAAAACTGGCATATAAAATTAGTTTTTATTGTCATATTCGGTTTTAGCGATCCTAAAAACCTAAGAATAATGGGGTCTCCCCTCTGGTTCATGACTTTTTTTTTTGTGTGCCTGTGTTATCGGTAAATACGTTTAAAAAATATTTCGATGGAATATAAGTTAGGAGAAAAGGAATATAAGTTAGGAGATACTGCTTATTCAATATAAACTTATTAAAGTAAAATTACTAATAAACGTTCAAGAAAAGCTTCATGAAGTGCGCGGTTATAAATTGTCGTTTATCGTCAGCATTAAACGCGTAAGACGACGATTTATATACAGAGTATTGCGAATCTTTATGATTCATAATAAATTAAGTATGCGGTGAAGGCTGAAGAAAAAAATATATAGAGCATAATATTTAGTATATAACTGTCTGCTTTTATACGTATAAAACTTTATAATAAAATCGGCTTTATAACAAGGCATTACAATTTTTAATCACAAATTCCTAATATTAAATGCCAATTTATATAATAAGTAAATTAAAATTGCTAGAACTACTTTAATAGATAACCACCCTTAAAATATATAATTTAATAGATTATATATTTTAAGGGTGGTTATATTTTTTTAATATTTATAAGTACTTATATGAAGTTATCTTATTAAAAAAGATATGTATAATGCATAATACATCAAGAGAGGCGATGACATGGTACTCAGATAGCAGAACGACGGGGACCGTCTCCCAGACCTATCCCGTAGTAGGTTATAAAATTTTCATAAAAAAATTAATACTGCTGAACATAGCTAACATGTTTATAAACGATTAAACATATTATAAAAAGAAATAATCTATGTAATTCAAAAACAAACGTTAATTATTATCGACTATTAATACTCACTTTTGACAAGGACTTAAAGTTGAAATATTTGAATAATTTGTTGTGAAATACCGTTTTATATATTCGAAGGTTGCAACGTTAAAATATGCAGCAGGTTCAAACATTAATTAAAATAATATTGTGTGCAATCATCAGCATTATAAACCTATCTTTTTAGCAATCCTCAATTTTATCAATTACCATAATCATATCAGTTAACTATATTTTTTATTTTTTTCTCTTATTTCCCAGTGTAGTTCCCAGTGTAGTTTTAATTAACATTTTAACAAAGTCGTAAAATATAGTTGCTATTAGCTCGTATTCTGAGTTATATACATTTAATTCTTGAAATATAATTAATTCGGAGAAAATTTTGAAAACAATTTACACAATAAATTGGGTGCTCTGCATACTACTGCAGTGAGCACTTTTCAATGAAATTTGAGAAGAATATTTCAATTTCAATTCCTTTGAGGAGAAAGTAAACCATTTAAAATATTATACAATATGTATACTATTTTTTGGCTTGAACTGTGACGTCACACTCAGGCACATCACAAAAATTTTTCTGAATGATTCAGGCCGTGACAGTCAATTACAATTCCTGACAGCGCTCTCCAATCCTTTTTAATTTAATCATTGGTTCAGAAATGGGCTGTTAATTTATTTATCTATTAAGGCTGTGCTTAATGGTAAAAGCTGATGAGAGATACTCGTTCACAATGTTTATGATTTGATATTGTATAATAATTGTTTATAACTAAGTACAGTGCAGTTGAATACCGATATATTTATCTAGTAATAGGTTTAGCTTTCATAATATGTACAGAGAGATCAGAACAATTTAAGACATGACAAAGGACGTCATATCAATCTCGGTTTAACTCGGTGTCGCAGTCGCGTTGATGTGACCTGCCTTAGATCTTCGTCTCATTCATCGTTTGTATCCAGTAGGATTACCCCAGATAATGTGTATATATTATCAGCTTCAGCACATAAATTAAGGGTAAGTAGTATACAGCTTTTAATATGGTTTGCGACAATAATAACTGTACAGAATAATTGTTTTGTGAGAGATTTTGAAATTGTTATTCACACTAATTACAAATAAAAAAGTATCTTCAAACTTGAAAATAACAATACAATACAAATATTATAGTAAGTTTTAAAATTACTTAATTTAATTTCAGTGTTTTCTCTTAATAACTAAACAACATTCTACTTTGGCACTTGACCACATCAGAATACCGCGTATTTTGTTACTTGAATTTGTAAACATGGAAGTTACATCAAACGGAACGCAATTAACAGATACAAATTATAATTAATAAACCTGTATTAATATTCAAATATATTGTGTTTGATATTTAAGACAACAATAACTTATAGTTATTTATTTCACGGAATATAAATTATACACGATTTCAATATCAGAATTATTCGGTATAATCAAATAAACCATTTTTGTAAATTTAAATATTATAGTTTCATGTAATTATGTACTTTTAAAAAATATGTATAGCGTCAGGCTCCGATAGTGTTTAAAAAAACACAAAAGTCTTCACAATCACTTCGTTTATTTCGATTACAAACTTCAATAAATCAATTTCAAAATAAGTTATCTTCATTTAGTGGGTAGGTGTGCACTGCGCAACGGTCGGCCAACAACTATGCGAGCCGCGCGCTTGCGCCGCTTTATATAGCTTTCGTTGCCTTTAAAACATTGATGGTGGCGCCGTCACGGCCATGCTGACATACGCTCGTCCTCGAGCGTCTTCTGAGCATCTGGGAATACGACAGCAAACTGTTCGCCCATCCTGAAAACCTTAGTCACAAATCTATAAGTTGTGTGGTCAATAACAAGAGATGACAACAATGTGCTGGTCCGGCAAGCCCTTCAGCGTACTAAAACTATTAAGCCCTTCTCATCAGTTCTAAAACCGGAGACTGGATAAATCCCTCTCATCGGTTTCAGACCCGGAGACTGGATAAATCCCTCTCATCAGTTTCAGAACCGGAGACTCGATAAATCCCTCTCATCAGTTTCGGAACCGGAGACTGGATAAATCCCTCTCATCAGTTTAAGAACCGGAGACTGGATCCATGCTAGACCGGAAATCTCTTTAGCTGACTTAGCTAGACCAGATTTCCCTGTAGCAAATGCTAGACCGGATTTGCAATCCCTATAGCCAAAAGGCTAGACCAGAATGCAACCCCTTTAGCCGAGTTATTGGACCGGACTCCCTTCAATAACTCTTCCCTACATTTTTTGATATATTAATTCTCTCTTCTTTTTTTTATAATTAAAAACATCATCTTTTCTAATTCTTTTAATTAATTTATTTTACTTTAATTTTACAATTATGATTATAAATTTTTATACTATTCATTATCGTGGTGGACAATGGCAGTAGTTACAACGCTAATTAGATCAGGTGACTCTGATGATGAATCCTCTAAACAATCGTTATTAGCGCTCAAGGTTCGTGTACCAGGCGACCCAATGCTACCATCAACGGATATAATGTCGTTATCAGAAAATTCATCCTCATTGCCATCAAACCACAACTAAGTTAGGACTACTGCGATCAGTTTCATGAACACCATTACTCTGACTTACATCCGCCGTCACGTCATCATCATTATAAGTTTCAGCTACTTCTACAAATTTTAATGGACTGTGGGGTACTTCGCGTAAATTCTTATGGGCAATTTTGTACGTTCTATTAACACGCTTACTTTGGGTCCCGTTAACACGCTTACTTTGGGTCCAACTTAGATTGGTGTCTTTCTTCACTTTTGCGAAAACAAAGTCTCCAACAGAAAAGGGTCTTATTTTGGCCTTACCCCGGTTAAAACGAGCGACATCAGAGTGAGCCAGTCTCTTTATATTTTCTGATGCACTAGACCGTGTCGTTTCTAAGTCTAGTCTGGCAGGGCTTTCAGCACCTGTAACAATTCTGGAAATACCTAACGATTTACCTTGTACCCCGAACATCAGCTCGATTGGGGTGAAACCAGTGACTCTGCATCGAGTACTATTGAGTGCTATTTGGATCTCACCTAATTGTTCCTGCCACGACCTATCGAAATTACCTTCGGCTATTGTAAGTAGGCTTTTAAGAGTTCGCATAACGTGTTCCACTTGTCTCCTTCCACTCAATCAATCCAATCAATCACTCTCGTACTAATAACCGTTCCGACACGGCCAACCTACGAGACGCACGTCCTCGTGTGTTAATCTGAAATAAAGTTTCCACCCACAGTATCACATCGCTCGGTCACTCTTGACCAAGTAAGGTTTCATTTTGGAAATAAAACCCCAACTTCCTCTACAGGAGTTTATTAAATCAACACCTAATTAACAATGGTAAAGACCGAGACCAAGGCACAACTGACTGACCATACATGATTTTAAAATCACATCACATCACAAATCGGTTTAAGGTATACACATGGTTCATGGCCACTCATAGCCCAGCAACCCCTTGTTGCTCATCTTAAATGCACATCTCTCTGAGATTGCCAAGTCCCTCATAGACTTCAAAAGTTTCCCATGAAACTTTTTCCAAACGTTTCTCCTGAAACCTCGACCTCGGCAAAAGCTGATTGCATACCGCGTACTCACGGACTGTTTAAAACAGACACCGATTTCTACTGAGCTACGGCTACAAATCACACTAATGCGTAGTCTACTCCATAATGCAACCTTGAATCTCAAAATCAACAAAATAAACAGTTTAACACTTGATTTAGTCTCGTCAGTTATATCCTGATCATTGGGCATCTTACGTAGTAATGTAGGCATCTATCACCCTCTAGAACTTCAACAACTTGGAATGGACCCCTATACTTAAGGTCTGATTTGGTCAGATTGCGTTCCTCATTTTTATTAAAACGAAATCACCCACGGAAAATTTATTGAGCTTTGCTTTCGATTTGTCAAACCGTGATTTGTTGTATGACGCTGCGCTTACGATATTGTGAACTGCTATGTTCCTAATGACTAAGTCTACTTCAGTCTCTATACTATCAGACGTCATCAATGATAAAGGACGAGCTAATTTTCCTATAAGTAGTTCTATTGGACTAGCCTTAGTGGTACGATTGATTGAATAATGGATTGCGAGCTGGATTTCACCTAAAGCGTCTTGTCAAGAACGAGATTGATCTGTTTCTACCGCTGTCAACATAGACTTTAAGACTGATATAACGCGCTCGACGTGTCCGTTCGCACGACATGAACCTGTGGCAATAAAGTGTAATTTTATGTTACTAGCGTCACAAAAGTCTTTAAATACCCTGCTCGCGAGACAACGTCCCTGATCCGCGATAATACGTGTCGGGCTGCCGAAAAGAGCTACACTATCTTTAACCGCTTTAATACTGTTCTTTGAATCAATATTGGTAGAGTGAAATAGGAGGACATATTTAGTAAAAGCATCAATCAGTACAAAAACGTATTCGTTGACGATGTAAAACGCCTGAACGAACTTCATAAGTTTTAGCAATATCACTACTCAACTGTCCATTACTTAAATCCGAAATAAGCCTAGAAATTTCACTATCACGTTTCTGGTCAGCAAGAAGCCAGTTACCCGTCAATTCTGTCAAATCAATACGCTTTTGATCTAATTTTACACTAGTAACACATTCAACTGGTAAAAAATTACGGGATAAAAAGTCAGCGGGTCCCATTTCTTTTCCCTTATTATAAGAAAAATCAAAACATTGTAAATAGGCCCACCATCTATGAACGCGTGGAGTTAACTCAATTTTATTACTAAACCGATAAGGCCGCCTTTGTACAACTAGATTTTGATCAATTGTCGTTACACGAGTATTTGGTATTATCGTTATAAAATAATCCGAATATCGAGTCAATAATTTTACAAGTTCAGCTCTATTGTGTATGGGAATATCAGAATCGATAGTACTAAACTCTGACTGAGACGATAAGTCACTACTATTTGTTGCAATATCGAAACTAGAACTAAATGTGGGTACTTCAATATTGTTCACATTTTTTTATTTTAGTAATCGTGAATTGAGTCGCCGTCATATTTACGCTAAAGACTAGTTGTAAAATCTCGCGTCCTATTAGAATTTATGTACGAAAATAATCATCGGGCAAAACGTGTAATAATAACTCAATACTGTGATCACATATTTTCACAAAACATAAAATCTGAATAGTGCTAACTATACTTGTGTTACTAATGCCTCTTAGTGTTACAATGTTGTGTATGCGAGTACCTAACAGTTTCGCTGATACACTTTCCTTTACAATTGAGCACTCAGCACCGGAATCAAAATGGTAAGTAAAACACTGACCTTGTTGTTTCAATATTCCTGCCGGAGGATCAACAATACAGACGTCCACACGCCGCTCGTTTTGCTTAGTTCCTTGGGCATCGCTCGCGATGGTACAATACCTAGAGATGTGTCCAGTCTTGCCACACTTGAAGCAGACGATTGAGCTTGACGCCGTCTGTCGTTGCAGGCTGGATCGCGCCATCGGGGTGTTCTGGGGCTTCATAGGTTTCGGTTTCCCTTCCCTTGCACGATGATAACAGACAGACACCTTGTGACCGGGTTTCCTACACAGAAAGCATTTTACTGACGAAGGCATCTTTATTCGTTTGCTGTCAGAAGCCTTGTGTTCCAGAATACCACTGGCTTTGGGTTTGAGGTAAACAAACGCCTGTAGCTCCTATTGCAGCTGCTTTCGTGTCTTGACATCTCCCTCCAGAGGACTGTCCGCCAAGCACAGGTCTGCCGTCGCACACCAGGACTGCGCCTCTGTTTTGGCGTTGTCAGGGTCAAACTCGGGGAGGGTCACGTGATAGTTAAAATGATGTGGATTGTTCAAAACTTCAACCAGCGCCTTCATTGTTACATTTTACATCTTGAAGAGTACGCGCCAGTCTCAATTATCGCCGTTAACTTCGTTCCGTTGCTGTTCAGATCCCACTTCTGATATAGCGTCAGGCTCCGATAGTGTTTAAAAAAACACAAAAGTCTTCACAATCACTTCGTTTATTTCGATTACAAACTTCAATAAATCAATTTCAAAATAAATTATCTTCATTTAGTGGGTAGGTGTGCACTGCGCAACGGTCGGCCAACAACTATGCGAGCCGCGCGCTTGCGCCGCTTTATATAGCTTTCGTTGCCTTTAAAACATTGATGGTGGCGCCGTCATATGTAATACGTTATAAATATTGTTATCTTCACAACAGTTTGTTCATATTAAATTTTTAATAGTGATTTGCTTAATTGACATATAGCTCAGATATTTTTGAAATTTAAAGTTTTATTGTAATGCAATATTAGAATTAAAGTAATTCACCTTTAATTTTCCGTGAATTCCTACTTTTGTTTTCTTAAATTTTTGCGATTTCTGTATGTTTTTCATACTATGCTTGAAAATAAACGGTTGTTTAAATCATATATATTTGTTTTTATTATTAAACACTTAAAAATACAAAAAAAATATATAGTACAGCCATTTATTATTGCTAAATCAAATTTGATATATTGTAATTGCATAAATAATTATTTAGATTATGCTATATTTACCATTTACTTTGCGTGGTGTTATTGTTATCTATCTATCATTCTTTGTTAGATATTGAGAATATAAAAGTAGTCTCATTTAATGTTAACTACTTAACTCTAAAGATCATAAAGCTCTTGATTAATGTTGAAATCTTATCATTGAAGGTGTTAAATATATTAACACAACTATGACAAAGTTAAAACATACTTTTTCTCTACAAAAATACCCTCTATTTGTAATAATTGATATTGAGGTTATAACTGTATATAATATAAAATTATATCTTACACGTATTACGTAATATTGTATATATGTACTTTCTTTAATACATTCTATATTCAATAAACAGGGCATCGCTTGGATATAGAACAAGTTAATTGATTAATTGGATAAAGCAACTTAACCGTCAACGTAGTTGAGGCCGGGTCGACTTACATTAGCGTCATGACGTTAAAGCTTTTGGAAAATATTGCACCCATTTGCGCTTTCTAATCGATACACTGAAATGTATCTAATGTATTAATTGCTATATTGTACTTACAAAGCTAATGATTTAATTTAAATCAATTTTAATATTATAAATTTGTTAAAATGAAAAAATAATTACAGCTCTAACAATATTTCTCATTTAATAAATGCAGAACAATTTAAACATAATGAATTATTGTTAAATCTTTTTTATCAGTAAAGGCACTTCGACTATAGAGCTGCATGTTCCTGTTTTTAGTAAATATATTCCGTAGTTTTATGTCGTTCCACAGTGTTGAGTTCACAATCTATGGTACAAAGGGAATGTTTCTCTAAATAAAGTTAGTATTTTGGTAGTTTTATTGAGTACTTGTATTTTATTATGTAATTTTTATATTTTGAAGCGATGTTAAAAATTACTTTTTCAATAATATTACAATTATTGTAACATCTCTGAATTTAACTTAAATTTGGCCTTTATTATATTAATATGTAAAAAACAAGAAGATTTAACAGATCAGAAAGCAGAAATGTCTGCTATAAAAATATAACAAATGGAGATTCATTCAAACTGCATACCTGCATCATATACACAAAGAAAACACAGAACTTTGCCCCTTATTTCTTTATTAGACATTCTTTACTTAAGCAATGAAATAGTATTGTTACATGTAATATAAATATCATGTCAAAAATACCGTAACAGAGCATAAGAAACAAAACATTGTATTTTTACAGCAAAGTTAGGAAAGAATAGCAAATTAGTAGATTATTTAGACAAAAATGGGGGTTGTAGTAAACGTCTTTCGTCAACAGTATACAGAATGATAAGAAGGCGGTACTGTTGCCAAAAAAACTTTCCCTATCGTAAATTACTTAACCCAATATAAAACTAATTACATTATCTCTGGCACTTCGCCAGAACCCTCAGCGAACTTTATTAGTTATATATTAAAGCTAATTTAACCAAATCAAACAAAATGATTACTACAGAAAAAAATATTATATATAAAAAAAATACAAAAATAAGTTAATATTTGTTAATCTAAAGTGGGATATTATTTCTTACTATAGTATGTGTTTAATATCATTATTGATACAATCTTAAAGATGGTATATAACATGGCTGAAAAAAAAGGATCTTGTTAAGCAAAATTTGTAATCAAGTCTTATACAACTAGAGGCTGACCGCTCGAGACTCAACAATTTCATTACAAGATTACTTGTTACAGTTACCAACCACGCTTTTCCCCAGTGACCTTTTACTTATTTTGCTTAAAGTACTGTTTTTAAGATTAAAATATTTTTATTGTAAGTAAAATTATACACAAAATAATATCGCGTGTTCTCTAAGTATCACAACGCTCAATTTCATCAAAGCGGTTTTCAAAATCCCAGTTAAGAGATCCTGGTCATTAAATATAATATTGTAAAAAGTTTCAAAGTGTTATTATTGAAATACAAATTATTAAGACTTGATCTTATTAATCATTGATGAAATGGTAAATGATTGCGTAAAAAGATTCTTGATATATAGTTGATGTCCGTCGCGGAAGTCAGCTTCACTACGATGCCTTTATAAGTATTTAGATCTTGGTTCACTTTAACTTGTCTGTTAGTTTAGATTCTCGGTTCCCATGAATAATAACATTAGAAGTATGTTTATAAATCTTTATAACTAATATTGTTAGCATATATTTGTTTTATTAAAACTAATATATAATAAATCAGAAACACATTTTTCTGAATAATAATTTAATCTTTTTGTATTTAGTTTATAGATAAAAAATTATGGTAATAAATGTAAAAATCTAAATTGAAACAATTGTGTATGTACGTTTTTATTTTAAAGTCTTTCAGTAACTAAATTTTTCAATATTCGTAAACAATTAATCTCATTAAACGTGGATTTTGCCAGCCTTACACTAAGACAAAATATTTATAATTCACATTTGAAATTGTCTTCAGGGTACTTAATTAAAATCTCTGCTCTCAAGGATCTTTCAACTCAAAGAAAATAGTTGCATCTGTGAACTTAGCATCCTACTTGTTTTCCTTTTAATACAATACATTGAAATATATTGCTCTATACAAAGCATATTGTATTTAAAATCTGTAAACAATCACCAATAGCTGTGACGTGATCTCATCTCTAGTGATCTGGTTGTGACGGTTGACGTCAATTCGTATAATATATTAAATAATACCCTCATGAAGGCGTCCAGATATACTAAAACTGAAGTTTTACAGATGTTCGTAGAAGACTATAAATATGACTTATTGAAGGTACTGTAAGTATATATATCGTACTTTATTAAAATGTATCGATTAGTGTGTAAGATTCATGACACTTTATTAAATAAATTATATATAAATTATTAAAGTCTACAAATTAATTCTATAATTCAAAATAATGTGCATTATGCCTACTATACGATGATACTTTTAGTATATTTTGCTTTTGTATTTCATAGCAGTATATCAAGAGCTCGTGCCGATTCAAACTTTAACGTACAATTACTCATCCGTAGTCTTCTCCTAAAACTTAGTTATATACAAGTAAGTAACAAATAAGATAACAAAGTGTAACAATAGCTTTGGTCAGAATCCAACGCCTTCGAACTGTGAAAAGGACATCCTCTATCTCTCTCCACAGATAAATGTTAAATGTTAACTGAATTATCTTATGCACTATGTGATTGATTTTGACGACGCTGCCGGTGTCTAAAACTATTAACATATAAGGACGGTTAATGCGAGATGTATACCCCAATACATTTATTTTATTGAATTTATTAGAAACTGTATTAAAATTAAAAACTAATTGGGCCATAGTCTTGTAATCGTTATCTTAGTGTTTAGGTGAAGTAGTAACACAACACATCACTATCACACGACGTCACTCGCGGCTTCAGTGAATAATAAGCAGTAACTAAACTGTTATCTCTGATCGCTCGTTAACTCGCGAGTATTATGAGTGTTATGTTTGATCTACCGACGCATTCCTTTGTTTCAACTGAACTAACTCGTGTACATAATTGCTTGATGACTCGTGAACATCTCACAAGGACAATGTCTTGAGGAAATAAACAAATACTATTACTTCATAAATATAACATGTATTATTTTGAATATTAAATATAATATACATTTATTATAATTTATGAGTTCACAGAAACAAGTTATGGAACATAAAAGTTTGTATATTCAAATAAGCTGTTTAGATCTGTAGACAGACTAACTAGAATAATACAGATTATCTATTGGTATTACACAAGTAAGTAATAATAATAATAATCTTTTATTTGCAGAAAACATGGCATACATAACACAATATCGTTAATATATGTGTACATGTTTAGTCACTTCTTTATCTGCAGTTAACTTGACATTTCTCAATACAAGGATTGTTATATATAGTATATGAATATAACTTGTTATATTAATATAATACAATAATGCACGTATTTAAAATGTAATTTTGTAAAGTATCTACTATTTCATGACACGTTTATTTTTATATTATTTTATTTTATTTTATATATTTATTAGCAAAACTTTTTCAGTGAAATTTTAATAGTTTTAGAGCTATTAGTATATAAGTATATATTAAAACTGCTGTTTATTATTATTTTAATTAAAATGAAAATTGTTTTGAAACTTATTATGTTGCATGTTCTGAAACATTAGAACCTGTGCTTTGGAACAGACAGACCGACATTAAAACTTGATATCTATAATTAATATAACGTCAGATTTATGAATTTCATATATTATAATCGTAAAAAATATAAAACAGTTAATAAGTAAGTTGTTAGTTTTATAAATGAACAACCTTTAGAGCCATTCGACTTTGATAATACCATATTACGTCACCTCACCCTAAAACTATCTCTCGACAATGAAGTGAAATTCGAAAGGATTTATTAACTACATTTGTTAGAATACACATACATACTATATATGCTTTTTGTATATATCTTTAGATAACTTGTACAATGTGTTGTTACTTATATATTTAAGTATTTTCATATCACATACTGATGTGATCACTCACTACTGAGTGAGCGTTGATGTAGTAGTTGATGATATAATACGAGCAAATAATTACAAATACAATTTCTTGTATAAGAAGTATATTTAACGTTAACTTCTTATATAATATAGTAAATATAGTAAATATCTCCGGACATTGTTTTAAAATATTGTTTTCTTTAACTTTTCTTTTCCAAATTAGCGCCTTAAAGTCGCGCCCTAAAAATATATATAACCTTTCTAATACGCACTATAAATCATATTGATTAATGAATAGAAGATAAAGATATTTATATGTACTCCAGTCTGATAGATTAAATGAATGCTTTTTTCAAAGTCTAAGTTATTGAATTTTTGTAGGAAAGACATTGCCACTGGTGTTTTTTTTGACTATTATAAAATTGTTAGACTTGTTGTGTCTGAAAATTGTTTTGTTAAAGAAAATCTAAATTGATAATTGCAATCAGGCCTGAACTCTGTGTCCTTTAAATTAGCTTAAAGGGCTTTTGACACGAAACTTTACCTTAGTAGGTTAAACAGACTATCACAATTAAAATTCTTTTACTACAATTACCTACTTTGGTTGGTTTCAAAATGATGGTAACATTATTACCATTTAAGCTTATATTTTAATCCATTATCATACAGTACTACAAACCTTGATACAACTATTCGTATTTTTGTTTTTGAAATAACAAAGATATAATTTTAAATTATCCTACAACTTACTGTTGCTAATGATTTCAGCTACTCGTATTATTACTAATAATTCCATTTCATAACTTAATTATCTTATACACTATTTAGAAGTCTAATTTCTGTAGTTGGTTACTATAACATATACAATTTGATACAACTTCAAAGTTCTAAATAATACAAAGTGCTTTAATAAGCGATTTAAGTACTTTGTTTACTCCCTTTACCCCGACATTGATCTTGCTAATGTTTATTTCGGATTATATTAAACATAAAGTTTTAAATAAAGCAAGAATTATATAAGTACATTAAATCCAGAATTATCTTTCGTCTATTAAAAAATATATATTTTTTAAATTACGTAATAATTCAATAAATCAATTATTGTAGTACAACTGATTTAGTTTTTTATAAATATAATTATTATATTATATGTTAAAAAATACCAAATGATATATTGAATTTTGGTTTGTTGAAAATTTTTACGACGTCAAGTGACAGTGAAGTCAGCTTTAAAGCATTTTTATGTCCGTTTCATAGTATTACAATCAATGTATATAACCAACAAATCTTATAAAAGGACATGAAATACACATATCATACAATTTTGGAACATACAATCCAATGATGAATTAAGGATTAGCAAAGCCGCGTGCAAACTACTATATATAAATTCTCACGTTGATTTGTTGATTTAGTGGTTGGAGATCCTGTTGCTGGGCTTGGCTTAATTCCTACATGGTATTATTCAATGTATCTATCATATCTATGTATCACAGTCTTCCGGTTATTTGGTTGACAATTACCAATTTAAATTGCTGGTAAATTTATGTATTTATATGTCAATGATCAAAAAACTAATTACAAATGTGTTGGTTGACTTGAGTTGAGTTGGTAGAGAAACCACTGCAATGAGAATTAACTTAACACCAACCCCGTTTAAAATCCAGGAAATAACATCACCGGGACAAGAGGGTGAGTTCGGACGTCTGTTGAATACAAATGAAGTTTCTTGGAAAAAATGTGCGTGACTGCTTACAAACTAACAGATTGTTATTCTTTATAGGTTACTAAACTAACTAAAAGGTATAGGTACTATAATACTTTATTTTTAGTTACTACATTCAGATTAATATTACAAAATTGATCGAAAATATTTAGTCTTAATAAAGTAATTTACCGGATTATCTGTAATATAAATATTAACGGGTAACATAATATTAACAGGTAAAGCCACGGTAAAGCGATGGTACATCAGGGATCGCAGGTTCGAGTCCTCGCTCGAACAACTGTGATAGCAAAAACATAACTCTACAAAATTTAAAAAGCCAAAATTAATTAAATATATACAACAACATTACCATTTCAGTTCTACCGCTGCATAAAATTAGTCAAATAAAAATCTAAATTATCAAAATCATATTCGTATTTTTTGTACAAAAACTAAATAAATCTGTGTTGATGGTATTGACTATAATTATCAATAATTATGACTATTGCTAAAATGAAAAATAATCACAAACACATTATTGGTAAATAGCAGCGCCACAACTAAACTTTTAAATATACCCGGTATATTTAAAAGTTACACGGAAGAAAAATACTTCGAGGTTTACTTTGTGTTTGTTGGAATACTATACAGTTTATATAACAAAAAAATATTTTACACTTTGAAGACTTCAATAACTTGAGAAAGTTTCTAACCTACATAGAAAAATTTTAATGCTTAATATTCTATATATTCTTAATTACAAAACAATTCTTTTAACGAAGTATTTTGTAATTAAAACAAGTAAATTAATAACAATTACAATTAATAGACATTATACTGCATTTTATAATTCATGTACACTTTATCCATTATAATCTTAGGCTTTTGACAGTTGGGATTTCTTTTTTCCAATAGTAATCATGTACATGACGAACAGCGTCAGCGTCAAAATCATCAACAGCTTCACCTTATGAGACCGGCGTTTTATTTTTGGTTTAGAAGGTTTGTTTTGCTTGCAAGGTCGCTCGCTCGCTCCTGCCCTAGGGCAGTGCCTAGGCATCAGTAGTGATTTTAGTCACAGTTGAAAGACTGCTTTCCAGCGCGGCCGTTATACGGTTTCGCACTTGCGAGAAAGGTATAAGAGAGAGGTATATTGCGAGAATGTTAATCGTCGACCTGTAAAAAGACTAATAATATAATGGACAAAGTATAATTAAAATTCCCTTGTTACGTATTGTTTTTATCTGAATGTTTGTATCTGTTTATAAACTACAAGAACGTAACATTTTAAAATATTAAATAAAAGTGAAGTAAAAAAGAAATCAATTCTCTAAAATGTAATTGATTATATCATTATAATCTTCTTTAATTGTAATATAATTATCAAATATGTACCACGACTTCTCCGATATAAGAAAAACTAAATTGTAAATTTAAGCAACTAACGTGTACTTATTTAGTGATTTAGATTTTATATAATTAATTAATTAGCACTGTTGACATTACATTGGCAGATTTGGTGAAAAACTGTAAAGTAGTTCCTTCGGTTAAAACTGGCGATAGACTAGAACCCGGAAATCATAGGCCTATCTCGGTATTACCAACCTTAAGTAAGGTGTTAGAAAAAATGATTATAAACACAAGTGACAGAGTTATAGAAATAAATAATGCAAAGTGAACATTTTATTTATGAATATCCTTTACGTAGATTATTTGAAGCGTGATAAAGATTTCAATATTACAACTTTGATTTGATTTGATTTTGTGATGTTACTAGGAAGGCATTATATTTGTAAATTATTTAATATGTTAAGATATGTTTAAACATACAACGATATAGTAATGATGCTAAATTAAATATTTGTTTAAGAAATAATTGTTCAGTGTTAAGTATATTTTATATTCCTCTTAATAATAGTTTTGTAATCTTTTTCTGATCCTAGGTTAGCGGAAACAAAAATATAGTAAAAGAAGATACAAAAAAAGTATTTAAATAGAACAAGAAAAAGAGATGTCGCGGTATCTTTAAAATAGTGAATATTATTTGTGATTGTACCAGCGCCGTGCAGCTCGTGAATACATAACTAGCTCTAGAAGAAGAAAACTATAAAGATATTAGTTTTTTTTGCTTTGTACATTTGCGTCAGTATTAAGGTTGCTACTATCAACTTTGAAAGAACTTATTTAATTAAAGTCCAATGTAACCATTGTTCAATGATGTTCAATAATGTAGAGTTAGGAACATTGGTTAGAACTTTCTAAAGAAGCCTAACAGATACCAGCTTTGTATTAAGGCAAATATATATAGAATTCCAGAATCTGCGTCGTGTATAGCGGCACGGTAGTTCAATTCACAGAGTGGAATGGGATGGTGGCCTAGAGGTCGCAGGTTCAAAGTTTTATATTTACTTTATAATATACTTTATATTTTCTTAAAATATTTATCTCTATTAATACTAAAGAAAGGATATACAATATCATTTGCTACAATTGTTTGACTTTAAAATATTACATTAATAAAGTCTTTTATTATGTTGCGAAAAAGTAATAACTAAAATATAATTTCACGTTTATAATTCTCACATTGTTTTTTGCAAACCGCTGTAAGCAAGGAAACGGATCTGTATGCGGCGAGCGAGATGCTCTTTTTAATTAAAATAGTTTAAAGTTGATTTAAAATAAACTTAAAATGTCTTTTTTGTACAAATTGTTCTTTACTGTAGAAAAATATTATTATAGTTGATTACAATTCTTCGGCAACAGATTCAAATATATATATTTTTTATATTTGAGGAGGGCAAACGAGCTTGCGGGTCACCGTTGATATATAATCACCGCCTTTTATTTATGCCTTTTTTGAAGGTACCCATGTCGTATCGATCTGGAATTAACGCTGAAGGAAGTTCATTTCACATTCGAGGGGTACGGGGGAAAAAAGTCATTGAAAACCGCACAGTCGAAGATCGCCACGCATCCAGGTGGTATGGTGGTATGGTAAAGGACGCGATGGCTAGCTGTGTGGTGGTGAATTTCGGCTGCAAGCATCAGATCGAATAGTTCTTCGGAACACTCAGTTCACCCCACTCAGAGACCATCCCCAGGGAGGTCTCTATAGAAGACACAAGTTTCTTTCGGCACTCGTCGACATTTCCCCGAGAGAGATCTGCACGACCGGAATATACCGCATCCCCAGTGGGATTGGGAATATCCAACATATTATTGATGTGCAGGAGGAACAGAGTTGGGGATAGCACGCAGCCTTAGGGTACACAAGCGTTCAAGGGCTTGGGGTCTTAGCAAAAACCGTTGAGAACGACCTGTATGCTCCGCCCGGTGAGAAAACTGGTGATCCACTTGCATAAACTCTCGGGAAGCCCATAGGAAGGTAGCTTCGAAAGCAGCCTCTTGTGCCTTACACGATCAAAGGCTTTTGCCCTATCCAGACTAACTGCCAGACCCTCTCCCTTGCTTTCAATAACCGTTGCCCAACAGTGCGTAAGGTATAAAAGAAAATCAGCAGCTGATCGACCATGACGAAAGCCATAGTGCCGGTCATTGATCAACTGGTGATCCTCGAGGTACGTTAGGACCTGTCAGTTGATAATAGTCTCCATTATTTTGGAGAGAAGGGAGGTAATGGCGATAGGTCTGTTATTAGCTGGGTCCCAGCTATCACCTTTTTTAGGGATCGGATGGATAAGGGCACACTTCATTGAGACCGGGACTACGACTTTAAGGTAGGAGTGCCGAAATAGACGCGTTAGCACTGGAGTCAACTCAGGGACACACGTTCGTAGCAATGGAGAAATGCAATCCGGCCTACTCGACTTATGAACGTCTAAGGAAAATATAGACTGCCTGACAGTTTTTTGCCGAAAAACTATTTCCGGCATTGAGCTCTGACACCGCGGGATCATAAGCGTTGTCTTCCCTTGCCCGTCCAAAGTCGAGTTGGAGGTGAGAAGAGTGCCCAAGAGATCGGCTTTCTCTTTTGCCGTATGGGCCAGAGAGTCATTCCCCATGTGCAACGGCGGTAGAGTCGGCTGGCTAAAATTGTCCAGAGTGGCCTTAGAAAGCGCCCAGAATTTGCGCGTGCCAGGCGGGTACTTTGCCAGCTGATCCCCATTCTTGACGATATGCTTGAACTTGGCTCTAGCGATTTGCCGTTTGAAGAATCTGGGGGCACGGTTATATTTCCTCTTTAGAACTCTAGAGTACGGATTCTTAGTGACTAACGCATTGGCCCATGCTTGATAAGCCGCATAAGCCGCAAAGATAGACGCATCAAACCAAGGCCGCAATCTGCCACCAAGTGTTACCACAGAGCTTGGTACATATAGTTCCATGCCCTGTAGAACCCGCAGCGCAGTCACTGGGACCATTGGAAGGGAATCAAATCGGTCTCTTTGGGTAGGATGCAAAAAAAAACCGCATTCCATCCCAATCCGCTGACTTGTAGTGCCAAATGCGTCGAGTCGCAGGTCTTGTGCGAGCTGGACATTGAATGGGTACTAGGGCAATGGGCAAAGTTAAAAACAGATTTCCCCGAGTAGTCGGTTGCACGTGACCCTAACCATTCGGTATTGTGCACGTTGAAATCCCCGTGGACTACTACTTCGGCGGAGGGAGTCTGTGAAAGCAGATCGTCAATCTTGCTTGAACGTAGCCCAACAGTTGAACTGTTTCTGCATTACCACTATGGGACCTGTAGAGGCACGCGTAGACTCTGACGTGATCGTCCATGTCCACGTGCAGCCAGATCACGGACAAGTCCCGACCTTCAAAAATCTGTAGGCGACGGTAGCAGATACCCTCCCTTACGACCACAGATACCCCGACGTATGGTGTAAAATGATGTTCTAGTTTGCAAAAGTACACATTTAGTGAGTCGGGGTGCCGCTGCGTTGACTCGTCGTTTGCCCTCAAAAAACACAACAGGCGCTACTTTGCCCGCCCCAAAGACGACAGGCAGCCCGAGCAAAATCCGAAAATCGTTCCCCCGATTTCGCTCGGGGAGGGGTTCCCCGGCTTACGGTACCTTGCCGGGGTATATTTTTTGGAGGTATTGTTTGACAGGAAAGGGGGGGGTTCTTCCGGATTCTCTCACTTAGCGACGGAACATAACCAAATGAATTTGGTTACTACACGTCGATCTTCTGTGAGAGGGTGGTCCTTCCCCGGTCGAGCCAGCCCAATACGAGCTGCAGTCAAATAACTACAGCTAGGCTCTACCACCTAAATAAATGTCATCGTTGTTACCAAAGCATTTTAATCGATATTATTTTCATCTAACAAAAACACTTTAAGTTATGGTTGTGATATTTTTATTATTACTATTTTAATAACTAAACTGCCAACTACAAATTTATAAACAAACTTCGTTGTAGTGTACCGTTGTAAGTTCTAGTGTAAACGCGTTGATGATAATGAGAACTAAAACGTAAATAAATATTTTATATTGCAATAGTAAACTCTATTTTAGAGAGTCATAGAACTATCACTATTACTAGATCGTTGACTGTCTGCTCCGGATGTGGACAATGTAGTTGTTGTTTCATTTTAAACAACCGTTAGTGGTTAATGTCGAAATGCTTTTAGAATCTCATAGTGAGATTATTTGTTTTATTTTCCTATTTAGATATTGTATTACAATCATTAACATTAATGTAAGTTACAGCAATATGAAACGGAAATGGATGTCGAATAATTTTATCTAATATCGACTAATCTCACAATGTTAATAAAATGGTAGGAGCTATTACCAAGATAACAAATACAGTAGGATTTTCTAAGAGTTTACTTTCGCATTACTATGCCGGTATGAATTGTATATTTTTAAGAACAGTTTAACTATTGTTCGTGTGTTACGGTATATAATAATGATTGATTGTCTGTAACATAATATATAATACAAAATATACATGCTAAGTGTCAGATACTACCTTTTAACGCGCTTTACCCGTTTGTTTTATCTTCGGTCGTATGTTTGTATGTAATAGAAACTTTTAACACGATGTTGACGTCCTTCAAGATATCAGATTAATTAGAATATTTGCATTTCAAGTACTTATCGAGAACGGATGACAATGCTATAACATGAGTAAAGGATTTTCATCATCTAAACTTTTCTTACTTTTTACTTATGATACTTCAGCCTCTAGTTGCACGGCCCAGAGAGCAGGTCCATGAAGCACCGGCAATAGCTTGACTCTTTCACTCTTTCAACTTATTATTAATTTACTATTTCCAAGTTTGTACTACTGAGACAATCCATAAATCATAATGTTGCTTATTAAAGACGAGAATCTCACATGTGATGAAACTAGAAATGTCTGAAAGAATTTATTTATTATTAAGAAGAAATGGTCAATTATTTTACATATTTTTGATTTGAAAATATGGTATTGAAACCTATTAAACACCAGACATGTTTATCAAAGACCTTACAAGCTTACACATTCTGTTTTAAAGGTAAAGTCAACTTTCATAAACAATAAGTGAATATTTTTTATATAAATGAATTAAATCGGTAACAAAAGCATAATTATACTATACAGCTTTGTAAAACAATATTTTTATTCCGACTTTCTCCTTAGCATTACCGGATGTTCTCTAAGGATCTTTATTCTATCAAAGCAAGAACTCCTCCTCCTTCTCCTGACCACGCACTTACATTTCTCTATTTGATTAATTAAATAATTGCACCTTAGCTTATAAAAGATGTGAATTTGACAAGATCTTTTTAAAATTGATATCACTTTCAGAAGACTTGATAAGAATCAACATGGATTCTAAAGAATATTTAAGGTAATAAAGTTTATGATAACGAGAAAATAAATCTATTACTTATTTCATTTCCAAAAAAGCAATTTATCTATCTGATTACTACTAATAGATAATATTAAAATAGATTGAGTTATTGAGGTTACAAAAATATGAACTGCAAATTAAAGCCTTAGGGCTTACGGCGAGGGCCGTCAACACACATCCTGGTCGTGTTGGAGGTTAGTTTCCTCTATCTGCGATAATTATTATGTTACCATTACTCCCACAAATATTACTTCAGACTAGTAGCAATGTTTTAAAGGGTAGGTCCACAGAAAGGAACAAATAAGAAGACTATAAAATAATTTATAGAAAAAAAAAGTATGTTATCTTTTTTTTAATTGGATAATAACACAGGCACACAAAAAAAAATGTCATGAACCAGAGGGGAGACCCCATTATTCTTAGGCTTTTGGGATCGCTGAAACCGAATATGACAATAAAAACTAATTTTAAATGCCCGTTTTCCCGCTAGCACCCCCTTACTACCTCTTAAGGGGTGAAAATTGAAATTTTTGTATAAAATCAAGATAGATGTGTATTTCTACGTTTTTTGGGATGCTGAAACCGAAAATGATAACTAAAAATAAATTTATGACCACTATCACCCCCTACCATCCCTTACAGGGGGTGAAAATTTAAATTTTTTCTATAAAATCAAGACAGATGTCTATTTCTACGTTTTTTGAGATGCTGAAACTGAAAATGATAACTAAAAATAAATTCATGGCCACTATCACCCCCTACCACCCCTTACAGGGGGAGAAAATTTCAATTTTTCTATAAAATCAAGATAGATGTATATTTCTACGTTTTTTGGGATGCTGGAACCAAAAATGATAATTAAAAATAAATTCATGACCACTATCACCCCCTAACCACCCCTTAAAGGGGGTGAAAATTTCAATTTTTCTATAAAATCAAGATAGATGTGTATTTCTACGTTTTTTAGGTTGCTGGAACCGAAAATGATTACTAAAAATAAATTTAAGACCTCTATCACCCATTAACATCCCTCACCAACCCTTACGGGGGGTGAAAATTTCAATTTTTATATAAAATCAAGATGGATGTGAATTTCTATGTTTTTCAAGATGCTGACAGAAAACATGAGTATAAAGTATATGGTAACCTTATTGTATGCATATATTTGTTATTATGATGATAAGACTGAATCATGATTTTTGTCCTATTCTTAACAAGTTTTTTCATTTTTGTTTTTTGTTTTTTATTTAATTCTACTTATACTGTTATCCATCCGGCAGTCTTGTAAAACGCTTAAAAGATGCTGAACCTAATTATATGCCTCCGAAATAGAATTGTTACTATTTTCCTAACAATTTAGGAGACTAAAAGATGCTGAACCTAATTCTATGCCTCCGAAATAGAAGGGACTATTTTCCTGACAATTTAGGAGACTACAGTGAGGAGCAAGATGAAAGGTTCCATCAGACAGGATCTTAAGACAATAGAACAGCGCTATCAGGGTAAATGGGATGTCAATATGTTAGCAGACTACCGTTGGAGTTTAAAAAGAGATTTGCCAGAACAGAAAAGAACCAATAAAAGGAAACCACTTAGAAGAACTTTTGACAACAAGAGAGTTCATTATCGTAGAAACAAGTAGACGCTGAACAGTGAGAGGCAAGGGGTCTCACTTTAATTCAGCACCCCGGATAATGAGAGGCAAGGGGACTCACTTTAATCCAGCACCCCAAAAGGGAACAGAAATCTACTACGTCCACGCCGTTGTTCCTGGGTTACGCTAAGAGTAGAATTAAATCATGAATATATATCAGATACTTGTGATCGATAAAGCATTTGAATTTCTAATATGAGAGCTAAGAGTGACCTCAAACTAGTTTGATAAACATGTCATTTACTGTAAATCGTTAAAATTTCTTCATACATCTTGATTTTATACAAAGTTGAAACTACTCCCACCCCTCCGTTAGGGGTAGTTTTTAATTAACTTTTGG
Organism: Melinaea menophilus ssp. n. AW-2005; assembly: GCA_918358695.1. Classification (NCBI taxonomy): domain Eukaryota; kingdom Metazoa; phylum Arthropoda; class Insecta; order Lepidoptera; family Nymphalidae; genus Melinaea; species Melinaea menophilus. The sequence goes on from OU911048.1 coordinate 19,272,931, forward strand.
TTGTCATTTTCAGTTTCATCATACCAAAAAACATAGAAATACACATTCATCTTTATTTTATACAAAAATGGAAAACTTCACCCCCCATAAGGGGTAGTTAGAAAGTGTTAATGGGTTATGGAGGTCTTGAATTAATTTTTGGTTATCATTTTCGGTTTCAGCATCCCAAAAAACGTAGAAATACACATCTATCTTGATTTTATACAAAAATTTCAATTTTCACCCCTTAAGAGATAGTAAGGGGGTGCTAGCGGGAAATCGGGCATTTAAAATTAGTTTTAGTCCTATTCGGTTTCAGCGATCCCAAAAGCCTAAGAATAATGGGGTCTCCCCTCTGGTTCATGACATTTTTTTTTTTGTGTGCCTGTGTAATTGTCTGTCAATAAACAAAAGAACAATTTGACTGATACATATTGTTAAGCGTATTCTATTAGTCGATACGGACGTCCTCTATCACTGCTAAAGTTACTTTAATTTCAAAAAATTTGTTCGTCAATGCAATGCAAAACCTCTGGTTCTTGATTAATGTGCTGTTTAATATGCTTCGATTGTATAGAATTAATAATATAGTATAAAATAAGATGTCCATACATGAAAACTGCAATCCAATTAATATCTTAATTGGTTAAGATGTGACATAATGACCGCTATTTACATATGTAATATAACTTAGTGTACTGCTGTCAAGTTAATGTTATATGGAGGTAATGAAGATAATAATATGTAATATGTTTTAATAAGAATATAAAACCACAATTAAAGAATAGATAAATGATGGGTTTTCTTACGCGTACTTTTCAGTTACTTAATGCTTTGAAACGATTTGAAATATACAATAAAAGTTATTTTAATTATGTGGAACATTACCACCTTATATTTATCTTAATTTTTTTTGTGAATATATGAGAATGAAAGACCTTGTAATCAAACTATTTTAAAATATTATACTTCGTAAAATTACAGTATTGTTAAGAATCTTTAATATTTGTTTTAATGAAATGTGTACAAATTGTAAAATTCAAATAAAACACTAATAGAGTAAAAAAGAGATCAACTTGAAATATCAAGCATTAATTTTCGATACGACTCATATCAAGTAGCATAAACGTCTTTGGTACAGCAGTAGTTTATGATACCTACTCAATGCATCACAGGTCGTTGTAAAACACTCACTGCCGATTCTGGAATTGACTCATAAGAATACCGTTTTAACTGATAATTATAATTGAGGATATTATATTTATTTATTTACAAAAAAAAATAGTTTAATTACCTACTTTCGCTTTAATTCACAAGAAATATGTCCCTAAAAACATTCAATACGTGTCATAATAGATAATAATGTTTAATATATATTTTTTTATTTAGTTTTGGATCAAATATTAAGTTAACACGTTAGATTAAAATTATCAAATTTATTTTCTTATTACAAGTAGGAACTATATATTTTTGATATTTTCTTAAACACAAATTCTTGTCAAAATTTTGTTTTGTTTTAAATGTGGTCGTTATTAATTTTAAGCAAATTTTATTTTTGAAATATTAATAATGTATAAGGGAGGAAATTATCACTACTTAAATAAAAGATTTTAAATGAATATTAAAAGAAAACACGTTTAAAATTACAGTGTTCATTCGAAGTGTTCTAAAAACTCATTTAAACGACAAATACATCAAGAATTGAGAATAATTGCGTTTGCGAACAAACTTTACTCAATTAAAAAAAATCCTGTAGCGGGTGTATCCGTGCCATATCTCCACGGATAGCTTGGGTGTTTAATCATAGAGAAGTACATCTGAGTATTTCTAGCTCTATTATTTATTAGAAATGTACTATGTATGGACCAACCGACTTGACCCTATTTAATATCAAGTGTATTATTTGTAAACAGACAAAATATACCTGTATTATTATTTGTATCGTATTTATAATATTTCCGTTCATTCTATTCGACGAGAATTCAAAACTTTATAACTTTAATATTCTTTTAAAAATATGTAAACTTAAGTGCTTTAAACACTGTATTAAAATTTGTTTCTCTTTAGATACACGACATAAATGATCAAAATATATATTTACTATTATATTAGCCACCGAGGTAAGTAAAGATCAGATTCCATAATTATTTCCACAAACAGCATGTCGCTCCTTAATTATTATTATTATTATTATTTTTTAATACCATCTGGGTTAGTGCTTGACTACATTCCACCTGATGGAAAGTGAAAATGTAGTCATAGATGGTAAGGCGCATTAACCCAGTAACCTAGTCATTCTTCTCTTGACACCCACATCGTATTGGGACGGAAATACCGACGCAGGCAAGCTGTTCCAGTCCTTCGCAGTACGAACTAAAAAAGACGAAGCAAAACGCTTTGTTCGGACAGGGGGAAAGTCCACAACGTAAGGATGGATATCTGCCGTAAGTCGAAACGTCCTGTGATGGAAGGGGAGCGGAGAAATTAAATCATGTAATTTCTGCGCACATTCACCAAAATGTATCCTATAGAATACTGAGAGGCTAGAAATTCTACGCCTGTGTTCAAGGCTGTGGAGGTTGGCTTCAACCAATTTAAGGTCGCCTATAGGCCTCTTTGCTCGCCTCTCAATTGAGTCCAGAACCGCAAGATGAGACTTAGCGGCACCAGCGAATATATGCCTACAGTATTCCACACACGACCGGATCTGTGCTTTGTATAATACAAGTAGCTGTCCCGGTGTAAAGTACTGACGGACCTTCGCAAGAACGGCAAGCTTTCCTGCAGCTGCTCTTGCTCTGGACTCAATACACCGACCAAAGTTGAGGTTCGAGGAAATCTCTAAGCCTAACAACTGAAGCCGATCACCGGTCAAGACTTGGCAGAATCGGCACGGCTGCCTTTTTTGGGCACTGGTTTCACGTTTGCAAGCTTCCAGGATTTTGGCACTATTCCAGTCTTGAAAGTGAGGCGATACAGACGTGTCAATACAGGAGACCACTCAGATGCGCATGTCTTCAGCAGAATGGCTGGTATACCATCAGGACCACTGGCTTTATTCACATTAAGACGACACAATGCTCTCCATACCTCTTTGTTAGTGATGCGGATTTCAAGCATCGAAATACCGCAGTGATGAAGATGTGCTAGAGAAGCATTGCCAGTGTCTAGATGCGAATTATCAGCAAACAAAGAAGCAAATACATTCGCTTTCTCTGTTGCTGTATGGGCCTGAGATCCATCCGGCTTCAGCAGAGCAGGCAGTGAGGGTTGGCAGAAGTTTGACTCGATCGCTTTGGCAAGAGACCAGAAAGTGCGACTGCCAGTAGGTCTGACAGAGAGCTTTTCGCCATTCTTAGCGATTCGATCGCGTCGAGCTTTCCGTAATGCCTTTTTATAGGACTTGGCAGCTTGGTTAAAGTCTCTCTTCTTTAAACTTACATCCGTAGCTTTGCAGCTTCGAACATCAGCCCAAATTCAGTCTTCAGCATGACCACATTCGGCATAAAGCCATGGGCGAGCTTTGCTACCGATGGGTACGACAGCAAAAGGAATGAAGTACTCCATTGCCTGATGTACCACATCGGTTATAGCATCCTCGCAACTAGACGGATCCAAAGAAGAGAAGCAGACCTGCGCCAAAGATAAGACGTAAAGAAATGCCGCATCTCATCCTAATCTGCTGACTTGTATTTTCATACTCACCTAACACCAGGTGGTTCGAAAGCTGGTGGGGAATATGTAAATACTGATTTCACCAAACAGTGATCGGAAGTTCCCAAGGGGGAGGTCACCTCTACACGATAACTGTCCGGATCAGTTGTCAGCAAAAGGTCCAGGCAACTGGCTGTATGGCCTACTACCCTCGTCGCTTGCCTCACCAGCTGAAAGAGGTCGAAAGAAAACGCAAAGTTCCGCGCTTCTATTCCAGCATGGTTGGTCTTCTGGTCCGGGAACAGCCAGTCCTGATGACAGGCATTAAAGTCCCCCAGAAAGACGAGCTGCACTGAAGGGTACTGATGCAGAGCCATATCGGCAGCCTCACCGAGATACTCAAATAATCTAGTCGTCTCCTGATCACCGCTGTGCGAATGGTAGACTCAGCAATACAGGTTTTTTTGTTTCCTGTGTCTTCTAAAATCCATAAGGAAGAAAAAGTAGGGTCTTCAAGGTAACGGAGACGCAGGATACCGAGGTCGTTCCGTGCGTATACACAGACCCCGGCACGTGAGCGAAAGTTGTACTCTAACGAGTAACTGGGATGATCCAGGTACGCAGCGCTTAGAGGACATTGTATCTGTGTCTCCCTCAAAATGAGCAAGTGCGGTTGCTCTGTCTCCAGGTGGTGGTGGACAGGTAAGAGATTAGAGTGCAAGCCCCTGATGTTAGTGAGGTGCACTTTAAATAAGGAGGAATGCAACCGCTGTAAAAACTTCTTTTATTTATTGGACTTTTTCAAAAAAAATAAAATAAAAGAGTGAATAGGATGAGAAATGGCAGTTGAATGAGGCGGTACGTATCAAACCCGGCGCCAAAATTGGTGATGTCATGCCTCTGGGACGCTAGTCTGGAGACTGCGTGGACGCCCGAACCCCCCCAGGGATCGCCATCGGGCCTCCTCATCTGGTCGCCAAACAGCACGATGGAGCCACCCTGGGATTTTACGCAGCTGGCGGGGCAGCCTTTCATGGGTGGCTGACCCAATAATTGGGCCCCCAACTATCTGCGTGCGGCCAGCGGAAAGCCATCGCTTCGGATCCCGCTACCCTCCTCGACTAGGCACCCGACACAATAAGCACCAACTCAACGCCAAACCGGTTCGCCAACGCAACGCAGCTGTTCAGACCCATTTCCCATATAGACGGCTTCATTGAACAACGTGCCGGAACACGACTAGGTCGCTTTGCGGCATGACTTTGCCCGATGGGTAACCTTGCCGGCGACTAGATGTTATGGTTTACCACCGGGTAAATGTTTTATCTTCCGATGTTACTTTCCGACTAGATATTGTCCATTTATCCCGTAACGCCAATTTTATCTTATTTGTTATTTAAAAAATAAGTTCTTGAATAGTAATACTTTTTACGGCGTTGTCATAACTGAGTTACTAGACAGACGAACATCGTTGAGGTTCTGGAGGAGAAGTTTTAATTGAAATACAAAATAACAAAATCAATTGTGAACAATATGTACATTTAACTAAATTATAAAAGTCAAAAGCGGCTCTTGATAGACTAACAATAATTTAATTTAAATATTTATTTTGAAATATTATTTTCATCATAAAAAGATACTTATCGAATAAAATGAAGAATAAACTAAGTATACTCTGCAGGGTCCATATTCACACGAAAACATACTTTAGTATTGAATATTCAATCTACACGATCTCTAACATTATAAGACCGGAGATTAATAGATTCACATTTATTTGATCAACGTTCCGGATATATTTTCTGTTTACGCAGACTCAGCTTTCCTTCAATTTTAACCCGTCTTATTGATTATTCAATCCCGATGCTATCATGATTTATTGTTTTCACTAAATTGCTTTAGTAAAACTTCTTGTGGCTATTCTTGGCAACTCTCTTTATAATGTCGATCATTATTGTTTTTATTCTGTGCCAGAAGGAGGATATTTTTTTCGGTAAGGTTCGGTAAGGAGGTATTTAATATATGGCATTCCTTGGCAAGTTTTGGCCCCTAAAAATTTAATAGTTTTATATTTTAGATGAGTCATTAGATTTATCGTAATGTAGTTTATGTAGTTTTTTACTGTGAGTAAATTATTTGTAAATACCTTAAATTAATCCGACATCTTGAAGTATGACAACATCGTGTTCAAAGTTTCCGTTACATACAACTATACGACCGAAGATAATAGAAACGAAAATTTAAATCTCATTGAAATTATAAGAATCAAATTAGATTTGAGGTAAACAAAAAATTTGGACAGCTTCAGTTTAAGTTTACACTTCGAAAACATTTTAACTTTTATCCGCATCACTGCTTATCTGCTAAGTAACTTCAACTACAATTATCATATTATAGCCGAATAAAGCTAACAACACTTACTGTTAATGATAATGTTATTTACAGGTGACATGAATTATTAAGATAATCAGAAACAGCTCTGTTTTTAAACATAATGACCAACAACACAACCGGTGTTAACGATCGCACACTCGAATACTGTTGTAAGGAAGTTGTGAATTATAAATCCTCATACAATGTGTAACTTACTTGAATTGTAAGATTTTAAAGACTGATGTTAATATTTTTATAAATTAATAATTAGCATTAAAATAGTAATACAGTATTTATACAATGTTATCTAAGTCAAATATTCCAACTGACACTGAATAAAATGTCGTCTGACGTTACAGAATATTAAATTCAAAACAGAGTAATGCTCGTATGTACTATTTTCAATATAGTAATGAAGCATTTTCAAAACTTTCACGAATATTCATGGTTTGCATTACAGTCAAATTTGATATCACCAAGTGACCGAATTCGACCGTATTACAGTTTTAGAAACCTTAAAGAGGAATACAATATTATTGAATCTATACAAACTTATGTATTCTTGATCTCATAAAGGATAATGTTATCCTATTAAAACTCATTGAGCGGAGCGTTCTTCTGGAGACTTTTTAACATTCTTTCTCACGAGTAGGCTCTAAAACTACTTGACGGAAAATTATGACATTTTGCAATCAAAAAGACACACATTAGGTGATGGTTTTAAAAAAAAATAATTGAAAAATGTCATGTCGTTTAGGAATAATCGTCAAAAAACTGATATCCAATTTAATTCAATGGGGAACGATGAGCTCAATATGCAAAAGGCAATCGAGATTTCACGAACGCAGCGAGTCGAGATTGAGGGTCGGTTGGTGCCCCTAGTATATTTTTTATAATTTAGAGTGTGTGAAGTGAAGAATAAAGTTCATCCGTGCGATTAATTCAGATCGCCTCAAAACTTTATTAATCTAGGAATTGTTTATTCCTTAACTTTATATATTATTTCTAGAACATGACATTTGTGTATAAATAATGTTAGAGATTGAAACAAAAGATTAATGATTGTGAATAAATCTTATAAAATATATTTACGTATTTCGATATTGGCTCGTGAATATATTGAAGAACTTGTATAAATAGCAAGTAACTTATTAAAATAATTGATTATATAGTAATATGCTTAATATATAATACCAATTGTTTTTCATATTAATGAACTGTGCTGACTGATTACAATCAGTGATCTCTAATATTAGATGATTAGCAAATAGAAAATTTCTCCTAACTATCTGTATACAGTTGTAAGGTAAGTTATTGAAGGGATCCTCGCTTTGCGACGTGAACCGGGATAGTTATGAGTAACTCCAAACTATTAAAGTGCAGATAATCAACCACAGAACGCTACATTTAACATTGTATAATAGTTATAAAAACGTAAGCACTAAGGGATAAATACTACGTGCACTGCGGTTAGAATTTTTTTTTTTTACCATAAATAGTGATAATGATATTATAACAAAGAAAATTTACACAAAGGTTAACTTATCTCTTGCAAAAGATCTCTTCCAGAAGCCCTTGGATAACAGAGATATTTATTGATATGGGGTATGGGTACATATAACATAAATTACACATAGTGGCTTTTATATATCAACATATTATATACTTACATACTAATATACATAAATAGAAATATACATATATATACATACACTTACATACACAATATATAGATATATTAGAAGTAAATAAATGATGTTGATTAATACGATGAAAGAGAAAGTAGGTGCTTCTTCAGTCTAAATTTGAATACAGTAGTATTAGGAAAGTCTTTATAAATGAAATGGGGGTAGTGAATTCCAAAGGTGAGCAGCAAGAACAGAAAAAGATTTACGATAATTATTTTGCTATATATTTTGCTATGTAGTTTCCTACTACCCACTATCACGGCATGTGATTTAAAAGGATTAAGTAATAGGCTTAAGTTCTTGCGTCCAAGAGTGTATATTTTAAAGGTCAAAGTTTTATGGCATCAATAGCCTCTGCTAGTTCAGATAAATTGGCATGTCTATATAGCTGTAAATCGTGTGCATAGAGATGGTAGTTAAAAGATATAATCTTGGAAACTTCATTTATGAAAATTGAAAAGAGTAATGGAGATAGGACGCCGCCTTGTGGTACCCCAGTAGATAGATTTATCCAGTCAGAGGAATGCTCATTAGATTTCACAATGCACAATAACGGATGGAGAAACAAAGTAATTTACAAGAATATTAAGCATAACATCAAAATCCACTGAATTAAAAGCGTTACTGAAATCAAGAAGAACAAGTATGGAGAGTTTTTTACTATCCACAGCATAACGGATATCATCGGTTACTTTTAGTAACGCAGTACTGGTACTATGGTGAGGTCAAAAACTGGATTGGAAAGGACTTAATAGATTATTACTGTAAAGGAAGCCGGAAAGTTGCTTGAAAACTAAGTCGTCAAGAACCTTGGAGAGGATAGAGAGTATCGATATAGGTCGATAGTGAGAAGGAATGGTAGGGTTAGATATTTTTGGTAAGGGAATGACATGTGCATTTTTCCAGGCCTTAGAGAAGGTATTAGTGTGTAAGGAAAAGTTTCTGATATAAGTTATAATCGGCAGAAGGATATCAATTAAGGGGATAAGTAAATCTCTACTAATATTATTATGCCCTATTGCTTTAGTGGAAATGGATAAAAGAGACTTCTTAACATCTTCCTCCGTTACTTCCTGGAACAATAAGAAAGAATCACAGATGGGTGGGGTGGCATATTTTAGTTTTTGAATTGTCTTAGACTTGCGTTGTTTAGAAAATTCTATAGGAGTTGAGAAATATTTGTTTAATGAGTTTAAATTAATAGAATTATTTATATAGGTATAGGTATATATATATTTGTATAACATACGTATTATAATCAAGAAGAGCAAATATTCGTAAAATGTGATATGTCTCAATAGTAAATAGAATATTATTTGTACCAGTGACACATTACAAAGCAAAGAGACTGCTTGGGTTTCATTTGTGTTACATTCCTCTCTCAATATCGAAGCCCATTTTCTTTGAACAATCAGATATTTAGTTTCAAAATAGACCAGACATTTCGTTGTCTATATTAGAAATAAGTCTCGAATAGTCCATTGATATCATATAACAAACAGTCTTCATCTGATATTTAAAAAAATAATAATGTGGTTCCTTCTTTCTGAAATTGTTGAAAATCTCGATATCCACAGGGAACATTGTAAAAAGTTGCCTAAAACAAAAAAAGGCCTATTAAGGACAAAAGTCATTGTTAGGGATAAATTAAAAATAATTCTACTTAAAAATCATTATCCTTGAAAACCAACATGAAATAATAATATCTAGTGGATTGTACTAAGTACTAATAAGTAAGTATAAAAGTATAAAACATAATTGAATTTTAAATTCGGGCGTCGTTGTCCCGGTAATTTGTCACCACTTCAACCATCCCGTGCTGATTTTGTACTTTACGTCACGGTCAATATTGCCATCGCTTTGAATGAGAGAACCAAGGTAGCGAAAGTCCTAGCAGACTGGTAACGGTACTCCATCCAATAAAATAGTAACAGAACCGCAGACACAACCATAATCGCAGAATATATGCTCTGTTTTGGTTCTACTTATTTTTCGGCCAACAATCTCCAGCTTTTGTTACCATTTTTCCAGTCTACTTTGCACCTTAAGTCCCTCCTCACCGACAAGAACAATATCATCAACGAATAGCAGTCACCAGGGTGCCTCTTCTTGTACGTCCTTCCATTATCAACAAGAAGAGGTGGGACTCAGATCCAACCCTTGTTGCAAACCTACTGCCACATTGAACTTGTCGGTGTTTCCAGCGGCCGACCGGGCTTGTGTACTAGATCCGCTGTACATTGCACAAACCAACTCAGTAGATAGCTGGCACTAGCACATACTTAGGTATACCCTTCTCTTTCAAAGCCCACCACATTACATTACAGGAAACCCGGTCGTATGCATTCTCGAGATCAACGAAAATCAAGTGCAGGTTCTTGTGTGTTCGTCTGTACTTTTCACACAATTGGCGGAGAGCGAAGACAGCATCTGTTAATATTTTGTCTTACTTTTACTGTACTGTATAATATAACTATATCTATGTATAAATGGAGAGTAGTACAATCTGCATTTTTCATACAACAACTACCGCATTAAACCAGTAATTATTATTTATTTTTTATAACAGGTCTAGACAAGGAAAACTAAATGTTTAATACTTATTTTTACACTACTACACTTACAAAAAAATTAGTAAGATTACTTACAGAAGCTAAAAGAAAACATAGGTATAATAGTTGCTTTGGTTTATTCTTATAAAAAATTGTGGTTTTGTTATGTTCTATCAGTCCATACACGAGCTGCATTCAAATGACTTCAGACATTCAACTTGGAATAGTTTTAAAGTCATTTTTAAAGATAATTTAATTCAATTATTTCCGAAGATTAGATCAAACATATCTTTTATATTTTCGGTGTTTAATCAATTTATATATAACTATTAGATATATACCGGGACTAGTTTTATTACATATGATAACTGACGGCTAATTAACAAACGATAGCACTCGGCCAGGGAAACGATAACCACAAACCGGAGAACAATCCACAAAACCGTCACAAAGTAATTAATGTAACCTCATGTACTTAAACATAATATATTATATAGGTAGTATTAAAGCAATACACGCGACACACGACCCGCACGTGACTCGAGAGAGTAACACCGGTCCTGGTAATTACTGGGTTATTTAAACTTGTGCTAATTGCTCATTGACACTTACTAATATTGTTGATAAGAGTAGTAAGTGTGTCAGAGAAAATTATTTTTCTAATAGAGTAATTGTATTTTTTGTTACCATTTTATTTTACATAGTGCAGTAAAGTATATAAATAGATAAATAAGTAAAAAAGTGTTTTATGATTTATCCTATAAATATATATTTTTCGTTATGTGAAGTTCGCTGCAGCTATATACATAAAACAATATGTACAATGTTAACTACGCTACAGTAGGTCACATAAAATATATAAAGAGTGTAAACAATTTTCAGTTAATACAAAGTACAATATTCAGCAACAGATCCAAGAAAATAGGATTTTAAGCCATCTCCTTATACGATTAATTAGAAATATACTGAGAATATATTTAACATTAATTTTATGGTAAGAAATATTATAAAAGCAGTGTATACATATCCTATTTTAGTTCATAATGAGGTGACATGTGGTATTTATGGACACACATTATTGATTATAATTACAATTTGTATTCAATTATAACACCACGAAACGCGTATGGTATTGGATAATCCATTATCCGAAGTATAGGAGTGAATTATATAATGGAGACTGTGGTAGTTTGAATTAGTAGATTATATTAAATTACCTATTATCTATCTTGTTTACACAGTTAAATAAGGCTTGAGTTATATCCAGTGACTTGTCTTTGTGTTTATTTTGATGTGCATTATTATATTAATAGTTTTAAACGATTACTTACGAGTAAAACTATAAACATGTTTAAAAACTTTCAGTCTACACGGTGTTGCGAGTCTATAATTTAAATCATATATACTTTAGTATGTACTTGGAGTATGTTTTGGCTACATTTACTATTAAATTGATTAATTCCAAGGAAATTTATAATTTTACAAAACTTATCGTCATAGCTACCTTAATCTGTCCGAGTCACAACGAGTACGTAACGTAACGTAGTCATAACTTATAACATTACAAATATAAATAGTGAAACTTGAAATAACCCGTAGGATACCAGCGCTATAAGGTTTAGTCTTTATATTGATATTATTGAGATGGTAACGAACCGGTATTAGCAGTGACGTGAGCAAATCGCGTGTACAGACAGCCATCAAATAAAGACAGATCCTTGGAATATGTCTAATGTTAGAGAACTATCGTTTCTTTTTATTCCCGCGCATAAAAAGGCGGAAGAAACGTTGTTCCTTCCTTTTTCCTCAGCGCTTTTATTTTCTATGCGTGAATGTGAACGTAAGGGTTGATGAGATATCACAGCATATAAAACTATACTTATAAAAATACATTTACAATAATATAACTCTCATGAAATATATCAAAAGCTAATAAGCTAATAGGTATTAATAAGTTTACAATATAGTATACAATTGCATCTATAAAGAATTGTAATTTTTTTTTTATTAATGTTTTAATCGTCAGAATATTTAATTAAAATATATTTTGAATATCAGTTTATGTAACATTAGAACATAATAATTACTCATTAATATTTCATTTTGAATTTACCAACAATGTCCAGATTTTTGCAGTCCCATTATTTTTTTTACTTTATTTCCAAGTATTTACCGAGCAAAGCTTGATCATCCAGGTCCTTATTATTAAAAGAATAGTTTTTGTATATTTTATTGCGACTTTCTAAATCATTTTAAAATTAAAACTTTAGAAATAGAAGCATTTATTTATTGTAATTATCCATATCATATTTTATAACAAATTACCTAATAAAGGTTTAATTATTTTATTCCCAGAGTATTATTATAGTGTACTCGTACTTCCAAATGTAGAAAGACATTTAAATAATAGTATAAACTAGCAAGTAAAGAGTGGATTTAACATAACGATAAATTATTAAATAGACGTTGGTAAAATAAAAAGTTAATATGTAGTTTACAAAGTGGAGTACACTTTGGAGCTTCGGTAAATAAACTATTACGTCGTAACGTAATTTAAAGATAGGTTTTTAACCAAGTTCAAATTTCTCATTAATAAAGCTTTTCCGGAAGACCGCTTCCTTAAATTAAGATATACATTATGTATCTACACAGTGCCATACTCTTATATCCTTTTAGAAGTAATAGTTGTTTACTTTAAAACTATATTCTATTCATATATAGTTCTTTTGCATGTTAATAACGCATACAAACTAAGTAAAGTGCAATTTTTTCTCTAAATTAAAATATCTTGAACGTTATGGTACTTCCGTAAGGATTGTTACAACTTATCCCATTCAGTCGGCGGCTATTGCTTCGAGGATACGGACTTTTATCTGTAGATTATTCACTTGAACTCTTAACGACTGTAATGTAAACCTTTACAGTGTTTCATTGGAGATAATTTGTTATAATAGTATTTTATTACGGTTCATATAAAAAATAATTTGAAAGAATAATGAGATATAAATTGTATTTTAAGTGACAACACTCGACACTTACTTAGTTTTCGTTCATTTGATACTTTGTTTTAGCATAACATGCGGAATCTTGACTTATCTTTAAAGACATTCAGAATAGCCAAAACGACTTCCCTATATGGATTTAGGAAAAATAAGTCCTTTATGGGCTATTTGCTGGACTTTTATATATTTAGTAACGTGTGGCGAATAAATAACTTACAAATAGGCCACGTTTATCTCATATCATGACTAATACATCCGCCAGGTAACGACTTGGTAAGGATTTATGGTGGATTAGCTATTTAAAGTATTTTTTCATATAAATAGTATGTGGTTATAATACAGTCATATTTTGAATAACACTGGGTTAGATTAGAACATACTTGAGTAAAATTTAGAAATAATCTCTTTTACTTACAAGCTATTGGTGTCTTATATATAGTAAGGTATAGGTATAGTAAGTCATATTTGAGGTATTTCGCAGTAAAGGTTAACAATAAATGTGTGAATTTATAGTTTTAATATTTGCATATTTACATGTTTTAATATTGATTATATTTCTCATTAATAATTTTAAGACGTTTTTCCAATCAAAGATGTACACAAACCTTGAGTGAAACGAGAAGTGTTTTAACTGTGAATGTGTATGGATGTAAGAAGAAAGTGACCGAATAAGACATGTACTGTGTGAAAACTGAGTCTGCACTCAGATGTATGAAAATAATATTAAAACACTAGCTTTTGCCCGCGACTTCGTCCGCGTTTCCGTCGTTTTTCGAAAAAAAATTAGCAGATGTCCTCCCTCATAGTTTTGACGTAACAGGCAGATTCACTTTCGTATTTTAGAAGGGCAATAGTAATATAATATGCCAATCCACAAAACTGTTGAAAAATATAAGTAACCGCAGAATATTATAATATACCCACGCTATACCCACGACTCGGTCAGCGTGTAACTCCTTGTTTTTTATTAAGATAATATATTGCTAATATTTTTAGATCAAATTAAAATGTTTCAGCGCAAAGCTTCTGGGTAGACTATGTTAAGAGTCGACCCGTCCGGCACGTGAACGTAAAGATTCCTAGAATTGCTAACCCGGGAAAGAGCGACGTATAATTGACCATGCGAGAAACAGCTAACACCGAGATCTACTCCAGCAACACGAAAAGTCTGCCCTTGAGCTTTATTGATAGTCATGGCATAGCACACCGATACTGGGAATTGCGTTCTTTTAAATTGGAATGGAAAATTATTTGGTATTATGGGAATTCTGGGAATAAAGACAGTTTCTCCTGCACCGCAACCTGTTAAAATTTGAGCCTCGATTACATTTTGTTGCAACTGGGTTACTTTTAGCCGAGTTCCATTGCAAAGTTGAGGTGGTCTTAAATTTCGGAGCAGAATTATCGGTATGCCAATTTTTAAACAAATTATATGAGAAGGTAGTCCAGGCATACTTAAAGAATTTAAAAATTCTATCGGGTAATTAGTGGCTTCTTGTTCATCAACCATTCTATTTATTGAACTATAAACTTTGCTTTCTCCCTGTATATTAGACAGTATTTTATTATTAATTTCAGATGCCTGGTCATTGCGAGGAGTCAAAATGGACCTTTCGCAAAGCCAAGAATTGTCCCTATTTAATATAATTGTTATGTCACCGTAAACCGAAGATATAAGATGTTGTTGGGATTGCACTATACAACATAACTCAGGTGTCAGAATAAGTTTTCCTTGGTGTAGTTGTGGATAGGTACCTTCACCAATCTTCAATAATGTATCAGAAAATTCACGATTATCTGCGTTGTCTCCAGTTCTCACTCGCATATTTATAGTCAAATGCACCGATTGTATATCACGCCACAAATAAGAGCTTTTCAGGCAAGCCCTAATCTCATCAGCTCGGGTTCCCCGTGGTATTACCGGTAAGGTTTGTCGGAAATCACCACAAAATAAAACCGTAATACCGCCCATTGGTCGATCATTTTGTCTTATGTCCCTTAGAGTTCTGTCTACTGCTTCTACTCCTTTTCGATGGGCCATCGTACATTCATCCCATACGATTAAATTACACTCACGCAATACCTTAGCTTTGTCGCTATTTCTTGAAATACTACAGGTTGGACTTTCCGTGCGATCTAAATTAATTGGTATTTTAAACATAGTGTGAGCAGTCTTACCTCCTGGTAGCAATGTTGCAGCTATACCTGATGAAGCCACGGCAAGAGCGATTTTACGCTGATTTCGAACATAAGCTAATATTAATTTAGTCAAAAAAGTTTTCCCAGTTCCTCCAGGTGCATCTAAAAACCATATTGTTCCTAAATTATTCTGCACACTCTCGCACACGCGATCATAGACTAAGCGTTGTTCTGCAGTCATCATTGGGACACCGTTTTCTAATGTTACCAGCAGTTCCATTGGGTTGTAACCAATCTCTGCGGAATATTCCCTATTGGTAACCTCTCCGACTGAGGTTGGCGTTGGCAAACCATATTCACAAAGTGATTTACCGCCTACTGCTGTTAAGTCTTCCTGAAGAGCTAATAAGCACTGATTTATAGCCAGATCTCGAAAATTATCATTAGTTGCGCCTTCATTATTGTGAGATAAATTCCGAAGAAAGTCTTCTGCAAATTTTTCTTTATATTTTTCCCATAATTGGACAGGATCAGATAAATTACAAAATGTGAGTAATGTTACAAATAAATGGCGTAACCGTCGTGGATTATCACTAACACAGGATTCTGCTAAAGCGTCATCCCAATGTTGATCATTTTCAAGCAAATGACGCGCTTGGCAAGCTGCATGATAAGTTGGATAAACAACATCGTCTACTTTTCTCAAATCTATAAATGATGTTGGTCCTCGCACTGTATGTAATAATAATCTCAAATAAAAACACTCTGCGTTGTTAGGATGAACAGTATACACTCTACCAAGAACATGTTCTTTGAAAATACCTGTCTCGCCATCTACAGGCCTGCCTCGGCGTCTACGGTTAAAGACACCTCGTTGTTTATCGTAGGTATAATACGATGGAACTTCTTCATACAAAAGAGACTTTGCGAAATTATCAGTTTGGCAAAGTCGAAAGAATGCCAATAAAGTTGTTTGTCTAGGGTTCTCTAATCGTTCTGTAACATTTTCGGCGTTAAAATATATACGTTGACCGCCTTCCAGATGAACATCCAGATGGGTCACAGGTGGATATCTTTCGTGAATATTAAAACTTAAGATCCGCCACACAGCTTCTGAAGAGCTGATATATCTGCCTGACTGAAATCTAGTAACTTCATCATGTTCATTTCTTAACGCAAACGTAGCTTGGTCACTGCCCTTGTTAATGTACTTACAAATATATTTAATTGACTCTACACTATTACACATTTCTACATTTATGTGAGCTTGAAATGCTCTGGACAATACAGGCGAATACGGAACGACCCACCTATTATCTAAAGTAACCTGTTGTCCAGACATTCGCTTTTCAACAGTAAAACCACCATTGTCTCTTGAACGGCGACGATATAATGGGTATCCATCATGTCCTGTTACAGTTTCATCCACTAATGCTTTTGGATACCTTTTAGTGCAACGACCGTCTTGCATGCAAGGAACATTTGCGTTAAATGCACCACATGGACCATGTATCATATGAGTTTTAACAATGTCGTATAACAGGGGATCTGCAGTCGGATCTGGAATTTCAGCACTGATTAATCTGTCTACATCATTAGGTCGAACCTTATCTTTTAACCAAAGCAAGATATGTGCGTGAGGTAAGCCGCGTTTTTGCCACTCAACACTATACATATAACACAATACTTCTCCAAAAATGTTATCTTTGGTAAGAAGATCTATCATTGATTTTAATTTTAAATGAAACACTCTTGCAATAATATCATGGCGGTCATGCGGTGCCTGACCCTCAAGAAGCTCCCGAGTGATTTCATCCCACTTGGGATTGGTAGTTACAGTAACAAATAAGTCGGGACGTCCATATTTTCTTACGTAACAAAAAGCGTCTTGAGTACGTTCATGCATGTAGCGTGGACCACCAGTAAAAGAAGAGGGTAAAATAACTAAACGACCCATATTCACAGTATCGTTATCTTGCTGCATGGCATCGCGAAGGTGCACGTATTCTTCAGCGCGCAGCTGCCTTTGATTAGATCGTATATAAACTAATCTTTCGGTTTCAATTTTTGCGTACATGTCAACAATAAACTGATTAAATAAGCCACGAAAACGTTGAAAGTATACCAATCTATTCCGTCTCACTTGCAGGTGGTAACAATAAAATTGAAGGCATGACACCTTTTTATTATAATTAGGTGCGCCTGTGCGCGGATCGGTTTGGTATACAGCGAAATTATAACCATCTTCCCCTCGACAGTATATCATAGGATATTGCAAACTGTCGTAAGCCCTGTGGGTTTCGAAAATACGTTGCAAACGATTGTCTCTGGAACGTATAACGATATCACGCCTATCACATTCCTGGTCGACCAGTACTACAGCAACTTCATTCGTGGATGGAACGTTATGACGCCCAGGGTGTTCCTGAGTTGGACGCTTATCGGCATTTATAACAATTTTATAATTGTTATTACCATCTTGAGAAAGGGCTTCTAATGCCGATTTAAAACTGCATACGTACGAATTAACCTGATGTAACATGTTCTGAAGTTGTGAAATGAGTTCAGTATTTAAATTCGGAAAATATTGATTTCTTATATTCAACTGTTCGTTGTAATCGGATACAAAATATATTTGAAGAAATTTAGGTTGTTCTTTAGGCAAAAGGGACCCTATCAAATGGTAAACCTGACCTTGTACCTTAAAAGTAGGCATGAAAGGGCCTTCTGAGATTTGTTTAGCACCAAAGGATGTCATTTGGGATGTACTATTATAAGTGCGAATATTATCTAAAAACTGTTTGGATTGCAAATGTTCCCCTAAAAGTAGTGATTTTAAAGGTTCCGGTGGGTCTTCGAACGAAGGCAAATTTATTTTACCTCCAGAACAACAGAAACCAGCAGACTCCTTCCTCCACTTCGAAGCATTACAAAAGGAACATACTACGTTCATATCGCCTATTTCAGAAGATGATCTGTAATCAATTGTGAGGTTATAAGCAAACCCACTTTTATATTTATCGGACCACGCCACCGAATTTGTAGATTGATCTACCACGTGTATATCTAAGTCATTAAGACCATGTCGAAATCTATCTGCAGTAAGACGGGCCTCTCGCTGTTCTTCTGTTTCAAGCGACCGAATATTTTCAATTCTTAATCTTTCATTAGATAAAGTAATCAATTGTTCTTGTCTCAAAGAATTGTAATAATCGCGTCCCGATTCTAGTCGTTGTTCATGCTCATGTTCATCTTCAAGAGATCGAATCATGTTATGGTGCGCCCTATCATTTGTCAAACGGTCTTGATATTGAGTAAAAGTTTCAGATTCTCGAGACAAAATATGACGTTCGCGATCAGCTGTAAGCCGTAATTCCCTCTCAGTGAAGGTTTCGGACTCGCGAGATAAAATATGAGGTTCGTGGTCAGCTGTAAGCCGTAATTCCCTCTCAGTGAAGGTTTCGGACTCGCGAGATAAAATATGACGTTCGCGGTCAGCTGTAAGCCGTAATTCCCTCTCAGTGAAGGTTTCAGACTCGCGAGATAATGTATGCCGTTCGCGGTCAGCTGTGAGTCGCAATTCTCGTTGTAAAGCAGTTTCAGCTTCTCGGGATAACGCATGTTGTTCCCGGTCAATGGAACGCCTTAGCTCTCGTTGAGAAGAGCTTTGAGAAGCCCGTGTTGTAGCTCGTCTCGCTCTTTCAGCTGCTAATCGCATCTCTCTTTCTGGAGAGCTTTCATTAGCTCGAGATGTTGAGGCACTAACTCTCATAGAGTTTAACCGATGTGCTCTTTCCTCTTCCGATTCTTGAGAACGCGTCATTCTCATTCTCCTAGCTTGACTCGAAGTTCGAGATAAAGATGGTCGTTTTTTAGGTGGCATCGTTTATTTTATTTTTAATCGACGGTAACTTAAATTCTATTTAGTTACCCAACAAAAAACTTACGTCAGAGGTCCTAACTATAGCTAAGTATATAATAAATAGAATACAAATCTAAGTGCCTATTAAAACTAAAATAATATTCTAATCGAATTATAAATATGTACGTAGGTACCTACAAATTACAAAAGAATAAAAAATGAAAATAAAGCTATACTTAATGCGTGTGCAATACTATCTACACTTACCTACTTCACTTAAAAATGAATAATAAGAAATACCTACAACTACTGTAATTAATCAAAGTACCTATGCTAATACAAAAAAAACCTTAGATGTTCTAAGTACAGCTGCTATATAATAAAAAAATATAAATCTAAGTGCCTATTTAAACTTAAATACCTAATATTCTAATAGAATTAAACTAAGAAATATGTACCTACCTACCTACAACTTAGGTACAAAAAAAAAAGAAATGAAAATAAAGCTAAAACACGTGTGCAGTATAGGTAGATAGTAGGCAATATCTACCTATACCTACTTCACTTAAAGATAAATAAAAAATACCTATGAATACTATAATTAATAAAAGTACCTACCTACGCTTTTATCTACTCAATACAAAAAAAACTAAACATAAAATGCCCAAAACTAACCTATCAGTAACTAAAAATCTAACAATAATCTAATCTATCTATCTATTATCTAATCTAAAAATCGAATCTAAATCTACTTAAAAAGAAATAAAATAGGAACTATTAATAGTTAAGAATTTAAACAAAACTAAAACTAATTTAGAAAATAACAACAAAAGAAATTAAAATAAACTATTTAAAGACAAAAAGTCGCGCTGATAAGCACGGTTTATAAAATAACAATTATTGTCTGTCAATAAAGTTCAACACTCTGAACGCATCAACAGCCAAATATTGAATGACGCTTGCGCTCGCCTCCCGCCCCTTTTATACTCTGCCGCCGCGAGCCCCGTCGAGCGCGGCAACCGTTACGCAAAAATAATCCTTATAGCTTGATTCACTATTCACGCCCGATGTCTTGTTGGCGTATTTCATGTAAGTAAGTATAAGTTTGGTGTTTCTATACCGATTTCAATGATTCTTTTTTTATTGAATTGGTGCTAATGTTTATTTTTTTTTTAGTTAGGAATGATGGTGAGCATTATTGGTTTTATAAACGTAAAAGTAAACAAATATAATAAGAAATCTCCGAACTGCTAAGCTATCGAGAGTTATGCGTGTTATTGTGAGTTAACTATAAAAGGTAGATATATGCTGTCTTGGAATATTTTTCGTGTATTTTTATGTAGAATATTTCCGTTATACATAGTTTCTATGTAGCTCTAACCATTAAGGCTGCACACGCGACGGAAGCTTAAAAAATCAAGCAACTTCTCCCATTTTCTCAACATTTCCTTTCACTGCTCTGCTCCTATTCATTGTAGTGTGATGAAAAGTATACTATTACCTGCCCAGGAGTATAAAGAATAATTGTACTAAGTTTCGTTAAAATCCGTCGAGTAGTTTTTTTTTCTATAAATAACATACAAACAGACAGACAGACAGACAGACAGACAAAAATTTTTTTAACTGCATTTTTGGCATCAGTATCGAACACTAATCACCCCCTGCTACTTATTTTGTAAATATATTTCATGTACAGAATTGACCTCTCTACAGATTTATTATAAGTATAGATAAACAATATGAATTAAAATAATTCATTTAATTAGCCTTTCTTCTTTAAATTTTTCCTATAAAATATATTTTTTTTGTTCACATAAAGCGCATAACGTTTTAGCAAATTTCGTTCCTTATATAGAACGGTATAATTTACTTGTCTTTGCACCACGGCCACATGCTTTCACAATAAATAAATATAACTTGAAAGAACTTTGCTTTAACCGTAAAATAATTACGAATCCGAGTCCTAATGACTTTAACGATCCAGCGACAAACAGTTCCCGGAGTGTTAGGAGTCTTTAAGTCAGCAAAGGATTTAATAAGAAAATAAATAATATATTTTCATGAAGATAAAAAAAACTAGTATGTTATATAGCTTTTATTGTTGTTTTGCTAGATTTGTTGAGCGAAGCGAAGCGAAGCGAAGCGACGCGAGCGGAGCGCTCTACTGGAGCCTTTTTCACATTCTTTGTCACAAATGGGCTCGAAAACTACTTGACGGAAATAATTTTGAAAAATGTTATGTCGTTGAGGAATAATCGTGAAAAAACTGAAATCTCCTACATTACCGACATATTCCACAACGATGAGTTTCGCGAGCGGGTTTCGACAGCGAGTCGAAATTGAGGGTCTGTTAGCGCCTCTAGTTTTATTTTGATTCTAAAAAAGGTCGTTATATATAAGTTGTGTTATCAGAGAAATACAATCGACTCATATGTAAGTTATTGCTTACTTTGTTAATAACTACTCGAACATGACAGATATAATATTTACACTTTCTGTTAACCATTTCCATTTTGTTATGAATCAGATTTTAGATGAGTATTTATTAAATATATTAAAGAAAATGTTAAATACATGATTTTTTTTAATAACTAAAAAATTACAAAAAAGTGTGGTTAATAATAATACAAAATAGTAATATAATAAAATATGAATTTTTTTCCTGTCCACAGACATCCATCCATACATCCATCCATCCATACGAGAAAAGTGAAAACAATAAAGAACTAACAAAGTTCGTTCGTGAAAATAATGTAATTAATATTCATTTTAGTTTACTGAAAGAAAATACATATTTTTAAATTGTTTGCATTCACCATTTTAGTAACCATAGCACGTAACTCCATAAAGTTTTGTCACTTCAATTTAAGGCAATAGCCTCACTTAACCTTCGTATGGAGTGAACTTACTTTGGTAACGGAAATTGATCCTGGTACGAGTCGACTCCACACGCACACATACGTTTTATGTAACTTAAATTTTGTAACATGTCATGATGTTCAAAGCTATGCCTAAAAGATTGAGGGCAGACATTTTTTAATAAATATTTGTAAATCCGTTAAACAGTGAAGTATTATGCACGGCAAATGACTTAAAAACAAAATATTTTATTTTAAATATAATTAATTTTAATTAATAATAATTCATTGATATAATATTATATTTAAAAAAAATAAAAGAAGTGACAGCCTACAATAATTTGTTATTTATACTAAAAATAAAAACTAGAAACGTTTCCAATATTTCTATCATTATAATAAATACATTTTATATATAATCAAATATATATTTATAATCTTCGCATATATGATTTGGCTATTTTTTAAACATATTTATACATAAATTTGTAATAGGTATATTTTATAATACTCGTGGTGATTAAATGTTATGATACTACGTACTCAGTGAGCTGCATTGACGCACGATAACACATTGGTATCGGATGATTGACCGCAGTTAATGCACTAATGATATCGATGGTTTTCTTGGTCACCGACATCTCAATTCCTACTCATCATATGTCGTAGGATTTTCATAGTTTTCCTGATGATTGATGCTTCTCTTTGTTTTGATAATGTATGTAAAATAGATAATTGCAGTGGAATCCAATTGAGAATATTAATGAAATTAACATAAAGATAAAAGAGCATTCGATTTTTGTAAGGTCAAAGTATTGAAGCATTTTCTTTAAGAGTGAGTACATCCTTTGTTGAAAGTTATAAAATCTAATATTTACAACCCAATTATATTGATAGGAGTTAGTTTTGTTGATACTCGTGATAACGACAACCGCTTGACAAATACTTGTAATGTGATATTTTTTATTATGTAACATATAATTCCCTAATAATTGTTCTTATAGTAAAAGTTGCAAAATATTTTTATTCATATCTTTAATTTGTATCAATATAATAAATAATTGTAAGCATTACTATAATTAGGTATATTAAAATTCATTAAATAAAAAATTGTAATTTCCTCTTATTATGAAAAGAAATAATAGAGATTTGGTGAAAACATTATTTTACCATAATTTTCATTTAGTAAATTATTGTAGAGAGTTATTTAATCTAAAGTACATTTCTTACTTGACTTCATTTCATTTCAAACCAACCAACCCTTTGAACGATATGAACTTGCTTTGTCAATTTTCACCAGACATTGAGACGCTGCTTCGAATCAAGTCGATACGACGATACTAATTCCGAAACTGTAGTTCTATCTATGGATTGTAAGGTACTGTTTATATTTTGAAAAGGCCACCAGTTCTAATAGTATCACACTCTGTGGTCAATTTGTTAGATACATACAATATACGTATTTGATATTTTAGAATCAATAACAATGCCTTCTACAATACAAATTACAATTTATACAATACGACATATTATTATAATCGTAAGAGACCTGTATGAATATTCAATTTTATCTACTTTATTATTATGGTAACAGAGGATTCTGTTGAATTTAAAAATAATGATATTAAATATGTTTAAGTGGTTTAATTTAAGGTTTTCTTAAACATGAGCTTTCAAATAAATAATACTTTGACAAATAAAATTAAAATGTTAACTAATCGAGTTGGAAAGTCACCGTGGATAAACAATCTTCTTATAAATAAGATAAACTTTACAATGTTATAGAACAAGGCGTGAATAGCTTTCATCGTAGCAAAGGTACTTTTACAGCAGCTGTTTTTACGTTTATTTACTGTTAAATTGTAAACTATCTTTGTTCTGAATTTTCATTATATATTGTAAAGTTACTTCGCAAATATGTTAATAACAAAAACTTTATGATCAAAAATAATTAATTTTATATTTAAATGTCAGAAGATCTTTATTTTATTCATTTTGTCAAAATGGATGCTGAGGTCGCTCAGAAATCTCTGCAATTGCTCTGAAGCTAGTAACCACACTTGGACACGTTTAACAGATTTTTGTAATCGGTCAATGTTGGAGCGACTCCAAGAAAACTGCAAAACCATTTGTTCCAAGTAACTTGATATTTGTAAAAATAATTTAATGTGACTTATAGAAACTCTTTTTCAAATGTACTATTATTTTTTAAAACTTAATTTATTATAAACTAAATAAAATAACTATAATAAATATTTAAGTCATACATGAGACGTCTTTTATTTAATAGAGAAGAACCCAAAACTAAAAGTCTTAGACACTTATACAAATTAGAAATATGAAAGAAGTAACATAACTTAAATGTCTTACTGCTATCCTGTGTCTTGGACCAATAGCTTATTGGACGCTTTCTCTTGCCAAGAGGGTGAAAACTTTAGCCAGGGTTCTTCTCTGAGTTTGTTTGTTATTTTATTGTGATTTGAATTTGATTTTTCTATTGCCTGTATTACCTTTTCCTGTTTATTCGCCGAATTTGTTACCCATATTTTACAAAATGAGATTTCTTATTAATTAAACACTAAATTACTCGAAATATCTTCTACAATTTTGAGAAAATACTGTTCTTAAGAAGAAATCGCTGCAGATACATTGAACATGTAACTGTGATACAGTTAAGAATATAACTTGGTAATTCACACTTGTTAAAATTCAAATTCCTACATCTCGAAGAACTCCTTGTAACAATTTGTTATACGATAAAATTGACACTCATATTCATCTTTGAAACTTAATAGATACTAAAGTTACAAAGACAGCGTTTTCCCACAGCTCGTTAGTGTCTACACTTGGCTTGATTAATTATCTCAATAAGCAGAAACACGGTAGTCAGTACCTCTTAATTTCATTATTTAGAGCTGACAATGTAACTAAGTTTACTCATATATTTATAAAGTTTTATGATAAAAATATTTTAAATTTTAATTAGGTTGACAAAGATAGATAAACAAAGTATCGAACTTTTCTTCCTATTTAATGATCTGAAAGTTTCTAGGATTTATTGACGTTTTAATACTTTATAACGCTTATTTTAGGTTTTGTTAGTGCATTCCTTTACGTGTCTTTGAAACCTGCAGACTTGAGAGATGAGAGTTTAAATGTAACTAGTTTGTTCCCGCCGCTTAGCTTCCGTAGCTGTTAGGGGCGCAATTCCTTTACCTCATTCAAAGTTTCAAGTTATAATAAGTTGTAGCAAAAAGTTTCGTATTAAGGTTTTCCTTTCCATCCCGTTGGAATATGCTAAGTTTAAGATGTAATTTTTCTTGTAAAATAATATCTGTGCATTACAAAAGCAAAAAAAAAATAGCGCAATTGAACTATTGGCGAATATTTTTTTTTATTTCAGTTTAGTATTTCTATTGTGAAGTCTTAACCTAAATTTGTAATTGTTACCTAAAATATTATGCGAGTTAATTACATAGCAACTGTTGATAATAATTAAATATATTAAAACTATAATGCATTTGGCAATTGGACATTTCCATTAATTTTAATAAATTCCTGCACGTATAAGAATATAACTTGAGCTATTCTATTTTTTAATGTATTCGTAAGAGTCAGGGCTAGATTTGAGAAATGAAAATTATTTTAAAAAAATTTATGGTTATATTTAAAAATTCTGATGTAACATTTCAGACATAACTATATATCACGGAAAAATGTTATAAGTTAAACATACTAATTATTAATTTGTAATTTAAAAAGAGATAACTTAACTAGGGGCGCCAACAGACCCTCAATTTCGACTCGCTGCGCTCGCGAAATCTCAGATACCGTTTGCATATTGAGCAAAGCGAGCCCAGTGTAATCACCCATCGTTTCCCATTGACTTCAATGGGCTATCAGTTTTTTGACGATTATTCCTCAACGACGACATTATTCAAATTTTTTTTAAACCGTCACCTAATGTTTTGTTTGCAAAATTTCATAATTTTCCGTCAAGTAGTTTTCGAGCCTATTCATGACAAAGAATCTGAAAAAGTCTCTAGTAAAACGCTCCGCTCACTTCGTTCGTTTCGCTCAACTAGGGGCGCCAACAAACCCTCAATTTCGACTCGCTGCGCTTGCGAAATCTCGGGTGCCGTTTGCATATTGAGCGAAGCGAGCCCATTGTATTAACTCATCGTTTCCCATTAACTTCAATGGGATATCAGTTTTTTTACATGATATAAAAACAAAAAAATTTTTTTTTTGAGGACGTTCTTCAAATTTTTTTTAAAAAAAACATCATCTAATGTGTGTCTTTTTGATTGCTAAGTTTCATAATTTTCCGTCAAGTAGTTTTCCAGCCAGTTCGTGACAAAAATGTAAAAAGTGTCCAGTAAAACGTTCCGCTCACTTCGTTCGCTTCGCTCAATAAAATGAATCCTTATACTAGTTAAGATATACTATAAATTAATATAACTTAAATAAAATCACCAAAAACTTTATGTTGCAAAAATAGACAGCTACTGACTCCAGTGCTTCTACTTGAAGAAGCAATTAATCAAGCCAAGGATAAAGACTAACGAGCTGTGGAAGACAATGGGCGGTCATTTTAGTATGAGAACATTAAGTTTCAAAGATTATAGAAGACGGAACTGTTGATCTTCATCAACCATTAATATTAGAACAGTTAAGAAATGCAACGATATTTCTCTACAATAAATCTTTCGAAACAAGTTATAAAGTAGTACTTTTTGTTACATCCATACACCTGTTAGAATAAAATTTCTTAGTAAAATGAAAGATAGATTTACATTTTGTTAGCATTATACTAAACTCAACAGAGCTAAACGTCAACTTGTTAAGGATTTATTACAGCACTGATATATACTAAATTTATCACAATGTATAGAATATAAATGTTGATTAAGCTATTTTTTTAGAATGTTTTGTACATACTCGTATAAAACAGACAACAACTATCAAATACTCGTAAATATTTAGAGATCGTGGCGGTCTACGATCTCTTCATACTTACTTTATAAGCAATAAAGATTACTATGTCAAATATGAAATTATATTAATTTAAGCTTAAGTAGATGAGAAAAAACGGTTTGAAGTTACGCTAAAACTAAAGTGTACAATATAAGTATATAAGTGACAAGTGAGATATGACATGACATTTAGGTGACTTGCCATGACCCTAATGTGGAATTTGAAGATTAGAAATGTATAAGGCGTCACTACTACTTAGACGTAACGTAGATATCAAATAGTATTTTTGATATCTTAAAAAGTCGGAACGTATGTTTATAGACACAGATCTAGGCACGGGCCTATACAAGATATTACTCAATCCTCTTTACTTACATTAACATTACTATATTTTTAATACATATTAATAATGTTTATTTTAAATAAATTGTAACCATTTATATTGTTGCAATGGCTTATGAAATATATTTATAAATTTAATTAATCTGGCGAATTACACAGGCACAGGAAAAAAAAATCATGAACTAGAGGGGAGACCCATTATCGTTAAAATTTCTTCATACATCTTGATTTTGTACAAAATTGAAACTACCCCCACCCCCCAGTAAGGAGTGGTTAGTGGGGGGGGGTGCATTGAGTAAAAGAGGTATCAAATTCACTTTTGGTTGTCATTTTCGGTTTCATCATACCAAAAAACATAGAGATACACATTCATCTTTATTTTATACAAAAATGGAAAATTTCACTCCCCATAAGGGGTAGTAATAAAGTGTTCATGGGTTATGGAGGTCTTGAATTAATTTTTAGCTATCATTTTCGGTTTCAACATCCCAAAAAATGTAGAAATACTCATCTATCTTGATTTTTTTACAGAAATTTAAATTTTCACCCCTTAAGAGGTAGTAAGGGGGTGCTAGCGAGTAAACGGGCAATTAAAATTAGTTTTTTTTGTCATATTCGGTTTCAGCGATCCCAAAAACCTAAGAATAGTGGGGCCCCCCCTCTGGTTCATGATTTTTTTTGTGCCTGTGTTATCATTAATATGCTTTTTTTCCTCCTTTACAAAATATTTTTTCTTTTTCAAATTGATAGTGAATATGAAAAAAATACATTAATAGGGGTCTTTATTAATAAATTTAATTAAATAAAATAATATAAAATGATTATAAAAAAATCTCCCTTACAGGGTATAGTACCATTATTACCTTATAGTACCATTCATTTGAGCACAGTGCCGTTTTTTAAAATATATTCCAATAATCTTTGTCACCGAAGTGACATCACCTGCCTTTCCAAATTAAGTTAACTATATAGTAGTATATAGTATACCCGTTAATGATCACGTGGCATTGATCCCGCCTTGCTAAAGTAATATTATCCAAGGTTGATTACAAAGTTCTTATTGAATAGCTCCTACATAATACATAGATTATTAATTATTTTTAACTTAAACTTATATAATTTTAAAATAATACAATTATTTATTATCAACACACAGTTCTTAATAGGTAGTATGTTTTAATTGAAATATAAATGAAAAATTGAAATATATATTAAACGAAATATGAATTTATGATTTTATTAAAATATAGATTTGTTTGGTATCAAAAGAGAGAAAAATCGCGTTTCGATTCATTGGCGGTTTAAAAAAAATTATTGGTTCTAAGTAGCTTTACACAAGACATAACTTTGCAAAAAAAAATACCCAAAATGTCTTACTGCACTTACTTACTGTTTTTCCTTGTTGCACATACATATTGGCTTACGATTTGCGTAATATCTAAGATTATTTATTATTTACACGACGTCAGGATGTGAATGTAATTATTATCACAGTTTACATTCATTTTAAGCTATTATTACGAGATCTGAGAAAAAAATCTTACCTAGAAAATAATTCTATTAAAAAAGTTTAAATTGATGGCTGTCATTGAGTTATTGCCTGTGTAAAAATAAAAAGTTATGTATTTAATTTTGACTGTCTTCACATATCCCACTCAAGTCACCATCTGTGTCATTCTACAGATTGACATTCAATAAAACATGATATGTATAGTAATTTATTTCAATACAACATAACAATGCGAACCGAAGAAAATACTAATAGTTTTTTTAGCAATACTTAAAGTTATTTACTATTCTCATTATTGACTAGTAACGATATTATCTATAAAGATATATTACACAGTTTATTGTTTAATATAATTCGGTTGAAACTTTATATAAAATAATAAATATACGTTGTAATTTTCTATATTCTACATATGAAGATAATTAATTGTTAAAAGTGGCAGCTATCATCCGTCTATAAATAACAATTTGTCCCAAAATTTCGACATTTGACCAATAAAAAACAATATCATAAATTCCTTTCATCGTTTTTCATGCTTTAGCTGAAACACAAATCGTGTCGGCGAAAAGTTTTTCTGTTTTCTGAAAGGTTTAGTCAAATCCGTGACTAAAATTGATTGATTGAATGCGAACTGGGAATATTTTTTTCCTATATAAAAAAATTCATAACTTTGTATACAATAGTAAATACATGATGAAGAATAGTGACGCGGTAACTCAGTACTCAGTCGGTAGTTAGTCTTAGGTTCCAGTCCTGTCCGTGTTGATACAATTTTCATTACATATTCATTTCATTATATTATTCAATTAGTCGTCAGTTTCCCCAGCCTAACTTCTCACTTAATCTTGTCTTTTTATTTCTGTACTGTTTTTCTCCGTCTTTCTTCTTTTTAGTACAGTTTTTATTATAAAAAATTCACACAGTGATAAAATGCGGTGTTAGCTAGTATCTTCATTTTATTGAAAAATAATTGATTCCTCAGAAAATTATAAAAGCAGCATTGCTTATCATTGTTAGTATCTAATAGCATTACACCAGATCATGTGTGTACATTATGAGCTGTAGTACATAAATCACATGTAACAGTCAATAGCGAGCAGCCTCAATGCGGTTTGCGACAGTAATCATTGGACAGAATAATTAATTAACAGTTTTGCGGGTAATTTTAAAAGTGCTATTCATACTAATAACAAATAATAAAATTTATCTGTAAACTTGAAAATAATAGTTATTCAATACAAAAATTACAATAAATAACTTAGTATTTTATTTTATAATTTATTGGAATATATATGCTTTTTAATAAATAATGAAATCATTATTTTCTACATGAAATACTTAGGTATTTAATATATTTAATAACGTTTATAATTAATAAAAAAATTAAAGTGACGCTATATTTC
The DNA here is from genome assembly GCA_918358695.1 of Melinaea menophilus ssp. n. AW-2005. Lineage (NCBI taxonomy): Eukaryota > Metazoa > Arthropoda > Insecta > Lepidoptera > Nymphalidae > Melinaea > Melinaea menophilus. The sequence continues at coordinate 19,303,270 of OU911048.1, forward strand.
TACTTAAATTGATATTTAATAGGATGATTTTATTCAGTAATATTGTTTACAACAACTTTAATATAGTTTGTAAAACAAGAAACAAAACTGTTTAGTTTTGCTTTTCTACTTCCGAGAGAACGCTTGATTGATTCCGACGTCGTGAGTTAGATTACAATGTACGGGATAAAAGGAATTATTATAAATATTAGAGTTATTCAATAAGTGCTGCGATGTCTTATCGGGCTGAACTACTTTACATAATAACATATATTTTTAATGTTAAGATATATTATAATTGTTCTTTCAAGAGGAAAAACAGCTTTCAACAGCTCTGTTGTCTTTTGTTTCGTTTTTACTTTTTTTTCTAAAACATAAGATTACAGAAAGTATTTTTTTTTTATTACATATCACTTTCAGTTGAAAATATTACATTGCTTTAGTTTATGTTTTTGTTTTTAATTATAATCTATCTACAAGAGAGTAAAAAATAATATATTAATATAAGGTGTCACATCATCAGTCCACAAAACAGATTAGGGTTGATTTTTAAGAGTAATAAAACAAAAGCACTTTAGAATAAAAAAAATGCATTTATTAAAAGAAAACACTAGGATGTTATTTACAATCTGGTTTTCAAGTTACAAAATAAACTATATTCTATACTATAGTTGCAATTTATATATCCATATACTATACTAAAAGAAATTTCTAAATTGATCGCAAAATTGTAAATTAGTTACTCTTTTATTATGTCGTACTATATATGTATATATCGCTTACACTTGAATTATGCACTAGAGCTGATAATATATACAAATAATCTGGTGTAATCCTAGATACAAACGATAAGTGCGTATCTAAGCCAGAGTTACAGTAACGAGACTATAGCAAGCTGTATCGAGATACATATGACCCCTTTAATAATACGAATAATCTCAAATATAGCAAAGCATTAGCTTGAACTTTCAAAAGAGTTTTAAAACATGCATTTCTGAATAAAATAACCGTATCAATAAAAAGCGTCATAATAGTGACAATGCAGGAACATGATATCATAAAGCGAACGGCTTCAACGCGACGCCGCAGCTCTTCAAGCTCATAATATACTGAGGTGTGGACTCAGCAGCTTTGTGGACATCACCAATGTTCAATGAAAACAATGATTTATAATGAATCTAACATAACACAGTCAAGACAAGTCAGTAAGATGCACCGTTTTATTTATTTTAAATACTATTAGGGATAATTATATAAAAACTTACATATTAGAAGATATTAGCAAATTATCCAAATACTAAACTGATGAAAGGTTTTCTCTTATTTAATTATCTGTTCATTAACTTTGGTATAATGTTAGTAGGTAATGTTAGAGAAAAACTTTATCTACCAGCGTTACCCCGATATCAAAACAATTATATTGTATTTTGGCACTACGCCACATCAGAATACTGTGTTTTTTGTTACATGAATTTATAAACATAGAGATAACATTAAATGGAACGAAATTAATAAATACGATTTTATTAAATAATTTTTTAGCTCAATAGTATCATTAATACAAAGAAGCATAAAAAGTCACGCATCACTCAAGATTCGTCTTGCTTTCTTTCTTGTATCCTTAGTTTTCTTATAACAATCATTTCATATATCATGGCTTGTCTTACTTTATACCCAATACCCAATTTATGTCCTTTTTTTTGATAGCCTTAGAATATAATTCCGATGATGAAGCTTTGTTTATTGACATTCCTATCTCCGCAATACATTGTGAAGTCTTTGTGTTGAACATAATTTACATACACTGTGGTATTGTGTATAATAAACAATTTTCTAGATTATATTATATTCTTAATTAACTTTGGTTTATGTACTTTTATAATGTAATATATATAATATAAGGTTAAATACGTCTAAGTTAACCAATTCATTCTAAAGATTGAATATTGTGTAATTAATTCTAAAGATCTTAAGGCTCTGTTTAATGTTGAAATCACAAAATAATTTAAAAGAAAATATCTTAGATATACTTAAACAATCATTGTAAAGTCATTTCATCATCAAGTCAGTCATAAAGTCTTTGCTTCCATTTGCTTACAACTTTATACAAGGATACTTCGAAAATATTAATTGGCTATATTGTAGATTCAAAACAAAATATTTTTAATCCAAAACAATTTAGCTATTACACATTTGTTAAAAAGAGTAAAATTTACAGCGGTAACAATATTTCTCACTTAATAAATACAGAGTAATTTAAACATCATGAATAATGCTTTTGCCAGTAAAGTCACTTTGACTATAGAGCTGTATGTTCCTATTTTCAGCAGATACAGGTATACGAGTATTCCGTAGTTTTAAGTGGTTCCACGCTGCTGAGTTCCATGGCACAATCAACAAATGGGAATGTTTCTCTAAATAAACTTATTATTTTGGTAGTTGGGTTGAGTCTTAAGTCATTAAGTACTTTTAAATTTTATAGCGATTTTATAAAATATTTTTTCCGTATTATTTATTACAAATATTGTCACGAGTCTTAATTTATTTCAAGTGAATCAACTGAATTCATATACTAGCAGATTACCCATGCTTCACGACGGACGGCAAAAGTGATCAAACATTTTGTTTGAATTTCCACACCACCTAGGAGGTATCAAACAGGCGCGTAATATTTTTTGCAGTTTTTTAGCTGTAACTTTGGAACGGTTTGAATCTTTGCAAATTCCTTGCTTATTGCACCAATTCCATATGTCAGGAGCCTTGTGTCCAAATTTCAGCTTTCTAGGTACTACGGTTTGGGTTGTAGAGCGATGAATGAGTCAGTGAGTGAGTGTCTTTGTGTTTTATATTATTAAGATAAAAAGAAACAGGAACATTTATTACAGATCAAAATGCAGAGAAACCACAAAAAAATTAAATAAAAAGGAGAAAAAGACTACTGCTGCAAAGAGCGAAAAGAACCAACAGTCTCAAAGGCACAGTGGTTAATGAAGACATCAAATTTGCTTCAAATACATAAATAAAACGAAAAACTTTCTCTCCGTTTTTTCTTTATTAGACATTCTTTACTTAATTGTTTAAGTAAAGAATGTCTAATAAAGAAAAATATTATTGAAATAATATTGTTACATGTAATATAAATGTCACGTCAGAAAAACCCTAACAGAGCATAAGAAAAAATATTTTATTTATACAGCAAAGTTAGGAAATAATAGCAAATTAGCAGATTATTGAGACAAATTGGAGTTGTAGCAAACGTCTTTCGTCAACACTATTAGTCTGTGTGTACGTTTAGAATGACAAAGAAGGCGGTACTGTTGCTAAAAAAACTTTCCCTATCATAAAATACTTAACCCAATATCAAACTAATTAAATTATCTCTGGCACTTCGCCGGAACCCTCAGCGAACTTTATTACTTATATACCAAATCAAACAGAATGAATGCGATAGATAAAATTGCATTCAATAATAAGTTACTACTGGTTAAGTAATACAAAGTATGGGATGTTACTACTTACGGTAGTATGTGTTTAAAAGAGATAAACATTATTTAAATGTAATATTAAAAAGAACGAAAAATTTTGTAATTTAATTTAAAATTTATACAATCGCGACAAACGCAAAAATCAATTTTCAAGAAACGATTATATTAGTTTAAGGCTTATTTAAATATTAGTAAAGAAATGGAAAGTAATATTGGATACTTCTTTCAAACTTTAAGAATTATTTGTCTCAAGAGAGAGAACTCTTTAGTCCATTTTATGCGAGGTTGGGTCCAACTTATAAATAATTTAAATTGGTTTGACTACGCAGGGTTTTATAGTAACTAATTTATAATTGAAGGATGGGTCAGCGTAATTTGATTATCTGCTAGGTCTCATCGGTCTCACTTTTCTTAAGATACCGTAATATTTTAAAGACAAAAAATATAATAATAAAGAATCCTTTATTTTTTTCTTTCATAGAAGAAAAGAACATTTTGGAAAACACTTCACAAATTCTGTAATCTGTCTTACCAATGACGACATGGAATGCGTATTTACTGTGTTAATGTAAATAAAAAAACAAACACTAACTTCTTAATTAATTAAATATATTTTATTATTGAGCGAAGCGAGCGCAGCGAGCGGAGCGCTCTACTGGAGACTTTATCACATTCTTTGTCACGAATAGGCTCGAAAACTACTTGACTGAAAAAATATGATTTTTTAAAATCAAATTACACACATTAGGTGATAGTTTAAAAAAAAATCTGAAAAATGCAATGTCGTCGAGGAATAATCATCAAAAAACTGATATCCCATTGAAGTCAGTCAGAAAAAAATTCGAGCGAAAAATTTGCTTTACAATGACATTGTCCACTACGATGAGTCATTACACTAGGATCGCTTCGCTCAATATGCAAACGGCACCCGAGATTTCGCGTGCGCAGCGTGTCAAAATTGAAGGTCTGTTGGCGTCCCTAGTTATTATATTAGTATTAATGCAACCTTAGTTCAGAAGAAGTAATTAAACTTGTAATTGTAAAATAATATTGTTCTTATTACCTTTTGTTTTATTTTACTTTCCGTAGCCATTGTGACTATTTTAATATATCTTCAGCTTCAGCTGCTGATTTAAAAGAAAAGATTTAAAAACTATACAAAAATTATACCTACTTTGCAAGAAGAGATCTATCTGTTCTTGCAATTTAGATATAATTATAGTAGATCCTAATCTTGCTGAGTAAAATTCTAATAAAATTTTATGTAAAAAGTAAACACACCATTTGATATTTATAATGTAACGGTTGTCGAAAAATATATAACTTTACTATGAGGGGAGGTCCAAAAGTTCGTGGAATGGAGAGGATGGAGCGGGGGTAGGGGCGCTCGCTTGATGTCATACGAATCGGAGACTCATCATAAGTATAAATACCGAGTTTTAACCCGAGTTTACGAACAGTCGCCTGCTGAATAAGTCAATCCGGAAGAAAACTGAAATTATGGAGAAAATTGAACACCGCGCTGTGATAAAATTCCTTACCAGGGAAAGAACGCTCAAACCATTTTGAATGAAATGGGAGTCGCTTACAGGGAACAGCGCCCTAGTAAATCAATATTTTACAAGCGGCATGGTCTTTATAAACATGGTCGAGAGTCAATTGAAGACGACCCCCGCTCAATAAGGCCAGTTGAGGCCACCACATCGGACATCGTCGAAAAAGTAAAGAAGATTGTACTAGAGGATGCCCGTTTGAAGAAAAAAAAAATATCTGCATTAGTTGGAGTATCAGATACCACCATTTTGCAAATCCTACATGATCACCTGGGTATGACAAAAGTCAGTGCAAGATGGGTACCGAGAATGCTCACGCTGTTTCAGAAAGAGCAGCGCGTCGATGCGTCAAAGCATTTTTTGGAGTTGTGTGGAGATAAACTTGCACAGATTTTGGAACGAATTGTTACGCGAGATTAAACATGGGTTCATCACTTTGAGCCTGAGTCCAAACAAGAGTCCATGCAATGGCACAAAAAGGGTAGACAACCGCCAAAGAAATTCAAGGTGACGGAGTCGGCTGGAATGATGATGACTACTGGTTTTTTGGATTGTGAGGGGATAATCTTGATTTATTACAAAGAAAAGGGAAGGACTATAACCGGAAAATACTACGCAACGATATTAGAAAAATTAAAGGATGCCATCAAGGAAAAGCGACGAGGAAAATTGACAAAGGGTGTGTTGCAAGACAACGCGCCGGTTCACAAGAGCAGTATTGCAATAGCTGCTCTGCACACGCATGGGTTCCAATCCCTAGTTCACCCACCCTACAGTCCAGACCTGGCCCCAAGTGACTTTTTTTTATTCCCCAATTTAAAAAAAGACTTAAGGGGAAGGAAATTTTCCGACGACAATGAGGTAAGGGAGGCAATTTCGGCTCATTTTGACGGAAAAGATAAAACATATTTTTATAAAGGTTTAGAAAAATTAATTCATAGGTCTATTAAATGTATTGAGCTTAAGGGTGATTATATTGAAAAGGAAAAATAGTTTTGTTGTTTTATTTTATTTAGATCTCTTTCATTCCACGAACTTTTGGACCTCCCCTCGTATGTCTCGTTTGCGGCTGCGTCCGGTGACTACCGCTTAAGATGACGTGACGTAACTCTGACGATGAGGACTACCGTTTGTTTTTTTGTAATTAAAAATAGTAGCTTCCTCTAGGGTGTCTTGAACTCCAATAATAGTAATATAGGATTCTTGTCTATAGTGATGACTTCCATAAAATATTTTTTCCGAAGAGAACAAACAGGCTGTGTTTATATGATTTTCATAACACTATAAGTTTATATTAAAGACGTATTCTGAGTTCTTTAAACTATTTACAAAAACCAGGAACAATTAAATCGAGATCTTAATATTGGACGATGCAGATCCAGACGTCCAGACTGCTTTAAAATACATTGCAGTAATTTTGAATGTTAAGACATTATAACTATAATGTTTTTATATTATATTTCCCAATATTATAGGAAAAAAGATATATTGAAAAAGTACACTTTATTTTCAATACAAAGAATAGGGTAATAACAAAGCCGCACAATTTATGTGAATCAAATAAATAATACAGTTCAATGAACTCCAACGTCTTTACATCAGTCACACCGTGTTCATTAACAATGCACTGATATACGAGTAGATGTCAATACATCCGTATATCCGAGGAATAGCATGTAAATTGTTTTGTACCGATAGATATTCTTCATATATACAAAAGAACCTATGTTTATTGACTAGATGTTAATGATCTTAAACGAGTTAAACGACAAACTCGTACATGTCTCCGCTGTGGAATAATATACTACTGAAAGTAAAACAATATGTTCTGCCGTATAAATAAAAAAGTTGACTTTCTTTGTTTTTAGTAAGACTTAATAAAAAAAAATCAATGAAAAATCTTGTGCTAAATAATATAAAATAATTCTATGTGTTATCGTGTATAAATACATACGTGTAAATGATTACATACATTAAGTCATTTCTTTGATGATATTGATACCTCGCCTTTGATTAAACTTCTTATATATATCATTTGAACTAAAGGTTTTAAACCTAGTACCCTTAAGAAACTCAATTAATTGTTGTAAATAAGTTTTTTTTAAACCTACCCGACTAAAAATTACGCTCAGTCATCAAAATAATTTGCGTTTTATCTGACAATTATAGATCTGTTTTAAGCCTTCTATATCAAATACATATTATTATATATTACCAAAAAATAATCAAAGCATATTTTATACTCTAAAGCTGAGATCGCACATTTACTACAGAACTTACAAATACATTTAAGGATCGTATTTCATTGTCGACTTCATTAGTTGGGTGTTTACATTACATGTGACACGAGTGATCAGTTTGTCTCACGATGGAAACCAATGGTAAGAATACAATAATATTACTAAATATTAAGTTCATTAAATTAACACCAGTAGTAAACTGTGGATGTTAAATTAATAAATATAGATTATAATATCAACAATAGATTACTTTGATTCTACATGTTACAGGAAAGTGACTTATCGTATTTAAATTTATTTACATAACTTATATCTATATTCTTATAAAAATGTAATGTTAGTAAATTATTTAGGTATCATTCCATAAATAGCTTAATTTTACAAAGTAACTTTGATTTGTAAATGGTTAATGATATTAACCTACATAAAAGATAAAATGAGTTAAAGTATTAAATTTTGAAGTTTCTGAAATAACAAAAAAAAATCCGAACAAAATATTGGGTATCTTAGTGATCCCACACAGTGTGTCGTGTTTCATTTATTGTATTTGAAAGAATAAAAAACATGGACCAAAATTGAAAAATGTGGGTAGTTTAAAAATATACACAATACAATAAAAATACGTTGAAGATATCTTTATTGATATTATTAATAATGTGTATTAGTTTAAAATGTAATGTGTGAGTGAAAATGTTAATTGTTATTATGCATTATTTGAGGAAGTAAAGTGTTGTATCGTACTTAAAGTAATATTAAGGTTGATTTAATATATAGTTAACTAAGATAATACTTAATGTAAACTGCTCTCGAGCGGAATATTCCTTCTTAATTAAGTAAAACTAAACTCCATCCCACAGTTAAACCCTTTTATTCACATTAAATATTAAAACATGATCGTTTCTAAAATGAAAACTATCTTTAACTATAATTTTAGCGGAGAATAATAATAGTGTCATGGTTATGCGTGTTTAATTATACTTAAGTTAACACTTTAAATACTTTTGCATATTTTAAACAATTATTTCATTTTTAAAATCAAGATTCGTAGTCATAAATATTGCTACACGTTGGAGAGTGTAGTTCAAATTATTATATAGAATTTCCTTATTTTAATATATCTCTTTCTTTTTTCACACTCAGTGTAAACTATATCTTTCAGATTGCAACATGTTATTTCAAGGAGAAGAGGAAGATTTGGATGATACACTATCTCTAGTGGACTTAAGAAGTAACGATCTTTTCACATATAAATTATATAATGCATAATAAATTTATACATTATATAAATTCACATCATTATTTATAGATATTACGATTGAAGATCCGGGTTATATTGTAAACACTTCATTAGATGGTGATGAAACACACACCGCTTTTTATTATCCTGAAAGTTGTTTAAGAAGTAAGAACGTTTAATCATATAAAATATAAAATTTATAAAAATGAAAAATTATTAATTATTTTCAGATGTAAAAATAAAAGATCCAGGTTACGTGGTAAGTACTTCATTAGAAGATTATGAAGTAAGAATAAAAGATTCTCTGTTAAAATTAAAGGACATGACAAAACCGAGGAAATATTACTTATGTGCTAAGAAGTATTCTAATCTTTTGAGTAAATGTCACTCCTGTAGCATTAGAGTTGTTGACTTTCATAAATTCCCATGGTATTACCAAAATAAATTTGGGTCTTCGAATAAAATCCAGAATTTTAATAGAGAATACAACGTTATAGAAATCGAAGAAGAAAAAGAAGATGAAGTAATTATTGTAGATCTATTAGAAAAAGAACACGTAGAGTGTAACAAGCTGTACGACAATAGAGGAAGAAATGTAAACAAGGACAGAATAGGAAAAGATAAAGACGATCGCAATGATGTCACAAGTATTGAAAATTCGGTCGGTGGAAAAGTAACAAAACAAATAGACGAAACATCAAACGTTCAGATTGGTAGAGTGGAACAAGCTTCTGATCTAATAATCAGCACATACACTAAATTAATAGATAAAGCGATCCAAAAGATAAAAACTAAAATAGAATCTTGTCCAAATAATAAAAATCATACTCTAGATAAAAAATTATTGTTACGTAGCAACAGTTATATTATAAATCCTGAATATTACAATATCCTACAAAACACTACAAATTTTGTGACTCCAAAATTAAAAAGTAAGATATCAAATGATGACAATTATTGTGGTAATTTTTTTAGAAAAGAGAACGGTAAAAAATCTAATAAAATTAAAAATATTTATACATCTGAACAAATCACCAAAACAAAAATAAGAATTAAAATAGACTCATTAAAATCTAAAGCAATTATTTCAAATATAAATGACCATAAGAATTATGAAGATGGAGTATTTAACATGAACCCAAGTGTAATAAACAAAAAACAATATGATTATTTAAAAATGCTTAAAACAAAACATAACTCATTTACCAACAAAAAATATAAGTATTTTGATAATAAAGGTAAAAGGATTGGATCGAACAATTCTTTACAGCCTTGTTCAGTTTTACCAAAAATAATAAATGAAACAAAAAGTTCTTCCCCTCCTAATGGAAACATTAGTTCTTGTAAAAATAACGTTTGTGATAAACAATTATTTAGTGCAGACAGAATAATACCGCATTTTCACGAAAATGCCGCTGTAAATTATTCAAATATTTTAACCCAAACCAAACCAAAAACAAAACACCCAAAATTTATAAAAGACGCTAATTACAATTGTGATCCTAAAATACTTGAAGATTCTTTTGATTCTACTGAGATCTTAAATATGGGAGTGAAAGTAGCGCAATGAATGATCATGAATGTTTTATACGCAATAAAAAGACAATAGGTAAAATTAATGAATTTCATAAGAAAAAATATTTTGAAATAGCCATTCCAGACTTTTATGCAAATTGCCCTAAAAAACTATTTCCAGTTACTTCTAAATTATCTCTTAATGATGAAATAATATCGAAGAGGTCGGGACATGCGAATCCAGTTTTTAAGCGCCAAAGTATGGACATTGCTGCACAATAAGAAGAACAACGAATGCGATATCTTCTTCTTTGAAACTGTAGCTTATCAGGTTATAATTTTCATAATACATTTACTCATCATGGTAGCAGTGAAAACATTCAGTCTGATATTTAAATGATGTTGAACATCTGACCAGAAAAAAATAATCTCTGATACTCACTCGCCACTTGATAAAGTTTATTTTGTCGTTAATTTATCTAATGAATAGAAGTCCACGTTGGCAAGACAATATTCTTATTGTATTTATATTCTAAATTCCAAAAAATAAAAATAGTAAGCCAATTATTATTTTCATTCATTTATTGGTTGTTGTTTCAATGATGTCACCAACGAAACAAACTACGAGCAAGTATTGTTATAATAAGAGACACATTGTTATAATATGAGACACTTTGTTATTATAGAGACACGGGCTTCGATAGAAACTAATATTCATTTTAATCACCTTCAAGAATCTAAAATAAAACTAAATACTATAATGACAAAATAATATTAAGTACAAACATCTTGTGAATCATACAGTTCAGAACTTCCACAACGCGACTCAAATGATCATCTAAAAGCTGCTCTTACAAAAACTTGTTTGAAATTTTCTATAGACATTTTAAAATTCAATATAAAAATATCAACATTATAGCACATTTCTCAGAACGACAAGATGGTGTCCCAAAGGTTGCAGCTTCGAGATGAGGTAGTTCAATTAACAGAACGACGGGACAATATCCGATAAATCGCATATTTGATCACCATGTTGATGTACTTTTCATTCCATATTTATTCAATACATGTAGAATTTCATATTCTGTTGATTAAGTTGTTATCAATAAAGTTTTCTAAAAAAATCTTTACTTTACTTTACTTTACTGTATAATTTATGGTTTTTAAAAGATTAATTAACTTATTTTCATTAATAAGCTATGTTAATTACTAACAATAATTTCTTTAAATAAGAGAGATGTTTCTTTATTTTCATATCCTGCGGTTTATCAGGGACAAAGTTGCAGCTGATCAGTTTTTATCTATTTCTATTATTTGGAGTATTTTCTATCAAGCGGTCAATAAACCGGAATAAATATATTTTGAACCTATTTTTACGTAAAACTAATTGATTGGAGCTGACTTTGTTGTGAAATACTATGAACATTACCGTGTCTTTAATAAAGATTCTGTAGATTGACAAAATATGAGAACTTAAGCTGTCACCGTGATTCGCATATTTATAAGTTTGTATATATGCAGATAATTTAAATTATTAAACGTTATGTGCAAATGTAATTAAAAGGTAACATGCAAAGCGATCCGTTATACACATAAAGCAAATAGTATTAGTACTTTTGAAGTTTTACAGAACTTTGATTTCGGTAATTGTGTTTTAGTAAAATAAATATTTAATCTTCAGAAAATAATTATTTACCAACATACCCGCTTAACTAACAACATTTATGGTACTGCGGAATAAATTTAAAAAAATGAAAAAGGATTTTATTATACTACTACTGTCTTTATTTTAGAATGCCTGCCTCCTTGATAACTTCTGCAGTTAGCAATTAATTTGGAATGACAAATTTCAAGAAAGCTATGAAGAGTAGAGGAGAAAAAGGTTATGGAAATTACAATCAATATTTATTTTTTTTCGAAACTATATCGAAATGGAATAAATTTAAACAATTTATTACAAAAAGTCTGATAATTGATTGTCTATTACAATAACCACAAGTTATAATTGTATTAATATTGAATATCTCTGAACGGATAAACGAAATCGAATTTATTCTCTATCTTTTTGAGAATTTGTCAAACTAATATTTTAGCTATTGTTCGAACATTTCGTACGGTTATTGTTATTTTTAAATAAAGTTGTTATGAAATTTATACACTATATATTAGAGTTTTTTTGACAATTCGCTTCATCTTTATGAATAAACAAAGTTAAAAATCATAATTAATATAATGTTTTTAAAGCCTTTAAATAATTAAAATTCTGATTATTTATAAAAGATGAAAAACATTTTTACAAAATATATATTACTAATATACTACAAATAAAGTAGTATATTGAAAAAAAATTTAAACTTTTTTATTTAGTTTAAAAAATGTAATTCATTAATGAATGTTGATTAAGAGTCACGAAGCTAAGATTACATAAAGTTCGATTTAATTATTTCGTCGCAACTCAAAACTCTTTCCAAGTCGAGAGAACTTAAAGTAACTTAAAAGAACAAGTTTGAGATTCAATGAACCAGAAGCGATAATTGAATTAATATTGAATTTCATATTTGACGAGGTAAAGGTAATTGAATTAGTAGAAACAACTTAAACTCACTTGGGATTGTTGGAACTAAATTCATAAACTAATGTTTGAACACCATATACTCTTACGTAGAAATTTCATTCCTTCTATTAATGTTAATACTTAATCACACATGCTGTTTTTATGTTTCTCTGTGATACGTTCATTAATTATCTGTTGACAGGAAATTCATAACACTTTAATAGTCTCTGACAGTTCGTACTATTTGATATACATATAAAAATTAGATGTTGCCAGCTTAGGGATGCTTTGGATTCCTCGAAATATCATACTATTTTATTATTTAGATTCAATGTTATTCTTGTGTCATGAATTATATTGATTGATAGAAAATTGCTGTATATTATTTAAATTAGCTGTCATTCGTTTTAGATGTTTGGATGGTGTCTACGTTGTAATATTGATATATTTAGATTATTTTTAAATATTACTAAATTATTTTTTCTAATAATTAATAATCTACCAACACTTAATTTGACGTTCTGTGTGGGGTAGTTTCACTATTCGCATATTTGTTTTGTAGAATTCAACGTCACGACCTTTGTATCGGCACCACTTCCGATATTTCGTTTTTAATTAGCCTCCGGTGAGTGTGCTTGAAATCAGTATTCTTAATAACGCTTATAAGATGTTGATCCTTTTAATTATAAATATGTATTATTGCAGTGTTGGTTCAATGTTATGAAATAATCATAATTCGTATTGAAAGCATTTCCCGATCAGTTTAAAAGTTTATTTGAGGGACATGTGTTAAGTAATTAGGAGGTGTTCTTTAGTTTCATAACTTTCTTTAATGCTTCACGTTGCATAATTTCAGGATTTGTCATGTCTTGACAATTGGAGTCGACATAGGCCTCTTTCCTCCATAAGGTATTATAATTTGTTATCATTTGAAAAGATTACGGCGAGTAGAGTTTAACCTGTATATTGTTCATTACAGGAGGTTTATTTTTATAATAAATCTTTACTACGTGCAGGCATGTAATTTCGGGTTGTTGACCTGCTTCTGAACTGTTGCTGTAACTGTAGCTGAATATGAGGTCTGCCTTTAAATGCTTGAACCTCGTTAAAATATAAGAAGTAATCTGGTGATGTACTACTTTAAAGATATCTTTTCTAAACTATAAAATAATATTTGTGGAACAAGTGTTTGACTGCAGTCTGCTTGTACTGACAAACAAGGGGGCTGTGTATAGGTCTTCACTTGTCCATTGTGAGTGGCGCCCAGGAATTTACTCTAGTTCATAATATTAAGGATCTTATTCAATATACGAGTAAGTGTTTGAGTTGTTTGTTTACCTCAAGTGACCAACCGCTGAATCCAGCTGTCATATTATCCATTGTATTAATTTAATTTTAAGTATTAATTGAGCGAAGCGAACGAAGTGAGCGGAGCGTTTTACTGGAGACTTTTTGCATTCTTTGTCACGAATTGGCTCAAAAACTACTTGACGGAATATTATGAAACTTTGCAACCAAAAAGACACACATTAGGTGATGGTTCTTATAAAAAAAAATTTGAAAAATGTATTCAAAAAAAAAAAAAATTTTTTTAATATCATGTAAAAAAATTGATATCCCATTGAAATCAATGGGAAACGATGAGTCAATACTCTGGGCTCGCTTCGCTCAATATGCAAACGGCACCCAAGATTTCACGAGCGCAGCGAGTCGAAATTGAGGGTTTGTTGGCGCCCCTAGTAAATGGAGTCTTAAATATTAAATTGGACATTTGATTTAAAGCGACCCACTGGTTACTAAAACCCTAAATTGCAAAGGTGACAGTACTTATAGTTTGGATCGAATGTACAAAGTTTAATAATATTTTTATAATATATTTTTTTATTTAATGGTTTTTTTTATGTATTGTAATATGTGCTGTATTAACTGGTTCTGTGGTAATTGAGCTGTATAACTGGGATCGCGTATCTGTGTTCTGTGCAAGCGATGTTCTTTATCGTGTAATGTTATATTTGCTTTATTTATTACACAAATTAAGGACGGTATCTTACATTATCTTCATAATTAAGAAGCTTTAAAATTAATTTATTTTTATTTAGATAACTATATATAACAAAATTTTAGGAATTCAGTAAGATGCGAATGATTTTAAATTTAATTAAGCTCTGTTTATAAATTCAGCTTTAAGAATGGAAGAATACTTTAACGGAAACAGCTTTTTAATTAAACGGCTGAAAGCGTTTCTCTATTATTTTATAATTTAATATTATACAACGTAACGTAACGTAATTTGTAAATACGTCGTCGGCATTAGTACCACATGGTCATTGAAAATAATTATTAGCTTAAATTTTCTTCACCAAAATCGTTTTTTTAATATTTTTATCAAACCATTTTAAAAAATTTCATTGAAGTATTGAAAAGACACGTTAAAGTTTGTTGCTAAAAATTCGTAGAACTGTACTTAAATGTTGTATTGTACACAATTGTTATTGTAATTTGCACCCAACAAAAGCAGAGTTTTGGCAATTAAGTTTTAGATATACAGAACAAGGAAGCTGAAACTCCTTAAATGTAAAATTTGTAATACTTGGTACATCTGTCAGATAAATAAACAAATTATTACAGTTATGATTTGTGTTTCTTAAGCTTACTTATACAATGCTTTCATGCGGATTTACATACATTTATTTATTATCACATAATACTGAAACTAATTCCTCTCTCATGTGGAGTAAAGTCAGTCATTTATAATTCTATGAACGTATTAAGGATCCCTTTTTTAATATTCATATTATTTTATTATGTTAGACATATTCAAACTATCAATGAAGAAACATTATCTTGTTATAAATAAATCAAAATCTCAATAGAGTTTAGTTTTAGAGTTCATGGGCGGCGGTGATCACACAGCAACGGTGACCCGCAAGCTCGTTTGCTGTAACATAGAAAAAAAACATTTGTATTTTTTATCTCTATTATATATTTAATAGATTTATTTAATAGAACACACGACAGAAAAAAACCTTATAATGTAATAAATACTACGCTATTTAATTTTTACATTTAATAACTATATAATATTTTAATCGCAATCTAACACAATGTATAGCTAGTCTATTGTAAAGAACATTCCCGACCACCGCGAGCGTACTCAGTACTGAAATTTATACTTTAGAGTTAGTTAGTTAGTAGAACAGTTCAAATTGTTTTGAGATATAGTTAAGTTTGAAGTTAAATATCTTCAATATATTTGAAATTTATTTTCTATACTATACTCTCTTGTTAAGTGGCGCTGCAGTAACAGTTTTATAATTAAAGTTGTTATTAAACCTTAACTTAACTTAACTTAACTTAACGTAACTTAAACTTAAAAATAAGATGTATATAGGATGATGGCATTAATTATTATAAGAGATGAAAAGTGAAATAGAGTGATTTTTAAAAAATATATGAAAAATTTATAAATTTGACAATATATCATTTATAGATGGTTTTGGTGATTTGTTGCTCAACTACTAGTTTGTGACACAGATTTTTTGAAATTTGTTTTAAATCACGTAAAACTAAGTCTTGAATTTATTTATAAAATAAAATTTCTTGAATTAAAAAATCTTAAAATCACATTTGTTATGGATTATAATTCTTCAATGTCTCTCGTCTTCGGCGTGGTGCGGTGGTGTGGACTCTAGATATTGTCTGTTAAAACATATTATATCGCTTTCGTTATGAAAATATATATATATATGTATATATATATACATATATACATTATCCTAAGCCCTAATGTATAAAATAAATATCACAGAATGACATATCTAAAATAATATATGAATATATAAATAATGGAAACAATTTATTTCCAGCGGACATGGTGATAGCCCGGAACGCGTTTATAATATTCTTGGGCGGTTTTGAAACCACTTCATCAACTCTAGCCTTTCTGTTCCTGGAACTGACGGCTCAGCCTCACATACAGGCACAGATGAAGTTTGAGATACAACAGGTGATGGAAAACAACTTTCAATATACATATATTTCGTAATATATAAAGGTGGTGCTTCTCGACATTTCTCTTACCTTGGATTGATTCTCTACAGCGTAACTACCGTAGATAATGCTTCAACAAATCCACAATGTATCCTAAATTGTGGTGTTGCAGTGTGTCTCTGTGTGTGTTTGTGTGTGACTTTTTTATTCTCATGAATAAAAATGAAGTACTCATGTACTTCTTCCACTCGTGTGTGTAAATGCCTATAGGTGTATATTTATTCATGTACGAGTACGTACTCGTATTATTTTTCTATATCCTATAACACATTTCCCGATATTTGGCGAAAGGCATTTATCATTCCACTTCCTAAAACATCAAATCCTCAACTGCTATCTCATTTCCGCCCTATTTCTATATTTCCATTCTTTTCTAATTTATCGAATCTATTGTTTATCACTAGATCTCCTCTCATTTCAGTAAACACAATATTTTTAATACATACCAATCAGGGTTTAGAGCTGATCATAGTACGACAACTGCCCTACTAAAAGTTACCGAAGTCATCCGCGAAGCCCGGGATAATAAACATGATAATAATAATAATAATATTAGTTCTCATTGACTTTAGTAATGCTTTCAATACTATTGATCATGATCTTCTCCTCGCTCTTCTCTCCGGAATTAATATCTCAGATTCTGCCCTACAATGGTTTTCTTCCTATTTTCGTTCAAGCAGTCTGTACGCTTTGGACAGACTGACTCGCAAACTGACTGGTGTGAGATCACTATTAGCGTTCCTCAAGGCGGAATATTATCTCCCTTACTGTTTTCGACATTTATCAACTCTATTACTTCCTTTATTCATTCACACTACCACCTTTACGCCAATGACTTGCAGCCATATCAACACACTACTATCGCTAATTTTAATCTAACTAAACTATTTCCTCCATTAATTCTGACCTCATGCGCATATCTTCGTGGGCCGATCGATTTGGTACATCTATAAACGCTTCCAAATGTCAGGCGATTATATTTGGTATAATTTAAAACTTAACAATATTTTTATACCTTTTTGTAACCACGTAAAAAATCTTGGCCTAATGATGGATCCTTGTCTTGGTTGGAACTGTTAAATTAAAGAAGTGTCTCGGAAATTTTATGCTAGTTTACATTCACTTATGCGCCTCAAACATTTTTTTTCCGTTAAAACTAAAATACAGCATGTTTACTGTTAGTAGTTTACTGTTGCCGATAATTGATTACGGTGATTTTTGCTACGTGAATTTAAATGAAGAGTTGCTCAACAAGCTTCATCGCATGTTGAATACTATGTACTAATAAGATTTATTTTCAATCTTCGTAAGTTTGACCACGTTACTCGTTATCGCTTGTAATGAAACTGGCTACCGATTTGTGAACGTAGGTGCATGAGAATTCTTTGCACCTAATACTCTATCCTTTACAATCCCTCTTATCCCAAATATGTTCTAAATAAATTCCTATTTCGAAGGCATGCCCACGAAAGGCCTCTGCGCTCGAGTGAAAACCAACTCCTTAGTGTTTCCGCTCATAACACTGGTTTCATGTCTGACTCTTTGTTCGTTGTCGCTGTCCGACTCTGGAACCAATTGCCTGGAAGTATTCGTAACGCACCTTCACGAAACTCTTTCAAGAGACAGGTGAAACAGTACAGTCAGCAGCAGCTTATAATCTTTTATTTTTCCATCTGAGTAAATATATGTATGAAACTTATTTATTTATATATTTCTAGCTTAGTATATATGTATGTTAGTATTTATGTACGTTTATGTATGTATACAGTTTATATATGATATATATATATATCGATATCTAGTTTGCTTTGTTTTTTTTTTTTGCACTCCGCCTTCGTACGTATTTTTTTGAACTCCGCCTTCGTATGTATTTTTTTGCACTCCGCCTTTGTACGTATTTTCTTGCACGTTTTGGGTTGGCTGGTAGAAAATGCCTATGCGTTAAGCCCACCCTTTTTACCTAGTTGTGCAATAAAGAATTTAAATAAACAAATAAATATTATATATATAGTTTTTACCCGCTTCTTGAAGAATTCTTCTTTAATTATGAATTATTATAAAATCTGAGTTATAGCATATGTTATTAAATTTGTTGTTTTAAATATAGATCAACAATAAGACAACAAAAGCAGTGTACAATTACATCCCACACAGACAACACATGCAGTACAGTATAAACTTCATCTGCAAATCATTTCTTAAAAACAATTTGAAATGTAACTTGACACTTCAGAAAATAAAAGATGAAAATACTTTACTTTGTATCCGTGTCTACTTCTAAGAAATTAATAATATGTACTTAAATACCACGTGTAAATTCATGAAAATAAAACTTATTATTCATACAATAACAGGTATTATTTTTAACGTGATATATATATATCACGTTAATAAGTTGAAAAATGTTGTTTGAAATATTTTTGTATGTATATTAAATCCTTTAACTAACGTAATTCTTGTATATTGGTTAATATTATATTGACATTTATTATTTTACTTTAATGAGACAAAATATTACTTATTTAGTTTCAAACTGCCTGTTGATAGTTGCAAGTAGATACTTAATGTATCCATGGCTTTGGTTTTCCATTATATTAAGTTTTTTATTTTTAAAATCTCTTTCTATAAACACTCCAAATATATATATGTTGGAGTTGTGCTCCCATAACGTCGAGGAAGCTGAGCTCTATGGAATCGTAAACTCGAGTACCATCTGTGCCTCTTTGAGCGACTTATCATGTTATAATACAAAGTTAGTGTGTGTTTTCATATAATATATAATTATCTCTAGTGATATTAAGGAATCTAGATAAATCAACGATGTATATTTTTAATACTTATAATAGAATTAAAATTACAGTTATATTATATACAAATATATACCCACGTTTCTATTTCGTAGTTTACAATATATGAAGATCTGAGGGGTGACAAAAATTTTATTGGAATTACCCATTTTATGCAATGTCTTTTATTATTCTTTTCCACGTCATCTGTCACAGAGATTTATATGTAATTTTTTCCCCTATTCTGTTAATATTTTATAGGAAAAATTTGATTGACAAATTACCCAAGTGCAAATCATGATATATTTTAATAGCATCATTCTGCAAGCATTGTTTTGAAAAATATATAATAATTTTCAAAGCCTAACCTAACCTTCCAAAGGTTGTAAAAATAATCTAGTAAATGAAATCCGTGGATAGTTTATTAAGAGTTTAATTGTGTTGATATAATTTTTAAGTAATTTTAAGAAAAGAACTTGTCTATTTCACCCGTTATAATGTAATATTTGAATTTAAGAATATTATTATGGTTGTGATATTTCTCTTTAATTAGATTAGAGATCATCCAAATTTGAACTACAGAATTAAAGAAAGTTATAGCAAAATCAGGTTAGGTTAGTTAGTTAGAATTCTTATTGATTTTTTTTCCCATGTAATAATTGCTATCGCGGCGTTGCATTCAATAAAGTCTTAACTAGTAATCGGCATCGTACAACGTGTTCATTCAAATTAATTTATACCTTTAATGTTTATTTCGAAATCGCTTTTCAAATGTTATATAAAACAATTTCAAGCTCACATTACACGAACATTAAAATAATGAAAAGACGGTAAAATTTGTTGCTTTAAAGGTGTAGGCCGCTACTTAATCATTGTAAATCATTTGTTCCCAACAAAAGCATAATCTCGTCTGTGCTTGTATCTGAACTACGAAACTACGTAAACATTTGGTGCCGAAGAGACGTACCCACTTAATGAACAGAACATCAAATATATGACAATCATATAATGTAGTCTTCATGAATATAATTAGTAAATAAGTAAATTGTTAAATGCTTAGATTCATATTTGTTCGTCCGTCATTCACACGACAGTTCAAAGACTGCACCTGTCGCTATCTCATGTTGAATATTATCCACAACTAATACTGTCACTATCTCGATGTCTTGAGACAATGAAGTCAAATTGGTAAAGTCTTATTAACTGCATCTCTTAGTAATGTTACTGGAATCTCTGATATTAAAATCAGTTAAATTATTTTAAACTTTATTGTGTATATCTTAAGGTATCCTGTGTATGTGTGATGTTAATTATACATCTGAGTTCTCTTGGTGCCATATCAATGTTTAGCATAACGATTAGTTAGTGATGTGAGAGGTGTAAGTACATAAAGTTCCTTGTATATGTTCCTTGTATATTAACTTCGTACATATATATATATCTTATAATAATAATTTTAATAGCCACTTAAATTCCGGTTGTAAAATAATTGAATCCTTATAGCAATGGCATCACTGCTGGTGGTCCTTTAGCCTATTATATTATTATTTGGTGAATAAAATTCGAATTCGACTTGTTTTGTCCGAAAATTGCTTTGTAAAAGAAAATCTTTTAAACACAACTGTTGAGTACAATCTGAACTGGACTTTATGCATTTAATGAGCTTTATCGGACTTTGACACGAAACTTTCATCTTATTTAAGTCAAACAGACTTAGGTCAACGGTAACATTTTATTACTGCAGCTAATATTAACAGTTGAAAGGTTTAAAGTGGGAAAATATTCATAATTATGTTTTTTCCTGTGTCTTGATTTACTTTTATATAAGTTTACAGTTGACATAAAATATAAGTTTTTTATATTATAATAAAATAGTGTTGGAACCAAATATGTGCATGAAATATTAAAAATACACTAATTAAGTAATAATAATACTTTATATAAGAACTTTTGTAACATAACAACATGTAACGTGTATATGTTAACTTTATTATATTCTTATATCATTAATTAATCTCAAAACAAAATATTTATCTTTAGTAGTACAACATCTTTTTTATTTATAGATAGAAAGATAAATAGAATTGTCCTACATCTTACTGCTGCTAGCAAATTAAACTATTATTAATAATATTTAATGTACAGATTGTGCCTCGTATGTTTCATTTTGTCTTAATTATCTTAAACTCTATTAGAAGTATAATTTCTGTGGTATAATTCTCAAAAAACACATAATTTGATGGAACTTCAATGTTCTGGTTAATACAAATTGCTTGGATTTAAGTGAGCTTTGTTAACTTTTCTCCCCGACACTGACATTTTAATATTAAAGTCGGATTATGTTAAACTCTTGAGTTTTAAACAAAGTAAAAGTTATATTAGTTTTATCAATATATTACGTCTATTGTAGGATATATATATATATATATTTTAATTCCCTGATCTTTTAATAGAACGGTTATTATAGTACAAATGGTATTTATACAAATAGTTTCCTGTTTTTAATTGTATATGTATTGTATTATGTACTCAAAATACTAAACTATATATATTGAATTATATCTTGAGTGTTTGAATACTTTTATTTCGTCAAGCGACTGTTGACTGTAAAGCCAGTTAACTTTAAAGCATTAGATAAATAGATTTCGATGAATCTTTTCAGTAATATGGCTATATTGGAATAACATATATAATACAATTTTCGGACATACCACCCAATGTAGAATTAAGGATAAGGAAAGGCGCGGGCAAAAGCTAGTATATAAATATATTGTCACGTCTGCTGGTTTAGTGGTTAGAGATCTTACTACTGAGCTCAGCTTAACACCTGTGATTATTGTATGATGTACAGTTTTAACGTTGTATATATTTATTGTGCATAAGATATGATGTAAATATAAATCAATACAACCGCCTCACAAGTATGTCTGTTTGTAGAGAAATAGTTAGATGATCTTTAAGTAATACATTTACACACCAGTTTGGTTTCAAAACCCAGGAAATAACATCACCAGAGGGCGGGTCTGGACCCCTACAGAATACAAATGAGGTTTCAAGGAAAAATATACTTCATTACTTACAGACTCATAGATTGTGATTCTTGATAAGTTAATAAAGTAAGTAACTTAAACTTAAATGATCATATTTCATATTTAATTTACAACAATTATTTTATCTTTTCATATAGCAATGTATGTCTCGCCGGATTATATAAATATTATGAACAACAAATAATGAACTCGTGCATGTATGAACAATATATCTTAATATTTTCAAAATATTTGCTCTTCTTTTACCGGTATATAAATAACTTATAGACAATTTAAGACATTAGCTTCGATTGTGGAATCCTTAATATTTTTCTCACCGACATATAAGTCATTTACTTCTTAAAATAATTATAAATATATTATCAGAAAGCACTCACAACATACCGGTATATTTTAAAGATACACTGAAGAAAGATACGCGCGGGTTAAATACTTATGAGTTAGAATTACATCGAGTTAAACTTTGTGTTTGATGGAATATTATACAATTTTTAAACAAAAATATTATAAACTTTGCAAATTTAAACAATTTGAGAAAGTTTTTTATCTACATAGAAATCAAGATTATCAAATTATTATTTATATATATAAATATATAAATATATAAATATATAAATATATAAATATATAAATATATAAATATATAAATATATAAATATATAAATATATAAATATATAAATATATAAATATATAAATATATAAATATATAAATATATAAATATATAAATATATAAATATATAAATATATAAATATATAAATATATAAATATATAAATATATAAATATATAAATATATAAATATATAAATATATAAATATATAAATATATAAATATATAAATATATAAATATATAAATATATAAATATATAAATATATAAATATATAAATATATAAATATATAAATATATAAATATATAAATATATAAATATATAAATATATAATATATATATATATATACATCCGTCTCTTTTTCTCTCTTTTTCTATATGGGCTTCCAAACTTTTGGACGGCAGTGTATGTGTCTATTTCTTATTAGTTAATCTACTTTTAAGCATAACTTATTTCATTACAGCCAAAGTTCATAGTGATGTATCATACTCGTTAAGGTTGCAGTGGCTATAAAATATAAAATATATAATGCGTTGAATATTATGATAGAATTGATAAATGGAATGAAAATTTCGAAGCAAAATACTTTAAAACAGATATTTTTAAAGCTATGAATAAAGCAAAGTAAGATAAAATATTTCTAGATTTCGTCTTGTAAAGCTAGTTATGTATTCACGAGCTGCGCAGCGATGTTCCAATCAGTAATAATATTCACTATTTCAAAGATACCGCGATATCACCATTTCTCGTTCTATTAAAATACTATTTTATATCTTCTTCAAATTTTGGAAAAATTCAGTAATCTAACAAAAACAGAAAAAGATTACAAAACTATTGTTAAGGGGTGTGTAAAATTCGCCTAACACACAGCAATTATTTGTTTAAGATCAAATATTTATTTGGGTCTCATTAATATAACGGAGAATGTCTAAACAAATTATACATCTTAATTAACATAATAAATAACGTCTTCTTAAGCTCATCGATATCAAATGAAATAGTTTTCATTTTGAAATAGTTATTACGCTTCAAACAATGTACATGAAGGATTGAAAAAAATGTCTTGTAAAAATAGAATAGATCAAAGAAATCTTAAACAGACGCACAACATGTTTTATTTTGAATGACTACATGACTTTTGATGTTCGAAAAATAATATAAAGTCTCTAGTTTGATAAGTTATGAATGCGGGATATTCGGTGTTTTTAAATCAATCAAAATTATTGTCGAGAGAGTTGCTGCACGGTATGAGAGATGAGTGATATTATCCGTATCTTTGTATAATATAATATAAGCATTGAAAGAAGACAACAAACTTGAAGAACTATATTAATGGAAGTTTTAGTTGTTATATTAGTTTGAAGCTTTTCTGGATATGAAAAGTAACAGAATACATTAAATCATAATAAAGTTCTACAAATAAACAAGGAGTAATAAATTTCTATAAATAAACAATTTGTTTAATATAAAAAAAAGATCTACTGTATAATACCATCAGTACTTAAAAAAAATTACTTACATGTACATAAGAATAAGGATAATTTGATTAACCTCAGTGATGTACGTCATGTAAATACGAGAAATCCATATCCCTTGCGGGGTAGCCAGAGATGACGGAACGCCAAACGTTACGGTCCCTGCATACGTCTTTCGCCTCCGCCACAGACATAAACCTCTTCATACATACCCTCCGGGAGATTATCATGCTTTATACGTGACCTGAGCACGTTCTTCTTCATTCTCACCGTGACATCTTCGCTAGCACCTGCCATTCAGCTAGACTGACTCCGCATATTCTGCGAAGATATCGCATCTCCATAGCATTCATCTCTCTTACATTCTTCTTCTGTGTTACCCACGTTTGGCTGCTGTATAAAAGTCGGTAGCAAAACCGCATTGTACAGCCAAACATGCAGCTATGCTGACTCTCATTTGTCATGCTGTCTCAACCAGAGCGATATGCCAGCTCCTACTTGCACATAGGCTGAGTGCTGTTTGTAAAGAGACTTTACAACCTGTAGCAAGGGTCCGCTCACATTGTATCGGGGCAGTATCTCCCATAATTTCCTTCTCACAACCCTGTCAAACGCCCTTTCCATATCCGCAAAAGCACAGAAAACCTTTTGGTTTAGGGCCAAAAACTTTTCCGTGATCATGCTCAGGGAAAAGATCTGATCTATATACCCTCTTTCACCTCTAAAACCTCCTTGGGCCTCCCACAACAGCAACTTTCAGATCTCTCTTGCATTCTTCTCGCTAATATTTTAACATAAACATTACTGCCTAAGCTAATAGCCCTATAGCTTGCACAGTCTATCTGTCAACCTTTTCCTTTATACAAAGGTACGATGACTGCACCTTGCTAATCGTCTGGGACCTCTCCTGATTTCCAGTATAAATTGCACAAAAACCAGAACAAGTTCAAGACGCGTGGCCCACCATATTTGATAACCATAACCATATTTGGTAACTTCATCTGTTCCCGCAGCCTTACCACATTTCAGACTTCGAATCACGCTCTCCACTTCTTCCAAACTGATTTCACCATCACCTACATCCGGGCTCAGCATTTTGTTGGTACTCAAGGCCGAGGCGTCCTCACATTCATAAGTCTCCTTGTAGAATTCCGCCCACCACTGCAAAACGTGTGGTTGCTCTGTTAAAATTTCACCGCTCTTCGAAAGCATCCCTTTTATTCTACAGATTACCGAATAACCCCGGGAATCACTAATTTCTTGCCAGATATGCTTCGTCTTTTACCGGAAGTTGTTCGTCAATCTTTCATCCCTCTCTCTCAGAATTTTCACGCTTCATCTTTATAAATGCTTTTGTTTTGTGCTTTTGCAGCTTGTACTCTCTTTTTCTTATCTCTATCATAATTTTATCCTTACCCGAGGCTTTATAAACCAGCCATGCTTTCTTCTTTAGCTCCACAGCGTCTTTCACTTCATCTCCCAACCATTCATCGCGCTTTTTACTAAAAACTCTTTTCCTTTTACCACATACCCCTGTCGCTACTTTCACCATACCATTCCTAAGGTTCTGCCAGCATACTTCAGGACTTTCATTTCCAAAATCACAGCTTTCAAGCTTCTTGGAAACCCTTTCTTGATATTCCTCTCTGATCGGTGGATCTTGAAGCTTCCAGCTTCTTATGTGATAATTCGACTCTAAGCTTGGACACGTCGTGCGGCTGCGTCAACCTGCTAACAGACAAAACAAATAAATTTCTCTCCTTACAAAATTCCAAAATAAGCTTTCCAGCCTCATTTGCTCTCTTATCACCGTACTTGCCTAGCACGCTTTCGTAACAACTTCAAGCGGTTCCAACCCATCCATTCATAGCCCCACATACTATCAACTTTTCATTACTTCTGACACTACTTAGAATATCCCTGACGCTCTCCCAAAACTCCTCGAGTTCGCTTAGTGGAGCTGAGGATACTGGCGCGTAAATGGCTAACAAGAATACTCTTGTTGTTCCCAGCTTAAAGCGAACCCAAAGAAGCCTCGGGTTGATAGCCTTGTATTCTACCATTGCATTAACCATTTGAGAGAACAACAACACGCCTAGACCTTGGCAACCTCGCTCACCCTCTGTAATCCCAGCCCAGAAAGCGACCTGGTTACCAGGCAAATCGGTTGGATCATTGCCTTTTCGCTTGGTCTCAGACACACAAATAACATTCAGATCTTTGTCATCCATCACATCTAATAATTCATTCATCTTCTGTTCCATTCCTCCTTACATTTCATGTAGCTATTTGTAGCTCCGTCCTCCACCTCCCGCCGTTCGGAACATGGCGTGTTAATACTCTCGGTAATAAAAAATTATAAAGTAGCAATAGGTTTATAATAGATCCTAAAAATTTCTTACAAAGACTACAAATTTAGAGACGCCAAAATTAAAAATAGTAAAAGTATCAAAAGATGGCCGTAATAATTGTAAAAATGAAAAAATAAAAAAAGTGGCAAATCTAAAAAAACAAAAACAAAAGTAAGGATTAAAATAGACTTATTAAAATCTAAAGAGATTGTTTTAAATATTTTTTGCCATAAGAATTATGAAGATAAAGCATTTAACAAGAACCCAAATGTAACAAACAAAAAATAATATGATTATTTAAAAATGCTTGAAACAAAACATAACTCATTTACCAACAAAAAACCTAAATTATTTTGAAAATAAAGGTACAAGAATTGGATTGAACAATTCTTTACAGCTTTGTACAGTTTTACCAAAAATATTAAAGGAAACCAAAAAATTATACTAACATGTTTAATGGAAAAATGTTAACAAGTAATGACTTGTAATATATATTTTTTTTTTATGGAAGAGGAGGGCAAACGAGCTAGCAGGTCACAGATGACTTGTGATCACCGCCGCCCATGAACTCTTGCAACATCCGAGAATTGACAAGAGTGTTGCCGGCCTTGTAGGTAGGAGTAGACGCCTTTTTTGAAGGTACCCATTTTGTACCGATCTGGAAATAAATAGATAATAAATGAAAATAGAAATTATAGTTGGAACCTGCAATTATTTAGTGCAGATAGAATTTTGCATTTTCAAGAAAACGCATGTCTAAATCATTTATTATATTGATATTTTATTCCAAACCAAATCGAATACAAAATGCCCAAAACTTTCCAACAATTATGACCCTAAAAGATGTAAGGTGTCTTTTGTTTCTACTGAGACCTTAAATATGGACGTCCAAGCAATCATGAATATCGTATTCGCAGTAGACATACCATAACTAAATTAATGAATTCCACAAGAAAAATAAAAATAACAATACTGAAATTACAATTCCAAACTTTGAACTAAAATTATTTAAATTCTAAGATGTTATATATTGTATTTTGTGCAGGTGTAGTTGAAAGTTGAGATGCAAAACGATTTGTTCGTGACCCGACTTGTCGCATTGCGCTGTGTGCAGTCGGTGTATACGTATTATATACACTGAATGGTATTTGTGATAGTGCTTACATTTACTTATGGTGTTGTACTGAACTTTAATTTCTTTAATATTGTTTAGTAATTAATGTAAATATAAAATATTTTGAACCTTAAGACAATAACTATTTACTAACATACCCGCTTAACTATAAACATTTTTCGTAATAAGGAATAACTTAAATGACTTATAGGAACAAGGCCTGATAGTTCAGTAACTGTTACTGTAGTCACAAATGATAATTGAATTAGGATTAAGCTTCATACTTGATCAGATAATTGAAATTAAATTGAGACGAAACAAGTTTATCTTGTTGGAAATCTGTCCAGCTAATATTGATAGCTAATGTTTGAACGTTGTGTACTAAAATTATTTGATAAATCTTATTTTATCCTCAGAGAATATAAATGAGAACCACATTTTTTTTATTTATTTTAGCTTTACGCATTTCGTTCGTCGATAAAAAATGTGAGCAGAATGAAAGTAAAAAAGGTGAAAAATCGAAATTTAAAATATTTTGTATTCATATTAAGGTTTTGTTTTTTTATTTATTAAAGCCTTAGAATAATTTAATTCTTCAATATTTGTAATAAATTATTCTCATTAAACGTAATAAGTTAATTATCATGACATTAAGTATTAAAGCTTTACTCTAATAAGACAAAATATTTATTTACTTTAAAAATCATCAATCAATAGTTGCAACTAGAAACTTAATGTTTCCACCCAGGGCTTTGGTGTTCAATCCTACGACCCTACAATTATTATATTTAATTTTATGAGCAGTAGCTTTTATAAAATATTTTACAGGTAATTTAATAAATATATATCTGCTGTGTTGGAGTTTTGCTGCCATAATGAAGAGGAAACTGAGCTGTATGTAATCGTAAACTCGAGTACAATCCTCGAGTTACTGTTCCTACTTCATATTGTAACAAGAGTATAAGTTGAGAGTGTGTATTTACATACAACTTACTTGAAAATGGATCTCTAGTGAAGTGCTTAAGCATATAAAAAAATCTAGAATATATTTAGTATTTAAAATGAGACCTTCAAAAAATAGTGTTACAATTACAGTCTCGTATCCACATTGCTATTTTTCACTAAAAAAATATGAAGACCTGCAGAGTGACAGGAGGAATACTGTAATTAGTCATTTTAATTAATGTATTTTATTACAGTTACAGATTTAGTTGACAATTTTTTCCTTCATGTTGATAATACATGACAAGGAAAGGTTTTGCTTATATATGACTTATATATGACTCAAGTAAATTTTAATCACCTCACCACGCAGGTGTTGTTCTGTAAATGTGTAACAGTTGGAATGGTGTAAAAGTGGATCAGTAGGTGATGCTGGAACAAATATGAATAGTTTGTATATAATTGTAATCATATTATTATTTATTTTAACTCATTTGAAGAAATGTAACTTATCTATTTGACCTGTCTGTTGGAAATTTTAGAACTTTAAAATATTATTATAATTGTTATAATTATTTTTAATTGGATAAGAGTTCATCCAAATTTGAATTACAGAATTAAAAAGCTGTAACAAAATCAGTTAAGCAATCGTTTTAACTTACAGTATTTGATAAATTTTTGAAAATGTTATAATAAGATAAGATGGAGCTATCAGAAATATTTTCAATAACAACATAACAACAAAATAATAACTAATATAACTGTCTGTTAGAAGAGGAATTCAAATTCAAATTCAAAATATTTTTATTCAAGTAGGTATTTACCCGCACTTTTGAATCGTCAATTATTACAATAAAAAAGGTCAGTGTAGTCAGTCCGTAAGTAAGCTATCACCGGCTTGGAATGCTGCTCTGTTGAGAAGAGCAAGGTCAGAAACTCAACAGTAAAAGAAATATAACAATCTTAGATGATGTACATTATAATATAAATCCTGCAAATGAATCAGCAACTTAAGTTCCACATAATTCGTTCCACTAAAAACCCATGAAGGATTTATTAACTTTTTGAAGACGAAATTTTGGTGTTACGAGTTTGTTTTTATTTCTCGTATTTATCGCGTGTCTGTCACTGTTTTTTATATAACTATTTAAATTATGGCGTATTATAGTTATTAAATATTTATTGCGAAGCGACTGTAAGAATACCTATTTCTTTAAGAATATCTCTCAGAGAATCTCTAGCTTTTAAGTTATAAATAGCCCGCACAGGTCTTTTTTGTAAAATAACTACAGGATTAATTTCGGCAGCATTGCCCCATAATAAAATACTAGGAAGGAATACTATAATAGGAAGGGTAAACTCTATGCATTTAGTTTTCTTAGCATTTAAGACTAAATTATTAATTTCGAACCAATGAAGGACTTGTGATAAAGCACTGTTTACTTCGTCATAATTAATCCTATCACGCTCAACTTTAAAAATAAGCGAGGTGTCATCAGCAAAAAGTACAATGTCACACAGACCCTCAACAAAAAAGGGCAAGTCATTAATATAAAGGAAAAACAAAAAGGAGCCTAGATCCTTGTGAAATCCCATCTTTAGGTGAGAACCAGGCGATTTAGAATTATTTGACAAACTATTTAACAAACTATCTGGATTTTTTGATTCAGGCAAGTAAGGTAATAAGATCAAGCGCAGCGCTACGTACACAACAATGGTTAAGTTTCCATAGCAACGTTCGCTTAATTAACTAAAATATTTACACGTTCCTAAACATGATAAATCATTATATTTCCAGACATATTAAGATACCTCTTCTATATTATGTCAACAGAACTAGTTAAATCTTTCATAAAAAAATCGAATGCATTAACTGTAATAAGATTATTTATGTTTTGTTTATAGTAGTCTTTTAATAATATATACTTTACCTATATCACATTAATTATTGGTTTACAGCTTACAAAATTGTTGAAATATAACTTGGAGAGAGCGTTAAAATTTAACATGATTACACAAACCTCGGACTGTAATGAAACACGTAACTAATTTGTTAGTAATTGAGTTGTATTACTACGAACCGCGTCTGTGAGGTCTGTGTTGTTATAATTTGTTCGATATTATACAAATTCATGTGCAATACTACACAACACAATAAGAATATTATTTTGTCAAGTAAATATAAAATTATCTTTTAGGGAATATTACAATAGCTTTTAGTAATATAAATGAGACCAATTCTGCTCAAGTCCCCGCATCTTTCCCCATTCTTGGTAGGGAGCAACGCATCTGCAAAATTTTATTTTTATATACCACATGTCCACAGGTAATGGCAAATTATTATCAGGTGAATCGTCTGGTCATTCAGCACCTTGTGCTATGTATAAAAATCATATAAATTCCTACCATACTTAGTAACTACTAGAAAAAACAAAACAAATAATACAACAAGATATTAAATTTAACATTACCAACATACTTTTAATAATCTTCACATATAATATAACAGTGATGACTATGAAATGGAACACCATGATGTCGAGCGGTCCAACCGTTCGTTTCACGTCATTGTATTAAAAAACACACAAACAACGAACACACACACACACACACACTACTATAGATCACACAGAGTATACAAATCAGATTTCTAGTAATTTAACTCAATTACAAACCATCATATACGTGTTTAATTACAACTGTTACTTCCTAATGACGAGATTCACATTGAATTTCGATGTTAATATTATTAATATACTATTAGTCATGTTAGGTTTATACGACGTCTGGGTATTACCTGATTGTTCATAAAACAGAAGATGAAATATTGAGTAAAAAGTAATAATAGTTAGTTTGTCTTTTCTTACCAAGTTTTTTTCTGGTAATTAAAAAACAGGATAAAAAAAAATTTTGAAAAACCTGAGTCGGTGAAAACCTCATCAAATTATTTATTTTCTTGAGTTTGAACTATATTTCAAAATGACCGAAACGTTGACATCGATGCAAGATTTTCATGCAAAGATGATTTTTACTTAGTTGCAACAGTTATATAAAATAAAATATATTTTCATATTATAATTGCATTTCCTCATCCATTCAACAAAACCGCATGGTTTCAGATTGTAATATGCCAACCACGTCACTAGTTCTTTTGTAATTATTTGTATTACAAGAATCGCATTTCTGTGGTCTGTAGGTCTGTACAGGCAATGTTTGTATTTGTGTTTGTTTGTTTTATTAAACATATTAAAATAACACAGTAACACTTTCTTACAATTTCTTAGTACGTAATAAGACATATAGAATTTAATTAAATATTTATCATTATATAATTCCGGAAATCCAACTAGATAGAATTAATTAAAAATGTAATTAAGCTGTGTCTATAAATGGACCTCTTGAGTGAAACAGATGTGTACTTTACCAGAGATTAATAATTGAGGGCTCAAAACCGTATTTCTACAACCTTATAGTAGAATTTCTAACATTTTCTTTAGAAATCTATTTTTCATTGGTATTAATATTGTGACGTTGCAATTAACAAAGCGATCACTTGTTCTTGAAATTAGTACAATATTATCATTAAAATTAAATTATATCCTAAATGTTTTACAAGATAGTTGCTATTCCAATGTTACAAAAATTATTTCTCGCTCACCTCACAAGACCATTAAATTTGTTTTATAATTTCGTTGAAACAATAAAAGCACGGTAAAGTTTATTGATGAAAAATATGTAGTACGCAGGATGTTACTTAAATATTGTATATAATTTAAACTCAACAAAAGCAGTTTTGGGAATTAAGTTTTAGATACAATGAGTATACAATGAATCTGAAACTCCTTAAATGCAAAACTTGTAACTTGGTACATCTGTTAGAGACAAAGATACACATTATTACAGTATTGATTTGTGCTTCTTTAGCGGACGTAATGATTTCGTTCGGATTTACAGAAACTTATTTATATCACAAGTAATACTGAAACTTATTTTTCTCTCATATGAATTAATGTAACCCATTTATAACTGACCCAAGTCGTGCTATGAATAATAAATATATCTTTAAAATATCTCTTCATAATTTTAGCATCGAGTCCCTGGACTGTGGACTGTGTCCACATGTGACCAGAAGGACCTTTGGTATATTGTATTTATTACACTTATAGACAGAGCAATCCACGAACCGTTTATAGTATAAGTGTGCTATCTTTTGTCAATGTTGAGTGTTATCAGAACACACTAATTACCTATGGGTGCACACGTACACTACAATGAATAGACTAATAAGGAGTGAGCGTCATGGTCAAAGTGAAAGATGCTCTACTTCAATTTTATATTTTTTACCCAACTGAAAGGAAAGGGTTATGTTTTTTTTTATTTTTACTTGCTTCTTTTTTCATAAAATTATAAACTTTAGAAATTATTTAGAAATTATAGGCAAGAGATTGCCTATAATTAAAAAGTAACCATTACATAGTTTTTTCAAGATGAAATGAAGTCTTAGTAAAATTTGCTAATTTCAAATTTAAATTACTTTGCTTTGTTCCCGTGTTTTTAAGAACTACAAACTTCTAAACAATAATTTACATACCTGGCTTTTAAGTACAACACGCTGAGATTTTGTCATAATTAAAAAAAAATATAAAGTAGAGCAACTTTCGTGACGAGTCAACAAATTCCCCGTACCCCGCGATCCCCTTAACCAAAAATTTGCGAAGCGCGTCTTCGTGGATTGCACTATCTATATATATTTCGACAATTTTCATAATTTAAATTTGTATTTTCATTAGTAGGTGAAATTATTTTGGAATTACAGATGGAAAGGTAAAAGTCGTAATAATGATTAGTTAAATTTTACTCATCATTATAATATTTTACTAGAGGCGCCAACAGACTGCCGTTTGCATATTGAGCGAAGCGAGCCCAGTGTAATGACTCATCGTTTCCTAGTGACTTCAATGGGATATCAGTTTTTTGACAATTACACCTCAATTACATAACATTTTACATTTTTTTTATAAACTATTACTTAATTATTCTTGATTGCAAAATTTTATAAATTTCCGTTAAGTAATTTTCAAGCCTATTCATGACAAAGAATGTGAAAAAGTCTCCCGAAGAGTACACCGCTTGCTTCGTTCAATAAGGCAGTAGATATTTTAAATAAAGAGACAAAATAAAAAACAATGATTTTCCTCTTCAATTGTCTATTTACTATATACACATCAATTGAATTCCTAAGACGATTGTCAATAGTTACAAACATCTAATTGGTCAGTTTCGCAGAGGAAAATGAAACTCGTTTTTTCTCAATAAAATATATTTGTTTCAAAATATTGTATAGCATTATTTTTTCTGCCATATTTGTAATAGCGTTTACACATTGTTTAGATAAGGAATTGAATCTGGGACCGGTTAAACTTAAACTAGAAAACTTTGTTATTTTATCACATATTTCACACTTTTGTAGAATAATTATTTAATTGGTGGTGCATATATTTTTAACAACTTCTAACATTTTTACCTAATTATTTAACATTTTACTGAACAATTAATATCATTATTATGTACGGTATTACGACAAGGCATTTAAGAAATATAATGCATAAAATACTATTTAAATACAATTTCATTTGTTGTTAGTTAAAAATAGTTGCTGTAATATAATAAAATGTTTTTATTTTTAAACCCTATAATTAACAATAATTGAAGATACTAAGTTCATCACGGTGTCCTACAACAGTGATGGTAGTATGATGTGTGCTTGTTCGTAGTACATTTGTAAACTGTTAATCCTTTAATTCCTATCTCTGGTAGCAAGATTACTACATATTATTATCTTAATTAAAATTTAATACAACTTCTGAATTACTTAAGTAACACAAATTACTTGGATTTAAGACAGCTTACTTTATACCTTTTCATATGCTATAATTACTATATTTGATATAATCTATAATATAAAAATGAATCGCAAAATGTGTTGGTAAGCGCACAACTCAACAACGCATGGACCAATCTTAACACATTATTTTTTTAAATATTCCTAGAAACCCAAGGATGGCTTTTACGGCGAGAAAAATTCGAATAATTTACAGGAAAACCCTAAAAGAGCCCTTTTTTCTTTTTGCTATACAAATATTTTCTAACTAAATGTAGAGTCAATTTGAACTGTATTGCTATACAAAAAAGTTCATATTAAATTATAAGCACTCATTGTTGTCTAAACAATGTAGCTGTGTGTTGATAACGTCGAAGAGTCAATTCGCGCTTTATTGTCGCTGCACAAAGTTCAAATTCAATCAAATATATGTGTGTGCACGTTCACGCAAAAGTGATATCGTGAACCCGACCAAATTGAAAAGTCAAAAAATGTAAGAGCTATAGATTTGATTGGCCTTGGAATATTCTTTCTTTTGTTTTAGTTTCGGAATGCGACATAAATTGTCATCAGTTTTCACGTCATTGCATTTGTCAAACAAACCGCGTTAGAAAGCGTTTATAATATTTAATAATTAATTTTGATTGTTTTATATCGTGTTTTGTGCAAAGTGTTTTAATACCTGTGATTAATAATTATTGCATGTGACATAATTTAGGTAAGTATATTCGATATGTCTCCTATAAGACGAAGTAATTTAGGTAGAAGAACCCGAAACGCTACAAATCAAATTAATTACCGATCTTATCATACTGCACAAGAACATGACGACCGAAATGAACGTGAAAGAATTCGTATATCGAGAACGCGGGAAGCGAGAGCGAGAGATTCAATTATTAATCGCGATAGTTTGAATCGAGCTGTTTTCAATTACGATTTGTCAATTGACTACAGTAACCACCAATGTGTTACTATTGGATCTATGAACTTGGTTTGCTCTCATTGTAATGCATTGAAATACAATAATGAAAAAATGGATTGTGTTACGCAAGTGGGGAAGTGAAATTGATTCCATTGGATCCACCACCAGAGCCATTGTACTCATTGGTTTCAGGAATAGAACCAGGTTCCATACACTTTTTGTAAAATATCCAACAATATAACAATTGCTTTCAAATGACGTCATTTGGGCCAACAAACTTAGTTCGGGAAAATTTCATGCCAACTTTTAATGTCTGTATTATAGCAGTTAATCATTATTATTTTAATGAACAAAATTTCCTGTTAACTAAGTAAATATGTGTCATTAACCTTCAGTTCCCTAAACCCCAACACATATATTACTTAGTCATAATATTATTTGGTGATTCAGTATCAGCAACACTTTTATTATTTTGAAACACAATATAATTATTTGATGATGGATATTAGTTACAACTAATTATTACATATTGACATACCTAAGCATATAAATTATTATTTGGTGATTCAAAGTAGGAGACAGATATATTTTTAGGAACACATATTATTTATATTTGGCAAAAATCATTTTTTTTTATTTACAGATACAAGGCAAAATATATCATAGAGCAGGTTCACTGTTACCAGTGTCATATAGCAATTACAATTTCCTGCAAATTTATTTCATGGGCAATTCACCACAAGAAATTGATATGCGTTGTTTACATAACAATTCACTAAAGAGGTCTATTGTAGCACAAATAAAAACTTTATTTCATGAGCACAATCAATTGATTATGATTTTTAAAACTGTACTGGATCTGATGCCATCTGATAATCACAAAATTGTAATCAGAGCTGATGTAACACCTGTTGGCCAACATGCAAGACGATTTAATGCACCAACTATTGATGAAGTTGCCATCGTTGTAGTTGGAGACAACTTGGAATCCCGTGATATTGTTTAACATTGTTGGAATGATCAATTACAACGTATAAAGGAAACACACCGCTCATATGACACACTGCAATATCCCATTTTATTTTGGCAAGGTGAAGATGGCTATGATTTCTCAAATAAGATGATAAATCCCATTACAGGTAACGGAAACATTAGTTTAGCTATGAAGATATATTATCACATTTTAATTTGGCTTCAAGATAAAATCCGTCCAAAAGAAATTAATCAAATAATTTCAGCCGAAATTCCAACCCATCAATTGATCAAGGATTGTTTGTTATTGTTACCAAACACATAATCCACGGGCCGTGCGGTGCATTTAACATGACATCACTATGCATGAAAAATGGAAAATGTAAGAAAAAATTCCCAAAACCGCATACGAATGACACTATCACGAATATTGACGGTTATCCCATGTATCGCCGCAGAAATGCTGAAAATGGTGAAAGATACATAATTCCATTAGAGGCATATTCAAATCTAAAACACCGGGGCGACTTTACGCGGTGCACCCAAAGCGACGTGAGTGCTTCTATTTACGTTTGTTATTAGTGAATGTTCCCGGACCAACGTTTTTTGAACTTTTGCGAACAATTAATGACAGAGTATTCACTAAATACCAAGATGCATGTCGTGAACTACAATTTTTAGAAGACGATAATCATTTTACTTTACTTTACGCTTACGCTTGCCGATGCTGCGTTGACATCAACGCCCAATAACATACGTCAGCTTTTATTATTTTGACGACCATCGCAAGCACACTTTGTGGGAAAAATATAGAAATTGTATGACAAAAGACATATTGCACTGATTTATACAAATAGATCAAAGCCAAAACATAGATTGCACGCCAGAGATGTTGCACGAAGCGTTAGTGCTGATTGAAGATTTATGACTTTTAATTTCAAATTTACCACTTCATGATTATGGTATGCCTTCACCAGATCGCCCAGCAACCGACTTAGTCAACACCGATTTACAACGAGAAAACCAATATGATCCTGGCAATTCAGTAACAATTATTGCTAAAAGTGAGCCACTACTGACAGCAGAACAAAAAATATTTATGATCGGATTATGCTGGCTGTTGCTGCTGAACAAGGTGGTTTTTTTTGGACCCATCAGGTGGAACCGGAAAGATATTTTTGATATTGTTGGTTCTTGCAAAGAAACGGTCACAACAGAAAATTGTATTGTATTAGCAGTTGCATCGTCAGTCATTGCGGCAACTTTGCTAGATGGTGGGCGAACCGCACATTCGGCATTCAAGCTACCATTGGACATTCATAATAAACCAAACACTATATGTAACATAAAAAAGAATAGTGGACTAGCTGCATTGTTACGAAAGAGTTCAATCATAATTTGGGATGAGTGCACAATGGCTCATAAACATTCACTCGAAGCATTGAATAGAACTATGCAAGATTTAAACTGCAACGATAATCTTTTCGATGGTGCTATCTTACTTTTTTCTGGTGATTTCCGACAGACCTTACCGATCATACCTCGCTCTACTTTCGCAGATGAGATAAATGCATGTTTAAAACAATCAATCTTATGGCGAAATGTTGAAACATTTCAATTAACTATAAACATACGCGTACAATTGCAAAATGATCCATCAGTACAAATATTTTCCGAACAAATACTAAATATTGGAAGCGATAAAATAGAGCTGCAACCAAATACGCAATGCATTAATCTACCAGACTATTTCTACACTATTCCACACGGACAAGATGAATTAATTCAAAGAATTTTCCCAGATATAGGAAGCAATTACTTGAACCATAACTGGTTTAGCGATCGGGCTATTTTGGCAGTCAAAAATGTTGATGTTGACAAAATAAACTTCCAGATACAACCGTTGTTACCAGGCAATCTGATGTCTTTTAAATCAATCGATTTTGTTTTTGAAGAAGATCAAAGTTTGAATTTTCCAGTTGAATTCTTAAATTCACTCGATACACCTAGAATGCCACCACATAATCTTCGATTAATGATTAGTTCACATATTATTCTCTTGCGTAATTTTAATCCACGATTATGCAACGGTACGCGTTTAGTAATCACAATAATCACCGGAAATGTTCTTGAAGCAACCATTTAAACTGGAAAGTTTAAAGGAGAAGTGGTCCTATTGCCGCGTATTCCAATGTTACCATCCGACTCTACGATACCCTTCAAAAGGCTACAGTTTCAAGTTCGTTTAACTTTCGCCATGTCTATAAATAAGTCTCAAGGCCAAACAATGTCTATTTGTGGTTTGGATTTAGGTTTTTCTCATGGGCTAATATATGATGTATGTTCACATGTAGCAAAACCGACGAATCTATTTGTGTTAGCTAAGCTAAGATAGGTTAATCAAAAATATTGTTTACCGATTAGTGCTAAATTAATTTATATACTTTTAAAATAAAATTCATAATAATTTGTATTATTCTTAAAAATTTTGAACTATCTGCCCATATATACCTCATTAGTAAATTTATGTGTTCCATGTTATTTACTAAAAACTTTGTATAGTTATTTATATACTTATTTGTTATAAACTTGAATAAAAAAATATAATAAAATAGATTTTTTTTTTATTTTTGCTTAATATTGACTTTAAGAAAACACGGTCGTTCTCATAATAGATATTCTCTACAATACCTCTTCAATAGTTTGCTGCAATGTAATATATCAAAAACTATAGTCACAGCAACGCGTGACCGGGTCTGCTAGTTCTTGATATAAAAAGTCATACGTCATTCATATATAGTAGAAAAGAAAGACAAATAAACAAAAAACTATCGCATTTGTAATATGTAATATAACATAACATGAATTATCTTCAGCCGAACCGGAAAAGGTTTATAAAAAAATATATATTTATTTTAAAAACAATAATAACAAAACGTGGTTTTCTATCTGGAGGTAAGACAGAAGTGGAAATGTACAATATAAAATTATTAATAATTAAAGACCTAAGCAAGCAGACTGCATTCCGCACCTCGTCGTGGGAACTGCATTTTAGCTGTTTCACGGCGATGGAGACCTGGTAACGCATGTTTTTAAAAATTATGAAACCTAAATTGATATAGTTAACGGTGCCACACCACGCATTCCATAAATGATTAGGACGCACCGAGCTCTTTGATGTTAAATCGAGAACACACGGGTTGTAATAATTAAATACTTTAATTATAAATAGACTGATATTACTCAGTATATTTATCTTATATAACATAATTGACATTAAGATAACCGCAAACATATAGTTTATTGCAACAATTACTTTAATAATTATTAATCTTAAATGTTTTCATGTTTTTATATAAACTTATTTTATAAAGCTAAATAAAATCCAATCTTTCTAGTGTAGTTTTCTCTCTAAGCTAAGAGAATTTTCCTTTTACCGTCGGACAGAATTACAGAGAATATCGTAATCCAGAGATCGACTGAACAAGCTATTGCTTGTAAACTTGTATTTTTTTTTTATAAATACTGTTTTTTATTCGAGTTTTTATTTATGGTTTCATTTGTTAAATTATTAATTACTAAGTCGTGACTGTTTTACTTGACACCATTTTAATTTATTAAATCAACTCCCTCATTAGAAAATAATCGTCAGTCGAAAGGAACACTAATAGTAAATAATAACTACATCAACATCTTTTATTATCACAAAAATATTATCCCGTTTGGAGTCGAGGCAGTAATAATATGTTTAAGATGAAAATGATACGATAAAGACATTCCGAGACACAAGTAGCAATCTATAATGACTTGCCACATGTTGAGATAAAAAGGAGTAAAAGAGTACGTTATATTTTCAATATTACAATTTGTATTGTTTTCAATCATAATACTTTTAATATTCACTGAATAAATAGACTTTGAAAATCAAAGTCTATTTATTTATTCTACCGAGGAAATGAAAACAAATTATATGGAAGTTTCTGAATTTTGCTGTTGTTTGAAATCTTTATTAACTTTGTATTTTCAATAAGGTTTGAAAGCATTTTCTTTAGATTATAATTATTTTCTATTTTCTTACAATGTTTACTTGTCTGAAAGTTTTATTAAATAGGAATTTTACACCAAATATGGATAGGATCAGTGTAATTTTAAATACAATATTAATTATATATTAATTACTTTATAAGAGGTAATTAAATAGAATTATTAAGTTTAAAGAGGAGGCTCTTTCCATACCTCTACATCTTCTCCCTCTTTAGCTTCAAAACGGTTGTACTGATTTCGATGGGTAATTCACCTGCCAATAAACGAAATGATTTTTGAGCACTTATTTTTAAAAGTGTACTATTTACTCAAATAGAACTAGGAGGGATACAGTGTTTTGGTAATTAATTGCGAGCTCTCTTTAGAGACGTCTAAAGTAAACTAACTAAGTTAACTTTACTTAGGACGAGAGTACATTGTTTAATACCTGGATATACCGTGTCATATGTGTGTAACATGTTAATTATATTTAAATAATATATAAATAATACATCAACACGGACAGAACTCGAACTCGACTTCTAAGAAGACACAGTTCGAGTCTTATCTGTATTTTTCATTCTATATTTATTAAACATTTATTTTTAATTTAATTTTATAAAAATTTTAAGTTGGAGAGTGTCTTTACAAAAGGGCTTATTTCTTCTATAAGTATGGTATTAAAATAGGCCCTCCTATCACTTCCATTTGACGTACACAAGTAATCACTGGTATGGATTCAAAGTGGAAAATATACCTATACAAAAATAATAAATTAAAATTATGTATTAGGTTTGTTTAAAGATTTTCAATATTATAAATATAAAGAATTTGCATCCTTTGTCACGGAGGGGAGGGGGGGGCGCTAACAAACACATAAACAACAGACAAAACACACCCAAACTCATAAACACTCATAACAGTATGTGAATTTGAAAAAGAATTGTACCCTATAATGCAAGGAGAAACATATATATAGTTTAAATAGTCAAGAGATATTGTTTATTTTAAGTTACTGATGCAGTACTGCTTGATAAAATAAAAATATATATTACAATACAATACAATACTTACAATGATATAAAAATAGGTGTCATAATAATTAGTACTATAGGTACGTATACTATATACGTTGTCAATATATGTTCTTAATATGTATTAAGAACAAGATACATGTGTATTAGATATATGTATATTGCTAAGCCATCAAAGAGCGGGAACGGTATGTGTCTCAACTGAATATTAATTATTAGAACATGTACCAAAGAAACATTTAATATCTTTCATCTTTACGATAATTAATATCCTTCACGAAGATTGTTTGAAGCGTGATAACGATTTCAATATTACAACTATTTGATTTGATGATATTCTTAAGAAGACATATATTTGTAAATTATTGAATATGTTAATTAGGATATGTTATTCTTTAAACATACAACGATAAGTAATAATGCCAAATTAAATATTTGTTTAAGAAATAATTGCTCAGTGTTTAGTACATTTTATATTCCTCTTAATAATAGTTTGTAATCGTTTTCTGTTCCTTTAGCGTTTAGTTTAGCGTGGTAGAAGATATAAAATAGTATTTTAATAAAACAAGAAATAGAGATATCGCGGTGTCTTTGAAATAGTTAATATTATTAGTGATCGTACCGGCGCCGTGCGGCTCGGGAATACACAACTAGCTTTAGAATACTTTACTTTATTCATAGCTTTAAAAATATTTCTTCATAATACCTGTTTTAAAATATGATTCTTAAAAGTGTTATACTGTTTATTATAATATTTTTGTGTTAATGTACATACATTGTACATATGTGTATGTATTCTCTTTTTACTATCAAACAAATGTTAAGAACTTACAATTAAAAATAATACCGTTTGAAATGGTCTACAAGTATGTGCTTAGGCACATTTTAATCATATTTTATTAGGGACATGTTATTTTTATAAGTTTTTATACTGCAAAGTTATTTTCTATTTACAATATATGAAGTAC
Source organism: Melinaea menophilus ssp. n. AW-2005 (assembly GCA_918358695.1). NCBI lineage: Eukaryota > Metazoa > Arthropoda > Insecta > Lepidoptera > Nymphalidae > Melinaea > Melinaea menophilus. The sequence goes on from OU911048.1 coordinate 19,346,012, forward strand.
TTTAATAGTATGAGCTATATTATTTGTGTGTACATTTCAATTAGTGTGTGTCCAAAGGACGAGTGGTACGTACAAGTGTACAATCGTCATCACGAGCGGTACCCACAGTGTTGAATTATTAAAGACGACAATCACTGGTGTAGTGGAACTGGAAGTGACTGAATGTTAATGTTTAGATCGACTATGCAGCTGTACCTATATACTTACTTTGTGTTTTCTTCACTCGAACATATTACTATATCTAACTAACACTACTGTATATAATAGACTTAAGAGAAAATTTTAACTAGAAAAGATTTGCACACTTTTTGCTTTGAAATATTATTTCATGTTATATTTTTAATCAAGAAAACAACACAGGAATAAACTTAATTAAAGTTTTTATCCAAGAGTAAACGAATCCAAAATAAACAAAAGAAATAATATTAACGAGCTTTATAAAATCTTATTTTAATTATGTTTTCTTCCAACGTCGCGGGATGTTCCAGTATCTAATCATCTTTGTTCTGTGTCGTGTTTCAAACCGCGTTCAGCGACTCTGATGAAACTCAAAGCTACAGTTCATGACTACTCATTTACAATTCTCTGTTTAATTCATAAAAAGTTTTTATAAATTTTCTTTTCCTATTAGTCACTGCACTTCAGCTTCCAAAAAAGATGTGAATTTCGGAAGAGCTTTTTAATATTTATAGCCCTTCCAGATTTAAACACGTGAATCCTGGTTGGTGAAGATTTATGTGCCTCATTCTTTTAACTAGTATATTGTTGTATCTGCATATTATTATATATATTATTCATATAATATCAAGGACTGATGACAGTGCAATAATATGAATAAGAAAACCCTTGTCTAAGCTTTTTCTTTACATTATTGGTATATTTCAAATGTCATGTATTCTTACAGAGAATAGTTTAAATAAGTTAATTATTAGCTGGTATAGCTAATTTTGAGTTCTCCGTATTACTTTGAATTAAATTCAAAGTTTTTATATCTTATCTTAATGAAATATACATATTATTCATGACACTTCAGCCTGTAGTTTAACGGTTCCAAAAAACATGTCCCTAAAGAAACAGCGGAGAAGAACTTCCATTGATACTGTTTTAACTTATAATTAATTTACTATTTCCAAGTTTGTATTATCGAAAGAATTTAAAACGTACGATACATGAATACTTTGATATAAAATAAAACTAATAATATAACCTAACCTTTTTATCATTGTCATTTTATTTAGTGTCTGTTCAAAACATCAATAATATAATTCACACTACTTACCATGAACCATTCATGATGACGTTTGTGTTGGAACTCGTAACGTTGATTATTAAAAACGATAAACTCACATGTGACAAAACAAGAAGTGTCTGAAAGACATTATTTATTATTAAGAAGTAATTGTCAGTTATTTTATAGATTCTTGATTTGAACATATGATTTTTAAATCTATTACAAACATTTATGTCATAGACTAGCAGTTTACCCATTCTGCTTCAGAGTAAAGTCAACTTTCATATTAATAAATATTTTATGAATTAAATCGGTTCTGTGATTCAAGCCAATTAAAAATAAACAAAAACATAATTATACTACACAGCTTTGTTAAACAATATTTAAATCCACCTTTCTCCTTAACATTTCCAGGTGTTCCATTCTCTAAGTATCTTTGTTTGCAGTATTGTCGTTTTTCAAACCGCGTTCAGCGACGCTCTGATGAAACTCAATCAAGAGTTCATGACCCATTACTCTATTTAATGAATTAAATTGTTTTCTTGAATTTCATTTGCACATAAATAACTGCAATTTAGCTTGTAAAAAAGATGTGAATTTGAGAAGAGCTTTTTAATATCTATCTCACTTTGTCTTAAGGATCAGGATAGGGATCCTGAACAGAGTTTAGGATAATACTTTAGTTGATATATTGAATTACATAACGAGAAAATAATCCTATTACTTATTTTATTTTCAAAAAAAGGATGAATAATTCATTTAGCAAATAGTTCAGAGCTATAACGGAGGCCTAAAACAAATATTTTGGTCGTGTTTTTGATTAGATTCTTCTATGTGCGATAATTATCATGCTACCATTACTCCGATAAATACTATTTCTCATAATTCAATATATGTATATATCCTTTTATATAAATTAAATACATGTTTAGTGTTACTGCTATCTTTTAAAATATATTTAATAGTAATAACAAATTATTATATAATTTTTTTACTAATAATTGTAAGTTTGTGAGTTTTTTATTTAAAAAGTAAAATACAAAACTATCAGCAATAAAATATGGTTTATAAATATGGTGTTTTAGAACGATATCCTTGGATCGACGTAGGGGTTATGTTATTTACGATAACATATGCCTTTTATACATATACCCGATATGACCCCGGGCCTACCAAAATTGGTAGTAGACTTATAGATAGTCGACGGATAGGTTTTGAAGTCTACTTTCGGAATTTGAGTGCTCTTTTCATAAAAACTCAAAATCAAATATGACTGCTGAAACCACGTGACACCAAATTTGTTTATACTAAATTCATTTAAAAACCAGCATCATGAACTTAACTACGGACCTTAGCACCTATGATAAAGGTTATTGAAGTGTACCTTCAAACCACTTGTCGTAAAACTTTTGAATCGAGTAAAATCCAGTATGACTGCCAAAGTGACTATTCAAACATCAACCGATTTCCATAAAATTTGATAAACTTTGGTAGATTTGTTGTATGAGAGAAAGTTGTATTTGAAAATTCAAGAATGGAAAATTCATCAGAGATAGATTTGTAAAATTCAAGATGGCGGATCTAATACAATGAATTAATTAATCTTGAATTTTAATAATTCAATCCGACTCTCTTCAGTTTTAAAAATCAATCTAATAGTGCTTGCAAATAAGTGGTTTTTTTTATGGAAGTAGGTGTTTTATTTGTAAATAGGCATATATAACACCTAATATACGTCAGACATAGTGCCACTGTTTCATATGTGTGTTAAAAAAACCAACAAGAAATATCACACATAAAATGAAATTAACATGAGCGAACAGAACACAGTACAATAATAAGAAGGGCGTAAAATAGTTTATTATAAAAAATATTTGCTATCTTTTACTAAATAATTGGTTAATACTTGTCTGTCAATTAACAAAATAACAATTTGACACATTATTGAATGTAATCTCTTAGATGACAATGACGGCCTCCCGTCCGCCTTATGTTCAGATAATTTCAAAAGTTTGTTCGGAAATCCTCGGTTCTTGATTGATTTGTAGTTTAAATGAGTTTTCAAATTTAATATGCTTCGATTGAATTGAATTAACGTCGCTTTCACGATCGTTTCCTTTTGCCGAAACGTTGTAATTCATTGGTTAGCTCAAAAAGCATGTCGGATATAGCTCTATTTGCATTTCCTATTGCTTGGAAGGCTGGTTTATATATCTTTAAATATCTATTAAAATATTTAATAAAATTAAATGACAATATTTGGATAGTTACGACCTATTACTATTTATTTGACCCCATTTAATAACACCATACCATCAGCGACCCGGTGATGATTTCTTCATTCATATAACTCACAATGCTACAAATATTCACAAAAAATAATTAAACATTCATAGACACTTTATCTAACCTCATCTTTATATACGCGCAAATGAAATTCTAGAAAGAATTTAATCAAGTACACAGAGAAATGTAAATGAGTGGTCATAAACTTGCTTTGAGTGGGACGAGAGAAGGCGACTGAAGAATGAGAAGGCTGTTAACAAAGATGCTTAGACAATGGAACACCCGGTAATGATAATAACAAAAATGTAACTAAGGCGATATTTCATAATATGCTCTAATAAAATTTAGCTTTGTTCACTTCAATTTGTTTGACACAGCTTTAATTTATAGTAGTAATTTACGGCATGGCTACGTAATTTTTGCTTTTCACGTTTCTTTACTGCCAACAATTATGATGTGCTACAACGTGATGCTTACCTTACTGGTAAGGCTTAATTTTAATATTCTTGTAAATATTATATATTTGTTGATGTTTTGTTGATGTTTACTAAAATATTATTAATTTAATAATATTTGTGATGTACACTTAATTAATATTAGAAATAAAAACAAAATTGTTATGGCCATCCCTATATAAAACAGGTAAATCCTTAAAGGTTAATTGTATATGCTTTTACAATAAACTTCCAGTTTCCAAACTTTGGAATATTGCTAAAGATCTTTTAAAGAAGAAGAAGGTGTGTTTGTGTTTTTCAGACGTCGCAGGTTCAAGTCTTTACCGAGTCTTAAATTTTCCATTGTATGTTTATTTTAAATGCAGTTATATTTATAAAATAATATTAAATAATTTTACTGTCATGTTGTTATTCCAACGAGTGAAGAAAACGCATTCTACATGCAGCGAGCGAAGTTACTCTTCTAAAATACTGCAATAACATTTCTCACGTTTATGTCGTATCATATCTATAGCGTTATTCAAATGTAACCTAATATTGACTATTGGTCTGATAAAGTTACTTTATGTGGTTCTACTTTTTTAAGTATATTTTGTTTGTAGATGTTAGATTTTCTTTGTTAGTGTTTATTTGAAACATACCAACTTATAATATGGATTATATTATTAATATGTTTTATCATTCAAGATCGAGCTTTAAATAATTTTTAAATCTCGATTAAAAATTTAAAAAAATGTACAACACACACACTTTTGTACACTTGTATTAAAAATGCACGGCGCTTGAGAATGGAAAGACAATTGTAATTAATACAAAAGTTGAGAGTATAATGGGCTGGGCTGAGACGGGCTGAACCTAACCTTGTTCAATTTAATCCCCAAAAGATACAAGTTTGCACTTTTAGCACAGAAAAACTCCCCTCAATGCCTCTCCAAGTATTAAAATACTGGGCCTTGACAAATCGAGTGGCTGTCGGTTTCGTGCTCATCTAGAGAACAAGGACAAGGTGGCTTCGATGTTATTGGGAGCAATCAATAGAGCAAGGCAGTATTTCAAGCCTGGCCAATGACTTGGCCTTATAAGGCGTAAGTCCGACCACAGATAAAGTATTGTTCTCATCTCTCACCCTCGATATCTGATTCTATTTTTGACGTCGTACAATGGAAAGCTATTTAGATTGTCGCAGACCAGTTACTCTGGGCGCGGCTGGACTACTTAGCATTGCGTAAAGACGTATTTTTTTTGTAAGACTTCCATCGTATTTACAACGGGGAGTGTTGCAAACAACTGTCTTATCAGGCGCTGTAATCATAACAAGATAAGGAACCAATAAATAGATACCCATCAAATAAAATTGCGAATAAACCTCCGTTAGTAATTACGCAACATGGAAAGTTTAAGCAGTGCGCTCGAGGCCTAAACAAACTAGAATTAGTTTACTTTGCTGGAGCATAAGTAGTCTCGCAATTAATTTAAGAGTTCAGAAGTTAAATGCTTGAGACATACCTTCACTGTTGTCATATGTACCTACAGATTTTCTGTTATTATTAGTGTGACTTAAAATAAAATTATTTAAATTTACACACTATTGTGTGTAAAACTAAAAAAAAATGTACCAGATTTCATTATAACCACCACATATATTTTAAAATACAAAAAAGTTTATAAGAAGCCTCTGAGACTTAAAGTTGTAATTTCCCTTGATATTTTAATTATAAACCGCAACGAAAATACGAAGGTTCGTATAATTTTTCTCCAAGTCAATGCTTTTGAAAATTAAATGTAAATAAATAACAGTACTCTTAATCTATCAGTTATGTACATATTCTTTGCTACTTTCTTTAAGAAATATTTAGCATTAGGTGTAATATGTAGCCTCATTATAATATGAAAACAAATGTATCAAAAAAGGAAAATTCATTTCTCATCTTAACTTTATAAATAAATGGTCGAAACTACGTTAAATTCGATGTAAAAAAACGTTTAATTGGAACCGCTCCAACACTTGGACGCACTGACTACGTTACGACCGTGTTTATATTAAAACTCAAGTGTACTATTTACCTTTGTTACAAAGACTGTTCTGTTACGAAGATTATGTTACCTTATTTCAATTAAATTACATTTTATTGCAAATTAGGGCATTGAATAATTCAAATATTTGGATGTATTAAAAATGCGTTTTGTTTCAAAGTCCGTTATTTTTTTCGGAAGACTCGTAGTGTCGTGTGAACTGTTTAGATAGGTATCTGGATTTTTAATTGTAATATAAATTAAGGAAATCTTGTGTCGTGACTCAGTTAGATGATATAATTAGTAAAACACAACAAATTACCCAAGTTTATTCTTATTTTTACGATATTTCATTCACAATACACTTTGATTAATATTTTTAAAACAACAAAAAACCTCAAAGTTTAAAGTTTGAGAAAAATTTATATTACATGACTTTTATCCAACAGATGAGCTTATCTCCGTCTAAATATTTCTGTAATATTCGCTCTGTAGTTACTATGCACAATGTTCTCGTTTCACACTATGTGAGTTTAAGTTGGCAGTATCTTATTTAAAAATTAACTACCGTAACATGGCTAACAGTTTTTTTTATAAATAATATCGAATATTATAATTTATCAGTATAATGTGATTGAACACAAACGGACAATTATAATGTAATTTAACTCTAAAATTATACGAAAAACAAACAATTTAAAACATCAATTAAAAAAAATAAAATTAATATCATTGAATTTGTTTTTATAAACAAAATAATAAAACTCATATTTTATTTTTCCTTGTCCTTATTTGCAAGTCCCTGGTGGCCAAAAGTATTCCACATGAAGCGAGCGAGGTCGGTAAAGTGTAAGAAAATATCTCTCATTCACATCATGCTCCTGTCTGCTGCACCGTGATACATGACATTAAGACAATATCGGTTCTATCTGTATTCACGTAACATTGTAGAGATCTTCAAGACATTCGTATTATTATTCAATGCAATAAAATGAAACGCAGTGCTATAGAAAAATAGTATTTGTTTTCATCTGTAAGGAAATTAATTTTACAAATGCTCGTAAAAGAATGTCTTTAATGCAGTAGGTAAAGTACAAGAATACCCTACACACCTTAAGTTTTCTATTTAGAAATTATCATTTCCTTGTGATGTTTCAATTCACAGATAAATCCAACCAATCAAATGTTGGCAAAATATTTCTTATTATTTTACTTATTGTCATTTACTTTTTTATGTTTTTAAAAAAAATATATATAATTTTATAAATAGATTGTAACCAAAATTGGTTGATGTCATATATGGTTTCTTTTTTTAAGGTTAAATAAATGTATTTATTTTTAACCTGGGTGTCATTAACCTACATTCCATTATTCCATGAATATAACTGCACTTAACGTGGAGAATGAAGTAGGAAATTTAAAATTACTTTTTCATATTTAATAAGTAGGTCACTTAATAAATCTAATTATTTATCCATTGTATTGCTCAATATTAGTAGTGTAGTTTCTTGTCCGTTAGTAGTAAAATCCTACTATATTATTATTATAAGCACTAATTAAATGTATAAGGACATAAATCCTTAATTTTTTTTTTACTATTAAGACTGAGTAATTCCGACCAATATAAATCACAGGATGCTACATTTAACTATGAGTAGTGATCCTGAATATTTATAATTATTGAATGATATCACGTTCACTGCTGAGATGATAACGAATGAAAAATAACACTTTCTTATATCCTTATATATTTAAAGCATTTTACTTCCATTTTAATTAATATCATTAAGTTTTTGTTTTATAGAACAAGACAACATTAATACTTATATTTATGTAAAATGTAAAGGAAAATAATGTGAATATTAATAAAAGAAATTATTATATTGCTTATATTGTCTAGTGTATACAGACAGCACTATATACTTTATAATCTTAAAATCAAACAGTTTAGTAATGAATATCTACTATTAGTATGTGTTGAAGAGAAACAAATAATTGAATATCGTTTTCAATTGGCGAACTCGGACGTAAATTGAAAACGACAAAACAGTCGGTTATATTAAAATTTCATTTTTTATTGTGCTCTATTTTGGTATTAATTGCAATTATAAATGACTTACTGTGCTAAGAACCTACATAATATGAAATATAGGAATAGTATTTGATAAACATCTAACATATAACAAACATATCATTTATGAATAAAATACTATCATAAATTAAACATAAACACAATAAATTACGTCGTATGAATTCTATCATATTCAATGTACACAGTCTCCAACAGGATAAGTCCGGAGACTAATAGATCCACATTTATTTGAGCAACGTCGCGGTAACATTTTCTGTTTACGCAAACTCAGCTTTAAGTTGGTTTTAACTCTTATATTGATTCCTTCAATTCCCGATATTACCGTGATTTATTGTTCAATAAACTGCTTTAGGAAAACATTCTTAGATTGTCGTGGTTATTTTTGCTCTTCTCTTTTACCGTTGGTTGTACTTGTATGTATATTGGTATTGTCATAATATACTTTAAACTTTTAGATTATATTTATGATATTTTTTTTATACTTCAATGTTACTTTAAGGAAAATAAATTTCAATAATTAAAATAAAGTGATAGTATATTTTTATATAATTTCAACGCCTCATATCGCAGAAGTCGCGGGTACTAACTTGTCCCGTCTGTGATGACGAATTATTTATTAAATTATTATTAAAAACAAATTGTTGTGAATTATATAATAAATATATCTATATATACGACTATCTGGCTACCCCGTGAGGGATATGGCGTGAAGGTAAATAAATAAATAAATAAATAAATACGAGTAAGTAGCAAAACAGCCTCTGTCCACCCTGAAGATTTATTCTAAATACTTAGGGAAAGAACTTCTGAATCTGGTGTTCAAGATTGCTCTTTTATACAAAGAATGAAACTTGTGAGTACAAGTTTCACGTCTTTATAACATAAAAAATACAAAATGGCTAACACGTTTATTGACAATTTCAAATGTCATCTTAAACAATTTAGACGAGGAGACGGTACTTGATTGTAACAAAATATAAATGATTATAATAAATTAAACACAGCTCCAGAAATTAGTTTTCCGTCAAAATGACAGCACTTTATTGTTATGAATAACGATTCAAAGATTTGCCGTTTTGAAATTTCAAAACATTATTAATAAGTTCTTCCAGTATAAGATTTATTGAAAACAATAAACAGAAAATAAATTTAATGAAAGGGTTAATTTAAATTGAATACAAAGTTCATTTAGGTTTCTAATTAAAAACTAAATACAACTTAACAATTGTTATAATTTATTATGATCATGGTTTCAGTGTTGTATTTCAATTATTTTGTCGACAATGTTCAATACAATGAATGAATATCCTCATGTTATATTTGGAAAATGCTACAATAATAAAACTAAAGAGGCACGAGTGTTAAACATTGAAGAAATTAAGTACGATTGTATACATCTTTTGATGTACAAAAAAAAACAGATCCAAAATAATCAAATAAGCATTGAAACATATTAATTGTTCATACAAGGAATTTGCGTTTCGATTTCCTCCAACTGAGATCTGATCTTTTTATCATCTTCAACAACATGGTCCAAGAAAGATGTTATTATAATATACATGACCAGCCTGAAGCTCCGCGGCGTAAAAGTTTTCGGAACTACAATAGAAGGTGAAATAGAAATAATCTTCTCGTTAAAAGAGATCCTGTTTTAGGATCTCCTTTAACTAAATCAATTTCAGATTATAAAATCATTTTAACAACTTTAGACTTCCGATTATTATTATTTTTCTGGCGATTGAGAAGTTGAAAAGAAAACAAAAATCGTGGACAAACAAAATAAGAAGGCAATGTATATTCTCGATTTACAAAAGTAGAGTATACTACTGGAAATGAAGACTTATTTAAATATTACAGAATTTAATACTAAATCATTAATTAGAACATCATAATGTTAATTATTTTTTAAACAAAAATCTTAATAATATGGGACCAAAATAGATGTTCTTAATAATTCCCATAAAGGTTGGAATGTATTTGGAAAGACATTAGCACTTAGTGATCCCTGCATAAAAATCATAAGGGACAAATATACGCCACCTTAACACTATTAGGTTTAATTGCAGATAAGCAAAGTATTTACATGGCTTCAATTTACTTGAAATTTGATCCTTTGAAGTTATTCAGGGTATAAGAAACTTAGTACAAAGTTCTCCTAACTATTTTTAAAGTACTATTTCAAAGTTCAATTTATGCTATGAATGTTTGTGTTGTGCAGGAATACCATTTATTGGAGGTTAATTAGTTTTAGTTATAAAATGACAATATGGCGCCACATTAATCTCCTTGACCGCTCGTAATAGGGCTTGAGGGCGAACCTTAATGATTTATTGCACAAATATAATTTTAAATTTACTTGTGGTTTCTATTAAATCGTTTTTAACATTTTAATAGAAACCATATTAGTTGAAATATGTAAAGTTGTATTTAACTGTTACTATTTTTTTGTATTTTTTTAAACGATATATTGGAATATTGAGACATAGGAATATATAAAATATACTAAGGTATATATGTATTCTTATACAAATAAGTCATGGCCTTCGTTTGTTCTGTCTTCGATTTCATCACAAACGACAGTAATCGTAATTATATTTATCTGTTTTAAAAGTTATAAAAAATACCCAACTGAATAACGAGCCCCATAACTTGAAACAACTTACATTGAAGAACTATATATATTTGGAAGAGTTCCCAACTACAAACGGGGATATTCATCAATTAAGCTTTAGGGAGCGTATCCTTCTCTTGTGAGGTCTAAGCTCACTGTTGAATCTTGATATATATTTTACAATAAAATACAACAGGTTTGCTGCTTCAAGCTTCTTATACTGTATAATATCAATCTCCATTATAGATTAAATTAGAAAATTTATTTCATTGGGACTAAAGGATAAAATAAAATATAAAACTATTATTATTATTTCATATTTATTATATATAAATGGTATATTAACCATAATAAATGTAGACCAAAAATAAAAACATTCATAACAAAAAAATAATATATATGTTTAAAACGTTCGAATATGAAAAAAATAATAATTGGGATATAAGTGAGTGTGGTTTGGTCATAAAAATTATCTTTTTAGAAGTAGGAGGTAAGTTTCTTAATCTATTATTTGTTATGCATCCACAGTGCACGTAGTATCACGAGGAACATAACATTGTAATGCTTACGTTTTATAACTATTACTCAATGTTAAATGTAATGCTCTGTGGTTGAACCTCTCCACACTAGCCACGCAAGCTATTGAAAGCTTGAATTTACTTAACTATCCCGGCTTATATCGCAAAAATAAGGATTGGGAGTGGATACACATTTTTGGAAGAAATTATCAAATAATATTTCTTTATACACTAAGTTACACTAAACGCTTGTCGGAGATTCAAAGTTTCTCACATAATTTTTCATTCAATAAAAATACTGGTAATGCAATAAATATTACATTATTTTGCTCATATTACACTTCATTGATAAACATATGGAAACCTAAATGCTGTTAGTGTCGACTCGCAGGTCGATTATGTTCCTACTATTATACATGAAACATATTATTAGACCTTCACTTACCTCAATTTCTTACTCGGTTGTTATATAAGTACCCCATTACATATATACCCTCGAGCCAATATATAGTACAAAAGAATTCTTTATAACATTTATTCATAGCTATTAATCTTTTGTTTTAACGTCCTATATTATCTGCATACCAAGTTTTTATTATATAAAGAAAAAAATAAAATAAACAATAAAGGTTTCTAAGATAAGTATCGTTTTCAGTCGATCTGGATTAACCGCATGAGTTAAACTTTATTCAATTCACGTACTCTAAATTTTAAAAATGATTACAAAAATATTTTTTGTCTTGTTTTAGTTGGGATCATTTTATTTCAAACACATTAAAATAATCATTTTATTCTTTTGTTTCTACTTATTCAAAACGAATTTTATTACATGTTACATCGTATCATACAGAGATAAAAAGATTATAACATAAATTTTTACTATCTCTTGTCCATTATTTGTAAAAAAGTATTTTCTTAAAAGTCGTACAATTGTCTTGTAAAATTTTCTTTGAAAACAAAATATTTGATAATCCTATATAAGTTAGCACCTAATTCAACTAATTTCCTTACTTGTTACATATCGTACCATGTCTTATCTATAGATAAGAACATTAAGTGAATAGAACATTGACGAACAAAGCGACTGATATGTCAATGTTATTATGTCGGTGCGTCACGTTGTATGTACAATAGCCATAGGAGTCAATATAGATACAGTCGTTTCATCCATAATATAGTAAGTGTTGTGTGATTTAAATTGCTAGTAAGTATTATTATATAGTATTGCATTACTGTCGCAGTGCATTTAGTTTAAAAACCATAAATCAACTATTAAAATGTAATAGGTTTTTTCAACGAATTGACAAAAACCATAAAGAAGAAAGCGATTATTGATCATAAATAATAAAGTGAGTCCGTCTTTGATTGTGTCTTATTTATATTTTGTAGTCGTCTATGGCCTTCACATGTTGCTTTAAGAATGTTCAAACGGAATGGTGGCATTAAATTATCAGCTTTCTATGTTACACTTTGTAGAATTGAAACACTTCTTATAAGTAGTTGTTTGTTGTTACTGTTGTTTTTAATATAATCCATCCTTCATATTGCGTTAAAGAGTCGAGAGAAAAGCGACAAACGATAAATATCCTTGCGATTGGCTCACAGCGTACTTATATATATGTCTTTATGAACAAAACAGGTTATCATAAAATTAAACTACATATACATTAAAAGCGACTGTGATGTCTCAATAGTGAAGGAGACAAGAAGAAGGGGAATTACCAAGTAAAGAGACGACTTCTGTTTCATTTATTTTACATTTATCTCTCTATATCAAAGCACATTGTGATGTTTTGTTGTGGCTATATTAGAAATTAGTCTTCAAAAGTCTATTGATAACAGACAGTCTTACATTACATTAATACACTTTGTTTTATTTGTTGGCAGAATAAAAAGAAACAAAAGAAAGAAAAATTAGTTATTAATATATTCATTCAAAAGATAAATTTATTTTTTAAGGAATCTTTATCAAAATATATTATTACAAAACAATATAATGTATAACTCCATAATTGAGAATTTTATCTTAGACTCGTTAAGGAGATGAAAATTTATCAAAATAATATTTTTGTTCCTTATTTCTGTAATTATTAAAACCTTCGATATCCTCAGGGAATATTATAAACAAGTTGCCTAAAACAGAGAAAAGCTTATTAAGAACAAAAACAGTTGTTAGGTATACATTAAAAATAATTTTATTTAAAAAAAACATCACAAATTAATTACCTTTGAAAGAAATAATAAGTAAATATATCAATAATAAATATACAACACAATGTCGTTTGACCTTTAATATTACTTATAAAAGGCAAACGCAATATGTAATAAATCTTTAATAATATACATAAGTAGGAAACAACATTTTATACATATTTTGTTTCAATAAATAATAATAATATTTTCGTATTCAAATGATCATATTAAAATTCTGTTCCAAATATCAAGAATACATATTTAATTTAAGCAAAGAAACGGTACAATGGACTAGATTCAGGAAAAGTTAACAATTCTTTTTGTAGCGGCCAAGAAAATTTATTATGTTGTCAACATAATTCCTGCCACAAATTACAACAAAAAACGCCTAAAGCTAAGGCTCGTCGGAATTTATCATTGGGCTTATAATCAATCACTTCAAGGTCTTCATAGAACGAAAGGTTCATTGAACCGTTGAATCCGTTGTTTCCACGTGTTAGTGAAAAAGAATGAGATAGATTTGTAAAATTCAAGATCTGGCGGATCTAATACAATGAATTAATTAATCTTGAATTTTAATAATTCAATCCGACTCTCTTCAGTTTTAAAAATCAATCTAATAGTGCTTGCAAATAAGTGGTTTTTTTTATGGAAGTAGGTGTTTTATTTGTAAAATTTGTAAATATAACACCTAACATATGTCAGACATAGTGCCACTGTTTCATATGTGTGTTAAAAAAACCAACAAGAAATATCACACATAAAATGAAATTAACATGAGCGAACCGAACACAGTACAATAATAAGAAGGGCGTAAAATAGTTTATTATAAAAAATATTTGCTATCTTTTACTAAATAATTGGTTAATACTTGTCTGTCAATTAACAAAATAACAATTTGACACATTATTGAATGTAATCTCTTAGATGACAATGACGGCCTCCCGTCCGCCTTATGTTCAGATAATTTCAAAAGTTTGTTCGGAAATCCTCGGTTCTTGATTGATTTGTAGTTTAAATGAGTTTTCAAATTTAATATGCTTCGATTGAATTGAATTAACGTCGCTTTCACGATCGTTTCCTTTTGCCGAAACGTTGTAATTCATTGGTTAGCTCAAAAAGCATGTCTGATATAGCTCTATTTGTATTTCCTATTGCTTGGAAGGCTGGTTTATATATCTATTAAAGTATTTAATAAAAATAAATGACAATATTTGGATAGTTACGACCTATTACTATTTATTTGACCCCATTTAATATCACCATACCATCAGCGACCCGGTGATGATTTCTTCATTCATATAACTCACAATGCTACAAATATTCACAAAAAATAATTAAACATTCATATAGACTTTATCTAAACTCATCTTTATTTACGCGCAAATGAAATTCTAGAAAGAATTTAATCAAGTACACAGAGAAATGCAAATGAGTGGTCATAAACTTGCTTTGAGTGTGACGAAAGAACGCGGCTTGAAGAATGGGACGGCTGTTAACAAAAATGCTTAGACGATGGAACACCCGGTAATGATAATAACAAAAATGTAACTAAGGCAATATTTCATAATATACTCTAATAAAATTTTGCTTTGTTCACTTCAATTTGTTTGACACAGCTTTAATTTATAGCAGTGATTTACGTGTAGCTTGTCACGTTTCTTTACTGCCAAACAATTGTGATGTGCTACAACGTGACGCTTACCTTACTGGTAAGGCTTAATTTTAATATTCTTGTAAATATTATATATTTATATATAAATAAAATTAATTCACTTTAATTTATGTTTACTAAAATATTATTAATTTAATAATATTTGTGTTGTACACTTAATTAATATTAGAAATAAAAACAAAATTGTTATGGCCATCCCTAGACTCCATAAAATAGGTAAATCCTTAAAGGTTAATTGTATATGCTTTTACAATAAACATCCAGTTTCCAAACTTGGAATATTGCTAAAGATCTTTTAAAGAAGAAGAAGGTGTGTTTGTGTTTTTCAGACGTCATACGTTCGAGTCTTATATGTTTATTTTAAATGCAGTTATATTTATAAAATATTATATAATTTTACTATAATGTTGTTATTCCAACAACGTGCTGTGTGAAGAAAACGCATTCTACATGCAGCGAGCGAAGATACTCTTGTAAAATACTGCAATAACATTACTCACGTTTATGTCGTATCATATCTATCGCGTTATACAAATGTAACCTAATATTGACTATAGGTCTGATAAAGTTACTTTATGTGGTTCTACTTTTTTAAGTATATTTTGTTTGTAGATGTTAGATTTTCTTTGTTCGTGTTAATTTAAAACTTTACCATCTTATAATATGGACTATATTATTAATATGTTTTATCATTCAAGATCGAGCTTTAAATAATTTTTATATCGTCAATACACTTGTGTTAAAAATGCACGGCGCTTGAGAAAGGAAAGACAATTGTAATTAATACAAAAGTTGAGAGTATAATGGGCTGGGCTGAGACGGGCTGAACCTAACCTTGTTCAATTTAATCCCCAAAAGATACAAGTTTGCGCTTTTAGCACAGAAAAACTCCCCTCAATGCCTCTCCAAGTATTAGAATACTGAGCCTCGACATATCGAGTGGCTGTCGGTTTCGTGCTCATCTGGAGAACAAGGCCAAGTTGGCCTCGATGTAATTGGGGGTAATCAATACAGTAAGGCAGTATTTCAAACCTGGCCAAAGACTTGGCCTTATAAGGCGTAAGTCCGGCCACAGATGAAGTATTGTTCTCATCTCTCACCCTCGATATCTGATTCTATTTTTGACGTCGTACAATGGAAAGCTATTCAGATTGTCGCAGACCAGATACTCGGTGCGCGGCTGGACTATTTGGTATTGCGTAAAGACGTATTCTTTTTGTAAGACTTCCATCGTATTTACAACGGGGAGTGTTGCAAACAACTGTCTTATCAGGCGCTGTAATCATAACAAGATAAGGAACCAATAAATAGATACCCATCAAATAAAATTGTGAGTAAACCTCCGTTAGTAATTACGCAACATGGGAAGTTTAAGCAATACGCTCGAGGCCTAAGCAAACTAGAATTACTTCGTTTACTTTGCAGGAGCATAAGTAGTCTCACAATTAGTTTAAGAGTTCAGACGTTAAATGCTTGAGAAATACCTTTACTGTTGTCATGTGTACCTACAGATCTATCAGTTATGTACATATTCTTTGCTACTTTCTTTAAGAAATATTTAGCATTAGGTGTAATATGTAGTCTCGTAATAATATGAAAACAAATGTATCAAAAAAGGAAGATTCGTTTCTCATCTTAACTTTATAAATAAATGGTTGAAACTGCGTGAAATTCGATGTAAACCAATTTAATTGGAACCGCTCCAACACTTGGACGCACTGATGACGTTACGACTGCGTTTATATTAAAACTCAAGTGGTCTATTTGTTACAAAGACTGTATTCTGAAAAGTGGATTACGTTACTTTATGTCAATTAGATTACATTTTATTGCAAATTAGGGCATTGAATAATTCAAATATTTGGATGTATTAAAAATGCGTTTTGTTTCAAAATCCGTTCGGTTTTTCGAAAAACTCGAAGTGTCGTGTGAATCAGACGATATAAGTAATCGTATGATCTTAAATGTCAGAGAGTAAAAAAATGGTGCGGACACGAAGAATTGCAGTTTAGATAGGTATCTGGATTTTTAATTGTAATATGAATTAAGAAAATCTTGCGTCGTGACCCAGTCAGATTATATAATTAGTAAAACACAACAAATTACCCAAGTTTATTCTTATTTTTACGATATTTCATTCACAATACACTTTGATTAATATTTTTAAAACAACAAAAACCTCAAAATTTAAAGTCTAAAAATGAAATTAACATAAGCGAACAGAACACAGTACAATAATAAGAAGGGCGTAAAATAGTTTATTATAAAAAATATTTGCTATCTTTTACTTAATAATTGGTTAATACTTGTCTGTCAATTAACAAAATAACAATTTGACACATTATTGAATGTAATCTATTAGATGACAATGACGGCCTCCCATCCGCCTTATGTTCAGATAATTTCAAAAGTTTGTTCGGAAATCCTCGGTTCTTGATTGATTTGTAGTTTAAATGAGTTTTCAAATTTAATATGCTTCGATTGAATTGAATTAACGTCGCTTTCACGATCATTTCCTTTTGCCGAAACGTTGTAATTCATTGGTTAGCTCAAAAAGCATGTCTGATATAGCTCTATTTGTATTTCCTATTGCTTGGAAGGCTGGTTTATATATCTATTAAAATATTTAATAAAAATAAATGACAATATTTGGATAGTTACGACCTATTACTATTTATTTGACCCCATTTAATATCACCATACCATCAGCGACCCGGTGATGATTTCTTCATTCATATAACTCACAATGCTACAAATATTCACAAAAAATAATTAAACATTCATATAGACTTTATCTAAACTCATCTTTATTTACGCGCAAATGAAATTCTAGAAAGAATTTAATCAAGTACACAGAGAAATGTAAATGAGTGGTCATAAACTTGCTTTGAGTGTGACGAAAGAACGCGGCTTGAAGAATGGGACGGCTGTTAACAAAAATGCTTAGACGATGGAACACCCGGTAATGATAATAACAAAAATGTAACTAAGGCAATATTTCATAATATACTCTAATAAAATTTTGCTTTGTTCACTTCAATTTGTTTGACACAGCTTTAATTTATAGCAGTGATTTACGTGTAGCTTGTCACGTTTCTTTACTGCCAAACAATTGTGATGTGCTACAACGTGACGCTTACCTTACTAGTAAGGCTTAATTTTAATATTCTTGTAAATATTATATATTTATATATAAATAAAATTAATTCAATTTAATTGATGTTTACTAAAATATTATTAATTTAATAATATTTGTGTTGTACACTTAATTAATATTAGAAATAAAAACAAACTTGTTATGGCCATCCCTGAAAAGTGGATTACGTTACTTTATGTCAATTAGATAACATTTTATTGCAAATTAGGGCATTGAATAATTCAAATATTTGGATGTATTAAAAATGCATTTTGTTTCAAAATCCGTTCGGTTTTTCGAAAAACTCGAAGTGTCGTGTGAATCAGACGATATAAGTAATCGTATGATCTTAAATGTTAGAAAGTAAAAAAATGGTGCGGACACGAAGAATTGCAGTTTAGATAGGTATCTGGATTTTTAATTGTAATATGAATTAAGAAAATCTTGCGTCGTGACCCAGTCAGATTATATAATTAGTAAAACACAACAAATTACCCAAGTTTATTCTTATTTTTACGATATTTCATTCACAATACACTTTGATTAATATTTTTAAAACAACAAAAACCTCAAAATTTAAAGTCTGAGAAAAATTTATATTACATGACTTTTATCCAACAGATGAGCTTATCTCCGTCTAAATATTTCTGTAATATTCGCTCTGTAGTTACTATGCACAATGTTCTCGTTTCACACTATGTGAGTTTAAGTTGGCAGTATCTTATTTAAAAATTAACTACCGTAACATGGCTAACAGTTTTTTTTATAAATAATATCGAATATTATAATTTATCAGTATAATGTGATTGAACACAAACGGACAATTATAATGTAATTTAACTCTAAAATTATACGAAAAACAAACAATTTAAAACATCAATTAAAAAAAATAAAATTAATATCATTGAATTTGTTTTTATAAACAAAATAATAAAACTCATATTTTATTTTTCCTTGTCCTTATTTGCAAGTCCCTGGTGGCCAAAAGTATTCCACATGAAGCGAGCGAGGTCGGTAAAGTGTAAGAAAATATCTCTCATTCACATCATGCTCCTGTCTGCTGCACCGTGATACATGACATTAAGACAATATCGGTTCTATCTGTATTCACGTAACATTGTAGAGATCTTCAAGACATTCGTATTATTATTCAATGCAATAAAATGAAACGCAGTAAAATAGTATTTTTTTTTCATCTGTAAGGAAATTAATTATACAAATGCTCGTAAAAGAATGTCTTTAATGCAGTAAGTAATGTACAATAATACCCTACATACCTTAAGTTATCTACTTAGAAATTATCATTTCCTTGTAATGTTTTAATTCATAGATAAGAACCAATCAAATGTAATATTATTTTACTCATTGTCATTGACTTTTTAATGTTTTCAAAAAAAATATATAATTTTATAAATAGATTGTAACCAAAATTGGTTGATGTCATATATGGTTTCTTTTTTTAAGGTTAAATAAATGTATTTATTTTTAACCTGGGTGTCATTAACCTACATTCCATTATTCCATGAATATAACTGCACTTAATGTGGAGAATGAAGTAGGAAATTTAAAATTACTTTTTCATATTTAATAAGTAGGTCACTTAATAAATCTAATTATTTATCCATTGTATTGCTCAATATTAGTAGTGTAGTTTCTTGTCCGTTAGTAGTAAAATCCTACTATATTATTATTATAAGCACTAATTAAATGTATAAGGACATAAATCCTTAATTTTTTTTTTACTATTAAGACTGAGTAATTCCGACCAATATAAATCACAGGATGCTACATTTAACTATGAGTAGTGATCCTGAATATTTATAATTATTGAATGATATCACGTTCACTGCTGAGATGATAACGAATGAAAAATAACACTTTCTTATATCCTTATATATTTAAAGCATTTTACTTCCATTTTAATTAATATCATTAAGTTTTTGTTTTATAGAACAAGACAACATTAATACTTATATTTATGTAAAATGTAAAGGAAAATAATGTGAATATTAATAAAAGAAATTATTATATTGCTTATATTGTCTAGTGTATACAGACAGCACTATATACTTTATAATCTTAAAATCAAACAGTTTAGTAATGAATATCTACTATTAGTATGTGTTGAAGAGAAACAAATAATTGAATATCGTTTTCAATTGGCGAACTCGGACGTAAATTGAAAACGACAAAACAGTCGGTTATATTAAAATTTCATTTTTTATTGTGCTCTATTTTGGTATTAATTGCAATTATAAATGACTTACTGTGCTAAGAACCTACATAATATGAAATATAGGAATAGTATTTGATAAACATCTAACATATAACAAACATATCATTTATGAATAAAATACTATCATAAATTAAACATAAACACAATAAATTACGTCGTATGAATTCTATCATATTCAATGTACACAGTCTCCAACAGGATAAGTCCGGAGACTAATAGATCCACATTTATTTGAGCAACGTCGCGGTAACATTTTCTGTTTACGCAAACTCAGCTTTAAGTTGGTTTTAACTCTTATATTGATTCCTTCAATTCCCGATATTACCGTGATTTATTGTTCAATAAACTGCTTTAGGAAAACATTCTTAGATTGTCGTGGTTATTTTTGCTCTTCTCTTTTACCGTTGGTTGTACTTGTATGTATATTGGTATTGTCATAATATACTTTAAACTTTTAGATTATATTTATGATATTTTTTTTATACTTCAATGTTACTTTAAGGAAAATAAATTTCAATAATTAAAATAAAGTGATAGTATATTTTTATATAATTTCAACGCCTCATATCGCAGAAGTCGCGGGTACTAACTTGTCCCGTCTGTGATGACGAATTATTTATTAAATTATTATTAAAAACAAATTGTTGTGAATTATATAATAAATATATCTATATATACGACTATCTGGCTACCCCGTGAGGGATATGGCGTGAAGGTAAATAAATAAATAAATAAATAAATACGAGTAAGTAGCAAAACAGCCTCTGTCCACCCTGAAGATTTATTCTAAATACTTAGGGAAAGAACTTCTGAATCTGGTGTTCAAGATTGCTCTTTTATACAAAGAATGAAACTTGTGAGTACAAGTTTCACGTCTTTATAACATAAAAAATACAAAATGGCTAACACGTTTATTGACAATTTCAAATGTCATCTTAAACCATTTAGACGAGGAGACGGTACTTGATTGTAACAAAATATAAATGATTATAATAAATTAAACACAGCTCCAGAAATTAGTTTTCCGTCAAAATGACAGCACTTTATTGTTATGAATAACGATTCAAAGATTTGCCGTTTTGAAATTTCAAAACATTATTAATAAGTTCTTCCAGTATAAGATTTATTGAAAACAATAAACAGAAAATAAATTTAATGAAAGGGTTAATTTAAATTGAATACAAAGTTCATTTAGGTTTCTAATTAAAAACTAAATACAACTTAACAATTGTTATAATTTATTATGATCATGGTTTCAGTGTTGTATTTCAATTATTTTGTCGACAATGTTCAATACAATGAATGAATATCCTCATGTTATATTTGGAAAATGCTACAATAATAAAACTAAAGAGGCACGAGTGTTAAACATTGAAGAAATTAAGTACGATTGTATACATCTTTTGATGTACAAAAAAAAACAGATCCAAAATAATCAAATAAGCATTGAAACATATTAATTGTTCATACAAGGAATTTGCGTTTCGATTTCCTCCAACTGAGATCTGATCTTTTTATCATCTTCAACAACATGGTCCAAGAAAGATGTTATTATAATATACATGACCAGCCTGAAGCTCCGCGGCGTAAAAGTTTTCGGAACTACAATAGAAGGTGAAATAGAAATAATCTTCTCGTTAAAAGAGATCCTGTTTTAGGATCTCCTTTAACTAAATCAATTTCAGATTATAAAATCATTTTAACAACTTTAGACTTCCGATTATTATTATTTTTCTGGCGATTGAGAAGTTGAAAAGAAAACAAAAATCGTGGACAAACAAAATAAGAAGGCAATGTATATTCTCGATTTACAAAAGTAGAGTATACTACTGGAAATGAAGACTTATTTAAATATTACAGAATTTAATACTAAATCATTAATTAGAACATCATAATGTTAATTATTTTTTAAACAAAAATCTTAATAATATGGGACCAAAATAGATGTTCTTAATAATTCCCATAAAGGTTGGAATGTATTTGGAAAGACATTAGCACTTAGTGATCCCTGCATAAAAATCATAAGGGACAAATATACGCCACCTTAACACTATTAGGTTTAATTGCAGATAAGCAAAGTATTTACATGGCTTCAATTTACTTGAAATTTGATCCTTTGAAGTTATTCAGGGTATAAGAAACTTAGTACAAAGTTCTCCTAACTATTTTTAAAGTACTATTTCAAAGTTCAATTTATGCTATGAATGTTTGTGTTGTGCAGGAATACCATTTATTGGAGGTTAATTAGTTTTAGTTATAAAATGACAATATGGCGCCACATTAATCTCCTTGACCGCTCGTAATAGGGCTTGAGGGCGAACCTTAATGATTTATTGCACAAATATAATTTTAAATTTACTTGTGGTTTCTATTAAATCGTTTTTAACATTTTAATAGAAACCATATTAGTTGAAATATGTAAAGTTGTATTTAACTGTTACTATTTTTTTGTATTTTTTTAAACGATATATTGGAATATTGAGACATAGGAATATATAAAATATACTAAGGTATATATGTATTCTTATACAAATAAGTCATGGCCTTCGTTTGTTCTGTCTTCGATTTCATCACAAACGACAGTAATCGTAATTATATTTATCTGTTTTAAAAGTTATAAAAAATACCCAACTGAATAACGAGCCCCATAACTTGAAACAACTTACATTGAAGAACTATATATATTTGGAAGAGTTCCCAACTACAAACGGGGATATTCATCAATTAAGCTTTAGGGAGCGTATCCTTCTCTTGTGAGGTCTAAGCTCACTGTTGAATCTTGATATATATTTTACAATAAAATACAACAGGTTTGCTGCTTCAAGCTTCTTATACTGTATAATATCAATCTCCATTATAGATTAAATTAGAAAATTTATTTCATTGGGACTAAAGGATAAAATAAAATATAAAACTATTATTATTATTTCATATTTATTATATATAAATGGTATATTAACCATAATAAATGTAGACCAAAAATAAAAACATTCATAACAAAAAAATAATATATATGTTTAAAACGTTCGAATATGAAAAAAATAATAATTGGGATATAAGTGAGTGTGGTTTGGTCATAAAAATTATCTTTTTAGAAGTAGGAGGTAAGTTTCTTAATCTATTATTTGTTATGCATCCACAGTGCACGTAGTATCACGAGGAACATAACATTGTAATGCTTACGTTTTATAACTATTACTCAATGTTAAATGTAATGCTCTGTGGTTGAACCTCTCCACACTAGCCACGCAAGCTATTGAAAGCTTGAATTTACTTAACTATCCCGGCTTATATCGCAAAAATAAGGATTGGGAGTGGATACACATTTTTGGAAGAAATTATCAAATAATATTTCTTTATACACTAAGTTACACTAAACGCTTGTCGGAGATTCAAAGTTTCTCACATAATTTTTCATTCAATAAAAATACTGGTAATGCAATAAATATTACATTATTTTGCTCATATTACACTTCATTGATAAACATATGGAAACCTAAATGCTGTTAGTGTCGACTCGCAGGTCGATTATGTTCCTACTATTATACATGAAACATATTATTAGACCTTCACTTACCTCAATTTCTTACTCGGTTGTTATATAAGTACCCCATTACATATATACCCTCGAGCCAATATATAGTACAAAAGAATTCTTTATAACATTTATTCATAGCTATTAATCTTTTGTTTTAACGTCCTATATTATCTGCATACCAAGTTTTTATTATATAAAGAAAAAAATAAAATAAACAATAAAGGTTTCTAAGATAAGTATCGTTTTCAGTCGATCTGGATTAACCGCATGAGTTAAACTTTATTCAATTCACGTACTCTAAATTTTAAAAATGATTACAAAAATATTTTTTGTCTTGTTTTAGTTGGGATCATTTTATTTCAAACACATTAAAATAATCATTTTATTCTTTTGTTTCTACTTATTCAAAACGAATTTTATTACATGTTACATCGTATCATACAGAGATAAAAAGATTATAACATAAATTTTTACTATCTCTTGTCCATTATTTGTAAAAAAGTATTTTCTTAAAAGTCGTACAATTGTCTTGTAAAATTTTCTTTGAAAACAAAATATTTGATAATCCTATATAAGTTAGCACCTAATTCAACTAATTTCCTTACTTGTTACATATCGTACCATGTCTTATCTATAGATAAGAACATTAAGTGAATAGAACATTGACGAACAAAGCGACTGATATGTCAATGTTATTATGTCGGTGCGTCACGTTGTATGTACAATAGCCATAGGAGTCAATATAGATACAGTCGTTTCATCCATAATATAGTAAGTGTTGTGTGATTTAAATTGCTAGTAAGTATTATTATATAGTATTGCATTACTGTCGCAGTGCATTTAGTATAAAAACCATAAATCAACTATTAAAATGTAATAGGTTTTTTCAACGAATTGACAAAAACCATAAAGAAGAAAGCGATTATTGATCATAAATAATAAAGTGAGTCCGTCTTTGATTGTGTCTTATTTATATTTTGTAGTCGTCTATGGCCTTCACATGTTGCTTTAAGAATGTTCAAACGGAATGGTGGCATTAAATTATCAGCTTTCTATGTTACACTTTGTAGAATTGAAACACTTCTTATAAGTAGTTGTTTGTTGTTACTGTTGTTTTTAATATAATCCATCCTTCATATTGCGTTAAAGAGTCGAGAGAAAAGCGACAAACGATAAATATCCTTGCGATTGGCTCACAGCGTACTTATATATATGTCTTTATGAACAAAACAGGTTATCATAAAATTAAACTACATATACATTAAAAGCGACTGTGATGTCTCAATAGTGAAGGACACAAGAAGAAGGGGAATTACCAAGTAAAGAGACGACTTCTGTTTCATTTATTTTACATTTATCTCTCTATATCAAAGCACATTGTGATGTTTTGTTGTGGCTATATTAGAAATTAGTCTTCAAAAGTCTATTGATAACAGACAGTCTTACATTACATTAATACACTTTGTTTTATTTGTTGGCAGAATAAAAAGAAACAAAAGAAAGAAAAATTAGTTATTAATATATTCATTCAAAAGATAAATTTATTTTTTAAGGAATCTTTATCAAAATATATTATTACAAAACAATATAATGTATAACTCCATAATTGAGAATTTTATCTTAGACTCGTTAAGGAGATGAAAATTTATCAAAATAATATTTTTGTTCCTTATTTCTGTAATTATTAAAACCTTCGATATCCTCAGGGAATATTATAAACAAGTTGCCTAAAACAGAGAAAAGCTTATTAAGAACAAAAACAGTTGTTAGGTATACATTAAAAATAATTTTATTTAAAAAAAACATCACAAATTAATTACCTTTGAAAGAAATAATAAGTAAATATATCAATAATAAATATACAACACAATGTCGTTTGACCTTTAATATTACTTATAAAAGGCAAACGCAATATGAAATAAATCTTTAATAATATACATAAGTAGGAAACAACATTTTATACATATTTTGTTTCAATAAATAATAATAATATTTTCGTATTCAAATGATCATATTAAAATTCTGTTCCAAATATCAAGAATACATATTTAATTTAAGCAAAGAAACGGTACAATGGACTAGATTCAGGAAAAGTTAACAATTCTTTTTGTAGCGGCCAAGAAAATTTATTATGTTGTCAACATAATTCCTGCCACAAATTACAACAAAAAACGCCTAAAGCTAAGGCTCGTCGGAATTTATCATTGGGCTTATAATCAATCACTTCAAGGTCTTCATAGAACGAAAGGTTCATTGAACCGTTGAATCCGTTGTTTCCACGTGTTAGTGAAAAAGAATGAGATAGATTTGTAAAATTCAAGATGGCGGATCTAATACAATGAATTAATTATCTATACTTATAATAAATCTGTAGAGAGGTCAATTCTGTACATGAAATATATTTACAAAATAAGTAGCAGGGGGTGATTAGTGTTCGATACTGATGCCAAAAATGCAGTTAAAAAAATTTTTGTCTGTCTGTCTGTCTGTTTGTATGTTATTTATAGAAAAAAAAACTACTCGACGGATTTTAACGAAACTTAGTACAATTATTCTTTATACTCCTGGGCAGGTAATAGTATTACACTATAGTACTTTTCATCACACTACAATGAATAGGAGCAGAGCAGTGAAAGGAAATGTTGAGAAAATGGGAGAAGTTGCTTGATTTTTTAAGCTTCCGTCGCGTGTGCAGCCTTAATGGTTAGAGCTACATAGAAACTATGTATAACGGAAATATTCTACATAAAAATACACGAAAAATATTCCAAGACAGCATATATCTACCTTTTATAGTTAACTCACAATAACACGCATAACTCTCGATAGCTTAGCAGTTCGGAGATTTCTAATTATATTTGTTTACTTTTACGTTTATAAAACCAATAATGCTCACCATCATTCCTAATTAAAAAAAAAATAAACATTAGCACCAATTCAATAAAAAAAGAATCATTGAAAGCGGTATAGAAACACCAAACTTATACTTACTTACATGAAATACGCCAACAAGACATCGCGCGTGAATAGTGAATCAAGCTATAAGGATTATTTTTGCGTAACGGTTGCCGCGCTCGACGGGGCTCGCGGCGGCAGAGTATAAAAGGGGCGGGAGGCGAGCGCAAGCGTCATTCAATATTTGGCTGTTGATGCGTTCAGAGTGTTGAACTTTATTGACAGACAATAATTGTTATTTTATAAACCGTGCTTATCAGCGCGACTTTTTGTCTTTAAATAGTTTATTTTAATTTCTTTTGTTGTTATTTTCTAAATTAGTTTTAGTTTTGTTTAAATTCTTAACTATTAATAGTTCCTATTTTATTTCTTTTTAAGTAGATTTAGATTCGATTTTTAGATTAGATAATAGATAGATAGATTAGATTATTGTTAGATTTTTAGTTACTGATAGGTTAGTTTTGGGCATTTTATGTTTAGTTTTTTTTGTATTGAGTAGATAAAAGCGTAGGTAGGTACTTTTATTAATTATAGTATTCATAGGTATTTTTTATTTATTTTTAAGTGAAGTAGGTATAGGTAGATATTGCCTACTATCTACCTATACTGCACACGTGTTTTAGCTTTATTTTCATTTCTTTTTTTTTTGTACCTAAGTTGTAGGTAGGTAGGTACATATTTCTTAGTTTAATTCTATTAGAATATTAGGTATTTAAGTTTAAATAGGCACTTAGATTTATATTTTTTTATTATATAGCAGCTGTACTTAGAACATCTAAGGTTTTTTTTGTATTAGCATAGGTACTTTGATTAATTACAGTAGTTGTAGGTATTTCTTATTATTCATTTTTAAGTGAAGTAGGTAAGTGTAGATAGTATTGCACACGCATTAAGTATAGCTTTATTTTCATTTTTTATTCTTTTGTAATTTGTAGGTACCTACGTACATATTTATAATTCGATTAGAATATTATTTTAGTTTTAATAGGCACTTAGATTTATATTCTATTTATTATATACTTAGCTATAGTTAGGACCTCTGACGTAAGTTTTTTGTTGGGTAACTAAATAGAATTTAAGTTACCGTCGATTAAAAATAAAATAAACGATGCCACCTAAAAAACGACCATCTTTATCTAGAACTTCGAGTCAAGCTAGGAGAATGAGAATGACGCGTTCTCAAGAATCGGAAGAGGAAAGAGCACATCGGTTAAACTCTATGAGAGTTAGTGCCTCAACATCTCGAGCTAATGAAAGCTCTCCAGAAAGAGAGATGCGATTAGCAGCTGAAAGAGCGAGACGAGCTACAACACGGGCTTCTCAAAGCTCTTCTCAACGAGAGCTAAGGCGTTCCATTGACCGGGAACAACATGCGTTATCCCGAGAAGCTGAAACTGCTTTACAACGAGAATTGCGACTCACAGCTGACCGCGAACGGCATACATTATCTCGCGAGTCTGAAACCTTCACTGAGAGGGAATTACGGCTTACAGCTGACCGCGAACGTCATATTTTATCTCGCGAGTCCGAAACCTTCACTGAGAGGGAATTACGGCTTACAGCTGACCACGAACGTCATATTTTATCTCGCGAGTCCGAAACCTTCACTGAGAGGGAATTACGGCTTACAGCTGATCGCGAACGTCATATTTTGTCTCGAGAATCTGAAACTTTTACTCAATATCAAGACCGTTTGACAAATGATAGGGCGCACCATAACATGATTCGATCTCTTGAAGATGAACATGAGCATGAACAACGACTAGAGTCGGGACGCGATTATTACAATTCTTTGAGACAAGAACAATTGATTACTTTATCTAATGAAAGATTAAGAATTGAAAATATTCGGTCGCTTGAAACAGAAGAACAGCGAGAGGCCCGTCTTACTGCAGATAGATTTCGACATGGTCTTAATGACTTAGATATACACGTGGTAGATCAATCTACAAATTCGGTGGCGTGGTCCGATAAATATAAAAGTGGGTTTGCTTATAACCTCACAATTGATTACAGATCATCTTCTGAAATAGGCGATATGAACGTAGTATGTTCCTTTTGTAATGCTTCGAAGTGGAGGAAGGAGTCTGCTGGTTTCTGTTGTTCTGGAGGTAAAATAAATTTTCCTTCGTTCGAAGACCCACCGGAACCTTTAAAATCACTACTTTTAGGGGAACATTTGCAATACAAACAGTATTTAGATAATATTCGCACTTATAATAGTGCATTCCAAATGACATCCTTTGGTGCTAAACAAATCTCAGAAGGCCCTTTCATGCCTACTTTTAAGGTACAAGGTCAGGTTTACCATTTGATACCCTTTTGATTTGATTTGATTTGATTTGATTTTGATTACCCTTTTGCCTGAAGAACAACCTAAATTTCTTCAAATATATTTTGTATCCGATTACAACGAACAGTCGAATATAAGAAATCAATATTTTCCGAATTTAAATACTGAACTCATTTCACAACTTCAGAACATGTTACATCAGGTTAATTCGTACGTATGCAGTTTTAAATCGGCATTAGAAGCCCTTTCTCAAGATGGTAATAACAATTATAAAATTGTTATAAATGCCGATAAGCGTCCAACTCAGGAACACCCTGGGCGTCATAACGTTCCATCCACGAATGAAGTTGCTGTAGTACTGGTCGACCAGGAATGTGATAGGCGTGATATCGTTATACGTTCCAGAGACAATCGTTTGCAACGTATTTTCGAAACCCACAGGGCTTACGACAGTTTGCAATATCCTATGATATACTGTCGAGGGGAAGATGGTTATAATTTCGCTGTATACCAAACCGATCCGCGCACAGGCGCACCTAATTATAATAAAAAGGTGTCATGCCTTCAATTTTATTGTTACCACCTGCAAGTGAGACGGAATAGATTGGTATACTTTCAACGTTTTCGTGGCTTATTTAATCAGTTTATTGTTGACATGTACGCAAAAATTGAAACCGAAAGATTAGTTTATATACGATCTAATCAAAGGCAGCTGCGCGCTGAAGAATACGTGCACCTTCGCGATGCCATGCAGCAAGATAACGATACTGTGAATATGGGTCGTTTAGTTATTTTACCCTCTTCTTTTACTGGTGGTCCACGCTACATGCATGAACGTACTCAAGACGCTTTTTGTTACGTAAGAAAATATGGACGTCCCGACTTATTTGTTACTATAACTACCAATCCCAAGTGGGATGAAATCACTCGGGAGCTTCTTGAGGGTCAGGCACCGCATGACCGCCATGATATTATTGCAAGAGTGTTTCATTTAAAATTAAAATCAATGATAGATCTTCTTACCAAAGATAACATTTTTGGAGAAGTATTGTGTTATATGTATAGTGTTGAGTGGCAAAAACGCGGCTTACCTCACGCACATATCTTGCTTTGGTTAAAAGATAAGGTTCGACCTAATGATGTAGACAGATTAATCAGTGCTGAAATTCCAGATCCGACTGCAGATCCCCTGTTATACGACATTGTTAAAACTCATATGATACATGGTCCATGTGGTGCATTTAACGCAAATGCTCCTTGCATGCAAGACGGTCGTTGCACTAAAAGGTATCCAAAAGCATTAGTGGATGAAACTGTAACAGGACATGATGGATACCCATTATATCGTCGCCGTTCAAGAGACAATGGTGGTTTTACTGTTGAAAAGCGAATGTCTGGACAACAGGTTACTTTAGATAATAGGTGGGTTGTTCCGTATTCGCCTGTATTGTCCAGAGCATTTCAAGCTCACATAAATGTAGAAATGTGTAATAGTGTAGAGTCAATTAAATATATTTGTAAGTACATTAACAAGGGCAGTGACCAAGCTACGTTTGCGTTAAGAAATGAACATGATGAAGTTACTAGATTTCAGTCAGGCAGATATATCAGCTCTTCAGAAGCTGTGTGGCGGATCTTAAGTTTTAATATTCACGAAAGATATCCACCTGTGACCCATCTGGATGTTCATCTGGAAGGCGGTCAACGTATATATTTTAACGCCGAAAATGTTACAGAACGATTAGAGAACCCTAGACAAACAACTTTATTGGCATTCTTTCGACTTTGCCAAACTGATAATTTCGCAAAGTCTCTTTTGTATGAAGAAGTTCCATCGTATTATACCTACGATAAACAACGAGGTGTCTTTAACCGTAGACGCCGAGGCAGGCCTGTAGATGGCGAGACAGGTATTTTCAAAGAACATGTTCTTGGTAGAGTGTATACTGTTCATCCTAACAACGCAGAGTGTTTTTATTTGAGATTATTATTACATACAGTGCGAGGACCAACATCATTTATAGATTTGAGAAAAGTAGACGATGTTGTTTATCCAACTTATCATGCAGCTTGCCAAGCGCGTCATTTGCTTGAAAATGATCAACATTGGGATGACGCTTTAGCAGAATCCTGTGTTAGTGATAATCCACGACGGTTACGCCATTTATTTGTAACATTACTCACATTTTGTAATTTATCTGATCCTGTCCAATTATGGGAAAAATATAAAGAAAAATTTGCAGAAGACTTTCTTCGGAATTTATCTCACAATAATGAAGGCGCAACTAATGATAATTTTCGAGATCTGGCTATAAATCAGTGCTTATTAGCTCTTCAGGAAGACTTAACAGCAGTAGGCGGTAAATCACTTTGTGAATATGGTTTGCCAACGCCAACCTCAGTCGGAGAGGTTACCAATAGGGAATATTCCGCAGAGATTGGTTACAACCCAATGGAACTGCTGGTAACATTAGAAAACGGTGTCCCAATGATGACTGCAGAACAACGCTTAGTCTATGATCGCGTGTGCGAGAGTGTGCAGAATAATTTAGGAACAATATGGTTTTTAGATGCACCTGGAGGAACTGGGAAAACTTTTTTGACTAAATTAATATTAGCTTATGTTCGAAATCAGCGTAAAATCGCTCTTGCCGTGGCTTCATCAGGTATAGCTGCAACATTGCTACCAGGAGGTAAGACTGCTCACACTATGTTTAAAATACCAATTAATTTAGATCGCACGGAAAGTCCAACCTGTAGTATTTCAAGAAATAGCGACAAAGCTAAGGTATTGCGTGAGTGTAATTTAATCGTATGGGATGAATGTACGATGGCCCATCGAAAAGGAGTAGAAGCAGTAGACAGAACTCTAAGGGACATAAGACAAAATGATCGACCAATGGGCGGTATTACGGTTTTATTTTGTGGTGATTTCCGACAAACCTTACCGGTAATACCACGGGGAACCCGAGCTGATGAGATTAGGGCTTGCCTGAAAAGCTCTTATTTGTGGCGTGATATACAATCGGTGCATTTGACTATAAATATGCGAGTGAGAACTGGAGACAACGCAGATAATCGTGAATTTTCTGATACATTATTGAAGATTGGTGAAGGTACCTATCCACAACTACACCAAGGAAAACTTATTCTGACACCTGAGTTATGTTGTATAGTGCAATCCCAACAACATCTTATATCTTCGGTTTACGGTGACATAACAATTATATTAAATAGGGACAATTCTTGGCTTTGCGAAAGGTCCATTTTGACTCCTCGCAATGACCAGGCATCTGAAATTAATAATAAAATACTGTCTAATATACAGGGAGAAAGCAAAGTTTATAGTTCAATAAATAGAATGGTTGATGAACAAGAAGCCACTAATTACCCGATAGAATTTTTAAATTCTTTAAGTATGCCTGGACTACCTTCTCATATAATTTGTTTAAAAATTGGCATACCGATAATTCTGCTCCGAAATTTAAGACCACCTCAACTTTGCAATGGAACTCGGCTAAAAGTAACCCAGTTGCAACAAAATGTAATCGAGGCTCAAATTTTAACAGGTTGCGGTGCAGGAGAAACTGTCTTTATTCCCAGAATTCCCATAATACCAAATAATTTTCCATTCCAATTTAAAAGAACGCAATTCCCAGTATCGGTGTGCTATGCCATGACTATCAATAAAGCTCAAGGGCAGACTTTTCGTGTTGCTGGAGTAGATCTCGGTGTTAGCTGTTTCTCGCATGGTCAATTATACGTCGCTCTTTCCCGGGTTAGCAATTCTAAGAATCTTTACGTTCACGTGCCGGACGGGTCGACTCTTAACATAGTCTACCCAGAAGCTTTGCGCTGAAACATTTTAATTTGATCTAAAAATATTAGCAATATATTATCTTAATAAAAAACAAGGAGTTACACGCTGACCGAGTCGTGGGTATAGCGTGGGTATATTATAATATTCTGCGGTTACTTATATTTTTCAACAGTTTTGTGGATTGGCATATTATATTACTATTGCCCTTCTAAAATACGAAAGTGAATCTGCCTGTTACGTCAAAACTATGAGGGAGGACATCTGCTAATTTTTTTTCGAAAAACGACGGAAACGCGGACGAAGTCGCGGGCAAAAGCTAGTTTTTAATATAATCCATCCTTCATATTGCGTTAAAGAGTCGAGAGAAAAGCGACAAACGATAAATATCCTTGCGATTGGCTCACAGCGTACTTATATATATGTCTTTATGAACAAAACAGGTTATCATAAAATTAAACTACATATACATTAAAAGCGACTGTGATGTCTCAATAGTGAAGGACACAAGAAGAAGGGGAATTACCAAGTAAAGAGACGACTTCTGTTTCATTTATTTTACATTTATCTCTCTATATCAAAGCACATTGTGATGTTTTGTTGTGGCTATATTAGAAATTAGTCTTCAAAAGTCTATTGATAACAGACAGTCTTACATTACATTAATACACTTTGTTTTATTTGTTGGCAGAATAAAAAGAAACAAAAGAAAGAAAAATTAGTTATTAATATATTCATTCAAAAGATAAATTTATTTTTTAAGGAATCTTTATCAAAATATATTATTACAAAACAATATAATGTATAACTCCATAATTGAGAATTTTATCTTAGACTCGTTAAGGAGATGAAAATTTATCAAAATAATATTTTTGTTCCTTATTTCTGTAATTATTAAAACCTTCGATATCCTCAGGGAATATTATAAACAAGTTGCCTAAAACAGAGAAAAGCTTATTAAGAACAAAAACAGTTGTTAGGTATACATTAAAAATAATTTTATTTAAAAAAAACATCACAAATTAATTACCTTTGAAAGAAATAATAAGTAAATATATCAATAATAAATATACAACACAATGTCGTTTGACCTTTAATATTACTTATAAAAGGCAAACGCAATATGAAATAAATCTTTAATAATATACATAAGTAGGAAACAACATTTTATACATATTTTGTTTCAATAAATAATAATAATATTTTCGTATTCAAATGATCATATTAAAATTCTGTTCCAAATATCAAGAATACATATTTAATTTAAGCAAAGAAACGGTACAATGGACTAGATTCAGGAAAAGTTAACAATTCTTTTTGTAGCGGCCAAGAAAATTTATTATGTTGTCAACATAATTCCTGCCACAAATTACAACAAAAAACGCCTAAAGCTAAGGCTCGTCGGAATTTATCATTGGGCTTATAATCAATCACTTCAAGGTCTTCATAGAACGAAAGGTTCATTGAACCGTTGAATCCGTTGTTTCCACGTGTTAGTGAAAAAGAATGAGATAGATTTGTAAAATTCAAGATGGCGGATCTAATACAATGAATTAATTAATCTTGAATTTTAATAATTCAATCCGACTCTCTTCAGTTTTAAAAATCAATCTAATAGTGCTTGCAAATAAGTGGTTTTTTTTATGGAAGTAGGTGTTTTATTTGTAAAATTTGTAAATATAACACCTAACATATGTCAGACATAGTGCCACTGTTTCATATGTGTGTTAAAAAAACCAACAAGAAATATCACACATAAAATGAAATTAACATGAGCGAACCGAACACAGTACAATAATAAGAAGGGCGTAAAATAGTTTATTATAAAAAATATTTGCTATCTTTTACTAAATAATTGGTTAATACTTGTCTGTCAATTAACAAAATAACAATTTGACACATTATTGAATGTAATCTCTTAGATGACAATGACGGCCTCCCGTCCGCCTTATGTTCAGATAATTTCAAAAGTTTGTTCGGAAATCCTCGGTTCTTGATTGATTTGTAGTTTAAATGAGTTTTCAAATTTAATATGCTTCGATTGAATTGAATTAACGTCGCTTTCACGATCGTTTCCTTTTGCCGAAACGTTGTAATTCATTGGTTAGCTCAAAAAGCATGTCTGATATAGCTCTATTTGTATTTCCTATTGCTTGGAAGGCTGGTTTATATATCTATTAAAATATTTAATAAAAATAAATGACAATATTTGGATAGTTACGACCTATTACTATTTATTTGACCCCATTTAATATCACCATACCATCAGCGACCCGGTGATGATTTCTTCATTCATATAACTCACAATGCTACAAATATTCACAAAAAATAATTAAACATTCATATAGACTTTATCTAAACTCATCTTTATTTACGCGCAAATGAAATTCTAGAAAGAATTTAATCAAGTACACAGAGAAATGCAAATGAGTGGTCATAAACTTGCTTTGAGTGTGACGAAAGAACGCGGCTTGAAGAATGGGACGGCTGTTAACAAAAATGCTTAGACGATGGAACACCCGGTAATGATAATAACAAAAATGTAACTAAGGCAATATTTCATAATATACTCTAATAAAATTTTGCTTTGTTCACTTCAATTTGTTTGACACAGCTTTAATTTATAGCAGTGATTTACGTGTAGCTTGTCACGTTTCTTTACTGCCAAACAATTGTGATGTGCTACAACGTGACGCTTACCTTACTGGTAAGGCTTAATTTTAATATTCTTGTAAATATTATATATTTATATATAAATAAAATTAATTCACTTTAATTTATGTTTACTAAAATATTATTAATTTAATAATATTTGTGTTGTACACTTAATTAATATTAGAAATAAAAACAAAATTGTTATGGCCATCCCTAGACTCCATAAAATAGGTAAATCCTTAAAGGTTAATTGTATATGCTTTTACAATAAACATCCAGTTTCCAAACTTGGAATATTGCTAAAGATCTTTTAAAGAAGAAGAAGGTGTGTTTGTGTTTTTCAGACGTCATACGTTCGAGTCTTATATGTTTATTTTAAATGCAGTTATATTTATAAAATATTATATAATTTTACTATAATGTTGTTATTCCAACAACGTGCTGTGTGAAGAAAACGCATTCTACATGCAGCGAGCGAAGATACTCTTGTAAAATACTGCAATAACATTACTCACGTTTATGTCGTATCATATCTATCGCGTTATACAAATGTAACCTAATATTGACTATAGGTCTGATAAAGTTACTTTATGTGGTTCTACTTTTTTAAGTATATTTTGTTTGTAGATGTTAGATTTTCTTTGTTCGTGTTAATTTAAAACTTTACCATCTTATAATATGGACTATATTATTAATATGTTTTATCATTCAAGATCGAGCTTTAAATAATTTTTATATCGTCAATACACTTGTGTTAAAAATGCACGGCGCTTGAGAAAGGAAAGACAATTGTAATTAATACAAAAGTTGAGAGTATAATGGGCTGGGCTGAGACGGGCTGAACCTAACCTTGTTCAATTTAATCCCCAAAAGATACAAGTTTGCGCTTTTAGCACAGAAAAACTCCCCTCAATGCCTCTCCAAGTATTAGAATACTGAGCCTCGACATATCGAGTGGCTGTCGGTTTCGTGCTCATCTGGAGAACAAGGCCAAGTTGGCCTCGATGTAATTGGGGGTAATCAATACAGTAAGGCAGTATTTCAAACCTGGCCAAAGACTTGGCCTTATAAGGCGTAAGTCCGGCCACAGATGAAGTATTGTTCTCATCTCTCACCCTCGATATCTGATTCTATTTTTGACGTCGTACAATGGAAAGCTATTCAGATTGTCGCAGACCAGATACTCGGTGCGCGGCTGGACTATTTGGTATTGCGTAAAGACGTATTCTTTTTGTAAGACTTCCATCGTATTTACAACGGGGAGTGTTGCAAACAACTGTCTTATCAGGCGCTGTAATCATAACAAGATAAGGAACCAATAAATAGATACCCATCAAATAAAATTGTGAGTGAACCTCCGTTAGTAATTACGCAACATGGGAAGTTTAAGCAATACGCTCGAGGCCTAAGCAAACTAGAATTACTTCGTTTACTTTGCAGGAGCATAAGTAGTCTCACAATTAGTTTAAGAGTTCAGACGTTAAATGCTTGAGAAATACCTTTACTGTTGTCATGTGTACCTACAGATCTATCAGTTATGTACATATTCTTTGCTACTTTCTTTAAGAAATATTTAGCATTAGGTGTAATATGTAGTCTCGTAATAATATGAAAACAAATGTATCAAAAAAGGAAGATTCGTTTCTCATCTTAACTTTATAAATAAATGGTTGAAACTGCGTGAAATTCGATGTAAACCAATTTAATTGGAACCGCTCCAACACTTGGACGCACTGATGACGTTACGACTGCGTTTATATTAAAACTCAAGTGGTCTATTTGTTACAAAGACTGTATTCTGAAAAGTGGATTACGTTACTTTATGTCAATTAGATTACATTTTATTGCAAATTAGGGCATTGAATAATTCAAATATTTGGATGTATTAAAAATGCGTTTTGTTTCAAAATCCGTTCGGTTTTTCGAAAAACTCGAAGTGTCGTGTGAATCAGACGATATAAGTAATCGTATGATCTTAAATGTCAGAGAGTAAAAAAATGGTGCGGACACGAAGAATTGCAGTTTAGATAGGTATCTGGATTTTTAATTGTAATATGAATTAAGAAAATCTTGCGTCGTGACCCAGTCAGATTATATAATTAGTAAAACACAACAAATTACCCAAGTTTATTCTTATTTTTACGATATTTCATTCACAATACACTTTGATTAATATTTTTAAAACAACAAAAACCTCAAAATTTAAAGTCTAAAAATGAAATTAACATAAGCGAACAGAACACAGTACAATAATAAGAAGGGCGTAAAATAGTTTATTATAAAAAATATTTGCTATCTTTTACTTAATAATTGGTTAATACTTGTCTGTCAATTAACAAAATAACAATTTGACACATTATTGAATGTAATCTATTAGATGACAATGACGGCCTCCCATCCGCCTTATGTTCAGATAATTTCAAAAGTTTGTTCGGAAATCCTCGGTTCTTGATTGATTTGTAGTTTAAATGAGTTTTCAAATTTAATATGCTTCGATTGAATTGAATTAACGTCGCTTTCACGATCATTTCCTTTTGCCGAAACGTTGTAATTCATTGGTTAGCTCAAAAAGCATGTCTGATATAGCTCTATTTGTATTTCCTATTGCTTGGAAGGCTGGTTTATATATCTATTAAAATATTTAATAAAAATAAATGACAATATTTGGATAGTTACGACCTATTACTATTTATTTGACCCCATTTAATATCACCATACCATCAGCGACCCGGTGATGATTTCTTCATTCATATAACTCACAATGCTACAAATATTCACAAAAAATAATTAAACATTCATATAGACTTTATCTAAACTCATCTTTATTTACGCGCAAATGAAATTCTAGAAAGAATTTAATCAAGTACACAGAGAAATGTAAATGAGTGGTCATAAACTTGCTTTGAGTGTGACGAAAGAACGCGGCTTGAAGAATGGGACGGCTGTTAACAAAAATGCTTAGACGATGGAACACCCGGTAATGATAATAACAAAAATGTAACTAAGGCAATATTTCATAATATACTCTAATAAAATTTTGCTTTGTTCACTTCAATTTGTTTGACACAGCTTTAATTTATAGCAGTGATTTACGTGTAGCTTGTCACGTTTCTTTACTGCCAAACAATTGTGATGTGCTACAACGTGACGCTTACCTTACTAGTAAGGCTTAATTTTAATATTCTTGTAAATATTATATATTTATATATAAATAAAATTAATTCAATTTAATTGATGTTTACTAAAATATTATTAATTTAATAATATTTGTGTTGTACACTTAATTAATATTAGAAATAAAAACAAACTTGTTATGGCCATCCCTGAAAAGTGGATTACGTTACTTTATGTCAATTAGATAACATTTTATTGCAAATTAGGGCATTGAATAATTCAAATATTTGGATGTATTAAAAATGCATTTTGTTTCAAAATCCGTTCGGTTTTTCGAAAAACTCGAAGTGTCGTGTGAATCAGACGATATAAGTAATCGTATGATCTTAAATGTTAGAAAGTAAAAAAATGGTGCGGACACGAAGAATTGCAGTTTAGATAGGTATCTGGATTTTTAATTGTAATATGAATTAAGAAAATCTTGCGTCGTGACCCAGTCAGATTATATAATTAGTAAAACACAACAAATTACCCAAGTTTATTCTTATTTTTACGATATTTCATTCACAATACACTTTGATTAATATTTTTAAAACAACAAAAACCTCAAAATTTAAAGTCTGAGAAAAATTTATATTACATGACTTTTATCCAACAGATGAGCTTATCTCCGTCTAAATATTTCTGTAATATTCGCTCTGTAGTTACTATGCACAATGTTCTCGTTTCACACTATGTGAGTTTAAGTTGGCAGTATCTTATTTAAAAATTAACTACCGTAACATGGCTAACAGTTTTTTTTATAAATAATATCGAATATTATAATTTATCAGTATAATGTGATTGAACACAAACGGACAATTATAATGTAATTTAACTCTAAAATTATACGAAAAACAAACAATTTAAAACATCAATTAAAAAAAATAAAATTAATATCATTGAATTTGTTTTTATAAACAAAATAATAAAACTCATATTTTATTTTTCCTTGTCCTTATTTGCAAGTCCCTGGTGGCCAAAAGTATTCCACATGAAGCGAGCGAGGTCGGTAAAGTGTAAGAAAATATCTCTCATTCACATCATGCTCCTGTCTGCTGCACCGTGATACATGACATTAAGACAATATCGGTTCTATCTGTATTCACGTAACATTGTAGAGATCTTCAAGACATTCGTATTATTATTCAATGCAATAAAATGAAACGCAGTAAAATAGTATTTTTTTTTCATCTGTAAGGAAATTAATTATACAAATGCTCGTAAAAGAATGTCTTTAATGCAGTAAGTAATGTACAATAATACCCTACATACCTTAAGTTATCTACTTAGAAATTATCATTTCCTTGTAATGTTTTAATTCATAGATAAGAACCAATCAAATGTAATATTATTTTACTCATTGTCATTGACTTTTTAATGTTTTCAAAAAAAATATATAATTTTATAAATAGATTGTAACCAAAATTGGTTGATGTCATATATGGTTTCTTTTTTTAAGGTTAAATAAATGTATTTATTTTTAACCTGGGTGTCATTAACCTACATTCCATTATTCCATGAATATAACTGCACTTAACGTGGAGAATGAAGTAGGAAATTTAAAATTACTTTTTCATATTTAATAAGTAGGTCACTTAATAAATCTAATTATTTATCCATTGTATTGCTCAATATTAGTAGTGTAGTTTCTTGTCCGTTAGTAGTAAAATCCTACTATATTATTATTATAAGCACTAATTAAATGTATAAGGACATAAATCCTTAATTTTTTTTTTACTATTAAGACTGAGTAATTCCGACCAATATAAATCACAGGATGCTACATTTAACTATGAGTAGTGATCCTGAATATTTATAATTATTGAATGATATCACGTTCACTGCTGAGATGATAACGAATGAAAAATAACACTTTCTTATATCCTTATATATTTAAAGCATTTTACTTCCATTTTAATTAATATCATTAAGTTTTTGTTTTATAGAACAAGACAACATTAATACTTATATTTATGTAAAATGTAAAGGAAAATAATGTGAATATTAATAAAAGAAATTATTATATTGCTTATATTGTCTAGTGTATACAGACAGCACTATATACTTTATAATCTTAAAATCAAACAGTTTAGTAATGAATATCTACTATTAGTAT
This sequence comes from Melinaea menophilus ssp. n. AW-2005, assembly GCA_918358695.1. Lineage (NCBI taxonomy): Eukaryota > Metazoa > Arthropoda > Insecta > Lepidoptera > Nymphalidae > Melinaea > Melinaea menophilus. The sequence continues at coordinate 19,386,988 of OU911048.1, forward strand.
GTGTTGAAGAGAAACAAATAATTGAATATCGTTTTCAATTGGCGAACTCGGACGTAAATTGAAAACGACAAAACAGTCGGTTATATTAAAATTTCATTTTTTATTGTGCTCTATTTTGGTATTAATTGCAATTATAAATGACTTACTGTGCTAAGAACCTACATAATATGAAATATAGGAATAGTATTTGATAAACATCTAACATATAACAAACATATCATTTATGAATAAAATACTATCATAAATTAAACATAAACACAATAAATTACGTCGTATGAATTCTATCATATTCAATGTACACAGTCTCCAACAGGATAAGTCCGGAGACTAATAGATCCACATTTATTTGAGCAACGTCGCGGTAACATTTTCTGTTTACGCAAACTCAGCTTTAAGTTGGTTTTAACTCTTATATTGATTCCTTCAATTCCCGATATTACCGTGATTTATTGTTCAATAAACTGCTTTAGGAAAACATTCTTAGATTGTCGTGGTTATTTTTGCTCTTCTCTTTTACCGTTGGTTGTACTTGTATGTATATTGGTATTGTCATAATATACTTTAAACTTTTAGATTATATTTATGATATTTTTTTTATACTTCAATGTTACTTTAAGGAAAATAAATTTCAATAATTAAAATAAAGTGATAGTATATTTTTATATAATTTCAACGCCTCATATCGCAGAAGTCGCGGGTACTAACTTGTCCCGTCTGTGATGACGAATTATTTATTAAATTATTATTAAAAACAAATTGTTGTGAATTATATAATAAATATATCTATATATACGACTATCTGGCTACCCCGTGAGGGATATGGCGTGAAGGTAAATAAATAAATAAATAAATAAATACGAGTAAGTAGCAAAACAGCCTCTGTCCACCCTGAAGATTTATTCTAAATACTTAGGGAAAGAACTTCTGAATCTGGTGTTCAAGATTGCTCTTTTATACAAAGAATGAAACTTGTGAGTACAAGTTTCACGTCTTTATAACATAAAAAATACAAAATGGCTAACACGTTTATTGACAATTTCAAATGTCATCTTAAACAATTTAGACGAGGAGACGGTACTTGATTGTAACAAAATATAAATGATTATAATAAATTAAACACAGCTCCAGAAATTAGTTTTCCGTCAAAATGACAGCACTTTATTGTTATGAATAACGATTCAAAGATTTGCCGTTTTGAAATTTCAAAACATTATTAATAAGTTCTTCCAGTATAAGATTTATTGAAAACAATAAACAGAAAATAAATTTAATGAAAGGGTTAATTTAAATTGAATACAAAGTTCATTTAGGTTTCTAATTAAAAACTAAATACAACTTAACAATTGTTATAATTTATTATGATCATGGTTTCAGTGTTGTATTTCAATTATTTTGTCGACAATGTTCAATACAATGAATGAATATCCTCATGTTATATTTGGAAAATGCTACAATAATAAAACTAAAGAGGCACGAGTGTTAAACATTGAAGAAATTAAGTACGATTGTATACATCTTTTGATGTACAAAAAAAAACAGATCCAAAATAATCAAATAAGCATTGAAACATATTAATTGTTCATACAAGGAATTTGCGTTTCGATTTCCTCCAACTGAGATCTGATCTTTTTATCATCTTCAACAACATGGTCCAAGAAAGATGTTATTATAATATACATGACCAGCCTGAAGCTCCGCGGCGTAAAAGTTTTCGGAACTACAATAGAAGGTGAAATAGAAATAATCTTCTCGTTAAAAGTGATCCTGTTTTAGGATCTCCTTTAACTAAATCAATTTCAGATTATAAAATCATTTTAACAACTTTAGACTTCCGATTATTATTATTTTTCTGGCGATTGAGAAGTTGAAAAGAAAACAAAAATCGTGGACAAACAAAATAAGAAGGCAATGTATATTCTCGATTTACAAAAGTAGAGTATACTACTGGAAATGAAGACTTATTTAAATATTACAGAATTTAATACTAAATCATTAATTAGAACATCATAATGTTAATTATTTTTTAAACAAAAATCTTAATAATATGGGACCAAAATAGATGTTCTTAATAATTCCCATAAAGGTTGGAATGTATTTGGAAAGACATTAGCACTTAGTGATCCCTGCATAAAAATCATAAGGGACAAATATACGCCATCTTAACACTATTAGGTTTAATTGCAGATAAGCAAAGTATTTACATGGCTTCAATTTACTTGAAATTTGATCCTTTGAAGTTATTCAGGGTATAAGAAACTTAGTACAAAGTTCTCCTAACTATTTTTAAAGTACTATTTCAAAGTTCAATTTATGCTATGAATGTTTGTGTTGTGCAGGAATACCATTTATTGGAGGTTAATTAGTTTTAGTTATAAAATGACAATATGGCGCCACATTAATCTCCTTGACCGCTCGTAATAGGGCTTGAGGGCGAACCTTAATGATTTATTGCACAAATATAATTTTAAATTTACTTGTGGTTTCTATTAAATCGTTTTTAACATTTTAATAGAAACCATATTAGTTGAAATATGTAAAGTTGTATTTAACTGTTACTATTTTTTTGTATTTTTTTAAACGATATATTGGAATATTGAGACATAGGAATATATAAAATATACTAAGGTATATATGTATTCTTATACAAATAAGTCATGGCCTTCGTTTGTTCTGTCTTCGATTTCATCACAAACGACAGTAATCGTAATTATATTTATCTGTTTTAAAAGTTATAAAAAATACCCAACTGAATAACGAGCCCCATAACTTGAAACAACTTACATTGAAGAACTATATATATTTGGAAGAGTTCCCAACTACAAACGGGGATATTCATCAATTAAGCTTTAGGGAGCGTATCCTTCTCTTGTGAGGTCTAAGCTCACTGTTGAATCTTGATATATATTTTACAATAAAATACAACAGGTTTGCTGCTTCAAGCTTCTTATACTGTATAATATCAATCTCCATTATAGATTAAATTAGAAAATTTATTTCATTGGGACTAAAGGATAAAATAAAATATAAAACTATTATTATTATTTCATATTTATTATATATAAATGGTATATTAACCATAATAAATGTAGACCAAAAATAAAAACATTCATAACAAAAAAATAATATATATGTTTAAAACGTTCGAATATGAAAAAAATAATAATTGGGATATAAGTGAGTGTGGTTTGGTCATAAAAATTATCTTTTTAGAAGTAGGAGGTAAGTTTCTTAATCTATTATTTGTTATGCATCCACAGTGCACGTAGTATCACGAGGAACATAACATTGTAATGCTTACGTTTTATAACTATTACTCAATGTTAAATGTAATGCTCTGTGGTTGAACCTCTCCACACTAGCCACGCAAGCTATTGAAAGCTTGAATTTACTTAACTATCCCGGCTTATATCGCAAAAATAAGGATTGGGAGTGGATACACATTTTTGGAAGAAATTATCAAATAATATTTCTTTATACACTAAGTTACACTAAACGCTTGTCGGAGATTCAAAGTTTCTCACATAATTTTTCATTCAATAAAAATACTGGTAATGCAATAAATATTACATTATTTTGCTCATATTACACTTCATTGATAAACATATGGAAACCTAAATGCTGTTAGTGTCGACTCGCAGGTCGATTATGTTCCTACTATTATACATGAAACATATTATTAGACCTTCACTTACCTCAATTTCTTACTCGGTTGTTATATAAGTACCCCATTACATATATACCCTCGAGCCAATATATAGTACAAAAGAATTCTTTATAACTTTTATTCATAGTTATTAATCTTTTGTTTTAACGTCCTATATTATCTGCCATACCAAGTTTTTATCATATAAAGATAAAAATAAAATAATCAATAAACGTTTCTAAGATAAGTATCGTTTTCAGTCGATCTGGATTAACCGCACGAGTTAAAGTTTATTCAATTCACGTACTCTAAATTTTAAAAATGATTACAAAAATATTTTTTGTCTTGTTTTAGTTGGGATCATTTTATTTCAAACACATTAAAATAATCATTTTATTCATTTGTTTCTACTTATTCAAAACGAATTTTATTACATGTTACATCGTATCATACAGAGATAAAAAGATTATAACATAAATTTTTACTGTCTCTTGTCCATTATTTGTAAAAGTATTTTCTTAAAAGTCATATAATTGTCTTGTAAAATTTTCTTTGAAAACAAAATATTTGATAATCCTATCTAAGTTAGCACCTAATTGAACTTATTTCCTTACTTGTTACATATCGTACCATGTCTTATCTATAACTAAGAGCATAAAGGGAATAGAAAATTGAAGAACAAAGCGACTGATATGTCAATGTCATTATGTCGGTGCATCACGTTGTGTGTACAATAGCGTTACAAGTCAATACAGTTACAGTCACTACACCCATAATACAGTAAGAGTTGTGTGATTTAAATTGCTAGTAAGTATTATTATATAGTATTGCATTACTGTCGCAGTGCATTTAGTTTAAAAACCATAAATCAACTATTAAAATGTAATAGGTTTTTTCAACGAATTGACAAAAACCATAAAGAAGAAAGCGATTATTGATCATAAATAATAAAGTGAGTCCGTCTTTGATTGTGTCTTATTTATATTTTGTAGTCGTCTATGGCCTTCACATGTTGCTTTAAGAATGTTCAAACGGAATGGTGGCATTAAATTATCAGCTTTCTATGTTACACTTTGTAGAATTGAAACACTTCTTATAAGTAGTTGTTTGTTGTTACTGTTGTTTTTAATATAATCCATCCTTCATATTGCGTTAAAGAGTCGAGAGAAAAGCGACAAACGATAAATATCCTTGCGATTGGCTCACAGCGTACTTATATATATGTCTTTATGAACAAAACAGGTTATCATAAAATTAAACCACATATACATTAAAAGAGACTGTGATGTCTCAATAGTGAAGGAGACAAGAAGAAGGGGAATTACCAAGTAAAGAGACGACTTCTGTTTCATTTATTTTACATTTATCTCTCTATATCAAAGCACATTGTGATGTTTTGTTGTGGCTATATTAGAAATTAGTCTTCAAAAGTCTATTGATAACAGACAGTCTTACATTACATTAATACACTTTGTTTTATTTGTTGGCAGAATAAAAAGAAACAAAAGAAAGAAAAATTAGTTATTAATATATTCATTCAAAAGATAAATTATTTTTTTAAGGAATCTTTATCAAAATATATTATTACAAAACAATATAATGTATAACTCCATAATTGAGAATTTTATCTTAGACTCGTTAAGGAGATGAAAATTTATTAAAATAATATTTTTGTTCCTTATTTCTGTAATTATTAAAACCTTCGACATCGTCAGGGAATATTATAAACAAGTTGCCTAAAACAGAGAAAAGCTTATTAAGGACAAAAACAGTTGTTAGGTATACATTAAAAATAATTTTATTTAAAAAAAACATCACAAATTAATACCTACCTTACCTTTGAAAGAAATAATAAGTAAATATATCAATAATAAATATACAACACTATGTCGTTTGACCTTTAATATTACTTATAAAAGGCAAACGCAATATGAAATAAATCTTTAATAATATACATAAGTAGGAAACAACATTTTATAAATATTTTGTTTCAATAAATAATAATAATATTTTCGTATTCAAATGATCATATTAAAATTCTGTTCCAAATATCAAGAATACATATTTAATTTAAGCAAAGACACGGTACAATGGACTAGATTCAGGAAAAAGTTAACAATTCTTTTTGTAGCGGCCAAGAAAATTTATTATGTTGTCAACATAGTTCCTGCCACAAATTACAACAAAAAACGCCTAAAGTTAAGGCTCGTCAGAATTTATCATTGGGCTTATAATCAATCACTTCAAGGTCTTCATAGAACGAAAGGAACACCTATTTGAAATTAGTAAAGTACTCGTAATGTTCTTTTGGGTAGACTCGAAGAATTCGGTCTGCCCATTCATTTGTCCCCTACTTTCGAATTTTGGAAAAATTTCTTAACAGGAGGTCTTCTTATGACCGCCTGAGTCCGAAATGACCATTGGTCAAAAAGTTTATATATATATATATATATATATATATGCGTGCGTGCGTCCAGATTCGACTTTTGTCAGCACGATAGCGGCCGCAGTTTCGCTCGGATCGCTTTCAAACTTTGCACAAAAATCAACCATCCAAAAATGAAGGTCAAGTTCGTTAACCAGAGAAATCCGGTCACAGGGGGCGCTAGGGCCTCACTTTTTCTGATTTCAGCTTTTCGACCATAACTTTGTCCCTATAGAAAGGAGATCAATCGCGTTCATATTATATGATGTCTTTGATAAATGCCTATAACTAATGTAGATAAACCGAAAACCTAATTTCAATAACTTAGGGGTGGGGGTAAAAAAACCGAAAATTTTTGGAAAAAAAATCATAACTTTTTTCTGGTAAACATTCTTGCATCACAAGTATTTTTTATAAAAAGGTTATTTTTTACTCTAAATTTAGGTACCAAAAGTTTTTCCGTAAAAGGTACCGTTTCCGAGAGAAAAAATTAAAACCACTTTTAGCTTGTAAATTTTAGGTAGGTAAAACCACGGCAACTTTTTTCTGGTAAACATTCCCTCCTCGCAAATATTTTTAATAGAAAGGTTATTTTTTACTCTAAATTTAAGTACCAAAAGTATTTCCAAAAAAGATACCTTTTCCGAGAAAAAAAATTAAAACCGCTTTTTGCTTGAAAATTTTTGATGTAAACAACGGCATCATGTATTATTCTTAGGTAGTGAGTTATATTTTAAATGAGTTACACACGAGGTCTACCCACGCGTGTCCCCCTGCGGGCACGGATTTTTTAATTTAAGAAATTACATTTCATAATTGTTTGTCTTTATTTATTAAATATGTTACAATTTATTACAAACTGCCGCGGAAACAGGATTTGATCAAAAAAAAAGGAAGCGGGGGAGAAAAGGCTGGAGGGGTTATTTTATTCCAGGATTCTTTGTTACGCTATTTAAAATACCTCGTTCGACAGGGTCGATCGTGTTAGGTAGATTCCCGTCACGCGATTCTTGATATGCAATATGCGAAGGTAACAATGAAACCGAGAATGCGATAAACATGTAATGTATGATAAAAGATGGCATCACCACACCAATAATTTCACCGCACTTGTCCTGAAACGAAAATAAATCATTTGTTTCCAGTCAACAACAGGAGATATAGTTCATTTTCTTAAGAATGAATGATTTACTTTGGTTGTGGGAGGGGGGGGGGGGGTCGGATCGACCAAGAAAACTAGCCAGCAATATTCTACTGGTCATTATGAGTCTTATGACGGGTCACTCTGCATATATTGGGTGAGGGGGGAACCGCCTTCCACCCCTATCTCATAAACGTGGAGTCGGATCAAAAAACTCTTCGGACAAAAAAATTACCTCTTTTAATTTGTTAATTTTCTAGGATTTATCCGACGGTTAAATTTTGCCTCCTTATGTGAAATTTTTCGGTTTTTAATTTTCAACTCCCCCAGCCCCCCAACCCCCCGACCGATTTCCCCCGTTCAAGAACTTAACCTTTATTTTGTCCTTAAGAATGTGTATACCGAGTTTGAAAATCCTCCGTCAATATTTGCGACCTGTAGCGTGTCCCAAAGATTTGCACTTTCACCCCCCCTTTCACTTTTTCCAAAAAAACGAGGTGCTATGTTTGTCCTACTAATTTATCCTATCGACCCGTGAAGTCAGATTTCACCTACGATGAATTTGGACTGATGGATCATATATACATATAAGTATAGCGGGATACATAATTTTTTTTTTTCGAATTCTCAATCTCCAATTCATAAACGGCGTAGCGCCCCTACTCTGGGGTCTGGGTCCCGTCATCGCATCGATTGCAATAGGTAGATTCATCTATGGAATCTACCTAAAAGAAACCGTGACTGTGTTACATACTCATTATTAATACTCGAATTGAATTAAATTAACATTATTTTGTTGATAATATATACATATCAAGTGTTTCTTGAATCAGAAGAGAACATACGAGTAGCATCGCTTGCTCCCCCCCTCCTTCTCCTGAATACGGGCTTGAATACACCGACTGCCTGATATCATTGTCATCCACTTGTCCTTATTACAAATATTTGGGATTCACGTAATATGTCACTTTCTCCAATGCTCTTTTCTCACATATAAACACAGTGGAGAAGTGTTGCCTCTTTGTCATATGGTTTTTCACTACTTCACTTTCATTTAGACAGACGTAAACTTTTTTATTATCTGTAATAGAAGGCGATCATATTGACTTGCATAGAAAAATTAAAGTGATATTATTAACACTTGTTTAATGTCATGCAGTTTTATTTTATGGACCTTTTATATTAAAACGTACAGATTGGTGTAACGGTTGGTGTTTGCATGAATATTTGCATTTCATTTTACAAATTGGTTTAATTTATTATATTTATATTTTTTCTACTTTGAATCAATACGTCAAATGAGAGTGGTAGACCTATTTTAATAACGTACTTACCGAAATATGCCCTTCTATAAAGACACTCTCTGACCTCAAATTAGGCTATGAGGGTTCTAAACGCACCCTGGTCTAATAAAAACCACACAACAAACTCACTGTTTAATAAACGTCAATATAGTAAGCAAATTACGAACAACTAGAACCATCGTAATCAATTCGGTATGCCGGTCTAATAATGGCTAGCAAGAAGACTAGTCACCGCAAGTGACATTCGTTCAAGAGCATAACATAAGCTAATGCAAGTAATGTTTTTTAAGGGAGCGCTGTGGTGCAGACAGTAGATCTAATAAGAGTAATAAATAGTAACTAGTAATTTCTTGTAATGAGTAATTTGAATTTATTTATTATTAGTAACAAATTTAAGGCTTTACTGGGAAGTTTAATGTAAAAACGTATACAATTACCTACTTTATAGAGTCTAGTGATGGGCATAGCAAGTTTATTTTTATTTGTAGTATAAATATTAGGTACTTTACGTTAATATATTTATGAACATAAATAAAATTTTCAAAAATATGTTAATTGTACACAGTCATAATTTTGAATTGTTCTAGATTGCTCTAACACAACTCTTCTGTAAAAAGATGGTGTCCAAATCTGATGTATTAGGCCAATAATAGTATGCTGAATAACATAATACTGTGAAAATAAATAAAGTAAACTATTCTAGCTGTTTCAAAGTTTGTCAATCGGCGTATTCTTTGAATCGCAAATGTAGTAGAACTAAGTCTTCTCGACAAATCATATATATGAGGGCCTCATTACAATTTTGTATCTAAGGTGCCCGAAAACACAGTATAATTCCCTAAATCTAGTTCATAATTATTTAATTGTACATTGGTTTTGACTTTTTCGACGTTAGGTAAGGTAAATCTAATATATTATGTTTTTTTTTCGTTTATTAACAGATTATTGTCGTTAAAATATTGTGCAACAGCAACAGACAGAGCATTGTTTACATCATCCATCAACTATTGCTGTCTATTAGTTTTAAAAGTAAGAAAAGTGCCATTAAAAAACAACACTATCTCATGTTTTTCCCTCACAATGAACGGCAAGTCATTTGTTCAAATGGTGTAAAAGATAGGTCCCAATATAGACCCTAGAGGCACGCCCATTTTGAGATAGAAACAATTTCCATTTACATGTATACTTTGAATTCTCTCAATAAAATATTATCTTATCAAATCAAAATATTTTAGTTTATTTTACTAACTTGTAAAGATTAAGTGTATCCGTCGTAGCTTTTTGAATATCAATAAATGATTGCAAAGAAATAAAATATGTATCATTTCAGATATCACATGTGTGTAATCTTACTCGCAATTATTGTTATATATTTAAGGAATCTAAATTCCCTAATTACAATCAAAACCAAAATCTTTATTGAAAACAAGTTTTATACAAAATATTTTTTCATTGTCAAAGCTACCATTACCTCGGTAAGTTATATTTCATAGACCTGAGAAGAGCTGGCGACAGAAACTCAGCGAGCTTGTTTGATATCTTTTTTTCAGGTTGAAATAAGTTATTTAAATTAGGTTAAAATATATTATTATTTACAAAAATCCTGCTATATATAAATATTTTGAATAAGAGGGTATTTTATGCATACTTTTTTGTACATATGTAATCCTGTTTGGCACAGATGTCATTTATTTCCGGCTCTTTATTTATTGTGTATTTTTTATATATCTTTATACGATAACTTGTGTCATCATAAACGTGACATATTTGTGTGAGATCATGTGTACTTGGTATTAAGTTTTAAATAAGTAGTTGGATTTAGTAATAAGAGAATAAGTAGGAAAAATATCTTTATTATATTAAATAGTGGGAAGTGTAAGTAAGTCTATGAAAATGAAAAGATATGAACATTGTACACGAACTTAATTCCGCGTTTTTGAGCCTTTTAAACTTTAAATATATATATAATTAAATATAAAAAAAGTATCCCTTTTTATATTTGATTTATCAAGTAGACTTATTTCTGCTTTATACGCGGTTAAAAAAATACGTCGATTAACTTAGTTACTTTCATAGTATAATGTCATACGGTATACACTTATGGGGTAATGCAGCCGACATCGATACCATACTGCAGAAGAGGGCTGTTCGAGCAATATATAATATGAGACCAAGAGAATCCCTAAGAAACAAATTTAAAGAATTTAAAATAATGACTGTTTATAATCAATATATTTAGGAAAATTTTATTTACGTACATAAAAATATTTCTAAGTTCAAAAAAAATTGTGATTTTCATAAAATTAATACAAGAAATAAAAATAAACTCGCTATGCCCAATACAAGGCTCCATAAAATAGGTACATTTTTAAGGTTAATTGTATACGTTTTTATAATAAGCTCCCAAATGAAGCCTTAATTTTATCATTAAATAAATTTCAAATAAATATAAAACTTAATTTGATAAAAAAATCCCACAATAGTGTACAGGATTACATCAACGACGATATGGCCTGGGAATGAATTGTATTGTATTGCGAATAACTAGTAATCTCCGCAGTTTGTTTTTTGTTGTAGATTAATTTCGTTTTATCGACCTGTTGCATCACACCGATTCCTTAGAAGTCATTACTTGCGGTAGCGTCGGGAGTCAGGTGGCGCTCCTCACTGAAATATGGCGAAGGAGGTGATGGCTGGCTCTTGCGTTATGCTCGTGAACTGGTGCTGCTTACCGTGATTGGTTGTGAAGCAGGCCGATTTTTAGACTTTAATTTTTTTATTATTATTATTATTTTTTTTTACTATTATTTTTTTTCCATGTTCGTTGACTGAAATCTTTGGGCTTCATTCCGATTTATTGCGACGGTTCTAGTTGTTCCAAAATAGCTTTTAAGATTGACGTTTGTGAAACAGTGATCACAATATAAAAAAATATATCCGGCTGAGTTTGTTGTGTGGTTCTTCTCAGACCAGGACGCGTTTGGAATCCTCATAGCTTTAACATTAAGTTGGAAAGTGCTTTTACAGAAGGGCTTATTACGAGAAATCTGGTATCGAAATAAGCCCTTCCATTTTGACGTACACAAGTGATCACTGATAATGATTCAAAGTGGAAAAGATATAAATAAATAAATAAATAAAATAAAAGATGTGATAGTTACTTCAGATTATTCTTCTAAGAAACAGTGGTACTCCCATGATCGAACCAGTTCACATATGAGCTGCATTCCAATTACTCCAGATAGCCTATAGGCTATAGTAATATATTACTAAATACAATCTATTAGTACCAATGATTAGCGCAAATATATTTTTTAGATGTTTATATCATATGTAATGATTCGTAACGGTTAATTAACAAACGGCAACATCTATTCAGGTAACCGCAAACCGGTGAATAATCCACAAAACCGTCAAAAAGTAATTAATGTGTACCTTATATATTCAGAGATAGTATATTATGTAGCTAATACATTATTAAAGCAATACACGCGACACACAACACGTGCGTGCCTCGAGAGGTTAACACCGGTCCTGGTAATTACTGGACCGATTAAACTTGTGCTAATTGCTCATTGACACTTACTACACTACAAAGTAGTTCCTAGGTACTTAAAAATAAAATGTATAAACAATGTAAACAATTTTCAGTTAATAAAACGTAAATACAATACTTAGCAACAGATCCAAGAAAATAGGATTTTAAGCATTCTGCTTATAAAATTAATTAAAAATATACTGAGAAAATCTTTAAAATAAATTATATGTCTAGAAATATGATAAAAGCAGTGTATATATACAATATTTTAGTTCATAATAAGGTGACATATGGTATTTATGGACACATATTATTGATTATAATTTGCAATTTGTATTCAATTACAACACCACGAGACACGTTTTGTATTGGTAATTCATTATGTAAAGTATAGGACTGTATTATATAATAAGACTGTAGTATATTGAATTTCTTGATTATATTAAATTATCTATTATTATCTCGCTTACATAATCAATTAACCTCTGGTTTACATTCAATCGTTTGGCTCAGTGCTTTGTTCCGTGTGCATTATTTATATTTATAGTTTTAAATATTTATTTATAAACTATGAACACGTTTAAAACCTCACCTTCTTCACACGTGTTGACACAGTATTGTGAATATATAACATAATTCACATACACTCTACCATGTACTCGGAGTATGTTTTAACTGCATTTCCTATTAAAACAATCATGATATCGAAATTTTAATTTTTACAACATTAAAATAATAAATAAAGAAAACTTGTAAAACCCTGTGGGATATCCTCGCTTTAAGTTTTAGGTTTTACGTTGATATTATCTGGATGTTAACAGACCGGCGTTAGAAGTGACGTGAGCAAGTCGCGTGTACAGACAGCCATCAAATCCATGAAAATACTTGGAATATGTCTAATGTTAAAGAACTATCGTTTTTCTTTTAATTCCCGCGCATGAAAATTTGGAAGAAACGTTGCTCCTTCCTTTTTCCTCGGCGCTTTTATTCCTTCACGTAAACGTTAACGTAAGGGTTGATGAGATATCATAGCACTATACTTCTAAAATATATTTACATAATAATATAACTCTAATGAAATATATATCATAACATAAGTAATAGCGTATTAATAAGTTCACAATATAGGATACAATTGCATTTAATCAAGAGAATTGTAAATTCATTAATAATCGATAATGTGAATAAATAAACATTACAACATTATTTTAATAGAACATTTAACATTGGAACATAAAATTATAAATTATTTATTCATTAATAATTTTATTTTAAAGTTACCAACAATGTCAAATCCTATTACATAGTTCTGATTAAGGCTTTGTACCCACAAGGTTGTGAGGTTGTAGGTTGAGGGTGTAGGTTGTGAGGCGCTACGTGATGTGAATCTATATGAAACCTACGTCATGTTCTGACATGGACCGATATTATTATGGTCCCAGAAGCTCCGTAATTAAGGGTTAAAGTTTAAAAGGATACGTAGCGACCCCTATCTCCTTATTCAAAACTGGATAATCATCCCGACCGACCATATGTAATATTAAAGTACCAGACACATTGCCAATACATAATCATATTATTTACACAATGTTAAATATATTTTTTGTTTTACTTTCTTTCAGAGTATACTAATATGTGTTTACAGAACCAATATGTGTTTACAAATCAATGTTAAAGAAAATATATTATTTGACAGATGTAGTAGTTCAGTTAGTTACATACTCCGGTGGCCGCTGAGCTGCAATTCCCTATTTAGTATGTATTACAGTTCGAAGAGTTAATTGAGTCTGATTTAAGTGTATGTTCCGATCCCTGTAGATTGTAAATAACATTATAATAAAGGTTTAAGTTATATTACAGTTGGGAAATGATTAAATGTATTTGTGACGCTAGTGTTTGCCGTCTGTTATGATATTTCAGCAAAAGCTAAATTGTCATTTTCATGTCCCATTTATTTCATAAAATAGCTAATAATTGTACGTTAAAGTGTTATTAAATTAATATGACTTAATGTGAACATTTCAAGTACATGTTTGGTTACTAATTGTTAAATTATTAACGGTTATGGTTCCTAAATAAATAATATTATTACATTATTGTGTAGAAGGGTAAACTGAATATTTCAATGCATTTGTGATGACATAGACTTAAAATTTCTGAAGTCTTTGTTTGTTGTAGTTCTCCATGTCTAAACAACTGCAATAATTTCCACCTGAAAGTGTTGTTTTGTTCTCAGTTTATTATTAAAACAGTTTATACGATTCGATTAATTCAGTAATTCGATTCGAGTCGATTTAATCTAACGAGCAACAATTATAAATACGTTGGTAAATTAAAAAGTAAATATAAAGTTGAGTATACTTTGGTACTTTGGTAAACAAACCATTACCTTAATTTAAAGATTATTTTTCGTTCGTCAATTGTGGGATCGGTCCGGTTACGCTATCCATTTATATACTAAACCATAAATACTAAACCATAAATACTAAACCATAAATACTAAACCATAAATACTGCAATCAGAGGCGTACAGTGATCGTACTCTATATATAATTTATTTTATATTTTTTTGGATGTTTCGAGTTCCATTTGACATTACATTGATTTACAAATAAAATACACGGCACTTTTCCATTTGCTTTAAAATGTGAAATAATTTATAAAATATTTTTTATTTATTAAAAACATTTTAGATCGACTCATGCAGTTCTTCTTGGTAAGTTGACTTGAGTTGAGTACTCATTATACTGGTATTATATTTACTTTGTACTCGTTATTTAGATATTCATCTCGTCTTAAAATAACACACCCACATGACTCTCACGGTCTTATTAATCTTAACTGATTTTTAATTTCTCATGCATAAAGATGTAGGTACCTACATTATATATCTACACCACCATTGTTTTATTTTTTTGAGAAGTGATAGTTATTTATTTTAAAACAACACTTACATCCATTTTTAGTTCTGTTGTATATTAAAAAAACATAGAAACTAAATATAAGGTATTTTCGTGTAAATTAAAATGTCTTTCTTGACGTTATGGCACTTCCGTAGAAATTGTTACAACTTATCCCATTTAGTCGGCGGCTATTGCTTCGAGGATAGGAACTTTTATCTGCGGATTATTCACTTGAACTCTTTACGACTGTAATGTAAACCTTTACAGTGTTTCATTGGAGACAATTGTATGTAATAAGAGTGTTTTAACACGTTATATTAAAAAAATATTATTTATATTTGGAATAGTAAGGTATTTCAAGTGACAACACTCAACACTTACCTGCATTTTGTTGAGCTGATACTTTATTTTAGCATAACATGAGAAATATGACATGACTTATCTCTAAAGCTATTAATAGTAACCAAAATTACCTCCGTAAATGTATTTAGGAAAAATAAATCCTTTATGGGCAGTTTGATGGTCGTTTATATATTAAGTAAGTGTGTATATATTAAGTGTGGCGAATAAATAACATACAAATAGGCCACAATTATATTATGAGGAACACACCCGCCAGGTAATGACGACCAGTAATGGACAGTTAACTTTCTAAAAGTTTGTGGTTGGTTAGTTTAAAGTAAATATTATCATATAAATAGTGTTTTGTTATAGTTCTGACACACATTGTGTCGATGATCCAATTATATTACATCAGGTTATCAAAACGGTTGGTTAGAATAAGAGATATTGGAAAACATCTTCAAAATAATTAGATTTACGTATTTTCCGAGCAATTAGAAAGAAATATCTTATAGTTAAAAAGTTAAAGTTTGTGGTATTTCGCATTGAAGATTGAAAATAAATATATGATTTTGTTATTGTTCCAATATTTTAATATTTACATCATTTCATGTACATATTTTTTTATTTTTTATTTGACTCTTCATGTACATATTTTTTTGCGTGTAAAAAGGTTTCGCCAATCAAAGATGCCAACAAAGGTTACTCTTAAGAATTATATACAAACGTATATTTTTTATTGTTAATATATGGAGTAGTCAATTTATGTTTTTTATGAGTTTTGTAAAACGAAAAGTTTTAATTATGAATGTGTACGGATATAAGAAGAAAGTGACCGATGAAGACATGGATGGAGTGGGCGAAAAGTGATGGTGAAAAGAGATGACGTATAGTAATATCATTAAAAAATATATATTGAGATGATCACAAATATTTAAGATAAGGACGGGCGGATGTAAGTATAATATTACAATTATTAATTATATTTCCAGGGCAATTTATCAAAACCAACAAATAATAGCATCCATATCTATTTATCTATCTATGGAATTAAAAGAATTCATTGAAACAGTGTTCCATTTTTTAGTCATTCCTTTAAAATAAATATTTTTTGTTCACACAAAAGTACGAAAGCCACGTTTGAGCCAGTTTCATTCCTTTTACATAATGGTATACTTTACTTGCAAAAAGCCTAACGGATACATCAGTTGTGTTTGTACCGCTGCCAAATGGTTTCACAATAAAGAAATATTACTTAAGGAACTTGCCTTAACCGTAAAATAACTCATATTTACGGACCCGAGGCCTAACGACTTTAACGGTCCAGCGACAGACAGTTCCCGGAGCCTTAGGAGTCTTCAGGTCAGCAAAATATTTAATAAGACAATAAATAACACAAAGATAAAGAAAGTGTTTATTACATAGCTCTTAATATTTTTTGATACTGAAAAAAGTCGTTATTAATAAGTTGTGTTATCAAAGAGAAACAATCAACTCATGTGTACGGTGCAACACCGCACATTTCGCCAAATCAGCTTTTTAATTATTTCGCTATAAATCATAATTGACATACTTTTCAGTTCGCATTAAGCAAGCATCGCGCGCGTTCTCTCTATCATTTCTATCATTATTTTATAACCAAAATATATCAAATATTATCAAGCATAGCAATTATCATTTTCTATCATCAAAGACGTATGAAAACCCCATACATCTTTTTGGTCCTTCGAGCCTTCTCGCATGTGTGAATTAATTTCGAATAATTTCGTAACATTTACCACGCGGGTGTGAATCAAACCAGCATAGCAAGCATTTTATAAGTGTTACGGACATTGACTCTAATACGTGTACTACGAGGATTGTATTACGTGTTATTTAATATCAAGAAGCATTTACAATTAAATATATTATAATAAATTAAACGATTTAAGTGAACGGTGTAAGTAAGATTAAATCAAATCGGGCAGCACCGGTAAGTCAATCTTATTATCCTATTACGTCGTGATTCACCAGAAATCTTAAATATCAGAACAGCAATTTATATAAATTTTAAGCAATTAACATATAAAAAATATAACAATGGAAGACATTTACGCTACTCAATGTCAACTTATGCAAAGCATTGAGAAGCTACTCGTGAACTTCAAGAAAGATGGGCCTGAGCGCAAGACCTTCTCCAATATACAGAGACGGTTAACGACGCTCAAATGCTATTGGAATGAATTCAACAGCAATCATACACAGCTTGTTGACTATCAAGACCTTGATCATGATTATTTTATACAAAATTGCTATGAAAAGACAAAGGAATTTTACCTCAAACTTTTGTCTTATTTAGAAAATTACTCCTTGTACATAGAGAATCCAACAGCCCACGACATACCTTCGACTCCGCGACCAGGCGCTATATACTCGTTTGAGGTACCACCCACTGTTAAAAGTAGGCAATTTAAGATTGATATTCCGTCGGTCGAAGTCTCTCAAACAACACCGACCCCAACGACGTCAGCCATTCGAGCTTTACCATCGCCACTCAACGGAGTCAACCCAGCATCGCAAGAAAAAGTAGGTGAATTTTTAGACCGCAGCACCCCTAGCAAATTAGAAGAAATGCTTCGCAAGCAAAGAAGCAACTTCAAAGCGTTTTCTCGCACTATCACGAGCATAAAAGAAGATTTGACGGAAAAGTGGGAGTTTGAAGATGTTTTAAAGAACATAGAATCACGTTGGAGAACCATTGACTCTCTTCACTGGGAGATTGACAGCTTTCTTTGTGAAGAAGATGAGGAGTACATGCGTTTATTCAACAGATATGAAAAAGAGTATAATGATATCAAGAAAGTGTTGACTAAAAAGATGTGGTCATCATCATATAAGACCAAGATGACTCCAACGATGGACATTCCTACTTTTAATGGAGACTATCACAAATGGGTATCATTTAAAGATCTCTTTTCTGAAGCGATTCACAGCAACGGGTCCATATCAAAGGCGCAAAAGATGCAGTTCTTGAAGAATAAGGTCAAAGGCGAGGCAGAAAAACTCATTCAACACTTAAAAATAAGTTCAGAAAACTATCAAGTATGTTGAGATATTCTCAACCACAGATTTAATAACGTTAGAAAAATATTCACATATCATATGCAAATTCTTCTGTCTCTACCTACCATGCAACAACAATCAGCAGCGTCAATAAAGAAAATGCATGACACTACAATCGAGTGTATAAATGCCATCAAGCCACTCGGCGTAGATATATCGTCATCGGACCCTGTACTCACTCACATTTTGTCGCATAAATTAGACTCAGAGACGCACTTGGAGTATATAGAATCACTTAAGAACCCCCGAGAGCTGCCGACTTTAAGCGAATTCATCCAATTCCTCGAGAATAAGTTTACATCACTGGAGGCCTCCCGCCGAAAACAAGATACCATTAATCAGAAGCCAAGTGTATCTCCTTTTTATACGAAAAAACCATGGCAATATCAGTATAGCAATAATAACAACTATAGCAAACCTCCAACTAGCAATTTGAACGCAAATTATAATCAGAAACCAAAATCATTTTACGTGTCATCAGCTAATAAATGTCCCCACTGCGATGGCGATCACGGTATTTTTATATGCAAGGAATTTCTTGACTTACCTAATGAAATGAAAGTGAAGACTGTAAATAAATTACAACTTTGTGTCAACTGTCTGTTTGACCACAAAGGTAAGAAATGTTTATCTACGAAAACCTACCGGAAATGTTCGGGGAAACATAATACTTTACTGCACGAAGCGTACATCAACCAACCGTCCAGCATCCCGAAGCATTCGTCAGATAACGTCTATGTCTCACAGAGTAAATTGTCTGAAATTCTTCTGGCAACAACACTTATCAAAGTTCTGGCACTAGATGGAACCTATCATATCATGAGAGCGCTTGTGGATCAAGGGTCTCAAATCTCCTTAATTACTGAAGATGCTGCTCAGAGGTTGGGACTACCACGGCGCCATTGCAAGGGTGTCGTATTCGGGCTCGGTTCTCAACAAAACAATTGTAAAGGTGCATTACAAATTACTGCCTCGGCGATCAAGGGCGACTTCACCTTTAACACCAACGTAGTTATTATGAAGAAACTAATGCATAGCCTGCCTAATCAAACATTTGAAAAACCAATATGGCCGCATTTAAAAAATATCGATTTGGCAGATCCAGAGTTTCACATCAGCGCTCCCATAGATATACTATTGGGAGCGGAAGTTTATTCTCTCATCATGATGGGCGGAATCATCAAGGGCGATAGCAAGACCGAACCTATTGCTCAACAAACACATCTAGGATGGTTATTGTGTGGCAAGGTCACGACTTATCATTGCAATGTGGTTCTGAACAATTTAGAAGATATTCAGAGATTTTGGACAATTGAAGACATCGCAGATAATCCGTCAGACCTAACAGCAGAGGATCACTATTGTGTGACTCAATATCAAGAGCAGACTACACGTCAAGTAGACGGGCGATACGTCGTGAGATATCCCATGAAACCCAACTTTACAGAAAAATTGGGCGATTCTAAGAATCGAGCAATAGCGCAGTTTTTACAATTAGAGAAAAAGTTTTCAAAAAATCAGAAGTTATCAGATGGTTACAAATCTTTTATAAACGAATACGTTAGTTTAGGACACATGCACCAAGTTCACAATGACTGTAATGTGAACTCGCCGGCCTCGTGCTACCTTCCGCATCACTGTGTATTGCGCTCTGACTCTACTACAACCGCGCTGCGTGTAGTAGTAAATGCATCATCGCCTACAACATCAGGTTGCAGTTTCAATGACCTTATGTACAGTGGGCCAAACTTACAACGTGACCTATTATCTTTGATAATAAATTGGAGGCAGTACGAAATAGCATTTACAACTGACATTGAAAAAATGTTCAGGCAAATCATGGTACACCCTGAAGATCAGAATTTACAAAAGATAATCTGGAGAAACAACAGTCAGGAACCTTTACAAGAATACAATCTAGCAACTGTCACCTATGGTACAAAGGCCGCACCCTTTTTAGCCATGATGACTTTAAAACAGTTAGCAAAAGATGAAGGTCACAATTATCCATTGTCACTCGCCAGGCAAACATTAGAAGATAAATTCAACATGGATGATCTTCTCTCGGGGAGTCACAGCATCCCGACAGCAAAGCAATTGCAATCAGACTTGTTAAAGTTGCTTAAGTCTGGTGGTTTTCATCTTCGCAAGTGGGCTTCCAATAAGCAAGAACTTTTACAAGACGTCGAAACAAATACAAAATCATTTGATTTCAAACATCCAAACAAAAACCCTCGGCTTACAGTGGAATTCGAAAGACGATCATTTTTCGTTTAAACTCAGGCTCAGCCCGCCCTCACAAAGGTTACTAAGTAAACGAATACTATTATCGGAAATATCCAAAATTTTTAATCCCCTAGGTTGGCTTTCCCCGGTAACCACGAAATTGAAATTGCTATTTCAAAAGGTGTGGCTACAGGATATTCAGTGGGATTCTGAGTTACCAAAAGAAATAAGCAAAGAATGGCAGAGAATTCGAGATGATTTATATAACATAAATGATTTTAAAGTACAGAGATGGCTAGCAACTCAGGAAAACGATAACATCGAACTTCACGGATTTTGTGATTCATCAACCAAAGCTTTCGCCTGTGTAATTCTTTGTAGGGTGAAAAAACCACATAACACAATCAACATTGTGGCAGGAAAATCACGACTGGTACCCGTAAAGAAACCTATCACTCTACCACGACTCGAGTTAATGGCTTGTCATCTATTAGCGAAACTTATGAATACGGTACTTAAAACCTTACAAAATCATAACATTAAAATATACGGTTGGACAGACTCGACTGCAGTGCTAGGATGGCTTCAAGGAGACTCTAGTCGCTGGAAAACATTCGTAGCTAATAAAGTAAATCAAATCAAAGCAATCATGCCTTCGGAAAAATGGCACTACGTGAAATCAACAGAAAATCCCGTTGACTGTGCCAGCCGAGGTATTTCAGCCAAACAATTGAAAGAGCATCAACTGTGGTGGACGGGACCTACATGGTTAATCTCGTATGAGCCCGAAGACAATCAAAAGCGCCCTGTATACCTAACTGATCTAGAAATGAAACAATCACACCAAAGCAATGTCACGACCATAAATAATTACAATATTATAAGTGACATAGTTAACAAACATAGCGACTTCGCACGTGCAACAAGAATAGTAGCGTGGGTATTACGTGCGGTGTCACGCAGCAAATCAAAGAAAGCATTTTTATCGGTTGACGAGTTATCAAAAGCAAGAAACACAATAATTGTTTGTTTCCAACATTTATCATTTTCAAATGAAATTAGCAGATTAGAAGGTGGAGATAAAATAGACAGCAAAAGCAAAATACTTAGCCTAAATCCATTTTTAGGTAAAGATCAATTGCTGAGAGTTGGTGGTCGTATTAAACACGCAAACATACCTGAGGAAATGAAATACCCTTTAATCATCCCGCACGATACTCATCTGACGAACTTGCTTATCGATCGAGCTCATAGAGACACATTCCACGGTGGAGCACATTTAACACATGCTCGGCTTCGACAGCATTACTGGATAATAGGAGGAAACCGAGCCGTTAAGAAACGTCTTCGCAGATGTCTTATATGCAGATGTCAAGACCCTGTGAAACAAACACAACTTATGGGGGATCTACCGACGGCACGCGTTAACCCCAGTCGACCATTCCACAGTAGTGGCGTGGACCTATGTGCTTACGTTGAGGTCAAGGCAAATAAGGGAAGAGGAATTAAGACTACAAAAGCATATGTTACAGTATTTGTCTGCATGGCAACAAAAGCAGTGCATTTGGAGCTTGTTTCGGACCTCTCTTCATCAGCATTTCTAGCAGCACTACGACGAATGTCTGCTCGACGAGGAACACCAAGACATATCTATTGCGACAATGGTACAAACTTCGTGGGGGCCAATCGCATCTTAAAGCAAGAAAACATCAACTTACAAGCAATATTAGACAATGAATTCCATTCCTAAGTATCTGACATGGGCATCGAGTTTCATTTCAACGCCCCAGCATGGCCAAGCGCTGGGGGACTGTGGGAAGCAGCCGTAAAGAGCCTGAAATACCATCTGCGAAGAGTGCTCGGTGATCAAAAGCTCACATACGAAAAGTTCACCACATTGTTAGCACAGCTAGAGGGATGCTTAAATTCTAGACCTCTCGGCGCTCTGACAGAACATCCAGAAGACATCGATTTTCTAACGCCATCACACTTTTTATCAAGTGGACCTACCTTGACAGTAATAGAAACGGAAAGGGATGGCCGGACTCGATGGCAACTTATACAAAAAATGGTTAATGACATTTGGAAGAGATGGCAGAATGAATATTTATGTAAATTATCATCACGGTGCAAATGGCAACAATATGAAAACAATCAGCGAGTTGACGATATTGTGATTATTCAAGAAGCAAACTTACCACCAGGAAGGTGGACTCTCGGCAGGGTAGTTGAGCTGCACCCTGGTAAAGATGGTCATGTACGAGTAGCAAGTGTGAAAACCAAGAGCGGCATCATCAAACGACCGATAGTAAAGCTATCACCGCTCCCGGTACACGACGAGATAAGCCACCACGTGCCATCAAACAAACAAAACAATGTATCAAATGTCATAACTTTGAAACCAAAACATACAACAACATCGTTCAAGAATATGTTTATCACATTACTTACCTTACTATTAATCTTGCCGGTACAGGGTGCATATAATATAGCACAATTGAAGCATAATCAATCAATCTATTTTGACAAAATCTCAGACATGAATATTAGCAGAGATGAATGGAAGTTAATAGTCTATTATGATATGGATCCATTCTGGCGTGGGTCTAAAATACTCACGGAGTACGTCGACAGTCTTGAAAGCATTTGCAAAAAATCAACAAAACCCTCGCTGTGTGACATAGTACTGTTACAGCTGCATCATGCCTACAGTGAACTTGAGCACTATAACCATATCTTACTCGGTCACCAGTTTACTGGACGCAATAGTCACCGTGTGCGTCGTGGTTATATAAATGTAGTCGGTAATCTTGCAAGTACACTATTTGGAGTACTTGATGACAATTTCGCAGAAAAATATGAAAAGGACATTGATCAGATTAGAGCGAACCAGAAACACTTATCACTGTTTTGGAAAAATCAGACCTCGATCATCGAAGCACAGTACAATGTATTACAACGAGTGGAAGATAACATGAATAAACAACATAAGCTTATCAATCAGCACATCAACAACATCGAAAATACTCTGAATTTAGCCAAAGGGGAGGTTCAGAAATTATCAACTAGCAATGACTTCGCGTTATCTGCTATCATAACACATGGACTACTTACCAATCTTCGAAACATACAGGAAACACACTGGTTGATCTTAATCACAGAACGTTCAACTTCCATCTCATAAACCCTGAACAACTTAGACATGAATTGAATACGATATCTGGCCAATTACCAAAGGATTTGGATTTACTAATAATAATTTATTAATAAGGCTACGTCGCCTATCTATCATATTCGTTTTAGTTATATTAGTTAAAATATTTAAGTCATGACATGTAAATCATAATCACCATCACCATCATAATTTGATTGTATTATCATTACCATCTTCATTACCCTACTAGCATCTTTTCCTCTCCTCTCCCGGAAGATGTACGGTGCAACACCGCACATTTCGCCAAATCAGCTTTTTAATTGTTTCGCTATAAATCATAATTGACATACTTTTCAGTTCGCATTAAGCAAGCATCGCGCGCGTTCTCTCTATCATTTCTATCATTATTTTATAACCAAAATATTTCAAATATTATCAAGCATAGCAATTATCATTTTCTATCATCAAAGACGTATGAAAACCCCATACATCATGTGTGTAGAAGTTATTATTTATTTTATTAATAATTACATGACAGATATAATTTACACTTTCTTTATTATTTTATTCATTATAATGAATCGGATTTGTTGACTAATATTCATATAATATATAAAACAAGCCCGCAAATTATATTCTAATACTGATAGAATACACTTTATATTTTTAATGATAAGACGTTATTCATAATTTAATATAAAAAAGTTAAATATATTAAGACTAATTTTCGCTTATTGAAACAAAAGATGTCTTTTGAACTGCACAAAGCACGTAACTCCACAAAGTTTCATCACTTAAATTTTAGTCAATTCCCTCACTTAACCTTCGTATGGAGTGAACTGACTTTTGGTAACGGTAATTGATCCTGGTACGAGACGACTCCGCACGGAACCATACGTTTTATTTACAATAACTTTAATTATGTAACATGTCATGACGTTCAAGACTATGATTAAAAAGTTTAAAGGCAGATATTGTTTATATATGTTTATGTATATTTCTAAATCAATCAAATAGTTAAGTATTATGCACGGCAAAATAAATATATTTTAAATATAATGACTTTAATTAATAACCAATCACTTAGACTACCTTAAACAGGTTAACTTAATATTAATACAATGTCTTAACACTAAACCTACCAAGTACCGGTCAAATTGACCGTTCTTAAACTTTTGTAAAACTTACACATTTTTAAATGTTATAATATCGTTATCAACCCACATGACAATTCTTAGAATATGCATATAATATTTTCTTCACTTCACTTCTAGTTATTTCCATTATTACCTGTGTTATATAATAAAATAACTTTTAATTACCGTTCAATTTGACCGCGTGCGGTAGGTCGGTAGGTTTAGTGTTAAATACTAATGAGTCGGCCACCCAAAAAGGTTATTGTTCCCATCCTTAGAAGACGAGCGTGCGAACGTTGATAAATGCCGACTTACCGGTCTTTACAGGTGTGACTCAGCTGTTTTTAGAAACTGTCCTGTCCCTCTGCCTGCTACCGTTTCTCTTCCAATAAATCACTTAGCAGAGCGACTAGACTATATATCCCATATTGATTTTAAATTATATAAACTTAACATGGTTAAACTTATCTAATACAATTTTGAATATATAAACTGTATTGATGAATATATATGAATAGTTTAAGTAAAGACCGATTTCAAGAAAGAGGTAACAACTAGTATTCAATAACCTCCTAAGGTAAATTAAATTATTTAAATAGTAACAAGTTTTCTTAAGATAATATGCCGTACATTAAAATGTTTTAAAAGCGCAGTTTTAAGCAATAATTTTAATTATTATCTAAATGTTATTCCACTGGTTTTGAAATTACGATGTGATAAAACTTTGCACAGTGCTTTTGTATACAATAAGAGAACGAAACTATTATGATTTCTATCGTGGCTGTTTTCCAGACACTATTAAATGTATGTTAATGTTTGATTTAGTATTATAATTAAATAAAGAGTTGGTTTGAACACATCAGGAACTCAGCCAGTAGAAATTTAATGGTTTTAAAATATTGCACTACAGTCGTTAGAAGTATTACCTAGCAGTGCTTTTGAAAAAATATACAAAATATATGAGTAATAGTGCTCTGGGACTGACCAGTTATGAACTAATATTCCAAATATGTTCCGAATCCCCTTTCCGTCCTGAATTTTATACAAATTTGTGATCCAGCGTAAATTACTGCCTCGCTCTGTTAATCACTTCATTATAATTGCAATGATCAAATAAATGTAATTGTATATAAGTAAATATATTCGATTTTTTTACTAAAAGACTATATAGCAGTACACCGATCGATTTATTTTCGCGCTAATGTAATAACAGCTTAGGTCTACACCGCACTGAACGGTTGATCTTAATAGGATTGCACCATTGATTGCACAGATTATTTATATGTACTCGTATACGAGTATACTACCTACATCAGCAAATACATTAACCTATCTGCCTTCAGTTAAATGTAAGCAACACATTTCTATAACGCTTTAATGTATTATAATCAAATTAATCTTAGTATGTAAAAAATAAAATTAGATAAAGCAATTTTTAGGCAAGTTGTTAGTTTAGTTAATTAACACTAAACCTACCGACAATTCTTGTATACCTGTTCCTACCGCACGCCGTCAAATTGACCGGTAATTAAAAGTTATTTTATTATATAACGCATTTAATAATGGAAATAACTAAAAGTGTAGAGTGTAGAAAATATTATATGCATATTCTAAGAATTGTCATGTAGTTTGATAATGATATTACAACGTTTGAAAATGTGTAAGTTTTACAAAAGTTTAAGAACGGTCAATTTGACCGGTACTTGGTAGGTTTAGTGTTAATAAACCTAACAATGCACGCCGATTGTCAATAAATATTGCAATCATTTTTACAACTAACAACATCAACTAACTTTCCAAGTTAAGTTAACTATATATTAGTATATATCTAGTACACCCGTTGATGATCACGTGGCATTGATTTCGAGTTACCAAATTAATTTGTTGTAATAGGATTAATGTTATTTTAAAACCAACATTGAACACCAAATACCTATTGCATAGCTACTACCTTTTATGACAACTGTGTAATTTTGCGAAGTAATGTTTAAGCAATAAAATAATGAGGTACCCCTTAACCTGTCTTTGTTGTATAAGATAATAAATTAAGCCAAGGATAGACACTTACGATCTATGGGGAAACAGTCAAATTTTCTTGTATTCAATGTTTCCAAAGTTAATACGAAATTGTTGTTCTAAAGAGTTTTTAACAATTCCGGGATATTTCAGTTATTAAAAATACAAC
Organism: Melinaea menophilus ssp. n. AW-2005; assembly: GCA_918358695.1. Taxonomy (NCBI): domain Eukaryota; kingdom Metazoa; phylum Arthropoda; class Insecta; order Lepidoptera; family Nymphalidae; genus Melinaea; species Melinaea menophilus. Next base: position 19,414,087 of record OU911048.1, read on the forward strand.
TGACAAACAACAAATCTTTATCGAATATATGGCTGATGGTAATTAATTATCGTCATAAATTAGTTTTTAAGGACCTACAAATAAAAAAAGACTACCTAAATTTTATTCTTGATTTGAATAATATCTGTTTATGCAGCCAAATAGAGACGTCACAAAACTAAACCCTCGAGAGTTTAGAGGCAAAAAGTATAGGTATTCAATCTTTATTATTAAACTTGATAGCATAGTAAACTTTTATGAAGATGTACTTTAGAATAGTCAGTCGGGACGTAAACTGAGAATACCTGGGTGATATACTTGTTCTTTCTATTATGCTTAGTTAAAGTAAATTTTCTCAGTTTGTCAAATGTTACACTTAATAACTACTATTATCCATGTTTTTTTATCATCGTTACTATCAATTCGTAAACGAAAAAAATGTTTGGAAAGGAGGAAAAAAAAAGTTTTTTAATGATAATATATAAGATGCATTAATTGTGGGTAAATATATTTTAAGAATTATTTCGTTAAGGGCATTCATAGAGGAAGACTGTACCAAGGTTAAAGTTTCGAAGATGAATTATTGGCATCGTAAAAGCCTCCCACGTAAATTTTCCTCCACATTCAAAGCACGTAATGTACCTTTGAACCTGTAATCTTGACGCGTGACAATTTATAAATAAAGCAATATTAATGTCAACGAGGATTGAATAACATTTAATATGCGGACAGATTTTTAAACATGCACTCCGATTTATTTAAAAGTGTAACCTTTTCTGAGATGTAACTTAGATACGAAAATAGTATTTTGGTTATAAGTTACATCTAAATAGCAGTAACGCTTGATATATTCCTAATTTTCAAGTTCAATAAGCAAGCAGAACAAAATATCTATTTAACATAACGACACATCCTCCTGATTCATTTCACGACGATCATTGCGAGTAATACCTTCGATCACGCAAATATTAAGTCCCTACATCAAAAATATAATCATAGATATAAACCACACACCAAATATATCGTTTTCAACGCTCGTTCCATTTTTTTCCGTGTGAGGACGATACAGTCCAATCACTCAGCCCTTATTCCATTCCTAATCCTATGATAATACTGACGTTCTAAGCCTCACAAAGCCGCTCTTCGCTCGTTCTATTTCTTCATGATTCTTCATTCTTCTTTCTCTTCCACGGACGGTTCACATTATTAACCCTCCTCCTATCAGATGACGTAGTGATATAACAATGGATATAATGAGTGTCAAAGTCTAATACTGATGTGATGATGTTTGATAATGATTTTACAAAGACTAATATTATTTATCAATAAATCGTGTAACAAATTAGTGTCCTTTTTTATTCCGTTTTTTTAAGGTTCAATAAATAATGATAAAACTGTTAACTTTAAATCATATATTAATCTTTCTTGAAATATCAAGCATAAAAGATTTTTCATCATCACGCACTCACGACAATAATACTTGCTCTGATTATGTCTTTTATTTATAATATTCTATAAAGTCTTTTTATTATTATTGAAACTTGCTTAATTTATTGTAAACTTTAGTTTTAGCGTACCTTCAAACCGTTTTTTCTCACCTACTTACTAAAGTCTTACTTACTTACGTACTCACATATTTAATTTTAGTTTATAGATAATATTTATCTTCAAACTAATATAATTTCACATTTTATATAAAGCGACAATATAAGTTTTTTAAAGGCTTTTTATAAAAGGCATATCAGTAAGAAAATACTTCTTATTTAAAATAAACTATGATTAAAATTACTATTATACGTCTAAGAGAGGCTTCATGAAGCGTGCGGTAATAAATTGTTGTTTATCGTCAGCATTAACCGACGACCCTTTACACACAGAGTATCTTTATGATTCGTCATAGATTAAGTATGTATAATATATTTTGATATATTTGTCATATATAAGTGCTGTAAGAAATCCTAAACAAGTTCACATTTAGATCAAACCTGTGGGATAATGCCAAAAAAATGTAAAATTATCTTTAATTTAAATTAAAATTTTATTTTGTTTTGATAGATGTATGTCACAAAATGTATTACTTTATTTGTTTTCTCCTAAATATTTACTGTAAAGAAAAATCGTTGTAATACTTAAATATTTTAATGTCAATGGTTGATATAGATCAACAGTTCCGTCGTCTATAATCTTTGAAACTTAATGTTTTCATATTAAAATGACCGCCCAGCGTCTTCCACGGCTCGTTAGTCTTTATCCTTGGCTTCATTAATTGCTTCTTTAAGCAGAAACAATGCAGTCAATAGATGTAAATTTCATTGTATAAACCTTATAAAGTTACAATGTTGACTTACTTAAAAAAAGAAACAATTAATTTAAGATGTATACTACACTTATATTATTAATGATTTAAACTAAAACATGTTTAAACAAATATGATTATTTATCACACGGTCATTGATTGGTACTACGTTTTATTATTGTATTAAAATATAAATATTTCTTTGTTATAAAAAGGCATTATTTGCATTTTGTTTAAGCTGCGGTTTGAAAATAAAAAAAATGGTTTAAAGTAAGTAAGTAGTAAGTAAGTATATATAGTATATAAATATTTAATAAATATTTAATAATATAAATATTTAATAAAAAAATATAATAAAATATAAAAATAATGTTTTAAAAAACAATAAAAAAAATTAAACAGTAAAAATACATTATGATAAACACTAATAATAAAAGAAAAGTAATAATAGATATAATAATCAAAACAAAAACTTCTCAACGAAGTAAATACCGTGACGAAAGCGAATCCACTGACAAAACTCCTGATATGAATTTTGCGACGAAAAAAACCACGAACATTTTTATTCACAAACGTAAACAAACACAAAAAATGTAAATGTGTTCGGAACGTCGCCCAATTGCCTTGATCAATCTAATGAAATAAATACAAAAATGCAATTTGTGCACGATTTCGAGCACATTCACATTTTTTGTTTGTATTTTTTTTTGTTTGTTTTTTTGTTTGTTTCTTTGTTTGGCAACGTTCTCACTCCATTTCCTCCCTTATATTTTATTTTTATCGATCTTTATTTTTCTTAATTATTAAAACAAGTTTGACAAGGTTGTAATATACGGTTATTATTTCATTGAAAAAATATTAATTCCAGAGAAAATTAAACAAACAATTTACACAATAATTTGGAATGTCTGTATACTTATACTTCAACCAGTATGAACATTTCGATGAAATTCAAACAGATCGCTGCAATTTCAATTGCATGGTCGGCAGCGACCATTTAAAATATTATCTAATATGTATACTAACTAGGTACTCTTTTGCTTGAACTGTGACGTCACATTGAGGCAAAACACAAACTCTATCCTGATCCTTTCTGAATGATTGAGGCCGTGACATCAATCACAATTCCTGACAGTGCTATCAAATCCTTTTTAATATAATTATCGGTTCAGAAATGAGCTGCTAATTTACTTATCAATTAAGGCTATGCTTAATGATAAAATTTGATGAGAGATACTCGTTCACCAACTTTTTTTTATCATTTGTTATTGTGTAATAAATAAATATAACTAGATCTGTATCTAGTCACATTTATTCAACTGTACTGTTACAGTTGAATAATAATATGTATTTTTAGTATTAGGTTTAGCTTTATATAATATGTACAGAGCGCTCGCAACAATTAAAGATATGACAAAGGGGGTCATATTAATCTGGATTTAGCTCGGTGTCGCAGTCGCGTTGATGTCACCTGGCGTAGATCTACGTCACTTTGATCGTTTGTATGTCGTGGGATTACACCGGATCATGTGTATATATACTATGAGCTTTAGTACATATATCAAGTGTAAGCAATAAATAACTAGTAGGCTGTAATGTGTTTTTTTACAGTAATATTTTTTTTAAGAATATTTTATTTATGTTATAGTGTTGCGGGTGATTTTGGAATTGTTATTCATACTTATTATAAATAAATATGTGTATCTTTAAGCTTTAAAATAATTGTAATACAATACACTTTTACAGTGCCTCAGTGCCTGCCAATATATATATATATATATATATATGTTTTTAATTTAAAAGATTCAAAGAAAATAAAATATTTTTTTTCTACATGGAATATCATATTTAATATATTTTTTCCTATTTATGAAGATTACAATTAATAAAGAAATTGAAGTGTAATTTGTTTTTTTATCAAAATACTAAAACTTTAATATAGTTTACAATACAATTATTGCTGCAATATATTATCACAAGATAAATAAACTGAAATACTTTCATATTTTGCATGAACATATATGTATATTATGTTTTTAGTGTTAACATATAATTTAATTATTACTTCAACAGAAACAACAACTGCTCTCTTCTGTTCTGTGTCTTTTCTTTTTTTCTACTGAATAATATTTATTTTTACAGTTCACTGAACATAGCGGTCGATTTTTCTATTCATAACATATTGTTTCATTTACTTTACACGTCTAATATTTGTATTTGTTGCGGATCTTTTGTCCTTGTTTCAGAATAATATAAAATAACAATGTCATTTCAAAATAAAATAACAATATTAAATCAAAAATTGTAAATTCAGGAACATGATATACTTAGGTGTCGACTCAGCAGCTTTGTGAACATCACCAATGTTCATCGGAAACAATGATTTACAATGAATCCAATATAACACAGACGTTAGTAAGTAACACAATATTACTTTTTATAAAGAGAAAAGGCATAATATTTCAATTTTTATGTTTTTGTAACAATCGGTCGGTTTAAAGGAAAACTCAAATTTAATATTTAGGAATCAATTAATTTATATATATGACTTAAATAAATAGCTGTTAGTGTGTTAGTTATTTGACTAAAGTTCGTATTGGATTGGCTCGACCGGGGAAGGACCACTCTCTCGCAAAACATCGACAAGTATGCGCAGCCGGCCTTATTGATTTTGACGGAAACGCAGATATCTCAACATAGTATGCGTCGAAAACATACCTATCATACCCCAGGTATAAATTAGGAAATCATTTTATAAAACACTTACGAACTGAAACGCCAGGGTACCTGTGGGGGATTTATGATCTGCTTTCACAGACTCTCTCAGTCGAAGTCGTAGTCCTCGGGGACTTCAATGTGCATAAAACCGATTATCTAAAGTTACGTTACACTGACAACGCGGGGACATCTGTGTCTAGTTTTATTTGGAAAATAGTGTGGTCTGGCAAACTAAGGGAGAGTTAAGACGCACATTTGTCTACCGGATATAGACAGCCACATGCCCTCTTTGTGGGATCTTCTGCTACCTACACATCCCGAAAAGTACCAGGTCACTGTCGAGATGCCGGTAGGGTTCTCTGATCATTGCGTGGTATAGTGCGCGTTCAACATCAAGTGGGATAGAATGCAGACTTTTTCGCACCCTACTCATGGCAGTTGATTTGTTTCCCCACCAACGATCCCAGTGACGGAGCTGCGATTGTAGCTGGTATATTACTACAGGACATGGAACAATTTATACCAAACTTTATGGTACTACTTACTGGCAAATCGCGGCCTTGGTTTGATGCTTCTGTTAACCGGTAACAAACAAAAGACTTAACTCGATATTAAAAGAATTACATTATTTTTTGTACTTTACCAAAACCCTCAGCATTATTTGATGGAATTACTTATATAATGAAGAAAATTTAACGAAATCAAATAGAATGAATACGACAGAAAATATTGTATGCAATAACATGTCAATACTGGTTAAGTAATCCAAAGTATGGGATATTATTTCTTACTCTAATATCTAATATTTTAAGAAAAGCAATTATTTTAACCGTTATGAAATATTAAAACGAAAAGGAAACGTTTTCAGACACTCAGCAAGTTATCTCTTCAGTAAAGCACATTGAAGAGATGGATCTGTACACGGAGTTTCTAAGAATTTTATTTTATTCTATTAAATAACTTCACTTTTTGTATCCAAAGAACTCTTTCAATATTGTTTATATTAAAGGACATTGCAAAATTAGTTACTTATCGATTTCAACCTCGCAAAATACAAAAATATCGTTTGTTAACCAATTACTGTTGCTGACATTATAAAACTGCATTATCATTTTTAATAAAACGCCAATAAGTAAACCGATCAAATACTGTCCCATCCCGACAGCGTCAAATAATATTAACTACTGCTTGTCAGCGACTTCCTTAGACTTCAATATTAATTTTATTCTTATTTTGAAACAAATTTATTTTTTGTGTTTTCTAGAATACTATTAGAGAAGTCGCCAAAGTATAGCAGCTTATACTTTGACTCATAAAATAAACCATACATCATTTCATAAAAATTTGGTAATTTTTATCTACAATGAATAGACATACAGATAAAAACCTGTTTCGAACTCTGTGTCACGTAGAGAACGCATTTTGAGCGATTAGTATTAATATAATATAATTAACATATTTTGCATATTATATTTTATTATACATTCACATAAAAAGATAATAATTTGGTCAAATTCAATTAAATCTATTAAACTACTTCCGATTTACTTTAGAAGGAAACAAAGTACTAATTAGATATCGTACTCGCCCGTACATTGTTAGTGTTAACACATTCTGTTATTAGATATAAAAGAAAGAGATTACATTTATAGACATACTTTAAATAGAGCCGAATGAACTCAACATATAAGTGAAGAGAATCAAATTTGATGCAGACAACTTGCACATAACAAGTTGTTTGCAAATCCTGAGAGGAAACAGGCAGGGATTACATTTTAAAATAACAAATATTGGTTTCAGATCTTATTTAATATTCAATTTTGTAAAGTAAACCAACCAAATAGTCTCCACTTCTAGATCACAAGAATATTAATTCAATCAATCAATCAAAACAATAAATAATTTTTGACAGCACGGTTCAGTGCAGTGATTGGATGTCACCATGTCACTTTCAGAAAGATCATTTCGGAATTGATAAATATATTTGTAATATGTGGCTAAGTATCATCCGAGAAACAAAATACTAATAACCATTGCCATAATTTGATAAAGTTTTGTCTAATTTACTGGTTAGCATAATGTAAGAGATTATAATTTGCCTATCATGAGAGGCGATATCCAAAGTCTATTATGTTGTGTTTTATAGCAATATATAAAATGCGGCTTTCCAACTTCAGTGTATAATTACTGATCCATAGTCTCCTCTTATAACTTAGTTACAAACGAGATAAAGTGTAATAATAGCGTTAATCGGAATCCAGCGCTGTCGGACGGAAAGAGGAAATCCTCTGCCAAAGATAATGTTGAATGTATTGTCTTACAAAAGAATAAGTGTTTCTAACATCCACTTCCACATGAACAAATAGCAATACCACTGTATATATGTGTGTCATATTTTTTTTATTCAATTGTATATTTAGTACGGAGCTTAATCTACCACTCTGTCTTATTGCAGAATAGCATTCAGTAACAACAGACCTTTTCGTGTTGCATATTTTTTTTAAGTTCGATTTGAATACACGAACGAAATACTCTTTGAGTTCGCTCTTGAAGTTAAGAAGAGAACATTGTATTTGAGATATAAGAGTGATGGTAGTTTATTCATTATTAGATGTTAGGACGAAATCAATATTTTTAATATAATATTCATCTGCGGCTTCATTACTGATAATAAAACATTTTATTTAACCATTAATGTCCCAAAATTTGATGAAATTACGTTCATTATATTATATAAAATATTATTACAAAATAATTGCTTTCTTGTTTATAACTTTCAATAAGAGAGAAGATTTATAGACAAGAAAAGTTACATTTTTTTATTATAAATAATTTTTCAAATAAATGAAATGTAATAACTAATCTTATATTCCAAATAATACCCATCCTCTTATACCATTGTGTCTTAAACAAACCTCAAAAAAACATAAACCGGAACGAAAAAGCAGCAACTTTAAACGTACTTCATTGAGAAAAAAGACCCTCATAATTTCGAAACGGGGACATTACAAAGTGTATTTTCCATTCCTTTCATGTCACTTACCAGAGGTATGTTATCATAATTACGATCTGTGTCAGTGCTGTCAGTGAAAGACGGCGGATAAAAGTGAACCACTATGGTACTGTGACTTCCTTTAATACAAGGAGTAGTTGAGTCATTAAACATACTCGTAGAAGATTGTTCAAAATATCTTTGAAGGATTTAACGTTACTATCTAAAACCATTTCATTTACAACTTATTTTATATAAATAGCTATAAATCTTTAATAAGAGGATACACTATTACACTTTCAAGTGCCAAAATAGGCTTATTATCTGACAAAGTGTAGGAATATTATAATTTCTCTCGCACGTGTATCATCATATGATTGTATTATTTTAATTCGACAAGTTAATAAGTTATGAATGATATTTCACATTATAATGCTGACATCGCAAGTTTTTAAAACATTTATTTTACAGAAATGCAAATATCTTTAATGATAGTATTTCAATGGTAACTCATTGAATGTTAATGAGTGATTAATTAAGTGATTAATTTCTCTTACGATGAAAACTTGGTGGTAAGATTAATATTTTTTTTTTATAGTATTTTTTTTTAAATATTAAATAATTTATATAAATATTTTTCCGTCTCTTCCTCAGTGTACATGATATTGTACCATACTGGTACCATATTTTGCCGTAGTGTCATTTAGAGGACATACAAAATTTACAGATTATTAAACTAAAACGTGGCCAATAAACGCGGACATTTATATCCTCTCATCACAGCATTTCATTTATTTATTTATATCTTTGATCCAATACCAGTGATCACTTGTGTACGTCAAATGGGAGCGACAGGAGGACCTATTTTGATACCATGCTTATAAAAGAAATAAGCCCTTCTTTAAAACCCAACTTCAAATAAGGCTACGAGGGTTCCAAACGCTTCCTGGTCTGAGAAAAACCACACAAAAAATTTAACCCGGCTTTTTTCTTTGTTGTGATCCCTTTTTCAATACGTATTGATATTTATATATTTCTAATAAGGATTATGTAGGTTGATAAAATATGAGAGCTCGGGCTCGACATGTTAATTTTCTCGCAACGTTTTCTAAAAAATTTAATATCTAAAAAACTTGAATGAATTATACCCTAAAATATGTATATTTCAAGTACTTAGGTATTCCAACATATGATGATAAATATATAATATTATATTTTGTTCAATTTCAGTTTAAAGTTAACATAGCGATATGCTAGCTGCGATAGCGAGCTAAGAGAGCGATAGCGAGCTAAGCGATATGTTCGTGGCGTTGCGTTGCGTTGCGCTGTTAGCAGTCGGCGTTTATGTATTCATCGTATATAAAGTATACAGTATTTTAGTCATATAGTTTATTAAAATATTTAATTTGGTGATAAAATGGTTATAAAATAATATCAATTTATCAATGAAACCGTTAATTATCGACATTTTACAATCATGTTTTCTATCAATTTTTATTTATATCTGTAACATAAAAATTTCCTTCCCATAACAGTTACTACGAATTTACGATTACGAAAGAGCTTTATCATTTTATTATCTACGATTTAAAAATATTTTGTATATTAAAACAATGCATATAAGATAAAAAAAAATAAAGAAAGTTAAGTAATATATAAATGTTATAACAAATAAATATCAGTGTAGTTGAATACATTAAATACGAAGCGGATTGTTGTTGATATCTATGAACATTAAATTTCTCACCAAAATTGGTTACAACAAAGTTTTATCTTTCATTCTGATCTGTAACAGCACACTTCGATGCTTCGGATTGCTAACTTTACATTGGAAAAGCTCCAAAAACTATGAGCACATGATACCAAAGTTTTTGTTACTGTTATTTAATACTGCTTTTATAAAAAAGTACAAAACCAAAATTTTTCATTATGTTGTATATTATTGCTTAATATATTTATAATCACTAAAGTAATACTGATTCATTAATTTTAATAAGTATATTGCTATTTATAGAAGTAGTCTTTACAGTGTATATTATGTTACAGTGGAGAGAGATTTCAAACTTGATTGCACAAATCCGCGTGTTTTCAGACTTACTAGTAATGAAACGTGTAACTGGTTTGTTAGTAACTGAGTTGTATTGCTAGGAACCGCGTCGGTGTGGTCTGTGCAATCGATACTAGTGTGTGTGTGTGTGTGTGTGTGTTTGTGTGCTGTGATAGTTTGTACATTAATTATACACATGAAGTAAATATTCACGAAGAATCATTCGCGTATGTGCTGGAGGAGAGATGACGCATGTTTTATAGTTTTCAGAAATATTTTAGATATTTACATCTTCTGTACCTGGATATAAAATAAAACATAAAATTTGATAAATCAAAAGTTGAATTGAATTTAAAAAGTTGAATTCTGAATTCATGAATATGAAATATTAAACCGCAAAACGATATAGCAATTTATATTATTTGTTATCATTATCATTAAAGTTTGGCAAATTAATATTATTAATTACTATCTAATAACAGACACTAAGCTTTTGAACCAATTAAATATTATGTAATCTTAGACTCTGATAGTTACAGACTTGAGAGAACTTAACTTAACTTCTGTTAACATATTTATTAAATAACTTAACAGAACAAGTTTGATAATTAATTAACCACTAGCGACAATTGAATTTATAACGACTTCAATATTTGATGAGATAAAGATAATAGAATTAGTAGAAACCACTTAATAACTTAATCACTCACTTGTCATTGTTGTAACTCAAGTTTTGAGATAATATTAGAACACCGTGTACTTAACTATTACATTCTACAAAATAGTTTACATAGAATATATAAAGTTTAATTTTATTATTGTAAAAAGATATACAACATGTTATTTTTAGTGAATAAGTTTGTGATTTTAAGAATACATTTTATAATATTAATACTTTATATATATAAATTTTAGAATTATATTTCATATTTCAAAGAAACCTTGAAAAAGAATGTTGGTTCTGTAACAGAAGTCGAAATTAAGGTTATTACAATAAATGTATAGAGATAAGTTTAATGGTCACTTCTCCAAGCACAACAATGTAAATGTGTCTTATCTTAGATACTTAAATTAGTGCATGGCATGGAGGTAAAGTAAGATTGAAGATAATAAATGTATGTAATCTTATTTAGCGTGTATATTTTGAACACGTGAATTTATTGTTTATTGAATGCAGGACTAACAGACGCACGCTTTGGTATTTTGACGGCAGTCAGAGGTAATTATCAACCCCAAAGAGTACAGATACAGTACAAGGTATGTGCAAGGTACAGATGGCTCACTAAGAAACTAATAATGTCTCACTGCACATTAATACTTAGGTCCTGGTCTAATTCCTAAATGTAGATATCAAGACCTTTGATATTTTCAAAAAACTTTTGATTGTTCAGGTTTTGATAATTCACGATTTTCTATAATTATGAAAATTTAAGATTTTTAAAATTTTTGAAATTCAAACCTGTTCAATAAGAGCAGAGAGTATTTAACCACTGGTAGCCTTTTAATTAATTGCTCGTTACGAATTTATAACTTTATAGTCATTTAAAAGTATGGATTAAGAATAGTTATTGATTATTTCTCCAATATTATTATTGATATTGTATTCGCAAAGCCTTAAACGGTTATCGGCACACAACATGTTTCTTCAAGTTATACTTAAATATTTTATCCGAAAGTTGCTTTTCTAATGTTTTATAAAATCATTTCACGCTCACGTCACACGAACATTAAAATTGAAATAATGAACACATGGTAAAGTGTGTTGCTTAAAAGTCGTAGTACGCTACTAAAATATTTTATATGATTTATACTAAACAAAAGCAGAGTTTTGGCATTTAAGTTTCAGATATACAAAATATACAAGGAAGCTGAAACTCCTTAAATGCAAAACTTGTAACACTTAGTACATGTGTCATAATATATACAAACAAGTTATTATAGTTATGATTTGTGTTTCTTATGCAAACTTACATAATGCTTTCATGCAGATTTATATACATTTATTTTTGTGTCACATAATTCTGATATTTTTTCCTTTATCATTTGTAGTAATGTCAGCCATTTATAATTAAACCATCTCGTGCTCTGAATAATAAATATCTCTTCAAAATATCCTTTCATTAATATGTTACCATCGTGTTCACGGACTACTCGTATGACCGCTTGTGCCCCAAATGTAGTGATACTGTATGTGATATACTTATGTTTTCAGACAGTTTTCATACTTTAAACCAGAGGTCCTGGCTGATGGTCCGGTAAACAACGTAATGATTAATTACTCTGAGATATGATGTTTCTATTTTACTCATGTTTCTAGTAATTAATGAAGCAGTGAATATTTTTACCTTCACCTAGATTATTTGAAGCGTAATAAAGGTTTCAATATTACAACTTTGATTTGATTTGATGATGTTTTTAGTAAGACATATTAAATTTATAAATTATTAATATGCTAATTAAGATATTTTTCAACATACAATGATGTAGTAAAGATGATAAATTGAATTAAATATTTGTTTAAAAAACAATTGTTCAGTGTTAAGTACACTTTACATTCCTCTTAATAATAGTTTGTAATCTTTTATTTCGCTGTTAAACTGTTAGCTAAAAAATATATAGTGGTAGAAGATATAAAATAGTATTTTAATAGAACAAGAAAAAGAGATGTCGCGTTATCTTTGAAATGGTGAATGTTATTTATAACTCTACCAGCGCCGTGCACCTCGTGAATACATAACTAGCTTTACAAGATAACTATTAAGATATTACTCGTACTTTGCTTTATTCATAGCTTTAAAATATGCTTTTAAAATATGTTTTAAAGTATTATGCTTGAAAAAATCATTGTATAATTTATAATTATAACATCTTTATGGTTATAGCTTTAATGGGTGTAATATTGTGCTCAATGTTAATGTACATACATTGTACATATGTGTAAGTATTCTCTTTGTTACTATCAAACAAATGTTAAGAACTTACAATTAAAAATAATACTGTTTGAAAATGCCAAAATTTTTTTTGTAATTTTTCAAAGACATTATACTATAAAGTTAAAAAACAGTAAGATTTTTTAAAGAAGCTTTACAGATAGATATCCCTCCGCGTCGACAAATAGTATAAAATAATTAATGCTTTTAATTCATCATGGCTGGTGTCAACACGATAGTTCAAGGTGTAGTGACGGGATGGTATCACAGAAGTCGGAGGTTCGAGTCCTGTCCATGTTAGGTAATTTTCATTTTTTATTTATTTTAAATTTAAAAGTGATATCTTTGTCCGTTCGTAGAATTATTCTGATTTTAATTATTAGATTAAGAAAATCATTTATTATGTGAAACTAAAATTTTATTTCAAAATTTATAATTGTTACATTGTCTTTTATAAACCGCTGTGAGCGAGGAAACAAATTTGTATGCGGTGAGTAGAGATGAACTTTTAAAATTAAAATTTCTAATATTTATGACATAATTCTAAAATAGAGTTGATAATTATTTTCAATTGTCTATTTTTGTAGTAATTGTTCTATATTTTGGATGAATAATTATTGGTTTTAAAATTAACAAACAAACTCAATTCAACAATATAATTTTACGCACAATCAAAAATAAATAAATCTTTAATTTAAACAAAAATACCGTTTTTGTCAACATTGTCTTCGTCTACGAACAGCAGCTAAACTACGAATTATGAATTTATATGGAAAATTCATTTTACCGCGGCTCTTGGTACAAATTTGTAGGCGTCTAGTGTGTATGTGTTAATGTCAATGAAGACGAAAATGTAAATAAATATTTGATATTGCCACAGCTGAAATAATCTCTGTTTTAGAGGTCATAGAACTAGCACTATTACAAGATCGCCGACTGTCTGCTCCGGATGTGCACAATGTTGTAGTTTGCGTCACATCTCAAACTAGCGGTGACGGAAACTATCGTGATAATTTATACCGCAGTTTTCTAAGTTTTGTATTATAGATTGTAGATTATATATTTATATCTCTTGATAATCAAAATATATTGCTTTCTTATAATAATAATAATGACGTCATAACATAGAAATCTCTTGAATATGTAGATAAATGAGAGTAGAGAGACATCTGGGAACATTAAGAGTTTTATAATTCGACTTATAATTTATATTATATTTACCAATATACGATTATACCATTTTCGTTGTACCGACGCATATATACATATAACATTATTTAAATAGAAATCTAAATTACTAAAATCATGTTGGTATTTGAAGTATTCGCTACTTTGTTAAACTCATATTTAATGATGATATATTTTATAATAAACAATGACTGTGATAGATGACTATTGATGAAATGACAATAATTACAAATATATTAATATAATATTAATCACAACCAAAACACAATATACCGGTATATTTAAAAGGTACACTTTGGTAAACTTAAGGTAAACTTTGTGTTGGATGGAATATTGCACAGTTTATAAACAAAAATATTATGAACATCGAAGACTTAAACAACTTGAGATAGTTTTTAACCTACATATATAAATTTAAATGCTAATTACACATATATGTTGTTTAGATTATCAGATAATTATTTATTTCCGGTCTGTGTGTCACGATATCCTCTGTATTTCTTTGGACGACTGTAAAAGGAAAATTCTCTGCCAAAGCTGGATAACTTAGAGAGAACAATACACTTGAAACATGGGATTTTATAGAGATTTATAAAATTATTTTATATAAAAACATGAAATCTTTTCAGACATTTATTATTATTTACTATACTAATATTGCTTTTAACTGTTGCAATAAACTATATGTTCTTGTTGTCTTAGTGTCAACTATGCTGTTTATATAAGATAAAGATACTAAGTAATATCATAGTGTGTTTATTATTAATATGTTTAACTATTACAACCCGTGTATTCTCCATTTAACATCAAAGAGCTGCGTCCTAATTATGTCTCTAACGCTAGCTGTGATACCGCCGGTTAATAAATAATTATCTGATCATCTAAACAACATATATGTATAATTAGAATTTAAATTTATATATGTAGGTTAAAAACTATCTCAAGTTGTTTAAGTCTTCGATGTTCATAATATTTTTTGTTTATAAACTGTGCAATATTCCATCCAACAGTGGAGATATCCACTGACTATTAATATTTCTAATTTGTCCAGTCTATGAAAGAGCTTCTACTACATAATAAACTTATAATGAGGCCAAATCAGAAGTGTTGAAAAATCCGTGCCCGCAGGGGGACACGCGTGGGTAGACCTCGTGTGTAACTCGTTTAAAATATAACTCACTACCTAAGAATAAGACATGATGCCGTTGTTTACATCAAAAATTTTCAAGCAACAAGCGGTTTTAATTTTTTTTTTTGGAAAAGGTATCTTTTTTGGAAATACTTTTGGTACTTAAATTTAGAGTAAAAAATAACCTTTCTATTAAAAATATTTGCGAGGAGGGAATGTTTACCAGAAAAAAGTTGCCGTGGTTTTACCTACCTAAAATTTACAAGCTAAAAGTGGTTTTAATTTTTTTTCTCGGAAACGGTACCTTTTACGGAAAAACTTTTGGTACCTTAATTTAGAGTAAAAAATAACCTTTCTATTAAAAATACTTGTGATGCAAGAATGTTTACCAGAAAAAAGTTATGATTTTTTTTCCAAAAATTTTCGGTTTTTTTACCCCCACCCCTAAGTTATTGAAGTTAGGTTTTCGGTTTATCTACATTAGTTATAGGTATTTATCAAAGACATCATATAATATGAACGCGATTGATCTCCTTTGTATAGGGACAAAGATATGGTCGAAAAACTGAAATCAGAAAAAGTGAGGCCCTAGCGCCCCCTGTGACCGGATTTCTCTGTTTAACGAACTTGACCTTTATTTTTGGATGTTTGATTTTTGTGCAAAGTTTGAAAGCGATCGGAGCGAAACTGCGGCCGCTATCGTGCTGACAAAAGTCGAATCTGGAAGCACGCACGCATATATATATATATATATATATATATAAACTTTTTGACCAATGGTCATTTCGGACTCAGGCGGTCATAAGAAGACCTCCTGTAAAGAAATTTTTCCAAAATTCGAAAGTAGGGGGACAAATGAATGGGCAGACCGAATTCTTCGAGGTCTACCCAAAATATTATATTGATACGCACGCCTTAACAATAGTATTAAAATATAGCGTTACAGAAACACTGAGATGAGCTAAACTGTTCTTTCGAACAGAATAATATGAACTAGTTTGAGCTGTGGAGTTGCGTAACTGGTAACTAATACAAATATACAAATGAAGAAGAAATGCAGTTTTTAAATAGAAAAAGAAAAAGATATCGCGGTACCTTTGGAATAGAGAAATATTATTTGTGATCGGAACAGCGTGCAGCTTTGAATGCATAACAAAGTTAAGAGACGGCACCAGAGAGACTTAAGATCTTACTTCGCTTTACATAGCTTTAAAATTATTTCTGTAATATTAAACTGGAAAAATTCACTGGAATTTTCATCAATAATATCACAATATTCAAGTCATTAAACATTTATTGATTCTTACGAACTGTAGTTTTAAAGGAATATAATATAATACTAAAAATAATATACTACTAAACTTTGTTACTTTCAATTTAAATAAATATTTACAATTAAAATAATACTGAAATTTTAATAATATTTAATAGCGGTCATATCTTTTTTAAAGTTATTATACGATAAAGTCAACTTTAAGTTAAAAAAATATATATATTTTTATAATGAAGCCTATAAAAAAAACCGCTTCCTTGATAACAAAGAGGATAACAGTACAGTTCAATACACGCTGTACCAATTTGCAAAGTGACGTGGTGGAGTCCCACTGGTGGCCGGTTAAAATTCTAGCCGGTTGATAAATTTTAAATTTAAAAGTAAATCTTTTTCCATTATTATAAAGACATACAATACAATGTGTTAGAATTATTTGAATTTTATATAATGTATTTCTTTTATGAAAAAGCAATAACTAAAATTTTAATTAAACGTTTATAATTCTCTCAGTGTCTGTTTCAAACCGCTGTGAGCGAGGAAACCAATCTGTATGCGGTGTGCGAAGATGCGCTTTTATAATTAAAATAACTCACATTTATGACATAAGGATAAGACATAAGATGAAGAATTTTAAATGAACTTTTTTAATTCTATATTGTGGATGAATTCATTTACCATTATATTTTTATAGCAATAATTAAAAATAAGTAAATATTATCCTTCTTGTAAATTCTTTACAATTTTATTTAGGTACGGTAAAACAAAACTTTAACTTGTGGTTATGATCTTTTCATTATTGCTTTTTAAGAACCAAAACTACCAATTACGAATATATATATAGAAAATTAATTCTACCGCGAATTTATGTAAAAAATTGTAAGCGTCCAGTGCCTGTGCGTTGATTCCAGTAAGAACGAAAATGGAAATAAATATCTTGTATTACAATAGCTGAAGTATTAGAGGCGAGCCTCTTATACGAGTATAAGATCGTTGACTGTCTGCTCCGGATGTGGACAATGTTGTAGTTCTTGTTGGTTTTTAAACTATCGTTAATAGTGTCTCAATATTTGTAGTTTGTATATCAAAAAGTAGAAATCTTTCGAATGAATTTTAGATAAATGAGAGATATATGAGAACATTCAGAGTTTTAGAATTCGACTTTTATTTTCTATTTACAATATATGAAAGACTTTACTATACTTATAGTACCTATATTATTTGTGTGTACATTTTAATTAGCGTGTGTCCAAAGGACGAGTGGTACGTACATGTGTGCAATCGTCATCGCGAGCGGAACTCACAGTGTGGAATTATTAAAGATGACAATCACTGGTGTAGTGGAACTGGAAGTGACTGAATGTTAATGTTTAGATCGACTATTAAGCTGTATATACTTATATTCGAAAATATAGTCAATGATTATAACACATTTTGTACTTACATATATAATAGTGCATATTTTTCATGTATGAAAATAAACACAACAAATCGAAAACTAAACTAATATTACCATTTTTGTTGTACCGACTGTAACATTATTCAAATAGGAATCTAAATTACCACAATTATCTTCGTATTTGAAGTACCAAAGTTATATTGATATTTGATGATGGTATTGATTATAATTAACAATAATTATGATAGTAGACTATTAATAAAATGAAATTAGTTACAAATATATTATCAGACAGCGCTCGCAACCAAATTACGATATACCGCCATGTTTAAAAGATACACTGAATAACTATATGCGTTGGTTAAGTATTTATGAGTTGGACTTACATCAAGTATGTTTTTGGTGGAATAATATACAGTTTATAAACAAAAATATTATAAACTTCGAAGACTTAAACAACTTGAGAAAGTTATTAACCTACATAGAAAAATTTTAATACCTGTTAAACATATATGTTGTTTAGGTTATCAGATAATTATTTATTAACCGGCGCTATCACAGCTCGCGTTAGAGACATACTTAGGACGCAGCTCTTTGATGTTAAATGAAGAACACACGGGTTGTAATAATTAAACATATTAATAATAAATACACTATGATATTACTCAGTATCTTTATCTTATACAAACAGCATAGTTGACATTAAGACGACCAGAACATATAATTTATTGCAACAGTTAAAAGCAATATTAGTATAACAATAAATGCCCTAAAAGTTTTTGTTTTTTATTTTAAAAAGCTAAATTAAATCCAATCTTTCCGTACCTTTACTTTTAGTTATCTAGCTTTGGCAGAAAATTTTCCTTTTACAGTCGGTCAAAGAATTACAGAGGATATCATGACCCACAGATATCTGCCGGTATAAGCTATTTGTGCATTGTGTTTAAAAGACTTTCAGCTTGTTTCAGCATTCGAGATGATCCTGTGAAATCTATGCTTGATATAATCGAATGTATTATATTGTATGGATAGTTGGTCTGGCTACTCTGAAAGCTTCTAAGGTATAACTAATATACGGTAAAGATACCTCTTTAGATGTAACTTTTAATGTAGAACAACTATCGAGTGAGTTTGGCGACCGCAAGGGTCAAAGCAAGTATGTTATGTTATCATGTAAGTAAGCAAGTATATTTAAAATATTACTATGTACAGTTAAACATAACATTCCAAATATTCACTTAATAAATAAATAGACTTAAAATACCAAAGTGTTACCGAACATATCGAAACAAATTAAACAAAGTATATTTATCCAAAAGTTTTACGAAAATTAAATTAAATTTAAAAGAGAGGAAAGCTCAATGTTAATTTAAATATTATAATATTAGTAATTAAGGTAATTAAATATTTGATTGAAATAGAACAAGAATATAAAGTTTAAAAAATACTTCATACGTGACTTTTCAAAGCAGGATTATTCTGAACTCTTGAACTAATGGCGATCTCTCTTAAGAGACGTGTAAAGTAAACTAACTAATTTAATTTACTTAGAATTAGAACACACTGTTCTATACCTGGATATAGTGTAGCGTATGTGATTAATATTGTGTATAAACATGTTTTGGTTTGTCATTATGATATGATATGAAATATAAACATAAGTAAAACAGACAAAAATAAAGCAGACTAAAAACAATATCTATCTAACAAACTCTATCATCCCGTGTGGAGATGGAACCCACTAATTTTATTCTAGCAGTCAAACTCAGAAAAGTAGCAAAAGCTCAAAGCGAATACGTTAAACTTTTCATGAAGAGATGTTGAAGTCAACATTGAATGTCCACATTACGAATACTTGTATGAATGAATCGACTGATAAAAGGAAGCGTAACAAATCTATAGCTCCGACCGGCGGGGATTGAGAAATATTTAAATAGCACATCTTGATCATAAGTCTATGGGCTGCCTGTGTGCAACATTTAGATGCTTAATTCGAAAACATTCAAAAGTTATATAGAGACAGACGAACAGACTGATAGACGGACAGACATCCCTGACGATTCTGTAAAGCAGATAGTATTGAATTTTTAATGTAAAATAAAATATGTTAGAATGATTTGACTTTTAAATGTTATATTTATATTAGTAATTTTATTATTTTGTAAAAAACAAAAAAGAAAATTTAATTTCAATGTTTATAATTCTCTCAGTGTCTGTTTCAAACCGCTGTGAGCGAGGAAACCAATCTGTATGCGGTGAGCAAAGATGCGCTTTTACAATTAAAATAACTCACATTTATGACATAAGTCATATCTACGTCGAGTTTAAAATGAACTTAATTTGGTTATATTTGTAAAAATTTATTTATATTGTGGATAAATTATAACTTTAAAAAATTAAATTAACATTATATTTTTATGACCACAATTAAAATTAAATAAATCGTATTATTGCTATAAAATCTTTACAATTTTATTTAGGTACGGTAAAACAAAACTTTAAATTGTGGTATTATCTTTTTATTATTGCTACTTTAAGAACCAAAACTACTAATTACGAATTCATATAGAAAATTAGTTTATATAAAAATTGTAAGCGTCTACTGTATGTGCGTTGATTTCAATAAGAAAATTTAAATAAATGGTTGAAGTAAACTCTGTTTTAGAGGATCATATAAAAGTGACTATTATAAAATCGTTGACCGTCTGCTCCGGATGTGGACAATGTTGTAGTTGTTTGTTAGATTTTAAACTTTAGTTAGTAGAGACTGTCTAAATATTTTATATCGTATTTTATTTGCAGTTTACAATACTTAAAATATATTAATTTTTATTTATTATAATAACAATTATAATGACATCATAAATCATCATCGTAGAAATCTCTCGAATGAATTTTATACAAATGAGATAATAATAAAAACGTTGAAAGTTATACAATTTGAGATATATTTTCTATTTACAATATATGAAGTACTTTAATAGTATGAGCTATATTATTTGTGTGCACATTTCAATTAATGTGTGTCCAAAGGACGAGTGGTACGTACATGTGTACAATCGTCATCGCGAGCGGAACTCACAGTGTTGAATTATTAAAGACGACAATCTCTGGTGTAGTAAAACTGGAAGTGACTGAATGTTAATGTTTAGATCGACTGTGAAACTGTAAATAATTATTTTGTGTTTTCTACACTCGAACATATTACTATATGAAACTAACAATATTTTTGATTAAAGACAATACTTTAACTAGAATAGACTTGCACAGATTTATCTTTGAGATATTATTTCATGTCATATCTTTATTAAAAAAAAATAACACAGGAATAAACTTAATTAAAGTTGTTATCCAAGAGCAAGGCAATCCAAAATAAACAAAAGGAATAATATTTACTTGCTTTATAAAATATTATTTTAATTATGTTTTTCTTCTAAAGTCGGATGTTCCATTGTGTGTTCATCTTTGTCCTGCGTCGTGTTCCAAACCGCGTTCAGCGACTCTGATGAAACTCAAAGCTAGTGTTTATGACTACTCATTTATAATTCTCTGTTGAACTAATGAGATTTTAAAACTTCTTTATCGTATTACTACATGCAGTTTAGTTTCTAAAAGAAATGTGAATTTTAGAAGAGTTCTTAAATATTGATAACGCTGTCGGATATAAAAATGTGAACCCTGCACTTGGTTCAGTTTTTTGTGGTTCTTTGTTATAAATATTAAATTGAAAAAACACATAAAATTAATGCTTCAAAAATAATATTAGTATAATAAATTTCAGCGTCAGCGGCTGCAGCCTATGCTTCAATACATTTTGAGGCAGGACGAGATAGCTCTCTATTCATTATTCTTTGACATAATTAAGTATTGTTGTTATATCTTTGGCAAACAATACTATGTTTTGATAAATTACTGAACTACAAGCATGTAAACAAATTAAGATGAATTATAACGAAAAAACATACAGTTTTATTGTAATTAGTTCAGAATTAAATCATTAACTGTTTTTTTTTATTACATGTATCATGTTGTTAGTATTTTAATAATAAACTTAAACATAATATAACTAGAACAATCTTTAACCTGTATTATTATTACTGTAAATTATCAGGACAAAACGCATTCCATTGTGTTAAAGACATATGCAACACTTAAGTTATAATCCAAATATTAGTATCGCTGAGAGCAAATGTTTGGAGTGATCCAATATAAAGTTGTTTTCCGCAGAGATACTAATTGCAAGCAGTTTGGTTCACTCGCAAAGTTCAGGATCGAGATGAATATATATTATTTGTCATAAGACAAGTAGACATATAAAGCATTATACGTCTTGAAATACGAATAGATTTACGTGATGTCACATAACATATAAATATGATCTTATTGCAATGTACTATTCATAGATAGGAAAAACTTATTAAACTCCTATTTCGTTATCTTTTATTATGATTGATGTTGATTTTGCATTTCCAAATAAAAAGTACTCTCTCGAACACACGATGATTAATGTTTTCCTTGATATTTGACGACTTTGTGTTTAATGAAAACAATAAATAAATAACAATTTTCTTTGTATACTTCTTTGATACTTAGTCTCAGAAAATTAAAAGAAAAAAATGGGTGACTGTTTGCAGAAATTCCACATATTATAAATTTCACGATACATTTTATGATTATTCTTAAATACATGTGCAAGAACTAACTGAGTGGGAGTGGTTTCGGTCGAATACTAATAATCAAAACAAAAACAAATGTATGTAATCTTTATGTATTTAATATATTTATAAATATCTTTTTATACTTTTATCATTTATATATATATTTGTATTTATATTTATTTTTATTGTACCTATGCCGCAACTACATAAATATTTTCTCTCTTCTATTTAGATTGTAAATTGTATTTTTTCCTGGTACATAAATAAATAAATAAAAAAAAAAAAAAAAAAACTTCTCAACGAAGTAAAAACCGAGTGACGAAAGCGAATCCACTGACACAAAACTCCTGATATGCATTTTGCGACGAAAAAAACCACGAACATTTTTATTCACAAACGTAAACAATCACAAAAAATATGAATGTGCTCGAAACATTGCACAAATTGCATTTTTGTTCGGTTGTTCGGGCTTTTTAAGGTGGAAATAAGTGATTTTATACTGGTGCGGAGCCAAAAACTAAATTTTAGTCTCATTTTTCAAACGGCCGTAGAGATGGAGGCGGTGGGTATATTGCTAAGTGTAAATGCATTTTCTGGGTCTATGGGCCAAGGGCTTTCTAAAAATACCACACTCATACCAGACGGTCTCCTGTATAAAAAGTTCGATATTGCGCATATATATACCTAGTTACACTTTCAGCACTATCGGTGCTTTCGTCACTCGGAGCTAGCTGACGCCCGCTTTGATCAATTATATACAGAACCTAACTACTCTTTGTAGCTGAAGTTTTAAGAGGCGAGGGTCTTATACGAGTATAAGATCGTTGACTGTCTGCTCCGGATGTGGACAATGTTGTAGTTCTTGTTGGTTGGTAAACTATCGTTAATAGTGTCTGAATATTTGTAGTTTGTACATCATAAAGTAGAAATCTTTCGAATGAATTTTAGAGAAATGAGAGATATATGAGAACATTCGAGAATTCGGAATTTTATTTTCTATTAAGAATATATGAAAGACTATACTGTACTAATAGTACCTATATTATTTGTGTGTACATTGTAATTAGTGTGTGTCCAAAGGACGAGTGGTATGTACATGTGTACAATCGTCATCGCGAGCGGAACTCACAGTGTTGAATTATTAAAGACGACAAAACAACATAACATAATATAAAATAACCAATTATATACAGAACGTAGCTACTCTTTGTATTATTGCCTTAAGCCTTTTTATTTTATTTTCCAAAGTATATTTCCTAAACAAGTGCATACACAAGCCGATCTCAAACAATTATTCTTTATTTAAAACAACGCTTGCCTGTTTGCCCGTTCATAGTTGCAAATAACTTACTATGTGCAAATCGTCTTAGCATCAAATTTCTTCTTTATTATTCCAATCTATTGATATATATGTTGAGAGCAGATTCATCTTTTAAAGTATATAAGTAAAGAAATATGCTTATTTACATTTACAACCTAATCTTGCTATGTAAATATATCTAATTGAATAGTAACAAACACTATATATAAACACTATATATGTATATTCCACATATATTAATGACGATTGTTGGGTATTTAGTAAATAAAGCTGATAATGTAAGCAAAGGTTTTTAATTTTTATGTTTGTTCACGCGAGCAAAAGTATTAGATGGATTTTAATTAAATTCTGGATGGAGTTGACTTATTATCTGAATCGGTGTATAATTAAAATAGGAAAAAACTAATAACATTAAAGTCGCAGTATGTTACTGACAATTAAACATTCGTTAGTAATATTATCTGAGGTTCGTGGGATAGACTGAACGCTCTTTACTTTTATTGGCATCTCTATAAATACAGCTTCGGCTGGGCGTAATAACGGAACACATAAAGTTCAGGTTAGAAACCTCTTAGAAAAAGTTATTTAGAGATTTGTATGTGGTATGTAGAGTACGCAGGATACAAGTCCAAAACATATTTTACTTTTTTTGGAGTAAGTCAAGGCAGTAATCTCGGGCATTGGAATGTCTTCTCATGATTAACGATCTTCCGGAGGTGGTGAGCAGTGCGAGGTGTATGTTGTTTGCGGATGATCTAAAGATGTACATGTCCTAGACTGATTCTTCCCATTGTGAGCTATTGCAGCAAGCTATTCTTAGTGTTTTATATTGTGTGTAATATGTCAATTAAAAAATAATAATTATACTTTAACGTAGAACATTTTTCTACGTAATGACCTTCACTCTTGCTTAGATTCAACTCGAATTTACGAACACGATGAATGACAAAATCATACCATGTGAAGATAAAATACATGAGGAGTGGGGATTATGCCAAAGTTATTGTTTGGTAAGCACATTGTTGGGACCTGTAAGCATTCTTTTAGAAAACTAGATTTCATTTGAAGGCAATGTAATGATTTCCAAAACACATATTTAATAAAAAATTTAAATAATGCTTTTGTAAGGAGCCATCTAGAAATGAATCTGGAGTCCGTAGGAGTATAAATATATACAAATGTTAAAAAAAATACAAAACAAATTTACACATATTTATATTTGAAAGAGTTTGGTGTATATCTGTATTTTCTGCTGATGTATCCGAGTTTATTTGTAATGGCTATGGTCGGGTGCAACAGACTGGAGATGGTTAAGTATGTAGTTAGTGTATTACGCAGCGGGATACATCACCCAGACATATTAGACCTGGTACAGTTTAATATACCTAAACTGAGCGCGCGGCATCGAACTGACGCATTCTGTTTACCATCAGTCAGGTCTAATTTTCTCAAGAAATCCCCTATGTCACAAGCTTTGCGACTACTGAATAAAATATCAATGCACATAGATATATCTTCAGATAGTACGAGTATGTCGAAAATCACGGCAGTTGCCAGAGGATAATGGAAGATTCCGATTAAGGAATGGTAAAAACATTGTTATTTACTTGTAACATCGCATTAAGATGTTATAATTGTATGTGGATGGAATAAATAAATAAATAACAAATAAATTTTATATAAAGAGTGAAACGTACTTATCAGTATAAAATACTTTAAAAATAGCATTATATTCAATATTAGTAGACTGACTTTTCTTCTAGAATGTGTTTCTGCTAAACATTCTGGTTTAAAACCGGAAGTCGACCGGAGTATCGAGATTTAGCATTTTATTTTATTATAAACAATCTTAAAAGAGTTCTTGGGAAAAGTAAAAGTGAACTTGGTTAATAAAATATATCAAATCTCTTATAAACCTTGCACAGGTCCGCCTCTTCAAGTAAGCGAAGTGCTTTACTGAAGAGATTACTTGCCGAGTGTCTGAAAACTTTCTTTCGTTTTTAAATTTCATTAAGGTAAAAATATTTGCTGTAATGAAATCTTCAGATCTTAAGTCTGTGTACAAACTTGATAACCTTGAATACTAATTAATTGTGCCTTAAATCCATATTAAACGCCTTTTATTGTATTTCAGTAGAGCAGGGAATAAGTATAAGTATTATATATCACATAAATATATTTGTACAAATTATCAGGAAAGCATTGTGTAAGTTCGTCTAAGAAGAATAATCTCGGTGAGATGTATCAAGTGGTACAAGTTTGTCTTTTAATGAGTTTGATGTTACACAGAAACTTAATTACCAAAACTCCGCTTTAAGCAGCGGCCTATGACTTTTCAGCAACAAACTTTACCGTGTTTCCATTATTTCAAAAAACATTTGCGAACACTTTGAAACGATTTCAAACAATTAGAAAAGCGTCTTTTGTATAAAATATTTAATGTATCAATTGCCTTGAATGAACATGTTGTACCAATGACTGTAACTAGTTAAGACTTTGCCGCATTAAACTTCACAATAGCAATAATATTATTGGAGCAATAATCAATAACTGTGAAGCAATATTTATAAATTTAATTATAAAGTTATAATACGGCTTCGAGCACTTAATTAAAAGGCTATCCGTGGTAAAGTACTCTTGTGCTGTCATTGAACAGGTGGAGGTTAATAAAATTAAAATTTAAGTCAATATTACTGAATTATCAACATTATGAAATGACAAAAATTTTATTAAAATGTTAAATCCTTTACTACACATATATTATATTAACACATACATATATTATATTTTATAGATAAAGAACATGCAATTTAAAAGCTTCTTAATTATGAATAAATTGTAATGAACACTTTCTTAACGTGTTATTTTAATAAATGTAATAAATAAAGCAAACAATCACATCACACGATAAGGAACATCGCTTGCACAGAACACAGATACGCGATCCCAGTAATACAGCTCAATTACCACAGAACCAGTTAATACACCACATATTACAATCTCAGTACTCGCGGATTTGTATAATCGTACTTATCATTGATAATGATCTGTTTTATACATTTTATCATTCTCGTATCTACGACAAATGAAATTAATAAAATTAAAATAACAACAAAATTTTATAAAATTGTATATGATTAATTTGTTTTTTAATACCAATTGACCAATCCTCTACACTTATACAATAACAATGGCATTTCAAAATTATTATTTTATACGTCATAAAAATCAATATTTCTGGAGTTCAACTGCAATGTTTTGCGCCGTGCGGTTTTAAATCATACATTCTTACAAGGTTACTTATATATTAACAGATGACAAAATGGAATATATCATAAAATGGTTAACAGAATGTTTTCATTTCCTATTTGTTTATTCACTTCTTACATATTTCTGTCGATAAGGCTATTTAAAAATTATGTTTGCAAAATATTAATTTGCATAATTTCTATAAGTTTTTATTCTAATTTAAACAACTCAGGTTAATCTTTGCAAATCACTTTAGTCTGTGGTTTTCTTAGAAAAATTTGCCTCAACTTCAAAATACTGAATTACGGAAAAAATATTAAAATATATTTTTTATACACAATTTCTACACTGTAAGCAAGTGTGTAAACCTTTGTCTATACTAAAATCAAAAAGAGGAAAGATTTTCTTGTTTGTTTGCATCGAATAGGGTTGGAAACAACTGGACCGATTTTAGAAATTTTATTTTGAAAACTTGTGCATGTAAAAAAAACAGGTTATGTTAACTAATGTGTAATAAATCGTCTTAGAATTTTCCTTTCTTTGCTTACACTACTTAAATGGTTAAAGATAAGACGAACTGATGTACTGATGAAATTATCGAACAGAAAAAGATCTGCAAAGAAGTTCGCTACGAGGTGTATCTAAGTTTACCTAAGTATCTTTATATAACGGCTCAGTTATAAGAAGCGTTTCTATATTAAAAAAATAATAATAATCACTGCGTATTTTGGATGCATTTTTTCGTGTTATAATATAAATTCTTATGAATTTGGAGTATTTCTCATCAAGATAGTTTCATAAAAATTAATCACTTCCTTGAGCAGATCACTTAATTGTGAACATTTCATTTAGAAGTTACAATAAATATAAAAATGCGATACTGCGACACAGCTATGTTTAGGTGGTACACGTAGTCAGCTAGTATTTATATAAAATTAATAAGCAAGATATTTCGAACTAGAGCCACCCAACCGATTTTTTTTCTAAAAATAAAAAATACTGTTCTTACCTCATATAGTAATTAATTTAATTAATCATTGCCAATAATCAAATATAAATAGGAGAAAATAGTGATTTTAAAATCGCCTCATTACATTGATCCATTAATGAACATCGATCTAAAAGATGTTTTTTTTTTTTTTCAATAAACTAAGGGCGCCAACAGAACCTCAATTTCGACTCGCTGCACTCGCGAAATCTCGGGTGCCGTCTGAAAATTGAGCGAAGAGCGAGACCGCGCGAAAAACAAATCGACCAGGGGGACAAAGAATTCGATTTAAAAAAATCATCACACGCTTTTCATTGTAAAGCAAATTTTTTGCACGATTTTTTTTTCCATTTAATTCAATGGGATATCAGTTTTTTGACGATTATTCCTCAACGACACGACTTTTTTTTTTTTTAAACCCTCACCTATAATATGTGTCTTTTTGATTGCTAAATGTCTTAATTTTCCGTCAAGTAGTTTTCGAGCTTATACGTGACAAAGAATGTGGAAAAGTCTCGAGTAAAGCGCTCCGTACGCTTCGCTCAATCAATTTCCATGCCATTTCAATTGTACCGCGCTGCCACCGCTTAGCGCCATTTCTTCGAATGACGTGTTGGATGATATTAACATAAAAATGATTGTATATAAGCAGTTAGTATATAAGGGATTAATATATAAGCGCCAAGTATATAAGCGGCTAGTAAATAAGCGCCAAGTATATGAGCAGCAAGTATATAAGCGGTAAGTATATAACCGGTTAGTATATAAAGTATTAGTAAATAATCGACAAGTATATAAACTGCTAGTATATTAGGGATAATCTAATATAAAATAATACTAATGAAAAAGATATACTAAAATAATGAAAATCAATATTTAAAATTAACTACTCTTTAATACATAGCAATATTTATGACCTTGAATTCTGTTGCAAAATAAATTATTGTTTTAAGAAATATCTTATAACATTTGAACTTTAAACATTTTGTGAATTTTATGTATAATACACAAAATGTCATATCTTCAAATACCAAATAACCATTTTAACCACATATAATCATAAAACTATTATTATTCTCCCGCTATAATTATCACCAAAGATAGTTTTAATTTTCCAAACGATCACGTTTTAATATATAATGTGAATAAAAGGGTTTAACTGTAGGATGTATTTTGTTCAGTTTTACTTTATTAAGAAGGACGCGGATTGCGCTCGAGAGTTGTTTACATTAAGTATTATCCTAGTTAAGAATACAGGTATATTTAAACGTTGTAATAATAATTATTTTGTTTAGGAATATTTTACGTAAATTCAAAAACTACGAAAATTTGATATAAAATTCAGAAATTCATAAACTTTAATCCTTTTTGTACTCCTGAAAAATTTAACTATTTATATAATGATGCCTCAATCATTTATTAGGATATTTTTTTATAACAATAATGATATATAAGTATTGTGAATAATTTTAAATACGATAAGTCACTTTCCTGTAACATCCAGAATCAAACTAAAGACTATAAACGATTTTTTCCAAAATTTCCTCATTTGTAGCCCCAAATTAGAGCTAAAATTTGGTATATAGCACATATCTGGAAAAACACGTTATTTTGAGATACGGTCGTGAGAAGTTCAAAAAATCATGAAAAATGACCAAAAATGGCCAAAAAATGACTTTTATAGCCAGAATCGTACTCACAACACGGTTAAAATTCAATTGACATCGAAAACAAATATATTCCATAAAACACCAATTCCCACTCATGTGTATTTCTAACAAACACCAACTAATGAGCACCATAAATGATGCGATTTGACGAAAATTCAAAATTCAAAATTATCACCAAAATTTGATTAGTCTTCTAGTATAAAATCTTAATATATTTAATTAAAAACGCATTTTCTTAGTTTTCTCCCGTTCAAATATCAATTTTATTCCCCTTTCCAATTGACGCGGACTTCGAAATAATCGGCTGGAATGCAAGCTACCATTCATTTCTATATCATTCTATAGAATTTCAACAATATTAATATCAATCTTTATAAAGATAATAAAATGATTGGTAACCAAACCCCTGCATGCAGTTAATGACAAAGTTCAAATCTACGAAATTGTTAGTAATATCCCACATAAAAATAAAATAAATAAAAATACTAGCAAAAAGAATACTAGAATTGAACAAAACATGCAATTACAATAACATTCGATCGGTGTATGTTCAGCCGCAATAGCCTGCAAAGAACCGAGTGTGTAAATAAAAATCACACTCGGCAGGTCCGGCATATGGTAAAGGATTAAGTTCTTAAAATTAACAATAACACAGTGAACGCGGATGTTCACGTTAGTGACTAATGTCACAATAAGAACAAAAAAGTAAATATGCAAACAATAAATACAATCGTCTACCATATGCCAGAAACATCACACCAGGAGGCAGGCTATCGCACTGAACACACAGTATTTTTGATCGAAATTCATTCCCTATTTTCGATATTTTTCATTCATACAATTACTTCTCGACATAGAACAACAAGTACACATCTTTGGCATTCCGAGGCCAAGTGCATTCAGAAATGATACCATCATTTGTCCTATAAAAATTGCCGTTTTTTCTTATGATTGCTGTGTAATGGCCTTGCTTCAATTCTGATCCATGATGAAATACGGTGCCTGATAAAACATACTTTTTATTTCCAAGACTGATTACTGTTTGCGTAACATTCGATAGATTTAAATTTGTAACTTTAATGTAAAAATCGTCAGAAAAAATCAAAACGCGACGCGAATTTTGGACTGTCGTTTGGCTTTGGAGAGATGCTCCGCAACCATCACAATGGCTTTCTATCGTTTCTTGCCAATTTCCTAAATTTACGTTAATCAAATCAGTCATATTGCATTTTCTTTCAACGGGTATATGTAACGAGCAAACTAAATTATCAATTATCAAAGGATTGCGAACTACATTACAGTTAGAATTGGAACAACGGATACTAATTACAAGATCGTGCTGACACAAGTATTTAACTACTTTTGAAGAATCCGCATTCAACAAAAGTCTCAAAAATTTACCGCTATCTTGCTGCTCAAAATCATCAATATACTCTAAAAGCATGTTGGTATTATCTAAATTCGTTCCTAGCAACAAAGGATTAAAGAAATTTAAAAACGCGCTCTTCAACATAGAACGAGGGCTTTTTTTCAATAAGCAGTCTTTTATACAGTCGATATTTGCAAGGCATTGAAAGGCCGAATTCGCATAGCAATCATTGTTGTTGTTTTGCATGCCTCGAATTCCATGTACTACTGGATCATTATTGCTTGTACGTTTACTGCCATTGACATTTTTGTTATTTACTCGTACTATAGATGGCTCTATTAACAGTGCGAGTTGTTTTCGCGAGTATTTATTTCGATCGGGAATATTACGTTTGTTACTAATGTGTGTCGGAATCTGTGGCAAATCTTTTCGAAACGTTTCCCGCAATCTATTATATTCAATTATGGCTTTCCCGTTTCTTTTAATGCTGGCTGGTTGAAATTAACTATATGTAAACCGGAAAGTGACTTCAATCTAGATAGCGCAACGTATGTTTGACCATATGCAAAAGTAGTGCCACCTATTTCCACTTGGCTTGGCTCTTGTCAAGGCCTAACTTTGGACTCTTGTTTGGACTGCCAAACATTTTAGGAACTGTTTGCGAGTGATAAATGCGCATTGATTCAAAGGGAACTTCGATTGAACGGGCTCTAATTCAAACTCTCCATTATCAAATGTCACGGTCAACTTTTCGACAGATTTTATCTGTTTGCCATTGCTATGCCCTATTGTTTCGTGTACTCAGTTGTACTTGTGTACTTAGCTGATTGATTCTCATTGATTGATTGATACATACAGCATCCGAGCATTCTAATGCGAAAACAATGAGAATGACAAGAACGAAAAGTGTATCTCGGTCGATGTGACACGAAGTGCGTGTCAGTGTACATAAAGGCAGCTGACTGAGTGTGATCGCATCATCGATACACACATAAATCGATAGCAATCGAGAGAGTCCGATAGAAATTGTCACAGCCGAGCTGTGTATTTTGATGAGTGTATATCTCTCTTTTTCTCACTTTAGCTTCCTATTGATTTATATGTGTACCATATCGATGCGATCACACTCAGTCGGTTGCATTTGCATACACAAACAATCCGTGTCATACTGCCGATTAAAATGTCAAAAATGAATGTAAACAAACACATCAAAATCTTACGAATTTTCGATTTTTTTCATTTCATCTTTGGAGTACGCAATTTTTTAATGATTTACTGCATCAAAACTGAGTTTGATTCAACATTCGAATTTTTTTCTGTACATTTTGTTTCGTTTCTGACGTCGGCAATGCATTGACGATGAAAAAATAGAACAACATTTACAGAAAAAAAATCGAATGTTGAAAAAAAATCAGTTTTGAAGCAATCAATCATAAAACGAATGAAAACTAAAAATATTCAATGAGAAAAAAATCCTTTGTGGGGATTGAACTGATGGTCTCTCCTTGTTCGATGCGTAACTCATCCACTGAGCCATCTAGACTTATTCTGTGAGAGGCTATTGTTTCATTTAAATTGAGACACATGGGTATTGTAGTGAGTAGATTCATGAATGTCGGATTTTTTCCGGCTGATCTTTCTTTATTTTTCAATTTTTCAATGGATATTGGTTTCAAAATTGATTTTTTTCAGCATTCGAATTCGCATTTTTTTCTGTACATTTTGTTTTGTTTCTGACGTCGGCAAAATTTTCATGATAATTTTAGTAGTTGCACAGTGAATAAACTCACTAACGCATTGCCGACTTTGAAAATAAAACAAAATTTACAGAAAAAAATCCGAATGGTGAAGAAAATCTGTTTTGAAGCAATGAGTTAAAAAAATAAATGGAAACTGAAAAAAATCAAATGAGAAAAAAAATCGGGCACCTGTGGGAATCGAACCCGGGGTCTCGTCTTTGTCATTACTACGCTCATCCTCTGAGCCAAAACACTCTCATTTTGTCAGAGGCAACTATTCCATATAAATGAGTATATATTTGCATGAAAAATAATCGCACAGCATTTTGTTTCCAATCCTTTTACAAAATTATTGATATCAAAACAAAAACTTCTCAACGAAGTAAATACCGAGTGACGAAAGCGAAACAAAAATGCAATTTGTGAAACGTTTCGAGCACATTCACATTTTTTGTGTTTGTTTACGTTTGTGAATAAAAATGTTCGTGTTTTTTTTCGTCGCAAAATTCATATCAGGAGTTTTGTATCAGTGGATTCGCTTTCGTCACTCGGTATTTACTTCGTTGAGAAGTTTTTGTTTTGATAATATCTACAGTAATTAATTCAGTTTTTAAGGTACAAGTTCAAACCCTGTAGTCCAAACAAATTAAAACCATCTTCTTCAATCAAAAGGCGGTGTATCTATATGTTTAATGAACCAACTATTCCTTGTATTAAAGGATGTCACAATACCGTAGTGGTTCAATTTAATCCGTTGTCTTTCACTGACAGCACTGACACAGATCGTAATTACGATACCATACCTCTGGTAAGTGACGTAAAAGGAATGTAAAATAAACTTTATTATGTCCCCGTTTCAAAATGAGGAGGGTCTTTTGAAAGACCTGGTCCGGACGCTTGTTTTTTCTCAATGAAGAATGTTTGTGTCCCTCCGCTTATTTTTGTTACGAATTATTGTGTGTGTGCTTAAAAAACTATATTATTATAAGGTAGGGACTTTTATTAAGTGACACCAATTATTATTCTTTATCAACTGAATCATCATAAGAAGTAATATTTCCAGTGACATAGTTAATTAAAAAAGTTTTATCGTGGTTCAATGAATATACAAAGATCCTGATAATCTCACTTATCTCTCATACCATGCTAAAGCAATTCCCTCGTCAATAACTTCTTGGTTTATAAACATCGTGCACCTGCATCCATAACTTATAAAAATGACTACTCTGACACAAGAAGATAATAGAAAAGGGAATAAATTAGTTAGCGATGCTCACAGAAAGGCTCGGCCCAAATACCATGTAAGGACTTTTTATAATAAACCTAGTTCCGCTAAAGCATGAGAAAACAGTAGACTCGCTCGATGAGTATTTAAACATTAAGACCAAATAAAAACGGATATTATAACATCTCATAGAAATTCCAAAAAATACACTATTTTTGGTAATCCTTTTCCAAACTTCTATATTGTTGTGCCAAAAGTGTTTTTTATAATTGTATACACATTTAATGAATATCTTGCAAAAATCTCATATTTATTTCTTAATTTGCCTATGCGTATGGTGCCTTAATTTTATGATTTGTCGCCGCTCTATTAGAACTCTGTAATTGCAAATCTGTCTCTGGGAATGCAAAGTTGAAACTGCTAACAATTTCACAGCTGAGATTACTGGGTACATTATTTTAAAGATTTCTGGGCTCTTTATAAATGTTAAGGTCACAAAATAGTTTTAAGTTAAATAAGGTAAAAGAAAAATCTATGTATCATTTATAATTAATTATCGTACTATAATGAATTAGATTTAATTATTTTGATATTAGTTTTAGTTTTACGACCAGGAAATTTTTGCAATAGCAACTATATCTTTGTAAGATTAACAGATTATTAGTTAAAGTAAGCAAAAAAAAATTCTTTGTAACTAAATCAATTTATTCGGCAAAATCTGTCGATTTGTTATAATTATAATTAATCTATTCCAGTTTTTAATTATAAAAACACAAACACTGCTTTTTAATATTGCGAATTTTTAATATAAACAGCGAAACATATGAAGTCACAGCAAAGTAGTTATATTATTAAAGCTACGAAGTCAACATTTAATTGTAAAACGGTATCTATTATATTAGTTGAAAGTTTCGACATTTAAAAACATTCTAGTAAAGGCAATAAATACATTGTAATGGTTAATTTTATAAAGTAGGCGCTGGTGGTTAATATCAAATATTGTTACTGCCGAGGGCAATGTATCTCAAAGCAGTCTGGACGGTACATCGACCGACAAACTTAACTACGTAGTCGTCATCTACGTCATTGAATTCTCCATTTAATAAATTAGGCTTTGTTGACCTCTAGCTGGTATATATATGTGTTCTGATAACATACGTCAATACAGATGTTAAAATTTACGTTTTTAGTATAAGGGTAATTTAATTATTAAAATCATGCATGAATAAATATGGATGTAATGTTTTATATTTCTGTGTCTTATCACAGTGAAGTGACTCCATTTGAATTATAAATGTCAAATGGTATGTTTATTTTTTATTTTCGGAATAAACAAGGTTAAAATTCTATGGCCCCATCATTGTTAACGAGAACCGGGAACGCGGACTAATACACAAGATAAGGAGGACCAAGATCTAAATACTTATAAATGGATTAGAGTGAAGCTGACCTCCAAGACGAACATCAATTATATATCAAGAACCTTTGAAATCAAATCTTATTATAATAATAAACAAAATGTTATTTTCATGTATAATTTTCTTTACTTTTTACTTTTAAAAACTGTACTTTAAGTAAAATAAGTAATAGGCCAAGGGGGAAAGGCGTGGTTGGTAAGTAAAACAAGCAATCCCGTAATGAAATTGTTGCGTCCCGAGCGGTCAGCCTCTAGTTGTATGAGACTTGATTACAAATTTTACTTAGCAAGATCCTATTTCTCCAGTCATGTTCATTTATTAAAATAATATCATACAACTTTGTAATCAGTTACAAAGTATTCATTGTTATTTTCCATTTCTAACATATCTATAAGTAAACCTCTGTAAACTAATATAATAGTTCTTGAAAATAAATTTTTTAATGCAGAAATGTAGAATATTAAAGTACATAAACCACATTGAAGAATATAACATAGTCGGTAGAATTGTTTATTATACATAATACTTCAGAGTGTATGTAAATCCTATTCAGCATAACGAGTACATAACTCAGCATACTGCAAAGATAGGGATGCAAATAAAACTAAAAGGCGGACAAAAAAAATGAAATAGAAACTGTAACAAGAAACCTTCTCACAGATTCTAAAGAAAGTTATAAAAAACCTTTCAA
The DNA here is from genome assembly GCA_918358695.1 of Melinaea menophilus ssp. n. AW-2005. NCBI lineage: Eukaryota > Metazoa > Arthropoda > Insecta > Lepidoptera > Nymphalidae > Melinaea > Melinaea menophilus. The sequence goes on from OU911048.1 coordinate 19,450,363, forward strand.
TATAAGACCTACTTCTAGTGGTTAGCTAACTCAGAATAGTTCTCTTCTTCGTCTATGTCAGGTTCAACATATATCCTTTTTTGTATAGTTATCAGTGGTAAAAAAGAAGCTTAGTTGAAAATTAAAGTTCACAAAGGTATTACCAGAATTTTCTATAAGTAAATTGTACATCCCGAAATAATATACCAGAAATAAAACTAAAAATGTATATAACTCATTGTTTCCGATGAACATTGATGTCCACAAAGCTGCTGAATCCATACCTCAATATATTATGAGTACAAATAGCTACGGCGCCGCGTGGACGCCGTTCACTTTATGGAATCATGTTCCTGATCTGTCACTATTATAACGATTTTTTATTTAACAATGTTTTTTTATTCGGAAATGCATGAACTGTTTTGAAAGTTCAAACAAAAGCTATATTTGAGATTCATTATATGTACAGGGAGATCAGAACTATAAAGATTTGACAAAGATATGTATCTCGGCATAGCTCGGTGTCGCAGGCACGTTGCTGTAACTTTGGCTTAGCACATAACGTTTGTATCTGGTGGGATTACACTAGATTATGTGTATATATATTATCAGCTTTAGTACATAAATCAAGTGTAAGCGATAAATATATAGTAGTACAATTGTTACTGTCAGTGACAGTAACAATTGTACACAATAATTAATTTATAGTTTTGGAAAAAAATTAGGAATGTGTTTAAAAAAAACTACTTTATTTATATTTAGTTTGTTTTTAACTTGAAAACGTTCTAATTAATACAAATTCTACAATCAAATAACATCTAAGTATTTTGTTTTAAAAATTCAAGTTTTTTTTTTATTTCCAAAGTAGATATGTTTGATTGCTGTTTATTAAATAATAATTATCATGTTTTTTTTTCTATTTAGATATAGTACCTTCAATAAATGTTAATAAGAAATCTAAACCAACCAATATTTTGAACTTAAATAAAAGATAACTTTCTGTAATGTTCAGAATCCAACAACTTTTATATTGTCGACGAGATAGTTTTAAATAATCAGGACAAAAGATTCGCAGTAACAAAAACAATTATAAGATGTGTAAAGTAAATGAAACAATATGTTATGAATAGAAAAATCGACCGCTATGTTCAGTGAACTGTGAAAAAAAATATTATTCAGTAGAAAAAAAGAAAAGACACAGAAGAGAAGAGCGCAGCTGTTGTTTCAGCTGTTGTTGAAATAATAATTAAATTATAAGTTAACACTAAAAATATAATATACATATCTGTTCATGCAAAGTATGAAAGTATTTCAGTTTATTTAACTCGAATATTTATATTTAATACTGCGGACCTTCTGTCCGTTTATCATAATATAACTTACGACGTCGGAAGTGTACTCTCTGCAGGGGAGGAGCGAGACAAAACAGTTTTGATTGTTGTGTTGTAAACTATATTAAAGTTTTAGTATTTTGATAAAAAAAACATATTACACTTCAATATCTTTATTAATTGTAATGTTTATAAATAGTAAAAAATATATTAAATGTGATATATAAAAACGTAAATATTATAATATTTGTATTGGGTTACTATTATTATTATTACAGACACTCTATTACTTAAAATTTCAATTTTACAGTACACTCTATTACTTTAAATTAGTATGAATAATAATTCCAAAATCGCCGGTATAAATTAATTATTCTGTACACTTATTACTGTCGCAAATCACATCATGGCTCACATATGGCATGGCTCATATAGCTATTCATTGCCTACACTTGATTTATTTACTAAAACTCATAATATACACACGTGGTCTGATGTAATCCCGCTAAATACAAACGATGAAAGTGACGTAGAATAAGCCAGGTTACATAATGCGTCTGCGACACCGAGCTGTATAGAGATTGATATCTTTATCATATCATAAATGGTTAAAATCACTCTGTACATATTATAAAAGATAAATATACTTATTCTAACTCCAATTCACTGTATCTACTTATGTACTTTTATACTAATTTATTGAAATAGGGTTAATGATAACTTAAAACCAAAATTGAACATTTAATTAAATCTTTTGCATGGCTACTATCTTTTATGACAACGCGTAAGATGTAGTGTTTTAGCAATAAAATAATGAGGTACGGATTAACCAGTCTCCGCTTGATGAGATAAACAATCAAGACAACAATAGACACTAACGATGTATGGGGAAGCAGTCACATTTTCTTGTATTTAACGTTTCTAGAGTTAATGAAAAATTATTGTTCTCAAGAGTTATTCACGTATCCGGGATATTTCAGTTGTCACAAAGATTCTTTATCATATAAATGGCTGATGGTCATTATTTACCGTCATAATCTCTTTTTTAAACACTTACACAAAGACTTCCTAAAACATATTCTTGATTATAATAATATGTTTATGCCAAAAGTGTTTTTACCTATTAATTTCACGCAATATGTAGACGTCCGCATTAATACACCCTCGGGAAATACATACACTCTTTATTATTATAACAGTTTTACTATTGCATTGTAAACTTTTATGAAGATGTACTTTAGAATGGTCAGTCGGGACGTAAACTAAGTAGACCTGAGTAATATACTTGTTCTTTCTTTGATGTTCAGTACTAGGTTATTCTGCTAAATGTTACGATTCTTAAAAAGCAACAAGTGCTTTATATAATATTATTTATTAAATAATAAAAATCATCATGGTATACATTAAAGCGTTATAGATATTTATTGCTTACATTTCAATTAAGTTAGATCAAACGCTTAGTGCGGTTTAGACCTAAATAAATGTAACGGTATACTGCGACATAAAATATCTTTAAAAAATCGAATATACTTATTTGTGTAGATACAATTTCACACTCGTGATATGATCAAATATAGAAAAGCATAAGTCCAGTCAGAGAGACAGAAGTTTGCGCATCACGAAAACCCCTTTAGTTTTATCAGCGTTCTTAAGATGCACTCTCCTAAGTACTTTGTCGTTTAAAGTATTGGGCCTCGAAGTTTGTGTGTATCAATTTGACACTCATCTAGATAGCAAAGACAATGGAGCGTCGATAAAATTGGGCGTGATTAATATCAGTGATTCAGGCGGGATCACAGCTCTGTATAAAATGCAGAACTGAATCAGTATTCGGAACATATTCAGAAATCAGAATATTAGTTCAGAACTGATCCAACAGAGTGTATTATTTTCCACAATTTTTTTTTAATTTTTCAAAAGCACTATTTAATCATAGTAACACTACTAAGGGTTTTAGTGCAATATTAAAAAACTATCCAACCTCTCTTATAAATAGGATAAGATTTATTCAAATATAAGTTCCTGAGCTTTATGTGTTGAAAGAAATAAACTCTTTACTTTTATTATATTACTTTAATTAAAACATAAATCTATAAGTGTCTGAAATACAGCCACAATAAAAATCATAATACTTTAATTCTCTTTATTCACACAAAAACGCTTTCTGTAAAGTTTTACCACATCGTAATTTAACAATGGGATATAAATTTTCATATTATTTACATTTATTGCTGAAAACGTAGTCAGGAACTTTGCTTTTAATACATTATAAGGGATAGTATCTTAATGAAACTTTTTACTATTATACAATAATCTCTTTTACTTTAGATGGTTATTGAATGCTAGTTGTCGCCTGCAACTTCATCTGTCAGTACCAGTTTTTTGATATCGGTCTTTACATAAACTTTTGTGAATATAAAATCAATACAGTTATATGTTTGAAATGGTATTAAATAAGTTTAACCATGTTAATTTTATATAATTTAAAATCAATATGGGATCTCTAGTCTAGTCGCTTGGCTAAGTGAGTTACCGGAAGAGAAACGGTAGCAGGCAGAGGGACAGCTCGCAGGTTTGATACGAGTAAAGGTCATCGATATAGAGAATAATAATTCATCGATATGATTTATTATCCTTTGTACAATTAGAATTACAAACACGCCTATTTATATTTTATTGATAGCTCTTCATCGTTTTTGTAGGCTTTCTTCCAATTATATATTCTTGCGTAAGAAAAGGTATCCTACCTGTATATGATTAATTATGTATTTAGTTAAAGTTTATATAAAGTTTTATAATTTGGAAGAGCATTATTTTTTACGGTGTGGCAGTAAACGGTGCTCATGGATAGTAAACGATAATGAACCAGCCAGCCATGAACATCGACAGCGTAAGGAGGTTTGCAAATACTTGAAGTATTTGAGAATTAGGGGATCTTCCCGAAGGAAGACCACCGTTTGGACCCCACGTGAGCGGACAGCCAAGCACGAATCGGCTGGCTGGCAGGGAAGACTACCAACGCACCGCAGCCACGCAAGACCACCACTCAAAAAGGGAGTCCGACCTCGCACCCGGCAGGACTCTACCGCCGCACACGGTGGTCAACCGAGTCCAGCAAGAAAGAGGCATAATTCGGGAACCCACCAAGCTGGGACTAACGATCGCCGAACAAGACCGTGGTGTCACGTTCCACGAAGTTTAATCCGGGCACCATCTTTTGCTAAGAGAAACGACCTTCCGAACCGCTCCTTAGAGAGCGACTCGACAGGAAGAACCCCAAGCCCTAATCGCCCCTTAAACCTCGCAACCACGAGGCCATCCCAAGGTCAACTCTGCAATCAGAGAAGTACCCGGAATGACCCCGCGGCTTTCCCCCGGAAAAGAGGGCCTGTGCCCTCCCACCGAAACGCCCAGACCCACTTTCCAACGGCTGAGGCCGAAGGAAAGGGGCCTGAGCCCGCCGCCGCAGACAGACCACCCTAAGGGCAGACCGCCGCGTGAGCCCCCCTTATCAACCATGAGCCAGACTCGGGCACCTCATGGCTGACAAACCTGCGTTGGACATTAGCAGACGGCTAACACGATCCCGAAAGACCCCATTAACCGTCCCCCAGGGAGCACCGGCCCGTACCGCTTCCAATCCCGTCGGATGAATCCGGATAACATTGGTAGCGGGCACACGAGGAGGTTTTCAGCATGGGCCCCCAAAATTGTTTTTTTTTTCATATAATAAAATATTTAGCGTCGTCGTAAGTCAAATCGTTCAACGTACAAACCCACAGAAATCTTTTATACGAAAAACTATATATATTTTATACATATATATATATATATATATATATAAATATATATATATATATATATATATATATATATAAATAAAAACGTTCAAAAACGCTCGGCGGCTACGAATAGCAAAAGATTGTGATTATAGAACATTATATTAAAATAACACGTCGAATCTATCACGACACATTCACACTCGCCACCACCTCACCATTACCCATCCTAGCTCATTCGGATGCATTTTTTATTTTAACTTCATTAAGAATAATTATATTTATTATTTATTTAGCTTCACGCCATATCCCTTGCGGGGTAGCCAGAGACGACGGAGCGCCAAACGCTACGGTCTCTGCATACCTCTTTCGCCTCGGCCACAGACATCAACCTCTTCATACATGTACTCCGTGGGGTCCTCATGCTTTTTACGTGACCTTCCTCCAGTAACATTGATACTGTGTTTTCGAAGGTCACTCGAGGCCTCCCGCTGTCTCTCTTACCGCTCACTTTTCCTATATAAATCTTTTTTACCATTCTTTCATCACTCATTCGTTCGACGTGCCCAAACCACCTGAGCACGTTCTTCTTCATTCTCACCGTAACATCTTCGCTAGTATCTGCCATTCTGTGGATCTCTTCATTGCGGATTCGATCAGCTAGACTGGCTCCGTATATTCTGCGAAGAGATCGCATCTCCATAGCATTCATCTTCCTTACATTCTTCTTCTGCGTTACCCACGTTTGGCTGCCGTATAACAGCGTCGGTAGCAAAACTGCATTGTGTACAGCCAAACGTGCAGCTATGCTGACGTTTTGACGTCTCAACAATGCAGCCAAAGTACCGTTGACTCTGTTACCGGCTGCAATACGCCTTTCCACATCCATTTCGTATCTTCCGTCTCTGCTAAACATACTTCCCAAATATACCACTTCATTCACTTGTTCTATTATCTTATCATTCACGTTGATCTTACATTCTTAAGAATAATTAGTATGTTTAATATATAACATTTCTCCAGTAGTGTAGGGTGTGTATTTGAATAGTTATGTCTGACATGGTACATTAGAATTTTAAAATGACCATTCAAATGTTAACAAGATTTTTCTTTTCAAATATGGTCAAATCTGGTCTTGGTATGTAATACAAAAAACAAAATAACTCAAGTAATGTTCTTACATACATGCGGGTTTCTTTAAATTTATAGAGATATGAAATTAGCAAGTACATTAGTACGAGTATATTACAGTTTTAATAATTCATATTCCATTTAATGTCAGCAGATTACCATATTAATAACTCGAATATTATTTTAAATAAGAATTACAAATTCAGATTTAGATTTCACAAAAGAAATACAAAACCTAAATTAAAAAAATCCGCGAGTAGTTTTACTGCGTTATTTTTTATTAGTATATAATTAATATAAAAATGCTTTTATAATGAACAGACATTATCTCACATGAAAACAAGACTAGAAAGGAAAACCTTAATATGACACTTTTTACTACAAATTCTTATAATTTGGAGTTTTGAACGAAGTTAAGGAATTCCGACCCGAATAGTTATGGAAGCGAAGCGGCGGGAACAAAAGTTACGCTTAAACTCTCATCTCTCAAGTCTGCAGGTTTAAAGACACTTTAAGGAATGCACTAACAAAACCTAAAATAAGCGTTAGACACGTTTAAAGACGTCGATAAATCTTTATAAACATTTTTAGATATTACTTAATAAATAGTATTAAAAGTTCGATACCTTTTAATCTATTCAACTTTAACAAAATAAAAAATATTTGTATCATAAAACTTCATAAATATCAATATAATTAATCAAGCCAAGGATAGACACTAACGAGCTGAGGGAAAATGCTGGTTTCATAATTTTAATATAAATTAGGTTTCAAATATTAATATGAGATTATTAGTTACAAGGTTTTCTTTGTTTTTTCGTGTTAACGAGTTGTAACGAAGGGTGAATATCACTTCGTTATAATATTCTTAACTGTACCAAAGTTTCATGTACATTGTATCTGCAGCGTCTTCTTCTTAGGAACTGGACTTTGTCACAATTGTAGGAAATATTTGAAACAATTTTAATATAAATTAATATGAAGTCTCATTTTCCATAGTATAAGTCACAAATTTGGCGAATAAACATGAAAAGTTAATAAAGGCGGTACTAAAATTAAATTCAAATCGCATCGGAAGAAGAACCCTAGCAAAAGTTTTCACCCTCTTGGCGGGAGAAAGCGTCCAATAAGGTATTGATGCAAGTCACAGGAGAGCAGTAAGAATATGTTTTAAATTAATTCTTTATTTCTACAGGTACCCAAGTAAATGTTTTGAGTTCTTCTCCATTAAAAAAAGATATAAGTAAGACTCAAATGTATTTTAAAATTAATACATTTAGTTTATGAAAATAATTTTAAAAATTATAATAGTACGTTTCAATAACTCTTACGGAAAATATAATTGAAACAAGTAATCATTTTACAAATATCACGTTACTTCGGACAAACGACACTTTATAGCATTGAAGTATGACGAATCTAGCAAAAAAATATTGTAACTATATAATAAACCATTGCTTTACTTTATGACACTATGTTAATTATTTTGTTATTAAATCTTTCGCTGACCTGAAGACTCCTAACGCTCTGGGAACTGTCTGCCGCTGGACCGTTAAAGTCGTTAGGCCTCGGGTCCATAAATATGAGCTATTTTACGGTTAAGGCAAGTTCCTTAAGTAATGTTTTTTTATTGTGAAAGTATTTGGCAGTGGTGCAAACACAACTAACGCGTCGGTTAGGCTTATAGCAAGGCTTAAACTGGCTAAAACGAGGCTTCTGTACTTAATGTAAACAAAAAATATATATTTTATAGAAAAAAATTAAAAAGTAAACGCTAGGTCAATGAATTATTTTAATTCAATAAAAAATATTAAATGCCTTTAATTGTTCGTTTTGATAAATTATTCTGGATATTTAATTAATAATTGTAATATTGTACTGTCGACTGACTGCCCTTGAAATTAATATTGGGGCTCACTACAATATATCAATATTTTAAAAATGTTTTTGGTTTATATGAAAATATTATTTAACTACTAGTCAACTAAAACTAAGTTGAAATATAAGTAATCTTTGTGTACATCTTTGATTGGCAAAAATTCTTTATATTACTGTAACAGAAATATTGTGTAAATAAAAAAATGTTTATATTAAAATAATAATAAACATTCATATTTTTTGTTAGCCTCCAATGTGAAATATCTAAAACATTTCTAAATAAGAGACGAAGCTTCTTAGCATTCCATGGATACACAGTGCGGGTGCCGGGCTCATCGCGTTGCAAGAAGAGGAACACAAACAATGCCTTTGAAATACGTTCCAGAAATTAACTGATGATCGTTCTAGATCCTTAAATAAGTTGTAGAGAGATTTTGCTGTTATACCTCTCGTTCCTACTTCTACAGCGTACAAATTAACTATAAAATTATTCCTGATCAGTTCGTTACATAGTTCGTAATACTTGTTAAGCTTATATGTATGATCTTTGGGTATGTTTGTTTCCCAGGGTACAGTAAGCTGCACAAGTATAACGGACCTCAGTTGTTTTGAGTACAGGAATAAGTCCGGCCTAGATGACGAAACACCAACATCCCCGGGGATTTGGTATTGCTTTTCATACGTGTTCATCATGAGAGTCCAATCAGGAGACACGTCCAAGATGGAATAAGATTTATTATAGATTTTTTTGGGCGAACCTGCCTTTACGAACTCTACCGATATTTTGGTGGTTGTTATACCCTTCTTGCTACAGAGAGACTAACCGTTTCTCGTATGATTTCTAATACTTTATCGTGGCGACGTTAGTATTTACCTCTATTTAGAAGTACCCTACACCCTACTAGCAAGTGTTTTGCGGTTCCTACAGCCTCCCCACAGATGTTGCAAGATTTTTCGATAGCTTTGCCCCATCTTACTTATACTTACTTAATACTTACTTACTTACTTAAGTTACTTTGATCTGGGAGAGTCATTTGGATTGCATTAAGATAAAATTTTAATAATGCTGGGGACCAATCACTAAGCAGGGTGCGCCCTGTTAAATACAAAAATCTCCTATGGTCACCCATTCATTTTGTAATTCTAGGTTTATCGCGTGCAACCGGTATTTAACGTTTTATTGCTACCGGTATATGCTCTATTGGTACCGGTAATTGCTCTAAATATAAGTAAGAAAAAATATTTTAAAATTTTACATAAGTGTATTTTATTGTGACCCACCGGATTGTAAACCTGATATAATATAAACGGATCATAAAATCAGTATGATAACTAAATGCTATTTATATGATAATATTTACTTTAAATAACTAACCAACCACAACCCCTTACTAAGTTAATGGTCCATTAGCGGTCGTCATTACCTGGCGGATGTGTTAGTCAGGATATGAGATAAACGTGGTCTATTTATACATTATTTACGTTACACAACATGTTACTATATATATAAACATCCAGTAAACAACCCACAAAGGATTTATTTTGCCTAAATCTATACAGGGAAGTCATGTCATATATCGCATGTTATGCTAAAATAAAGTACCAACTAAACGAAATGTAGATAAGTGTGGAATGTTATCACTTGAAATACAATTTATAACTTATCATTCTTTTGAATATGTTTTTAATAAGATACTTAATAAAACACTATTGTTACAAATTGTGTGCAATGAAACACTGTAAAGGTTAACATTACAATCGTAAAGAGTTCAAGTGAATATTCTACAGATAAAAGTTCCTATCCTCGAAGCAATAACCGCCGACTAAATGGGATAAGTTGTAACAATCACTACGGAAGTACCATAACGTTCAAGATATTTTAATTTAGAGAAAAACAAAAAACATACACTATACTTAGTTTATAAGGTTTATTATGATACATTAGAGAAGTAAAAATTAATAAAAGATATAAGATATGGCACTGTTAGATATATAATGTATATCTTGATTTAAGGAAGCGATCATTTAAGAATAGCTTTATACATGAACAATTTAAAAATAGGTTAAGTTTAATAAGACCGTGGGAGTAATGTGAGTGAGATATTTTAATACCAGATAAATAAAGAGTACAAAGTAACTATAATTCTGTGTAACTTAAACCTGCAATATAATATTTTTTATAATTCAATAGGGATCGGAAAAGACACTTAAATCAAACTCACTTCTATAAAAGTATATTAACTCTTCGAACTGTAATACATACTAAATAGGGAGCTGCAGTCCAGCGACCACAGACATACATAACTAACTGAACTACTATAACTGTCTCAGTGCGCAATAAATAATATATTTACTTCACCTTTGGATTATCTTCTTTAAAAATGAATTGCAAAAGAAATGTTATAATCTTCTTTAATTTGGTATTATATCTTAAAAGATCTGAAAACAATAAACAAAAAATATATTTAACAATATTATTATGTAGTGGCAATGTGTTTGGTACTTTAATATTACATATAGGCGGTCGGGATGACTATCTAGTTTTGAATAAGGAGATACCGGTCGCTATGTATCCACTTAAACCTTAACCGAATTACGTAGCTTCTGATACTATAATCATATCAGTCCATGTCAGAACATGACGTAGGTTTCATATAGATTCACATCACGTATCATCACAATCACATCACGCAGCGCCGCACAAATGCACCCTGTGGGTACAAATCATGACTATGTAATTTTGGCTTTGACATTGTTGGTAACTTCAAAACTAATTATTAATGAATAAATTTTATGTGATAAAGTAATATATTTTTTTATTTATTCACATTATCGATATTTAATGAATTTAAAATTCTCTTGATGCATTCGTGATTAAAAAATTAAAAGAACTCTTCATAAATGCAAATGTCATATACATTAATACACTATTACTTAAGTTATGATATACATTTCATCAGAGTTATATTATTGTAAATATATTTTTATAAGTAAAGTATTATATGCTGTGATATCTCATCAACCCCTACGTTCACATTCACGCATAGAAAATAAAAGCGCCGAGGAAAAAGGAAGGAACAACGTATCTTCCGCCTTTTTATGCGCGGGAATAAAAAGAAACCATAGTTCTCTAACATTAGACATATTCCAATTGTCAGATTGTCAGATTTGTCCTTATTTGATACACGCGACTTGCTCACGTCACTGATAACACCGGTTCGTTACCATCTCAATAATATCAATATACGAGTAAAGACAACCTTATAGCGCTGGTATCCTACGGGTTATTTTACGTTACGTTATGTACTCGTTGTAAATTAACTAAACTCGTTGTAAATTTCCTTGGAATTAATCAATTTAATAGTAAATGTAGCCAAAACATAGTCCAAGTACAGACTACAGTATATATGATTTATATTGTAGACTCACAACACCGTGTAGACTGAAAGGTTTTAAACATGGTTATAGTTTTAAGTAACCGTTTAAAATTGTAAATATAATAATGTACATTAAACAAAACGCTGAGCCAAATGTAAACCAGAGGTTACTTAACTATGTTAGCGGGATTATAATAGATAATTTAGTATAATCAACTAATTTATTTTACCACAGTCTTCAGTACATCATTCAGTTCTATACTTCAGATAATGAATTATCCAATACAATACGCGTCTCGTGGTATTATAATTGAATACAAATGGCAAATTAAAATCGATAATAATTGCTCATAAATACCACTTGTCACCCCTAATACAACCTTGTCTTATCTCCCCTAATATAACCTTACGTAAAGTAGGGTATGTGTACACTGCTTTTATAATATTTCTTTGTGTAAAATTAATATTAAAAATTTTATAGTTTATTTCTAATTAATTGTATAATAAGACGGCTTCAAATTCTATTTTCTTGGATCGATTGCTAAATATTGTACTTTGTAAAATATTAACTGAAAATTGTTTATACCCTTTATTCATTTTAATTTTATGTGACCTACTTTAGCGTAGTTAACAATATACATATTATTTTTGTGTATACAGCTGGAACGAGTTAAACATAACAACTATCATATATTTATAGGATAAGTAATACAATTTTACTTTTATTTTTATTTATTTAATTACTTTACTCCACTGAGTAAAATAAAAAAAACAACAATAAAAATACAATTACAATTTTAAAACCTCTGAAAATAAACTTCTCTAACACTTACTACTCTTATCAACAATACTAGTAAGTGTCAATGAGCAATTAGCACAAGTTTAAAAGGTACAGTAATTACCAGGACCGGTGTTACTCTCTCCAGTCACGTGCGGGTCGTGTGTCCCTTTGCTTGCTTTAATATTAACTACATAATATATTATGTTTAAATGTATGAATGAGGCTTACATTAATTACTTTTTTGTGAAATGTTCCCCGGTTTTTGGTTACTTGGCCAGGTTACCGTTTGTTAATTAAACATTACTTATTTTATTATTTGATATATAAAATAAAAATACATATTTGCGCTAATTATCGAAACTAATGGATTGTGTTTAGCAATATAGGGTATCTGAAGTAATTGTAACGCAGCTCATATGTAGACTCGTTTGATCATAAGAGTACCATTGTTTCTTATATAATCGGAAGTAACACAGCTATATTATCTCCTTACTAAAAATGCGTAATAAACATATATCGTTAATTTCCGCGAGTTAATCTACAAATAATTATTATTATAATTATTGTACTTCACCGCATTTTTAAAAGTTGTCAAAAGTAAAATTTATATTTGATGTAAAAATAATAGGTTAAAAGAAAATTTTAATAATGTTAAAAAATACTAAAGAAGACGCTCGATATACGTTAAATTTAATAAAAGTAACTTTACATACATATGAAAAGAATAATAGATGTAAATGATGACGAGTGATGTTGATGATAACATAAAATACTTAAAATAACATTCAATAAGAAAGACTTAGTTGAAACCAAAGCTCATTCTATTTCTTTCAACAAAACATTGATTAAAATGAAAAGAATATTGTTTGTTCATTGTTAACCAAACACAAATCAAACCTTTAATATTTGTTTATTGTTTATTGAAATAACAAATTGAATGTTTAATATTAAAGTTATTTATAGCTTTTATAATTATATACAATAAACAGGCATTATTAAAATACGATACCTTTTAATGAATACTGAAATGCATTAAAAAAATCGTAATTAGGTATAGAGGTAGACGAAAGGTTTGCTTGTCATAAGCATTAGGCAGAAATTAAAGGTATTACTTGCTTCTCTGGTATTGATATGAATATTAGCACTAAAGAACTTTAGCTGTGATAATGAGAACTGCATAAACCGGTAAGTAAAGTCAGTGTGTGATTTATTTTTTAATTACATGTAATATGCTATGTTTTATTAAAAATTTTTTTTTTTTATATTTCAGAGGAGGGCAAACGAGCTTGTGGGTCATAGATGATACGTGATCACCGCCGATCATGAACTCATGCAACATCTGAGGATTCACATAAGTGCTGCCAGCCTTGGCGGTGAAAGCGTAAGCCTCTGTTGAAGGTACCCAAGTCGTATTGAAATCCGGAAATACTGCGGAAAGCATGGCAGTGAAAGCGTAAGCCTCTTTTGAAGGTAACCAAGTCGTATTGAAATCCTGAAATCCGGAAATACCGCCGAAGGGAGATCGTACCATATCTTAGTAGTACGTGGAAGAAAAGTCCTTGAAAACTGCACAGTCGAATATCGAAATGCATCCAGGAGTTACGGATTCTATTGAAGGCGACGTTTGTGATGAAAACGTCGGCAGGCATCAGATACAATAGCTCTTTGGAATACTACCAATTGTAAATATAGTAAAAAACGCACAGAGAAGCCTCTCTAGCCTATAGCACTGGGTACCCCGGCCATCCGAACGATAGAAGCTGATACTAGGATGATCTGGAGCAAATATCCAACATATCATTGATGTGCAGGAGAAACAGAATTGTGGATAGCACGCAGCCTTGGCGTACGACAGCATTTACAGGCTTAGGATACGGGCAAAAACCCGGTATGCTCCTCTCAGTGAGAAAGCTGGTAATCCAGTTGCATAAACTCTCGGGAAGTATATAGGAAGTGTATATAAAATTTAAAAGAACCCCCTTGTGTTAACACAATCGAAGGCTTTGGCCATTCAATAACCGCTGCTTAATGATACGTAAGATATAACAGAAGATCACCACCCGATCGACTGTGGCGAAAGTAAAATATATCGATAAGTATGTTATTAAAATAGGCCCTCCCTCACTCCCATTTGACCTATTGATTCAAAGTGGAAAAAATATAAACAAATTAAACCAATTTGTAAAATGAAATGCAAACATTCATGCAAACAAACTGTTAGACCAATCTGTACGTTTTTTTCTTGAAATATGAAAAATGTTAAAGATACAATAAGTACATTAAGAGTAATTTAGTAGATGTTATATATTTTATTATATAAAACCAAGTCACAAGATGTAAACTCGTATTGCGAGTCATGGAAAGATGCCAAATGGCCAAATATATTGTCATCCAGCAGTCATTCCGAGACATGAATTAATGTATTACAATTTCCAATAGATAAGAGGTCCATAAAGTAAAACTGCAAGATATTAAATAAGTTTTGGGATGTTTCGGAGTTTCACAGCTTCATTTTTATTAATTAGAGAAATCTAATTAAAAATATAAAAAATTACAAATCGATTTATTTCAATCTCAATGTAAAATTAAAATATTTATTGTCAAAATGGCTAAAATCCTTCTATCCGAATATACTAAACATTTTGTATTATATTTTAAGACAAAAAGCCATATATTAGTAATAATATAATATGATTGCTTTCTATTACTGATAATAAAAAAGTTTGTGTCTAGATATATGTGAACTAGGGAAAAATTATATGACATAGAGGCATGCTTCTCCACTGAGTTTACATATAAGAGAAGAGCATTGGAGAAAGTGACATATTACGTGGACCCCAAATAATTGTAATGAGGGCAAGTGGATGATAATGATGTCAGGCAGTCAAGCGCATATTCAAGGGGAGGAGGCGGTGGGAGCAGGCGATTCTACGTTTTATAGAAAATTGCGTAAGAAAGGATCCTGGAATAAAGTTAACCCCTCCCGCCTTTCCTTCTCCGCTCCCTTTGACCAAATCCTGTATTCGCGGTAATATATTCTAACATATTTAATAAATAAAAAACAAACAACTATAAAACGTAATTTTTAAAAAATTGATAATAACACTACTAATTTAAAATAGATGTTCATTTTGTTCTCAGACTAAGAAGACAACCTTGAAGTGATTGATTATAAGCCCAATGATAAATTCTGACGAGCCTTAGCTTTCGGCGTTTTTTTTTTGTAATTTGTGGCAGGAATTATGTTGACAACATAATAAATTTTCTTGGCCGCTATAAAAAGAATTCTTAACTTTTTCCTGAATCTAGACCATTGTACCGTGTGTTTGCTTAAATTAAATATGTATTCTTGATATTTATAACAGGATTTTAATATAATCATTTGAATACGAAAATATTATTATTATTTATTAAAAAAAATATCTATAAAATGATGTTTCCTACTTATGTATATTATCAAAGATTTATTTCATATTGCGTTTGCATTTTATAAGTAATATTAAAGTTCAAACGACATAGTGTTGTATATTTATTATTGATATATTTACTTATTTCTTTCAAAGGTAATTAATTTGTGCTGTTTTTTTTTAATTAAAATTATTTTTAATGTATACCTAACAACTGTTTTTGTCCTTAATAAGCTTTTCTCTGTTTTAGGCAACTTGTTTATAATATTCCCTGTGGATATCGAAGGTTTTAACAATTACAGAAATAAGGAACAAAAATTTTATTTTGATAAATTTTCATCTCATTAACGAGTCTAATATAAAATCCTCAATTATGGAGTTACACATTATATTGTTTTCTAATAATTAATTTTGATAAAGATTCCTTCAAAAACTAAGTTATCTTTTGAATTAATATTTTAATAAATAATTTTTCTTTCAACGGTGCTTTGACTGCATTGTTAACACGGCAAAACGTCAGCATAGCTGCACGTTTGGCTGTACACAATGCAGTTTTGCTACCGACGCTGTTATACGGCAGTCAAACGTGGGTAACACAGAAGAAGAATGTAAGAAAGATGAATGCTGTGGAGATGCGATCTCTTGGCAGAATATGCGGAGTCAGTCTAGCTGATCGAATCCGCAATGAAGTGATCCACAGAATGGCAGGTACTAGCGAAGATGTCACGGTGAGAATGAAGAAAAACGTACTCAGGTGGTTTGGGTACGTCGAACGAATGAGTGATGAAAGAATGGTAAAAAAGATTTATATAGGAAAGTGACCGGTAAGAGAGACAGAGGGAGGCCTCGAGTGACCTTCGAAAACACAGTATCTATGATACTGGAGGAAGGTCACGTAAAAAGCATGAGGACCCCTCGGAGGGCATGTATGAAGAGGTTGATGTCTGTGGCCGAGGCGAAAGAGGTATGCAGAGGCCGTAGCTTTTGGCGCTCCATCGTCTCTGGCTACCCCGTAAGGGATAAGGCGTGAAATAAATAAATAATTATATATTATTATTCTTTCTTTTGCTTCTTTTTATTCTGCCAACAAATAAAACAAAGTGTAATCATTTGCAAGACTGTCTGTTATCAATAGACTTTTGAAGACTAATTTCTAATATAGCCACAACAAAACATCACAATGTGCTTTGATATCGAGAGATAAATGTAAAATAAATGAACCAGAAGTCGTCTTTTTACTTATTAATTCCCCTTCTTCTTGTCTCCTTCACTATTGAGACATCGCAGTCTCTTTTAATGTATATGTAGTTTAATTTTATGATAACCTGTTTTGTTCATAAAGACATATATATAAGTACGCTGTGAACCGATCGCAAGGATATTTATCGTTTGTCGCTTTTCTCTCGACTCTTTAACGCAATATGAAGGAAGGATTATATTAAAAACAACAGTAACAACAAACAACTACTTAAAAGTAAGAAGTGAAGTAAAAAGTGTTTCAATTCTACAAAGTGTACAAAAAAAAAGTTGATAGTTTATTGCCAGCGGTCCATTTGAATATTCTAAAAACAACACTTGTGATAAAAATTCGTTTTAAATAAGAGATACAAATGAATAAAATGTTTTTTTTTTTACTATTTTAATGTCCCCACGTTTCAAATAAAATGATCCCAACTAAAACGAGACAAAAAGTATTTTTGTAATCATTTTTACAATTTAGAGCATGTTATGTGAATAAAGTTTAACTCGTGCGGTTAATTCAGATCGACTGAAAACGATACTTATCTTAGTAACGTTATTGCTTATTTTATCTTTTCCTTTTTATAATAAATGCTTTGTTTCTCAGATAAAAATTCACTTTAAAACAAAGGATTAATGATTATGTATAAATGTTATAACGTATTTTTTCGTATTCAGATTTGGATCGAGGATATATTGAAGTACTTT
Source organism: Melinaea menophilus ssp. n. AW-2005 (assembly GCA_918358695.1). Taxonomy (NCBI): domain Eukaryota; kingdom Metazoa; phylum Arthropoda; class Insecta; order Lepidoptera; family Nymphalidae; genus Melinaea; species Melinaea menophilus. Next base: position 19,467,973 of record OU911048.1, read on the forward strand.
TATAAAACCGAATAAGAAATTGAGCTAAGTGAATGTCTTGTAATAAGTTTTAGTATTATACTAAGAAATACATCTACTTTTTTTAAATTGAAAAATATTTTATTATTTTTACGATTGTTATACAATAAATAAGTAATAATAGTTTTAAATTACATTTTATCGGTTAGTTCGTTAATGATAAAATCGAATACACAACAAACGAAGGACATGATTGATTTGTATATATATATATATATACCACATATGTATATATATATATATCTTAGTACATTTTACATATTCTGTTTATTTTTAAACGAAATATTGAAATATTGAGACAATATTTAAATATTTCGTCGAATTGGTATTCTGCATATTATATGTAGAATACCAATTCTTGTCTCAATATTTCAATATTTCGTTTAAAAATTACAACAAAATGGTAACCATTAAAAACATCATCATTACATATTTCAACTAATACGGTTTCTATTAAAGTCTTTTAATAGAAACCCTAAGTAAATTTGGAGAAAACACTGTATTTAAAGCGGGCTAAACTTTCACAGATTGCATTAATTATATTTGTGCAATAAGTCATTAAGGCCGGCCCTCAAGTCCTAATTACGAATTACGAGCGGTCAGGGAGATTAATGTGGCGCCATATTGTTACTTTATAACTAAAAATAATTAACCTCGATCAAACGGTGTTCCTATACTCTAAAAAAAAACATTCAAAGCATAAGTTGAACTTTGAAATAGTACTTTAAGAAGAGTTAGAAGTACTTTGTACTAAGTTTGTAATACCCTGAATAACATCAAAGGATCAAACTTCAGGTAAACTAAAGCTGTGTAAATGCTTTGTTTACCTGAAATTAAACCTAATTGTATTAAGGTGACGTCTATTTGTCCCTTATGATTTTTATGTCTTTCCAAACACATTCCAACCTTCATGGCAATTCTTAAGAACATCGATTTTAGTCCCATATTATTAAAATTTTTGCTTAATTAATTATTTTATATTATGATATTCTAATTAATGACTTAATATCAAATCTTTTAATGTTTAAATACGTAGTTAGAAGGGATCCTAAAATTTTATTTCTTTTAACGAGAAGATCATTAGCGTCTATTGGAGTTTCGAAACGCGACGGAGCTTTAGACTGGTCATGTTTATCATAATAACATCTTTCTTGGACCATGTTGTTGAAGATGATAAAAAGATCAGAGCTTAGCTGGAGGACATCGAAACGCAAAAACTTCGTATGAACAATGGTTGGTTTGTAGTTATGTACCTCTACGTTAGTTACACAATATAAATGAATCATTACGTTACAGCATAACGTTTTCGCAGTTGGACGTTGTTGGAACCAGACCAAAACTATTATATTTAATCTAAGTATTTGAAACAATTGACCATTTATTACATGAATATGTGTTAATGCTGATTTAAAAATGACAATGACCATGAGTAAAATAGTAAGAAATATTTTGCCTTAGGTTCTTATCTATGAATTAAAACATTATAATTTGTAAATAGATAACTTGAAGTATGTAGGGTGGAGTGTGTACATTACTTATGCATTAAAGACATTCTTTGAAGAGCATTTTATATTTATTTGATTTGTTTATAAATAAAAAGAAACAATATTTTTCTAAAGCATTGCGTTTTATTTTATTCCAATGAGTAATAATACGAATGTCTTGAAGATCTCTACAATGTTACGTGAATACAGATAGAACCGATATTGTCTTAATGTCATGTATCACGGTGCAGCAGACAGGAGCGTGATGTGAATGTGAGATATTTTCTCATACTTTACCGACTTCACTCGCTGCATGTGGAATACCTTCGGCCACCAGGGACTTGCAAATAAGGACAAGGAAGATTAAATTATGAGTTTTATTATTTTGTTTATAAAAAAAAAATTAATGATATTAAAGTTTTTTTTTAATTGGTGTTTTAAATGGTTTGTTGCATTATTTTGTGTTCAATTACATTATAATGATAAATTATAATAATCGATATTATTTATAAACTTGTTAGTCATATTACGGTAATAATCTTTTAAATAAGATACCGCCAACTTAGACTCACATAGTGTGAAACGAGACAATAACGCATATATTACGCAAATATTACAGAAAGATGAATACGGAGAGAAGCTTCTCTGTTTGAGGATAAAAGTCATATAATATAAATTGTTCTGAAGCTTTAAATTTATTATCGTAGGCAGATTGTATATTGAATGTGATTCTTAATAAGATTAATCAGAGATTAATAAAAGTAAACTTAGGTAATTTGTTATGTTTTACTAATTATATCACGTAACTGGGTCGCGAAGTGAAATTTCCTTAATTCATATTACAATTTAAAATTCAAATATCTATCTAAACAGTGCAACTCTTCAAGTTCGCACCATTCTTTAACTTACTAACATTTTAGAGCAGACATATACGATTAAGTATATCGTCTGGTTCACACGACACTGCGAGTCTTTTAAAAAAACTAGCGGACTTTGAATCAAAAGCACATTTCAAATACATCCAAATATTTGTATTATTCAATGCCCTAATTTGCAACTAAAAGTAATTTAATTGAAATAAGGTAACGCAATCTACGTAACAGAACAGTCTTTGTAACAAAGGTACATAGTACACTTGAGTTTTAATATAAACACGGTCGTAACGTAGTCAGTGCGTCCAAGTGTTGGAGCGGTTCCAATTAAAAGTTGTTTTACGTCAAATTTCCCGTCGTCTCGTCCATTTATAAAGTTAAGATGAGAAATGAATTTTCGTATTTTTATACATTTGTATATATATATATGCTAAATACTGCTAAAATAAAGTAGCAAAGAATATGTAAATAATTGATAGATTAACATAATATTAACAAACACTGTTATTTATATTTCAATTAATATAAGTATTGACTTGGACAAAAAAAACCAGGAACCTTCGTATTTTAGTAACGGCTCACAGGAAATTACAACTTGGAGTCACAAAGGCTTCTAAAAATCCTTATTATGTTTTAATAGCGGTTATTATGAAATCAGTTAGAATTTTTAATTTTTAACAGCTTTATATTGTGTGTTAACTTATTTTTTTTTTTTTGTTAGCTTAAGTCACACTGTGAGTCACAATGACAATCGTAATAGTTATTTTAAAGTCTATATTTATAACAAAAATACGACATTCTCCACTAATTCTCCACTTTTGCTTGTAACAAAAAACCTGTAAGTACAAATGACGACAGTATAGGTATTTCTCAAGCATTTATGTTCTGAACTCTAATTGCGAGACTACTTATGTTACCTGCGAAGTAAACGAACTAATTCTAGGTGGCTTAGGCCTCGAGCACACTGTTTAAACTTCGCCTGCTGCGTAATTACTAACGGAGGTTTATTCTCAATTTTATTCGACAGGTATTTATGTATTTGACTCTTTAACTTATACGATTACAAAAAAATATATTTGTAAAAACTTAAAACCTACTATATTGTTTATAAGTCAGATTTCCTTTCTTTACCCAAGTTCCGTTCATTTTTAATATTAGTGTACTGAAAATATAAGAATTATTTAAAGCTCAACCTTGAACGATAAAACATATTTATAACTAGCTTTTGCCCGCGACTTCGTCCGCGTTTCCGTCGTTTTTCGAAAAAAAATTAGCAGATGTCCTCCCTCATAGTTTTGACGTAACAGGCAGATTCACTTTCGTATTTTAGAAGGGCAATAGTAATATAATATGCCAATCCACAAAACTGTTGAAAAATATAAGTAACCGCAGAATATTATAATATACCCACGCTATACCCACGACTCGGTCAGCGTGTAACTCCTTGTTTTTTATTAAGATAATATATTGCTAATATTTTTAGATCAAATAAAAATGTTTCAGCGCAAAGCTTCTGGGTAGACTATGTTAAGAGTCGACCCGTCCGGCACGTGAACGTAAAGATTCCTAGAATTGCTAACCCGGGAAAGAGCGACGTATAATTGACCATGCGAGAAACAGCTAACACCGAGATCTACTCCAGCAACACGAAAAGTCTGCCCTTGAGCTTTATTGATAGTCATGGCATAGCACACCGATACTGGGAATTGCGTTCTTTTAAATTGGAATGGAAAATTATTTGGTATTATGGGAATTCTGGGAATAAAGACAGTTTCTCCTGCACCGCAACCTGTTAAAATTTGAGCCTCGATTACATTTTGTTGCAACTGGGTTACTTTTAGCCGAGTTCCATTGCAAAGTTGAGGTGGTCTTAAATTTCGGAGCAGAATTATCGGTATGCCAATTTTTAAACAAATTATATGAGAAGGTAGTCCAGGCATACTTAAAGAATTTAAAAATTCTATCGGGTAATTAGTGGCTTCTTGTTCATCAACCATTCTATTTATTGAACTATAAACTTTGCTTTCTCCCTGTATATTAGACAGTATTTTATTATTAATTTCAGATGCCTGGTCATTGCGAGGAGTCAAAATGGACCTTTCGCAAAGCCAAGAATTGTCCCTATTTAATATAACTGTTATGTCACCGTAAACCGAAGATATAAGATGTTGTTGGGATTGCACTATACAACATAACTCAGGTGTCAGAATAAGTTTTCCTTGGTGTAGTTGTGGATAGGTACCTTCACCAATCTTCAATAATGTATCAGAAAATTCACGATTATCTGCGTTGTCTCCAGTTCTCACTCGCATATTTATAGTCAAATGCACCGATTGTATATCACGCCACAAATAAGAGCTTTTCAGGCAAGCCCTAATCTCATCAGCTCGGGTTCCCCGTGGTATTACCGGTAAGGTTTGTCGGAAATCACCACAAAATAAAACCGTAATACCGCCCATTGGTCGATCATTTTGTCTTATGTCCCTTAGAGTTCTGTCTACTGCTTCTACTCCTTTTCGATGGGCCATCGTACATTCATCCCATACGATTAAATTACACTCACGCAATACCTTAGCTTTGTCGCTATTTCTTGAAATACTACAGGTTGGACTTTCCGTGCGATCTAAATTAATTGGTATTTTAAACATAGTGTGAGCAGTCTTACCTCCTGGTAGCAATGTTGCAGCTATACCTGATGAAGCCACGGCAAGAGCGATTTTACGCTGATTTCGAACATAAGCTAATATTAATTTAGTCAAAAAAGTTTTCCCAGTTCCTCCAGGTGCATCTAAAAACCATATTGTTCCTAAATTATTCTGCACACTCTCGCACACGCGATCATAGACTAAGCGTTGTTCTGCAGTCATCATTGGGACACCGTTTTCTAATGTTACCAGCAGTTCCATTGGGTTGTAACCAATCTCTGCGGAATATTCCCTATTGGTAACCTCTCCGACTGAGGTTGGCGTTGGCAAACCATATTCACAAAGTGATTTACCGCCTACTGCTGTTAAGTCTTCCTGAAGAGCTAATAAGCACTGATTTATAGCCAGATCTCGAAAATTATCATAAGTTGCGCCTTCATTATTGTGAGATAAATTCCGAAGAAAGTCTTCTGCAAATTTTTCTTTATATTTTTCCCATAATTGGACAGGATCAGATAAATTACAAAATGTGAGTAATGTTACAAATAAATGGCGTAACCGTCGTGGATTATCACTAACACAGGATTCTGCTAAAGCGTCATCCCAATGTTGATCATTTTCAAGCAAATGACGCGCTTGGCAAGCTGCATGATAAGTTGGATAAACAACATCGTCTACTTTTCTCAAATCTATAAATGATGTTGGCCCTCGCACTGTATGTAATAATAATCTCAAATAAAAACACTCTGCGTTGTTAGGATGAACAGTATACACTCTACCAAGAACATGTTCTTTGAAAATACCTGTCTCGCCATCTACAGGCCTGCCTCGGCGTCTACGGTTAAAGACACCTCGTTGTTTATCGTAGGTATAATACGATGGAACTTCTTCATACAAAAGAGACTTTGCGAAATTATCAGTTTGGCAAAGTCGAAAGAATGCCAATAAAGTTGTTTGTCTAGGGTTCTCTAATCGTTCTGTAACATTTTCGGCGTTAAAATATATACGTTGACCGCCTTCCAGATGAACATCCAGATGGGTCACAGGTGGATATCTTTCGTGAATATTAAAACTTAAGATCCGCCACACAGCTTCTGAAGAGCTGATATATTTGCCTGACTGAAATCTAGTAACTTCATCATGTTCATTTCTTAACGCAAACGTAGCTTGGTCACTGCCCTTGTTAATGTACTTACAAATATATTTAATTGACTCTACACTATTACACATTTCTACATTTATGTGAGCTTGAAATGCTCTGGACAATACAGGCGAATACGGAACGACCCACCTATTATCTAAAGTAACCTGTTGTCCAGACATTCGCTTTTCAACAGTAAAACCACCATTGTCTCTTGAACGGCGACGATATAATGGGTATCCATCATGTCCTGTTACAGTTTCATCCACTAATGCTTTTGGATACCTTTTAGTGCAACGACCGTCTTGCATGCAAGGAGCATTTGCGTTAAATGCACCACATGGACCATGTATCATATGAGTTTTAACAATGTCGTATAACAGGGGATCTGCAGTCGGATCTGGAATTTCAACACTGATTAATCTGTCTACATCATTAGGTCGAACCTTATCTTTTAACCAAAGCAAGATATGTGCGTGAGGTAAGCCGCGTTTTTGCCACTCAACACTATACATATAACACAATACTTCTCCAAAAATGTTATCTTTGGTAAGAAGATCTATCATTGATTTTAATTTTAAATGAAACACTCTTGCAATAATATCATGGCGGTCATGCGGTGCCTGACCCTCAAGAAGCTCCCGAGTGATTTCATCCCACTTGGGATTGGTAGTTACAGTAACAAATAAGTCGGGACGTCCATATTTTCTTACGTAACAAAAAGCGTCTTGAGTACGTTCATGCATGTAGCGTGGACCACCAGTAAAAGAAGAGGGTAAAATAACTAAACGACCCATATTCACAGTATCGTTATCTTGCTGCATGGCATCGCGAAGGTGCACGTATTCTTCAGCGCGCAGCTGCCTTTGATTAGATCGTATATAAACTAATCTTTCGGTTTCAATTTTTGCGTACATGTCAACAATAAACTGATTAAATAAGCCACGAAAACGTTGAAAGTATACCAATCTATTCCGTCTCACTTGCAGGTGGTAACAATAAAATTGAAGGCATGACACCTTTTTATTATAATTAGGTGCGCCTGTGCGCGGATCGGTTTGGTATACAGCGAAATTATAACCATCTTCCCCTCGACAGTATATCATAGGATATTGCAAACTGTCGTAAGCCCTGTGGGTTTCGAAAATACGTTGCAAACGATTGTCTCTGGAACGTATAACGATATCACGCCTATCACATTCCTGGTCGACCAGTACTACAGCAACTTCATTCGTGGATGGAACGTTATGACGCCCAGGGTGTTCCTGAGTTGGACGCTTATCGGCATTTATAACAATTTTATAATTGTTATTACCATCTTGAGAAAGGGCTTCTAATGCCGATTTAAAACTGCATACGTACGAATTAACCTGATGTAACATGTTCTGAAGTTGTGAAATGAGTTCAGTATTTAAATTCGGAAAATATTGATTTCTTATATTCGACTGTTCGTTGTAATCGGATACAAAATATATTTGAAGACATTTAGGTTGTTCTTCAGGCAAAAGGGACCCTATCAAATGGTAAACCTGACCTTGTACCTTAAAAGTAGGCATGAAAGGGCCTTCTGAGATTTGTTTAGCACCAAAGGATGTCATTTGGAATGCACTATTATAAGTGCGAATATTATCTAAAAACTGTTTGGATTGCAAATGTTCCCCTAAAAGTAGTGATTTTAAAGGTTCCGGTGGGTCTTCGAACGAAGGCAAATTTATTTTACCTCCAGAACAACAGAAACCAGCAGACTCCTTCCTCCACTTCGAAGCATTACAAAAGGAACATACTACGTTCATATCGCCTATTTCAGAAGATGATCTGTAATCAATTGTGAGGTTATAAGCAAACCCACTTTTATATTTATCGGACCACGCCACCGAATTTGTAGATTGATCTACCACGTGTATATCTAAGTCATTAAGACCATGTCGAAATCTATCTACAGTAAGACGGGCCTCTCGCTGTTCTTCTGTTTCAAGCGACCGAATATTTTCAATTCTTAATCTTTCATTAGATAAAGTAATCAATTGTTCTTGTCTCAAAGAATTGTAATAATCGCGTCCCGACTCTAGTCGTTGTTCATGCTCATGTTCATCTTCAAGAGATCGAATCATGTTATGGTGCGCCCTATCATTTGTCAAACGGTCTTGATATTGAGTAAAAGTTTCAGATTCTCGAGACAAAATATGACGTTCGCGATCAGCTGTAAGCCGTAATTCCCTCTCAGTGAAGGTTTCGGACTCGCGAGATAAAATATGACGTTCGTGGTCAGCTGTAAGCCGTAAATCCCTCTCAGTGAAGGTTTCGGACTCGCGAGATAAAATATGACGTTCGCGGTCAGCTGTAAGCCGTAATTCCCTCTCAGTGAAGGTTTCAGACTCGCGAGATAATGTATGCCGTTCGCGGTCAGCTGTGAGTCGCAATTCTCGTTGTAAAGCAGTTTCAGCTTCTCGGGATAACGCATGTTGTTCCCGGTCAATGGAACGCCTTAGCTCTCGTTGAGAAGAGCTTTGAGAAGCCCGTGTTGTAGCTCGTCTCGCTCTTTCAGCTGCTAATCGCATCTCTCTTTCTGGAGAGCTTTCATTAGCTCGAGATGTTGAGGCACTAACTCTCATAGAGTTTAACCGATGTGCTCTTTCCTCTTCCGATTCTTGAGAACGCGTCATTCTCATTCTCCTAGCTTGACTCGAAGTTCGAGATAAAGATGGTCGTTTTTTAGGTGGCATAGTTTATTTTATTTTTAATCGACGGTAACTTAAATTCTATTTAGTTACCCAACAAAAAACTTACGTCAGAGGTCCTAACTATAGCTAAGTATATAATAAATAGAATATAAATCTAAGTGCCTATTAAAACTAAAATAATATTCTAATCGAATTATAAATATGTACGTAGGTACCTACAAATTACAAAAGAATAAAAAATGAAAATAAAGCTATACTTAATGCGTGTGCAATACTATCTACACTTACCTACTTCACTTAAAAATGAATAATAAGAAATACCTACAACTACTGTAATTAATCAAAGTACCTATGCTAATACAAAAAAAACCTTAGATGTTCTAAGTACAGCTGCTATATAATAAAAAAATATAAATCTAAGTGCCTATTTAAACTTAAATACCTAATATTCTAATAGAATTAAACTAAGAAATATGTACCTACCTACCTACAACTTAGGTACAAAAAAAAAAGAAATGAAAATAAAGCTAAAACACGTGTGCAGTATAGGTAGATAGTAGGCAATATCTACCTATACCTACTTCACTTAAAAATAAATAAAAAATACCTATGAATACTATAATTAATAAAAGTACCTACCTACGCTTTTATCTACTCAATACAAAAAAAACTAAACATAAAATGCCCAAAACTAACCTATCAGTAACTAAAAATCTAACAATAATCTAATCTATCTATCTATTATCTAATCTAAAAATCGAATCTAAATCTACTTAAAAAGAAATAAAATAGGAACTATTAATAGTTAAGAATTTAAACAAAACTAAAACTAATTTAGAAAATAACAACAAAAGAAATTAAAATAAACTATTTAAAGACAAAAAGTCGCGCTGATAAGCACGGTTTATAAAATAACAATTATTGTCTGTCAATAAAGTTCAACACTCTGAACGCATCAACAGCCAAATATTGAATGACGCTTGCGCTCGCCTCCCGCCCCTTTTATACTCTGCCGCCGCGAGCCCCGTCGAGCGCGGCAACCGTTACGCAAAAATAATCCTTATAGCTTGATTCACTATTCACGCGCGATGTCTTGTTGGCGTATTTCATGTAAGTAAGTATAAGTTTGGTGTTTCTATACCGATTTCAATGATTCTTTTTTTATTGAATTGGTGCTAATGTTTATTTTTTTTTTAATTAGGAATGATGGTGAGCATTATTGGTTTTATAAACGTAAAAGTAAACAAATATAATAAGAAATCTCCGAACTGCTAAGCTATCGAGAGTTATGCGTGTTATTGTGAGTTAACTATAAAAGGTAGATATATGCTGTCTTGGAATATTTTTCGTGTATTTTTATGTAGAACATTTCCGTTATACATAGTTTCTATGTAGCTCTAACCATTAAGGCTGCACACGCGACGGAAGCTTAAAAAATCAAGCAACTTCTCCCATTTTCTCAACATTTCCTTTCACTGCTCTGCTCCTATTCATTGTAGTGTGATGAAAAGTATACTATTACCTGCCCAGGAGTATAAAGAATAATTGTACTAAGTTTCGTTAAAATCCGTCGAGTAGTTTTTTTTTCTATAAATAACATACAAACAGACAGACAGACAGACAAAAATTTTTTTAACTGCATTTTTGGCATCAGTATCGAACACTAATCATCCCCTGCTATTTATTTTGTAAATATATTTCATGTACAGAATTGACCTCTCTACAGATTTATTATAAGTATAGATATAGTCAATATTACAAGATGTTATAAGATTGAGAATAAACACTAACAAAATGAAAATCTAACATATCTACAAACAAAACTTTTTTTATTTATTAGGTTATAATTAATGTATTAAAAGAAGAACCACATAAAGTAACCTTATCAGACATATAGCCCATGTCAGGTCACGTTTGAATAAGGCGATAGATATGATAACATAAATGTGATAAATATTATTACAATATCTTAGAAGAGTATCTTCGCTCGCTGCATGTAGAATGCGTTTTCTTGTTCACAAATAACATTGTTGGAATAACAACAAGATAGTAGAATTATATATTATATAAATATGACTCACTGCATTAAGAATAAATATGGAATGAAAAATTATAGGCTCGGTCAGGACTCGAACCTGAGACGTCTTTGGAAACTCTGGAACTTTGTAAACTGGGAGTTTATTGTAAAAGCGAATAAAATTAACCCCAAAGGATTAACCTATTTTATGGAGTCTAGTGAGGGGTATAGCCAGGCTATTTTTATTTCTAATATTAATTTTGTGTACATCACAAATATTATTAGATTAATAATATTTTTGTAAACATATATTAAATAGAATTAATTTTATCTATATATAAATATATATAATATTTACAAGAATATTAAAATTAAGCCTTACCAGTAAGGTAAGCGTCACGTTATAGCACATCATAATTGTTTCGCAGAAAACAAACGTGAAAAGCTGCAGTAACGTAACCATGCCGTAAATCGCTGCAATTAATTACAGCTGTGTCAAACAAATTAAAATGAACAAGGCAAATTTTTATTACAGTGCATTGTAAAATATGACCTTCATTACATTTTTGTTATTATCTTTACAGCATGTTCCATTATTTTAGCATCTTTGTTAACAGCCGTCTCATTCTTCAAGGCGCGTTCTCTCGTCACACTCAAAGCAAGTTTATGAATCATTTAAATTGCTCTTGTACATTATTAAATTCTTTCTGGAGTTTCATTAGCGCGTACGTAAAGATGAGTTCAGATAAAGCATTAAATGGTTAAGTCTTTTTGAATGTTTGTAACATTTTGAGTTAAATCATCGCCGGCTGGCTGATGGTTTGGTGAAATTAAATGGGATCAACTAAATAGTGATAGGTCATAACTATCCAAATATTGTCATTTATTTGTATTAAATTGCATTCCAAAGAACAGAAAAGACAAATATAGACATGCTTTTTACGCTGAACAATGAATTACAACATTTCGGAAAAGGAAATGATAGTTCTTTTTGTTAATTGACAGACAATTTTCAATTATTTATTAAGAGATAGCAAATACTTTTTTATAATAAATTACTTTATAGCCTTCTTATTGTTATACCGTACTTTGTTCTTTCATGTTACATAGTTTAATGTTATGGTAAGAGATAAGTATGGAATTTCTTGTTGGTTTCTTTAACACTAAACAGTGCTACTAGTCTGATGTTTCTTAAGTGCATGCAATATATGTCTATTTCCAATTAAAACAACTACTTGAATAAAATAATCTTTTATTTATTTGTAAGCACTATTAGGAGGATTGTTAAAACTTGAAAGTTGACAGTTGAATTGAATTTGTAAAATTCAACATTAATTCACTGTATCAGATCCGCCATCTTGAATTTTACAGATCCAAGTGTGATGAATTTAAAACTTTTGAATTTACAAATACAACTCTCTTACAACAGTTCTACTAAAGTCTACCAAATTTTATAAAAACTGGTTGATGTTAGTGACTATTAAGTCGCTTTGGCAGTCATACTGAATTTTACTCGATTTAAAAAGTTTTATAAGTGGTTTGAGCGTAGACCTCAATACCTTTCATTATGGGTACTGAGGACCTCAATTTGGGTACATGATCCTGGTTTTAAAATGAATTTTGTATAAAAAAATTTGTTTCGGCAACCATATTTGATCAGTCATAATGTTTCTATGAAAAGAGCACTCGAATTCCGAAATTAAAATTCAAGACCTATCTTTCGACTATCTATAAGTCTACAACTATCATCATCTATCATATCGGGTATATGTGTAAAAGGCATATGTTATCGTAAATAACATAACCCCTACGTCGATCCAAGGATGTCATTCTAAAACACCATATTTGTAAACCATATTTTATTGCTGATAGTTTCGTATTTTACTTTTTAAATACAAAACTCACAAACTTACAATTATTAGTCAAAATTGTATAAAATAATTTGTTATTACTATTAAATATATTTTAAAACATAACGTAACGTAGTGACATTAAATATATATTTAATTTAAATAAAAGAGAGTATATAAAGTAATTATGAGAAATAGTATTTTTCCGAGTAATGGTAACATAATAATAATCGTACATAGAGGAAACTCACCACCAACACGACCAAGATATTTCTCTACAGCCTCCGTTACAGCTCTTAACCACGGTTTATATTAATGTAACCTCAATAACACAACATATTTTAATAAGAATCATTGCTAAAACAATTATTTATTATTATTTTTGGAAATAACATAAGTAATACGGTATATAAACAAAAGTATTATCTTAAACTCTGTTCAGGATCCTTGTTGATAAGAAGTGATATAAATATTAAAAAGCTCTTCTCAAATTCACATATTTTTACAAGCTAAGGTGCAGTCATTTATATACAAATGGAATTCCAGAAAACAATTTAATTAATTAAATAGAGTAATGTAAGTGACTGGTCATGAAACCTTGCTTTGAGTTTCATCAGAGCGTCGCTGAACGAGGTTTGAAAAACCACGCTACTGGGAACAAAGATACTTAGAGAATGGAACATCGGGTAATATAAAGAGGTTAAAATATTTTTTTACAAATTTGCGTGGTATGATGCTTTTGTTTATTTTTAATTAACTTGAATCATAGAACCGATTTAATTCATGTATATATATTTTTTTAATTGTTCTTGAAAGTTGACTACTCTGAAGCAGAATGTGTAAATTGCTTGTCTTTGATATACATATTTGGTGTGTAATAGATTGAAATATCATATGTTAAAATATAAAATATATAAATAATTGATAATTACTTTTTAATAATAAATAATGTCTTCAAAACACTTCCTGTTTTCACAAACGTCATCATGAATGGTCCATGGTGAATAGTGTGTGTTATATCACTCATGTTGTGAACAGACACTTGTTAAAATGAAAGTGATTATAAAGTTAACCATATTATTAATATTCATACCATTCCTAGTTTTATTTTATGTATATATTATAGTATTCATACGCTGAAATGCAGTTACTAATAGGAAAAGAAAATTTATAAAAACATTTTAATGAATAAAACAGAGCATAGTAGATGAGTCATAAACTGTAGCTTTGAGTTTCATCAGAGTCGCTGAACGCGGTTTGGAACACGACACAGAACAAAGATGAACACACAATGGAACATCCGACTTCAGAAGAAAAACATAATTAAAATAATATTTTATAAAGCTCGTTAATAATATTCTTTTTGTTTATTTTGGATTCGTATACTCTTGGATAACAACTTTAATTAAGTTTATCCTGTGTTATTTTTTTACAGCATACAAATACAAATAATATTTCAAAGCAAAAAGTGTGCAAGTCTTTTCTAGTTAAAATATTCTCTTAAGTCTATTATACACAGTAGTGTTAGTTACATATAGTAATATGTTGGAGTGAAGAAAATAAAAATTAATTATATAACATGTGGTCACTTCCAGTTACACTACACCAGCGATTGTCGTCTTTAATAATTCAACACTGTGAGTTCCGCTCGCGATGACGATTGCACACATGTACGTACCACTCGTCCTTTGGACACACGCTTATTAAAATGTACACACAAATAATATAGGTACTATAAGTATAGTAAAGTCTTTCATATATTCTTAATAGAAATTATAATTCGAATTCTTAAACCTTGAATCTTCTTATATATATCTCCCATTTAACTAAAATTTATTAAAGACATTCCTACTTTATAACGTCATTATTTCTACTACCGTAAAAAAAACTATATATTATGTCCACATTGTCCAACCGGAGCAGACAGGCAACAAATGCAAATGCCCAACAGCGCCCAGGAAATCCGTTCTACTAAAAATTATCAATTATAATTTACATATTGAATTCTGCCAATCATGATGCGATACAAGTCCGCAACAATAAATAAAAAATAATAGTAGGTAAGGCAACGCGGAAACAGTTTGCATGAAAAGAACTGAACATATTTTGTTTTGTTGCCAGTTACTTTGTAAAAAATTAAATAGTAATATTATTATTAGAATTTAATATATCTAAATGTGATCCTCCGAAAGCCACTAAAGTGTTTTGAAATAAAATAGCTTCACAAAAACATTCTGAAGTAATGTCACTTCAATTCAAAAAATAAAATGGTAATATATAGATTGTATTGTAAATGTAAAATCGTAGATAAATCTAATATTTTATATCTTTTCCACTTTGAATCCATACTAGTGGTCATTTGTGTTCGTCATATGGGAGTGACAGGAGGGCCTATTCTGATACCAAACTTATAGAAGAAATAAGCCCTTCTATAAAGACACTCTCCCACTTAAAATAAGGCTACGAGGGTTCCAAACGCGCCCTGGTCTATACAATATAATTTAATCTAAAATGTTTAATAAATATAGAATAAAAAGTACAAGCAAGACTCGAACTGTGTCCTATTATAAGTCGAGTTTTAGTCTAGAAAGAGGAGTTGAAACTGAATAATCCAATTTAATTACCTCTTATAAAGTAATTAATATATAATTAATATTGTATTTAAAATAACACTGAGTCCTTCTTTGTTATGTGTAAAAATGATATTTTATAAAACTTTAGATAAGTAAACATTATAAGTAAATAGAAAAAAAATAGTATCTGAAGAAAATGCTTTCAAACCTAATTGAAAATACAAAGTTAATAAAGATTCCAAACAGAAGCAAATTCAGAAACTTCCATATAATTTGTTTTCATTTCCTCGGTGAGACTTTTACGTTCAAAGTCAATTTATTTAGTGAATATTCCAAGTATTATGATTGAAAACAATACATATTGTAATACTGAAAATGTAACATAATCCTCTACTCTTTTTATTTCAACATGCCCGAAAGTCATTATACATTGCTTTTTATGTCTCATAATGTCGTCTATCGTATCATTTTTATCTTAAACATACTGCCTCGACTCCTACCGGGATAATATTTTTGTAATCCAAAGTTGCAAATATGTTAATATTGTTATTATTGACTAGTAGTAGTCCTTTCGACTGACGATTATTCTCTTACGAGTATAAAGAAGTTGTTTTAAAAAATTAAGAAGGTATCAAATAAAACATTCAAGTCTTAGAGATTAACAATTTAACTAAATGAAATGATACTATAAATATAAACTTGAATAAACCACGGTATTTATGAAAAAAATACAAGTTTACAAGCAATAGCTTGTTCGGTCGGTCTGTGCGTCACGATATCTACTGTTATTCTCTCTCCGACTGTAAAAGGAAAATTCTCTGCTAAAGCTGGATAACTTAGAGAGACAACTACGCTAGAGAGATTGGATTTTATTTAGCTTTATAAAATAAGTTTATATAAAAACATAAAAACATTTAGGATATTTATTGTTATACCTATTTTGTTTTAACTGTTGCAATTAAATATATATATGGGTTTATCATAATGTCAACTACGTTGTTTATATAAGATAAAGACACTGAGTAATGTGTTTAATTATTACAACCCGCGTTTTCTTCATTTAACATCAAAAGAGCTCGGTGCATCCTAATTATTTATGAAATGCGAAGTGTGGCGTGTTTTCGTTTTATAATTTTCCGATACTCCATCGCCGTGAAACAGCTGAATTGCAGATCCCACAGCGAGTTGCGGAATGATACACATATACATACATCTTAAGTTTAAAATAATAACAACTTTAATTATGGAATGGTTAATAAAATACCCAATAACAAGAGAGTAACGTAAATCTAAATTTCAAATATGTTGAAAATATTTAAGCTACAAAATAAATAGTTTATTTTGTAGCTTAGATATCTCAAAACAACTTGAAGCACACTATTATCTAAGTAAAGTATAAACGGCGGTACTGAGTGCGCTCGGGGCGATCGGGGATCGGAATGTACATTACAATAGAAACAGCTGTGCATTGTGTTTGATTGCGATAACAATCTTATTTAGTTTATTGATATTTAATATATATTTATTGAATTAAGGATCTAAATAGAAAAGTATTTATATTATTTCGAATACAAAGTTTTATTGTATTTTCCGGAAATGATAGTATTAATTGTAACAGACAAACATATATATATATATATATATATGTATGTATAAATATATATATGTATAAATATATATATGAGATCATGACCGTGGGGAAAAGCTATTCTCTTTCATTCCATTTTATTAAATATTGCTACACAATTATTTTAATTATACATATATGTGTGTATAAGTATTAGTGTTTGTGTATGGTATCAATAATATATCTTAAATAGCTATTAAAATATAAGGGATCTTATATCTTAACAGCTAGTACTCTTTTCATATGCTATTCTTATACTAATAATTTTCATATACTTCTCGTACCTCGTAAATTTAAACCTAAATAATTGTTTTGTGTGTTGTGTCATGTACTATATTCTTAGCAACTATTATTATCAAATGTAGAATTTTTTTTTATACCTTATGATAAAATTATGATTTCGTATTAAAAGTAAATAAACCGAGTAAAGTTACATATAACAATAAGTTTTAGGTTACATATAACAATAAGGTATATATATACTCGTATATATAGGCTTGGCAACTAAGTAATTGCGGATTTTTTAAAGAAAATCAAAGACGATTTTTTCATGGAAATAAATAACTTTATTCTGTAATGTATTGCCCATTTTGATCGTGCCATGATGATGACCTTTTGATGTGATGACCTTTTGAAGTGATGACCTTTTTATGTGATGACCTTTTGATGATTTGCCATCTTTCAGGCCGCATCATAATCCCACGTTCATAAAATTTATGGTTTTTATTAGCAAAACACTGAATTAGATACGATTTGATACCATCATCATTATTGAAATTTTTACCATTCAAGGAGTTTTGTAAAGAAAACTAAAAGTAATCAGATGGTACAAGGTCGGGACTATATGGTGGATGTGACAAAACATTCCAACCAACCTCCAATAATTTTTGCCGAGTGGCCAAAGATGTGTATGGCCTTGCATTGTCATGATGGAATACAATATTTTTTCAATTTGTCATTCCGGGCCGCTTTTCTTGAACTGCATTATTTAATTTCGTTCGTTGTTTAATGTAGACATCAGAATTGTTCGTTCGGTTGGGTGGTAAGAGTTCAAAGTAGACAATTCCTTTGTAATCCCACCAAACTGATAACCTTCTTTTGAAAAATATCAGCTTTTGACGTTGTTTGAGTTGAAACCCCTGGTCTGCTCCACGATCTTTTCCGCTTGATGTTGTTGTAAATAACCCAATTTCATCGCCAGTTATCAGTCATTTTAAAAATGGATCATTTTCATTACGTTTCTTTAGCAAATCGCAGCTGTAAATGTGTTGCATTAAATGTGTTTCTTTCAGTTATTGAGGAACCCATGTATCGAGTTTTTGAACATATCCAAGTCGTTATAAATGATTTTCACTGCACGTATGTGACACATGAAGCTTCTCTGTAATCTCACGTTTTTTACTGTGATGATCCCAATCGATTATTTCTTTGATTAGGGCTTCATCAACTTCAACTGGACGACCAAAGCGTTTTTCAACTTTGAGTGAAAAATCACCAGAACGAAATTTGACACTGCTGCTCTTTTTTTAGGCTTCGTCAACATTAGCAGCACATATCTTTTTATGAGCTTGAGATGTGATTTTCCCTTTGCGAAAATAAAAAAGCGAAATATGACGAAAATGTACCTTTTGATTTTCCATTTTTCAACGAATGCCAAACAAAAACTACGAAACCGATCAAAAAACTTTTTTTACTGATTAACCAGCTCAATTGCCAACTATCAAATAACAAAATGTATTTTACATTTGTACTACGTCTGCAAACCTAAAAAGTTAACTGAAGTCATCTATGAGTGAAATCCGCAACTACTTAGTTGCCAACCTATTATTTACATGAGGATATATTTCTTTACTTATATATTAAAAGACAGATAAATTTACTCTCAACGTATATACAAATAAAAAGATAGGAATAATAAGGAAGGATATTAAAGCAAACATGTAATAAGTTGTTTGCAACTATAATACTTGGTTTGAGTGTATTAAATATGTAAGTAACTCTCTGTGTATTGTATAATTTTTAATTTGTTAGTTTAGTAATGTATCGAATAACAATCGAATAGCAAACGTTGGGACGTTCCTTAAAAAAATGTTTAAAATTAAACTATTCTAATTTAACTATTATCTAAACAATACAGAACAGTCTACAGCAAAGCCAAAATATATATAGTTCAATAAAAACAAGTCAATAGATATTAAATAATGCAATAATATTAAGTACCATTATTATATAATATTAAACATTTTAACTGCAAAATAGCAATTCCAGTAAAAAAATTGAGCTTGATTCGTTTAATTTGAATAATATTATATTAACTTAAAATAAAACAATATAATAATAAAAGTATCGTGTCAAAAGCCCGATGAAGCTAATTAAAAGGTATTCAGTTCAGTCCAGATTGTACTCAACAATTGTGAATTAAAAGATTTACTTTAACAAATAAATTTTTTGTGCAGAACAAGTCAAATAATTTATGCGTTATATTTCTGGAATGTCTTGTCCTAATAGCGTACATAATAATGACATTAATTGTTCAGTAAAATGTTAAATAAAATCAGGGAGAAATGTTATAAATTATATTTGGAAGTTCAGTTAACAGCAATTTGATTTTGTTTTGATATCAAATAATTTGTAAGGCGTCGTTACATCTTATCTTTCAAAAATAATGTTCTCGTTTTAACTTCAAAAGCGATTTAAAGTGTATGGTTCATGTTTGAAAATATGAAGTTAAGAAATATCTGATATTATTAGTTTTGGTTCATGCGGTTTAGAAACTCTTATCCTTTGTAAGAGAATACATTTAACATTATCTTCACATTATCTTTGGTACAGGATTTCCTCTTCCAGTCCGACAGCGCTGGATTCCGACCAACGCTATTGTACACTTTATCTTGTTTGTAACTAAGTTATAAGAGAAGAATATGGATCAGTAATTATACACTGAAGTTGGAAAAGGCACAAGCATTTAATATATTCCTATAAATATTGCCTTTCGCATTAGGCATAGTATAATATGTTACATTATATTAACCCCTGACCACTGAATTAGACAAAAGTCTATTCCATAATGTGAATGTTATTAACATCCGGTTTCTCGGAGGATAATTAATAAAATACAAAATAAATATCTGTCAATTTCTGAATAACCTTTCTGATAGAGTGACATTGTGACACTTGACCGAACTCTCAAATATACATTTATTTGTTAACGGGAATAAAACATCATGTAAACAAATTTGACGAAAAAAATATAATCCTGTGTAATCGCTGTTAGAAAAATATAATTAAAAATTTCATAAAAATTATATAATATTTTGAAACAAAAACATTTTATTAAAAAACAAAGCTACTTTTTCGTCTACTAAAATGACCATTTGGATATTTGTAACTATTGACAATCGTCTTTTGTGGATAATTGAAGAGGAAAATCATTATTTTTTATTGTTTCTTCTTATTTAAAACATCTACTCTAAATATTATAATGATTTCCATCAGTCAGTACACCTGTGATGATCATTTATGTTATGAAAACTGTCTGAAAACATAAGTTTTATATTTAGTATTCACAGCACGAGTTGGTTCAATTACTAATGGGTTACATTACTTCACACGAGAGAGGAATAAGTTTCAGTATTATCTGTGATATAAATAAGTTTAAATAAATCCTCACGAAAGCGTTGTGTAAGTTAGCTAAAGAAGCACAAATCATAACTGTTTTAATTTGTTTCATTGTCTCTGACAGATGTGCCAAGTGTTACAAGTTTTGCATTTAAGGAGCTTGATATTCCTTGTATATTCTGAGTATCTGAAACTTAATTGCCAAAACTCTGCTTTTGTTGAGTACAAATTATATACAATATTAAGTAGCCTCCTGCGACTTTTCAGCAACAAACTTTACCGTGCTTTTATTGTTTCAACGAAATTATTAAAATGTTCTTAGAATTAGAATAAGAAAATTAGAAGAGTGACTTTGACTTTGAGTGACCACACAAATGCGATTCCTGTAATACAACTAAGTTAGAAAAGAACTAGTGACGTGGTTGATATATTACAAACTACAACACACGCGGTTTTGTGAACTGCTTGAAATTATTAACGTTCTTTTTTACATATTGCAACACTTGTTCTGACAAATAAATAAAATTAAAAATATCAACATGCATTGATATTTAAAAACTATTTTTTTTCCTGTTTTCTAAATATGTATGTCCTTAACACGTTCATTTGTATTTCAAGGTTAAGTAAAAATCATTCCAATCCAATTTCGCTTTAAGGTTGGTTGGTTAACAAAAAAAATTAAAAATTTTCATAAACAGACCTCGTCTATTTACGCAGTGTATTCATTGATCTTGATAGATTTTGAATGGGTGAAGAAAAGCAATTATAATATAAAAATATATTCTATACCTTTTTATATTATTTCTGTTGAAACTAAGTAAAAAACATGTTTGCATGAAAACCTTGCATCGATGTCAACGTTTCGGACATTTTGAATTAGAATTCAAATTCAAGATTTTAAAAAACTAAACAAGGTTTTAACCCCAGGTTTTTATTACAGCTGCTTATTCTGTTTGTTTAATTGTTAAAAAAAAACTTATTAAACCTAACGACAAACTAACTATTCTTACTTTTTAATCTCCATTTTTTCATCTGTTTTATGAACAAACAAGTCGTATCAAAGATCGTATAAACCTAACATGACTGATATTATTAGTATCGAAATTCAATGTGAATCTCGTTAGTAGGAAGTAACAGTTGCAATTAAACACGTTTGTTATTGAGTTAAATTACTAGAAATCTGATTTGTATACTCTGTGTGATCTATAGTAGTGAGTGTGTGTGTGTGTGCGTGTGTATGTGTCTGTGTGTGTCTGTGTTTGTTAATACAATGACGTGAAACAAACGGTTGGACCGCTCGGACGTCATGGTGTTCCATTTCATAGTCATCACTATTATATTATATGTGAAGATTTTTAAAAGTTTGTTGGTATTGTTAAATTTAATATATTATTGTATTATTTGTTTTATTTTTTCTGATAATTACTGAGTATGGTAGAACTTGATACGATTTTTTGTTCATAGCATTAGGTGTTGAGTGAGTAGATGATCCACCTGATAAAATTTGCCGTCACCTCTGGACATATATAAAAATTTGTTAGACGTGTTGCTCCCTACAAGGAATGGAAGAAGATGGGGAAACTTGAGGAGAACTACTCTTACTAAATATACTAAAAGCAATTGTTAATATTCAGTAAAATATCATTTTATATTTACTTATCACAATAATATTATTAAACCTTGTGCATCCGATCTAAACAATTCTAAGGAATGTAATAGTTAAGTACACGGTGTTCTAATATTATCTAATGATTTAAGTTACAACAATGACAAGTGAGTTAAAGTTGTTTCTGCTAATTCAATTATCTCCCCAATAATTAAACTCAATATTAATTCAATTATCAGTTGCGGTTACTGAAATAGTTAATCAATTCTCAAACTTGTTCTGATAAGTTACTTTAAGTTTGCTCAAGTGTGATAAAGATTTGATAAGTCATTTCAGTCCGAACTCCGAGTACACGCGGGCTTGTGTAATCAGGTTTAGAATTTTAGCATTCTCGGTAAAGTGGCAAAGTGTATATTATTTAAATAATACTACTATAAAGAAAAAAATAAAATTTATTATTACAATTAATCAATTCGCATGCTTGATTTTCGTCAGATATTTCAGTTAAATCAGTTTACTAATATATTTAGCATTAATTTACATATAATGTAATTAAAAATTTAGATATTTCTTCTATATTTTTTATAGTAGTAGTATTATATAACTGTAGCAAAAACTTTTAACATCCATGAGTTCATAGATTTTGGAGCTTTTCCAATGTAAGGTTGGTTTAAAGCAAAGTTAGGAATTGGACGCATCGAAGTCCACTATCAAAGCTCCAAATGAAATACATATAATACACAAAGACAAGTTGTTTATGAATATTTTAACTAATATTGTGGTCTATTGAAGAGACATCGTAATATGTCTAGAAATATTTTGATTTATCATATCTAGAAACATGTAAATATTTCCGTTACTTACTCTTCTAACAGTTAGTATAATAATACTGTAGCTGTTGTTACTGTAATTGCTGTAGAAGATATTTCTTACAGCTTCATCTTGTTATAGCATTGTCTAAAATTTATCAAATACTATAAGTTAAAACGATAACTAACCTAATTTTGCTATAACTTTCTTTAATTCTGTAGTTTAAATTTGGATGATGTTTAATCCAATTAAAAATAAATATAATAATCAAACTAATATTTTAAAATTCTAACATTACATTATAGCGGGTTAAATAGACAACTTCTTTTATTGAAATAACTTAAAAATTATATTAACACGAATAAACTCTTAATAAACTATCCACGGATTTGATTCACTAGACTATTTTTACACTATTCCAACTGCTTTGAAAATTATTATGTATTTTGAGAACAAAGCCTGCAGGGTGACGCTATTATAATATGTAATGATCTTCACTTGAGTCATAAGCAAATATTTCTATTCAAATAATAAAAAAAAGGGAAAAATTGACATATAAATCTGTTTGACAAAAAACTTAGAAAAGAATAATAAAAGACAATGAATAAAATGGGTAATTCCAATATTACTTCTGTCACTCTGCAGGTCTTCATATTTTTTAAACTGAGAAATAGCAACGTGGGTATATATTTGTACATAATAAAACTGTAATTCTAACATATTATAAATACTAAAAATATACATCATTGATATATCTAAATGCCTCAATATTACTAGAGATAATTATATATTGTATGAAAGCACGCACAAACTTTAAAGTAAATAAAAAATATTTGGTCGTATCAGAGTAAAGCTTGAATAATTAATGTCGTCATAATATTTACAAATATACAGGAATTATGTTATTTAAAGGATTTAATATAAATACAATAATATTTCAAATAACATTTTCCAACTTATTTCTTTCATTCTGCGCTTATTTTTATCGATGAACTAAATGCTTAGAGATTTAGAATAAAAATTGTTTCTGATGAATATTATATAAGGTAATCTTAATCTAAATTTGAACATTAAGGAGTACGCGATTATCAAACATTAGATAAAAATATCGGTTCGAAAGATCCCCAACAAGATAACGTTGTTTACTATAATTCAATTATATAATATATATGTATATATATGTAACCACTCAATATTAATTAAATTATTACTTTTGGTTATTGTAATTATTGTGTAGGAAACCTTGTCACTATTAGAGAGTATGTTTTGGTTACGTAAAACAAATTACAATTTATCTATATTTAAATTATTTCTTACTATAATATATTCTGTAACTTTTCATATATACCGGTACAGTTTCAAACTAATGTAACAACTTAAACTTCCAGTGATATAGTTTGTTCAAGGCTGTTGTGTCTTTGTTCAATGCTTATATTATGTAAAGATGCTGATGATCTCTCATCTCCACCGTGTAGCCGCAGTTCCCTCGATAATAACTTTGATTGATTTAAAAACATTCATAACTCATAAAACTTCATTATACATTAATTTACCTTCCACTGAACTTAACATCTATTAAAACAATTTGATATTTTATTATTTAAATAAAACTGTCTATTAATGAGACTTTCACAATATCTTATCTCGTAGGAGTCGAAAATGCACATGTTTTTCGTCTGTTAAATTTGTAATATAATTCGATGTACAAAACTAATTATAAAATATACAAGAATAAATATAAAACTTATTATATACTTAATGTATGTATATATATATAAAGGTAGTTTAAAACTATTATACATATTCTGTGACATTACTTTGATAATATTAAATTAACCCTCAAAAACTCTCGTCAATAATGGTTTTGTGACATACACATATACACAAGTACACACAAACGAAATAAATAATAAAGAAACAATATATATATTAATTATAGTTACACGTGACTGCCATTAATGTTTAATGTGAATATGAATTGGACCCACAGTAAAGAAAACAGCAAATTATTTCACAGATAAAATAATATTACAATTCAATATAAAAAGGACATGTTTGTTTTTGAATTTTTATTTATTTTAAATGAAGTATTAAAATAAACAATATTATATATTTTACATGTATTCTCGGGGTGACTGACTGATCCAAAGTCTGGTCCAGTCTGGATTCAATTTCCCATAATTCCAGATAATTCCTTGTCTGATCCACGGATTATTGTACAGAGTCTAGATAATCTCTCCGTCTGTTATTTATTGAGCGAAGCGAACGAAGTGAGCGGAGCGTTTTACTGGAGACTTTTTACATTCTTTGTCACGAATTGGCTCGAAAACTACTTGACGGAAAATTATGAAACTTTGCAATCAAAATGACACACATTAGGTGATGGTTCTTCAAAAAAAAAAAACTTTTGAAAAATGTCCTAAAAAAAAAATTTTTTTTTTTCATGTCATGTCAAAAAACTGAAATCCAATTGGAAGTCAATGGAAAACGATAAGTCAATACACTCGGCTCGCTTCGCTCAATATGCAAACGGCACCGGAGATTTCGCTAGCGCAGCGATTCGAAATTGAGGGTTTGTTGGCGCCCCTAGTATATAAAGATAACATGTAGTTAATTTTCAATACAAGGGTTTGTAACCTTAAAGATAATTTGAATGATTCCAAATGTACTGTCTGTCAGGCATGACAATTATTACCAACAGGTGATATCCGAACGTGTGGGAGAAACTTTACGAGACAGCATTTCATTTGAATCTTTTACCTGTAATATATATTATTATACGTTAAAAATAATAGCTGTCATTGTATGAACAATAGGTTTTATTTTCATGTATCTGCACGTGTTATTTA
Source organism: Melinaea menophilus ssp. n. AW-2005 (assembly GCA_918358695.1). Taxonomy (NCBI): domain Eukaryota; kingdom Metazoa; phylum Arthropoda; class Insecta; order Lepidoptera; family Nymphalidae; genus Melinaea; species Melinaea menophilus. The sequence continues at coordinate 19,493,764 of OU911048.1, forward strand.
AGTACATATTATTAAATTCTTAGAAGTAGACACGGATACAAAGTAAAGTATATTCAGCATTTCTGAAGTATCAAGTTACAATGCTAATTGTTTTTAATAAATGATTTGCTGATAAGGATTATGCTGTACTGCATGTGTTGTCTGTGTGGGATGTAATTGTACACTGCTTTTGTTATGTCTACTGGCTAATCTATATTTAAAAATCAAATTTAATAACATATGTATATGATATGATATATCATTTTTTTACATATATGATTGGTGATTGAACTAAGAAATCACCTGATAAAAAATGAGAATATACACCTATACACACATACGCATTTACACACACACGTGCAAGAAGTACTCATGAATAAAAAAGTCATACACTCACACACACAGACACATCGCAATACCATAATTTAGGATACATTGTGGTTTTATTGAAGCAGTATCTAGTTATGCTGTAGCGAGTCAAACCAAGGTAAGAGAAATGTCGAGCAGCACCGCGTTTATATATTACGAAATATATGTATATTGAAAGTTGTTTTTCCATCGCCTGTCGTATGTCAGACTTCATCTGTTCCTGTATGTGAAGCTGACCCGCCAGTTCCAGGAACAGAAAGACTAGAGTTGATGAAGTGGTTCCAAAGCCACCCAAAAATATTATAAACGCGTTCCCAGCTATTGCCATGTCCGCTGGAAATAAATTGCTTCTATTACTTATATATTCATATATTGTTTTACATATTTCATTCAGTGATATTTATTACATACCTTAGTATTTAAGATAATATGTATTTATTTGACAATGGATATAACTCAATAAGTAAACGTCATGTAAAAATATATTATTATATTCCTTAAACTTTGTAGTTTCATAACGAATACGATATAATATGTTTTAACAGACAATATCTCGAGTCCACCACACCACACCACGCTGAAGACGAGAGACATTGAAGAATTATAACAAATGTATTTTCAAGGATTTTGAGAATTCTAAATTCACGAACTTATATTCATAAATAAGTTCAAGACTTAGTTTTAGGTGATTTAAAACAATTTTTGACAGAATAAAAGTTATTTCGATTTATTTCTTGAGGAAGATCTTAATAATCTTAATGGCAGCAAATTACAAACAAAATGCACAAACAATATTCCAGTTTCGAAGAGAAATATAATTAGATCACACAATAATAGAACGCGTCAGAGAATCAAACCCACGACCTTCGTCTCATCAGTGTCACAAACTAGTAGTTCACCAACAGAACACCAAACCCATCTATAAACGATATATTGCCATTTTTAGAAATTTTTCATATATTTTTTTAAATCACTCTGTTTTATTTTCCATCTCTTATAATAATTAATGCTATCATCCTATATACGCCTTATGTTTAAGTTTAAGTTAAGTTTAAGGTTTAATAACAACTTTAATTATAAAATTGATAATGCAATGACAATTAAGAAGAGAGTAACATAAAATAAATTTCAAATATATTGAAGAGATTTACCTTCAAACTTAACTATATCTCAAAACAACTTGCACTGCTCTACTAACTAACTAACTCTAAAGTATAAATGGCAGTACTGAGTACGCTTGGGGCGATTGGGAATCGGAAATGTTCATTACAATAGAACCAGCTATGCATTGTGTTGGATTGGATTACTATTCAAATGTTACGTAATTTATACGAAAATCTATTAAATGTGTAATGCAGATAAGAAATATAAATGTTATTGAGATTTTGATTTATTAATAACAAGATAAAACTTCCTTATTGCTATTTTGAATATGTTTAACAAAATAAAAATTATAGGAATATTAAAAAAACGAAGCATATATATAAATGCTATTTGTGAATCACAATGAAGTCCCTGGTGATGAGATGAGTGGGACGAACTTGAAAACGTTTTGGAAATAAATATTTTTATTATGATCGACATTAGATATATGTATATTGGAGGTATATTTTATGAAAGTATCAAATGCTTTTAGTGAAAAGCTGTTATATTAATTACAAAATTACAAAATTACTTATGTATGTTAAATGACAATGTCAGATGAAACTATTTTGATACCATACTAAGCCCTTATGTAAAGACAGTCTTGAACTCAAAATTAAGGCTATGAGGATTCCAAACGAGCCCGGGTCTGAGAAGAAGCACACAATAAACTCAGCGGGATATTTATTTATTGTGACCACCGTGACACAATGTCAATATTTAGTAAACAATTTACGAACAACTTGAACCATCGCGATCAAATCGATAGGCCGGCTTCATGGTTACTTCATTAAAAAATAAAGAAATCCGTGACTAGCAAGACAACCAGTCACCGCAAGCAGCACCCGTTCACGAACCTAACACAAGGGTCAGCCATCACCCCCTTCGCCATATTTAGACAAGAAGACAACCTGGCCTTCACCACCACCGCAAGTAATGACTTCTAGGAGAGCAGTGTGATGCAGCCTAATAACAGATGGCGTTGTGTTTTTTTATATAATTGTATCACACGCAGAAAATAACAAACATTATTTTGATTTACTTTAAATGACAGATGTATACGACAGACATCTTTTCATATATAGGTTGAGAGCAGATCACAACGTTTAGGTGTTAAAATAGAAAAAGTTTAAGAAAAGGCGATTTTAATACTCAGCTTTATAAACATGAAATAAAGAGTAGTTAGACTTGACATTATATTGATAAAATCACCTCCAGATATAAAAAAAACAAAGAATCCATTATAACTACTTATAAGTGTTCTATGTTCGACCGAAAACACTTCGATTCTGTTGGTTTTTACACATTAATAATATAATATATCAAATATTTATATATAATATAAGCATTTTATTTATTCTATGTAGGTTAATAACTTTTCATGCTGTTTAGGTTTTCTGTATAATATTCCAACAAACATAAAGTTTAACTCAATGTAAGCCCAACTCATAAGTACTTAAAAACAATCTTTATTTAGTGTAACTTTTAAATGAGCCCTTTTAGTGAATAAAACTACACATACCTGCTTGTGTCATAATATCCCACAAATTAAAAATTAAAAACTAAAAATCCAACTATGTTATTAATTTGACTGCTTGAAATCATGGCAACCATCCAATCAATTGCTGAACCACAAAAGTCTTTAACTTCAAAACTTATGACTTCAGTCAGTAGCTCTGTCTAAGTTTTAATCGCTTAGACAAATCTAATGAGAACAAATGCCACACATCTTAATTAAATTCAGCTATCTGAGCATCAAGAAGTAAGAAAGCCTGTTAAGAACGGCAGGACACACAATGGTTAGATTATTCTGAAAGTGTCATCAGGCATTTTGAAGACGTTTTATAATCAACATGAGTTAGATGCCATGTTAGTGGAAATTCCAAATGCTGTTGAGAGTACAGTTAAATCACTTTCAAATTCTGCTCCAAATCTCCAAATTCCTGCATGTAAAGCTAAGCCAGCTCGTGTTATTTGGCTGATTAGTAATAAAAAACAATAACTTATCGCTTATTTTGCTACTTTGCTTTGCTTTTCTCAAATTAATGTGAATAATGAAATGACTCTTTTGTTATTTGTAAATAGTTTAGATGATGTTCTGTTATGTTTCTTTTTCTTTATAATTATTTAAGCATATCATTATAATAATATAACGTTTAATGATTAATTCCTAATAAGAGTCGAATACAGTTTTACTTAGCTTTGCCTTCATAGTTTTAAGCAATATGAATTTTTTCTATTTATGTATGGATCTGAATGTTGGGCGATGAAGGTGATGGCTGAAAAGCGTTTGCATGTAATGGAGATAAGAATGTTAAGATGGATGTGTGGGGTGACAAGAAGGGATAGAATAAGAAATGAGTATATTAGGGGAAGCTTAGGAGTAGCGCCAGAGACAGAAAATAACAGAGGTAGCCGTCTGTCATGGCATGGGCATGTTATAAGGAGAGATGAAAGGCACGTGACCAAAAGAGTGCTGCGTATAGTAGTGGAGGGATGGACAGGCAGAGGACGGCCGAAGAAAAGATGGATGGACTGCGTGAAAGATGATATGGAGAAGAAGGGACTGTGTACAGAGATGTAGAGTAACAAGACAGTATAGAAGAGTATTTATTTCTATTTATTGAAATAACTTTTTTCATATAATTTTACTTTACAATGTACTCGTCAACTCGTTTTGTTGAGAGTTGACACTTGACAGCTTGACATCTGTAAAACAATAAGTGACTGTGTTGCTATAGTTGTTATTAGCCATTTTAAAACTTTGCTGTTCTGAAGCTGATATTACTATGTAAACTCTTTGTCAAGTATTGATAACTTATATGATTAATATATTTTTTAATTTTTAGTTGCTGTTGTTTCTTTATTGTATCTTTTTTACTCACAAGTAATTTAAAGCATGCTGTTATTATTATAAATAAGATTTGGGTAGTATTTCGCTTTATATGGTGAAGCAGCTTATATTTATATTTATTACATTGAAGATCGCATTTTATGCCAATGTATTTTTATTTCTTTTACTTTATTACTTACGATTTTTTTCTTTCAAACGTATAGTAAATGAATTTATTATTATTGGTTTTAACTTTGTAATATAACTTTCCTTATATATATATATATATATATATATATATATATAATATATATATATATACTTACTTACTTACTTTACTTACTTTCCTTATAAATATATATATATATATATTTATAAGGAAAGTTATATTACATTAATTACTTTCCTGACTTAGAGTCTGATCTTGAAAGTTTAGCTCAGAGTACATCAAATAGTTATCGGTGATTTTCATACAGACTTTATATTGTAGTCTCCAGCTTCTCAGAAATTGAAATCTATTATCACTCCATTTAATTATCCTTTCTTTAAATTCCGCTCATCTTAATCTTAATGTTTTTTTTTATAAGAGATAAGATGATTAGAGATGGTTTTGTTTTTCAACAATAAAATACTGGGTCTCTATAACAGACATTCACCTATAAAAGCTGTCAAATTGAAACATACATGAAATTAAGTCCGCAATTCGTATGTATCTATAAAAATATAGTGCAATAAATATTTTAAATTAAATAAATAATTATCGTTAATTATAGTGAACTGGTGTTCACTATAATTAACGATCATCATGTGAATATAATATTTTATTACATTAATTTCGAATATGATTTTGCTTATCAAGTTTCCTCTTTGAATATTGTTCTGCGTCGGTAGAAATGAAATGTTAATGACGTTTTGTAGATTAAAATATTTAATTTGATAAGGTCGATTTCTGCTATATCAGTTGTTTTCATTGTTTTTTATATCAATTTTAAAATATGTAAGGAAGAACTCATGAACAGGGCTCGACACCTGTGACTTCTGATATAACATTCATATAATCCCAGTATAAGCTTCCGTGTAAATACCCGTTTTCATGCTAATATTATAATCATACTAATATTATAAATAGGAAACATTTGTGTGTTTGTATGTATATATGTTTGTAATGTTTTCACACAACAAACTACTGGCCCGATACAAAAATTCTTAAACCATTACAAAACTATATCTTCACTGAATGATATAGGCTATATTACATTTTCAAAAAAATAGCGATCGCTAATAAAAATGCAATAATGTGACACCTTGGGTGTGCAAAAATTGGTTATAAAAAATCTGTCATGTGCGTTGCGGAAAGTATTATTTTATTTTTTATTTATATACTAAATTGTGCACCACACGTAAAAAATAATTACAAAAGAAACAAACATTGGGAACATACAAAAGGCGGTCTTATCGCCAAACGGCGATTTCTTCCAGACAACCTTGGGGTTAGAAGAAATGTAGACAAAAATCAGATGATATAGGTAGATGCAATACAATATAACAATAGATATACATATACATAACTACACTCTAATACATAAACCTAATACATATATATATATATTTATATAAAATAATTATTTACTTAATAATAAACTTAACAATATAAAAATAATAAAATATACACAATGTATATGTAAATATAAAAAGTTGTACATAATAAAGTCAGCAAATGCGAAGTTTCAGTTATCATTTGATAAGTAGTGAAGTTTTACGAATTTTTTAAATATCTTTAGGGATTTCGATCTTCTTACAGGTAGAGGCAGTGCATTCCATAATTTGGTTGCTTGTACAAAGAGTATTTTTAAAATTTAGTGTTATGTTTAGGCATTCTAATAATAAATTGTTGGGATGTCCGCAAGTCGGTTGGTAAACCTAAAAACTGAAACTTCTCCTTCAAGTAAAAAGGAGTTTTTGGAGAGAATAATACACAGTACAGAAGAGAAAGAACGTGTAAATCCCGGCGACAACGGATGGAAAGCCACTGGAGTTTTTGACGAAATTCAGAAATGTGGTCATATATTCGCAAGCCAAATATAAACCGTATAGCAGTATTTTGAAGTCGCTCAAGTTTATTTAAATAGTCCTCGGTTAGATGAAGATAGCTTGCATCCGCATAATCAAGTATAGAGAGGAGGAGAGAATGTGCTAACATAGTTTTGGTAGGAATCGGAAGAAAATATCGCAGTCGTCGAAGAGAACTTAGTGCCGCGAAAGTTTTTTTGCTAAGTTCTTTAACCTGGACAGACCAAGATAACGTTTAATCCATATGGATACCAAGATCTTTAACGGTAGAACAGAAAGGTATAACTACATCATTATATATAATCGGAGGTAGATTTTGTAAGTCAACCTTCGTTATCATGCCGGGACTGCCAATAATAATTACTTGTGATTTCTCAGGATTTATTTTTAATCCATATTGTTTACTCCACTTGTAGATTGCAGTTAAGTCATTATTAACAGCTGATATGGAAGAAGAAAGACGTTTAAGTTCCGAATGACGATATATTTGGAAATCATCTGCATAGATGTGATAGAGAGAAGTGATATATTGACTTATGGAATTGATGAAAATTTAGAATAGTAAAGGAGATAACACGCCACCTTGAGGAACCCCTGCCGTGTCATTACACCAGAACGAGAATATAGTATTCATCCGGGTGCGCTGCCGACAGCCAGTGAGGTAACTCTGCAACCAATCTATCACTGATGGAGATATGTTAAGAGAGAATATTGATGATAGAACAAAAAAATGATCGACAATATTAAAGAACGTATTAATCTCTACAAGAAAGTCCGCGGTACTATATGTCAAACTACTTTTTAAATTATTAAAATTGGACATTCCATTCAAAAGTCACTATCACAAGATCAGTATCTACGCGTGTTAATCTGCGGGGCATTGCTAGTGATTCACAATAATATAGCATTACCTATATATATATATATATATACATTGCAACAAAAAAATATTAAACTTAAAAATCCAAAGCAATGTTTCTAACTTCACGGTTTAGAAAAACGACAGAAATAAAATACTTAACATGTCGATAACAGTACTATTGCAATGTCACCACAACTGAAATGAATGCTCCGATACGGAGATAAAAAGCTCAAATATCTTTAAAATACACGGGAAGCCTTCGTGTTTAAACATAAAGATGTTGATACACTTACGAGTTAATGAACTCATTTATACTTCTTAACGGTTATATTATAGATAATCAAAAATTGTTTATCTGTGAAAAGAATCTGTGAGTCTGTAAGTAGTCACGTACGTTTTTATATACCTATAAACCTCATTTGTATTCTGAAGAGGTCCGGACACGCCCTCTCTTTTGGTGATGTTATTTCCTGGACTTTAAAGTAGGGTGGTGTGTAAGTGAGTTAACTTATTTGTCATTACAAGGGTTCCTGTACAAAACAAACATATTTGTAAGGATTTATTTTGATCTCAAATTGACAAACACATAGATAAATTAATCAGCTACTTAAATTGTCATTTATTAGTGAAATAGCACGCAGGCAGAGGATCACTAACCAATAGACCATCATTAGAATATATAAAATACTAGCTTTTTCCCGCGGCTTCATTCATATTTGTTAGTATGTTCAAAAATGATATCCAATATGTTATAGTTTTGTATAAAGTACTTTACTGTAAAGGATCGAAATTCGAAATATCTTCAGTAGACTTTGTTCGTCATAGAATACATACAACCTCACAGAACTTCGCATTAATAATATAAATATTAAATGAAATACCAGAAACCGACATAGCAATGCTTTAAAGTTAACTGGCTTTACAGTCAACAGTCACTTGACGAAATAAAAGTATTCAAAAACTCGAGGTATTGTTCTGGATATAAAAGTATTTGTATTATAATAATCTATTCTATTTATTCAATTATTAAGATATTTAAAAATATATATATTACATAATAAGAAATATAACTATTACTTTATTTAAAATTCATTTTTATTATAATCCGACTTTAACATTAGAAAGTCAGTGTCGGAGTGAAAAGATACTAATCTTATTTTATTTTTTATTTTTATTTAAATAACTTTATTGCATACATAAGATAACAAACAGTAAAAGAAATAGATTTAAAATAATACCAGCAAAGGGCGACCTTATCACTAAAGTGATTTCTTCCAGGCAACCCACACTTACGAACTTAAGCACTAATAGACGGGCTATTGCAATAAAAATACTAATACATAAATATATTTATGTATACATATATATATACATACAAATAACAAATAAACTTACAAACATATATATATATCTATAACACCATACATACATACATACATACATAATATATTACAATATCTCCTACGAAAGTGTATTTAATACATAAATATAAGTAATAGAACTAAACTTTATATAAGTAAATATATTATAATGACAAATAGTGTTTTTTTACCCGATCTTTAAAAACTGCTATGGATTGAGATTGTCTTATCTCAATAGGCAGTGCGTTCCACAGCGTAGCGGCTTTTACAGTGAAGGAATCCATGTATTTTTTAGAATTACACGCAGTCATGCGTAGTACGTAGTGTCTAGAGGGACGCAAGGTGCAATCGTGCTTAAAGGAGCTAATGAAATTGAAGCGATCCTTGAGATAGGATGGAGACCAAGGATGGAAGAGAATAGCAAAAAGTAAAGAAAGGATATGTAAGTTTCGACGATGTCTGATAGGAAGCCAGTTGAGTTTTTTACGGTATTGAGAGATGTGATCAAATTTCCTTACGCCAAAGATGAAACGAATGCAGAGATTTTGCAGACGCTCCAGCTTGTTTAAAAGATCTTCATTTATATCGAGGTAGCAAACGTCAGCATAATCTAAAATTGGCATAAGGAGAGCATTAGCAAGTAGGGTTTTCGTCTTAACAGGCAAAAGATTTTTCCACCTTTTCAGCGATCCAAAAGCCAGAAAAACTTTCCTACTAAGGGCTGATACCTGTGGATTCCATGACAGGTTGCTGTCCAAGATAATTCCAAGGTTTTTAACAGTTTGACAATAGGGCAGAATAGTAGAATTAAAAACAATAGGAGGAAGTAAGGAATAATTTAGTTTGGAAGTTTGTCGGGAGTTACCAATAATAATAACTTGGGACTTATTACAGTTTATCAGTAAACCATGGGAATTACTCCAATTACATACGACATTGAGGTTATGATTTAGGCACTTGATTGCTTCAGAAACATGTTCAACAGGAGTGGATACATAAAGTTGGAGGTCATCAGCATATAAATGGTAAGGTATAGAGAGTAGGCTAGTAAGAGTATTTATGAAGATCGAAAAAAGAAGAGGAGATAAGACCCCACCTTGGGGAACACCAGCTCTGAGACGGCAATACGACGATGTCTTTTCTTTGATTCGGGTACATTGCATACGATCAAACAAGTAAGACCGGAACCAATGAATAGCAGCTGATGAGATATTAATGGAATCTAGGATAGCTAAGAGAATTTCAAAATCAACTGTGTTAAAAGCGTTGGAAAAATCAAGGAGTGCTAAGATAGTTACTTGTTTATTATCAATAGCAAAACGAACATCATCACAAACTTTTGTTAACGCCGTAACAGTGCTGTGACCTCTGCGAAAACCGGATTGATATGGACTAAGTATGTTATTTTTAACGAGAAACAGCGAGAGTTGAGAATATACAATACGCTCAAGAACTTTAGACAAGAATGGAAGGATAGAAATTGGACGATAATGTGAGACAAGCTTAGGATTAGAGTTTTTAGGAATAGGAATGACTTGCGCCATACGCCAAGCACTAGGGAAAGTATTACAAGAAAGGGAATAGTTAATTAAGTGGGAGATAATATGTAGAATGCTGTCTAAGCTTAGCAGCACCATCTTGCGGCTAATCCCGTCACTGCCAATAGCATCTGATTTAACTGCAATGATGTTCTTTTTAATTTCCTCAGGACTTACCGTGCCAAAACGAAATAAGGAAATGTTAGGTCTTGATTGCGAGTTAATATATGAAATGGTTTGCGATTTATTAATAGTATTTGACATAACGTTAACGAAATGGCAATTCAGATCATCAACATCTACATGATGGGCGAAGTCATTAGGTTGCTTTCCAATGCCCAGTGACTCAAGAAACTTCCACACTTTTAGGGTACTTTTACCAGCTATTGAGCCATGGATATAGTTCCGTTGAGCATCTCTGCACATCTTATTACAGCGGTTACGCAACCGCTTGTATTTCTGTAAGTTGACATCTGTTGGTTTCAATTTATATTTGGCTTTGGCGGAATTGCGTTTCGTCATGGAAGATTTAATGTCATTTGTAAGCCATGGAGCGGGCATAATCTTACTTAAATCTAAGCAATTTGTATCAACCAGGACTTAGAAGTTCTATCAAATTATATGTTTATTATTGAGAATTATATTAAATACCCACCTAAATTATACTTCTAATAGGGTTTAAGATAATCAAGACATAAAATGAAACATACGAGACACAATCTGTACATTAAATACCTATTAGTAATAATCGCTGAAATCAATTATTAAATAAGCATATCAAAATCTATGTTTTTCTTTATATTCTATCAATTACAAAAATATCGTAACCGAACAATACGTAGAGTTGTATAAAGATTCAATTATGAGAATATAATAAAGTAAACATTTAAATAATTTAAAACAAAAAACGTTTGAATTTATACGAAGTGTTAATTAATAATAGCATTATTATCAAATGGAATTGGTTTCAAAATGACATGCAGTACAAATAATGGATTACCTAATAAATGATAATAAAATCCCTTTCGATACGCAACGGAAATATTTTTATACTAATATTATTAGTATTTATTCGTGCAAAATAGAAACCTTAAATTTTCTGTAAGATCCATTTAACAACATTTTCGCATTATATTTGGGAGAAGACTATGGATGAGTATACGTATACGGTAAAGTAGAATCAGTTCCATTTTTTTTCCATATTACAACCATATTATATATATAAAATTCAAATTAAAGTCGTATTCCATTTTATATTGTCGTACCTACGCACGACAGCGTTCAGCGTATCAGCATATTAGCCATACGTTTAATTAACTAGGGGCGCCAACAGACCCTCAACTTCGACTAGCTGCGCCTTCGGGTGCCGTATGCATATTGAGGGAAGCGAGTCCAGTGTAATGAGTCATCGTTGTGGACAACGTACGGTAATGTAGGAGATTTTAAATTAGGCTGACAGTCGCGCCACGATCACCATCAAGCCATCAAGTTAGACCTAACCTAACCTAACAAAACCAAACCGAACACGACAATTAGGATTGGACCAATGCAGGCGCTTAGCGTTATGTTTTTTCCCATTGACTTCAATAGAATATCAGTTTTTGACGATTATTCCTCAACGCCATGACATTTTTCAAAAAAAAAACATTTTTAAACCATCACCTAATGTGTGTCTTTTTGATTGCAAAAATTCATAATTTTCCGTCAAGTAATTTTCGAGCCTATTCGTGACAAAGAGTGTGAAAAAGTCTTCAGTAGAGCGCTCCGCTAGCTTCACTCAATTATATCTAAATTATATGCTCAGAGCTCCAGTAATTTGCTCATTACGCTGCTACCAGAGACAGATCTGTTAAACTTTAATAATAACATTATAAGTTTAACTAGACCTTAATTTTTGCTTTTATATTTAGTTTTCGTGACCAGTGAATTAAACAAAATATTCTTAGTTTTTATTAATTTCGTAAAAAGATATTCTAAAAAAAAATTGACATTAATAATTGGTTTGTCGGAAGCTACTTTTTATAATTATTTAAAAAATATCTATGAATTCTCGAAAGGCCTTGACGATAGATTGACAAAGTGACAGCCAATTATAACTCTTAACCGAAGTTGCAAATAAATATTAGTTTAATCAGGATCTAATCAATCGGCTTTTAGTTTACTATTCAATTAATATCCTAATGATAAGGAAGACGTATACGAGTATTTGACCACCATGTAGTATAATTCCATGTTAATTAACCAGTGGTCCAGTAGTCATAGTTCATTTGTATAAACTAACAGACAGTCAACGCACACAAACAAAGTGATAATAAAGTTAACCATAATTAACCTAACACAATTTCTAATCTACGGCATTCCCTTGTGATAAAGGTGTAAGCAGTACTTGACTTTTAATTTAAACATTAGTATCGCTGAGATTGAAGTGCATGTAGTGATTCCAATTTAAAGTTTCTTTTCGGCAAATATACAAATTGCAGTAGTATTAGAAGTTTCCTTCACTCACAAAGTTTATAATGGAGGTGAATATTTATTATAACACAAGTAGATATTTTGTTGTCTTGAAATATGAGTAGATGTACGTGAAATCACCATTACCGTGGGATGCTTTTCGCTTTGGCAAATTCTCCAATATAGTCAAGAAAAAATAAAGTATTTATTTTACATATATATAAATATGAAAAATAATTAACAATAACCAACAATGTTGAAGTCGAAGGAAGTCGCTGGCAACCATTGGTTAATAATAATATTTGGCGCTGATGGAATAGAATGGACGCCATTTGTTCGTCTGAGTTATTGGCACCTCGTTAAATTCAGCTTCAGCTAGGCATACAAGTGAAAAAATTAAAAGGCAGTTTTATTTTGAAAAACCGGAAGTAAATATAATATATATATATATATATATATATAATACTACGAAAAGCCTAATTCAGTTGTCAGTTTGTTATTTAGCTTAAATCTAAGAAAAAGTGTTGTCTGTTTTCAAATATATTGTAACTAAAAAATTAAAAATATAGCCTTTAATATATGAAAGTACAAAATGTGATATATATATCAATATTTACAATGTTGGTATCAGTATTTGATTAACAAAAAGTAACTTTTTAGAGTGAGTTACTGCTAAAGATTCTGTTTTAAAATAAGAAATGCTGAAATCTAGAGGTGTCTCCTCATTTTGCAGTTTCTTTTATATTCAACAATGTTAAAAGATTTCTTCGCAAAAGTGAAAGTGAAATTCTTTAATAAAATAAATTAAACTTCTTATCAACTGCTTCTTCAGGTCCGTCTCTTCCGTGTGAGTGGAGTGCTTCACTGGAGAGATATTATTTATTCAGTACTTGAGAACGTTTCCTTTCATTTTAAAGTTTCTTAAAATTAAAATATTTGGTTTTATTAAAACCTAAGTATACATAAAGGCAGAATATTTTAATTAATAACATACGAATAATTTAATTAATACGATTTTCTGAAGATTTTGTATACATTTTTTACATCTCTTGATTTTTTATGAGTAAATAATGAGTCTGCTGGCCAATGATCCTTATTACCAAAGAAGAATATTATTGGGATTACAGATCGTATTCCAGATCATAAATATAGTTGTTCATATGAATTGAAAAGGTAAAACAAAAATAATTGAAGCTTTTTTCGGATGCGGTCATCTGCAGTCTCAGTCCAGGGACACGATGGTAAAATAAATATGAAAGAATACTATAATAAGTTCCTTTAAATATAATTGGTTGACATTAATTCATTTGAGAGATGAGTAAGTTTCAGTATTATGTGTGATATAAATAAATGTATATAAATCCGCATAAAAGCGTTGTGTAAGTTCGCTAAAGAAGCACAAATCATAACTGTAATAACTTATTTATTATATCCGAAAAATGTGTCAAGTGTTACAAGTTTTGCATTTAAGGAGTTTGAAATTCCTTATTCTGTATATCTGAAACTTAATTTCAACGAAATTAGCAAACCATTTTAATGTTCGTGTGATGTATACGTGAAATGGTTTGATAAAAATATTAAAAAACGACAGAAAAACGCTTCCGGCCGTTTAACTAAAAGGCTGTTTTTATTAAAGTATTCTTCCATTCTTAAAGCTGAATTTATAAAAATAGCTATATAAAATTAAAAATCATTCGCATCTTACTGAATTCCAAAAATTTTGTTATATATAGTTATCTAAATAAATAAAAATAATGTAATTTTAAAGCTTCTAAATTATGAAGATAATGTAAGATACCGTCTTTCTTTAATTTGTGTAATAAATAAAGTAGATATAACGTTACACGATAAGGAACATCGCCTGAATAGAACACACACACGCGATCCAAGTGACTTAGCTTAATTACCACATAACCAGTTAATACAGCATATATTACAACCTAAGTACTCGCGGATTTGTATAATCGTACTTATCATTGATAATGTTCTCTTTTATATATTTAATCATTCTCGTATCTATGTCAAATGATATTAATACTAATCTTTCAACATTTAAAAAAATAACAATATTTTTATAAAATTGTACATGATTAATTTGTTTTTTAATACCAATTGACCAATCCTCTACACTTATACAATAACAATGGAATTTAAAAATTATTATTTTGTACGTCATAAATGATCCTACAATCAATATGAGTGCGTTCATAAAACATTCAAGACAAGGTTACTGTTATTATTAAATATATGACAAAATTCTAATTTAATATAAAATATATCATAAAATGGTGAAGTTAACAATTTTTTTTCATTTCTTCTTCCTATTCAAGTCTTGTATATTTCCGGTTCCAGTTCGTATATATTTCTGTACAAAACTAATAAAAAATTTTGTTTGTAAAATAGTAATTTGCATAATTTCGATAAGTTCTTATTCCAATACAAGCTACTCAGGTTATTTTTTGTAAATCATTTTGGTCTGGTACCTTCAAAATACTGAAGTAACTGTACAGAACAAATATTGAAATATGTTTTTGTATATTGAAAACCAAACTCGACAAAGCTACAAAGACACTAATTAGTCTTACTTTATTGCTTCTAAATTATTATTTCACGAGTAATCAAATGTAAGCCAAACGTGACTTAAAATAAAAAAAGATCTAAATATTGATAATAATTCAATGTGAATGTCGTCACTCGTCAGTATGAAGTAACAGTTGGTATCTGATTGGTTTCTAATTTAACTAAATTATTATCAACATTAGTGTGTGTGTTCGTTGTTTGTGTGTTTGTTAACACAAATGACGTGAAACGAACTGTTTGACCGCTCGGGCATCATGTCACGTTGTGTTCCATTTTATAGTCATCGCTTTTGTATTTTGTTATTTAATACCACTCAAAATCAATAATGAACCTTAGATAACCAGAGAGGCGGCTACACTGTACCAAGCGAAAAAAGGTCTGCAGTTCGTATCTTTACAGACGGCAGCAAGATTGACGGCAAGGTTGGGGCTTCGCTATCCTTCTGGAATAGCGAGTCCGAAACCAAAGCCGTCAAGCTTGGCCTGCCGTCTTACTGTACTTTTAGACGGAACTCTTGGCTATTTGCGAAGCCACTAATCTGGCGCTAAAAAGCGCAGACTCGTCGATCGCCATCTGCAGCGACTCCTTGTCCGCTTTGCAGACTATAACAAATTTGGAGTCACACCATCCTCTAGCCGTCCAGACCAGAAGTAATCTAAAGGCCTTATCACAGTGAAACAAAAAAAACAGATTTGTTCTGGATAAAGGCACACGCCGGCTTGGATGGAAACGAAAGAGTGCACCAATTGGCGAAGGACGCAGCGCTGGGGTTAAAGAGGCGCCATAAGTACGATAAATGTCCGGTATCTTACGTCAAAAACATTATTAGAACCAACTCCATCATTGAGTGGAATCAAAGATACCAAAGTGGGGAAACGGCCAACATCACGAAGGTATTTTTGCCTGAAGTGGAGACCGCGTTCAAAATCGTGCGGAAACTGAAAATTGACGGACCCCTGACTCAAGCACTTACTGGCCACGGTGGGTTCTCTGAGTATCTGTGCCGTTACAGATGCAAGGATAACCCGTCGTGTGTCTGCCGACCTGACCAAGACGAGACTTTGTTACACATTCTTCTGGAGTGCCCAATGCACGCCACTGACAGACATAATACTGAACAGCTAACTGACCTGAAAATAGACACAGATAATATTTATACAATTATGCATAGTAAATATAGAGATAAGTTTTTAGAGTTTTGTAAAAAAGTAGTAATAAGTGTTAATAATAGGAACAAATAGATTAAGCAAAGTATGTTTGCAAAATATTGTTAGATATTTATGTAAAACATATAGAGTTAATAGACATAGTAAATATGAATAGGGAACTGTAAAAACTAGATATATAAGAAATGGAATTAGTACAGGTCTTGTAATAAAAATAATAGTGAAATAAATAGGTTAGTGTTTGGATTGTTAAAAATAAGTGTGAAATTTAGCGTAAGATATATCTGAGTATTGTGGTCAACTCAAAGCATAAGAAAAAAGTAAAAAGTTATACTTACCCCACCAACCCACAAGAAAATGTGTGCAATTTATTTTCCCTGCAAAGTAGAAATATATAAATAATAAAATAAGTAGAAAAATAAAAGATAGTCAGCAATCCCAGCTGGAATAGAATGAATGAGTGACGAATAACAGAAAGAACCAGTATGCGGAATGGAAGTGCGAGAGGCATGATTAGCGAGAACTAGTATGAAAGAGAAGATGCAACAAAAAAGTCTGCGGCATTACCACAGGAAGTGTTAGAATAAAAAAAATTAAAAAAAAAAAACCGCCGAAGGGAGTTCGTTCCATAAGCGAGTGGAACGTGGAAAAAAAGTCCTTGAGAACCGCACAGTAGAGGATCGCCACGCATCCAGGTGGTAGGGATGGTAAAGAAGTCGATGGCGCGTTGTGCGGTGATGAAATTCGGCGGCAGGCATCAGATCGAATAGTTCTTCGGAACACTCCCCTTTGTAAATGCGGTAGAAGACGCACAAAGAAGCCACGTCTCTATGCAAAGCCAAAGAGTCCAGCCGTTCGCTCCGGGTCCCCGACAATCCGAACGGCTCTCCATTGTTCGCGGTCAAATGGTAGAAGCTGATATTGGGGTGATCCGGACCAGTGATGAGAACAGTACTCCATGTGTGACCGGACCTGCGCCTTGTAGAGCGCAAGTCTTTGGCCAGGTTTGAAATACTGCCTCGCTCTATTAATCACTCCCAATTTCTTCGAAGCCAACTTGGCCTTGCTCTCCAGATGACTACGAAACTGACAATCGCTCGAAATGTCGAGACCCAGTATTCTAATACTTGGCGAGGCAATGAGGGGAGTGCTCTCGAAGAACGGTGATACGACAAATGGGGTTTTCTTAGTGGTAAACGCGAAAACTTGTGTCCTAAGGGGATTGAACTATACGTAGTTCAGTTGATTGTGAGTGATTGAGAGTGGGAGTGATTAATAGAGCGAGGCAGTATTTCAAACCTGGCCAAAGACTTGCGCTCTATAAGGCGCAGGTCCGGTCACACATGGAGTACTGTTCTCATCTCTGGTCCGGATCACCCCAATATCAGCTTCTACCATTTGACCGCGTACAATGGAGAGCCGTTCGGATTGTCGGGGACCCGGAGCGAACGGCTGGACTCTTTGGCTTTGCATAGAGACGTGGCTTCTTTGTGCGTCTTCTACCGCATTTATAAAGGGGAGTGTTCCGAAGAACTATTCGATCTGATGCCTGCCGTCGAATTTCATCACCGCACAGCGCGCCATCGCCTCCAATACCATCCTTACCACCTGGATGCGTGGCGATTCTCTACTGTGCGGTTCTCAAGGACATTTTTTCCACGTTCCACTCGCTTGTGGAACGAACTCCGTTCGGCGGTATTTCCAGATCGGTACGACATGGGTACCTTCTAAAAAGGCGTCTACTCCTACCTACAAGGCCAGCAACACTCTTGTAAATCCTCGGATGTTGCAAGAGTTCATGGGCGGCGGTGATCACAAGTCATCTGTGACCCGCCAGCTCGTTTGCCCTCCTCTAACAAAAAAAAAAAAAAAAAAAAAAAAAAAACCACACAACCAACCGCCGGAGGGTAATTACAAAAGAAATATCGGAATATAAATAATAATATTATATAAATAAATGGGTGACCATAGGAGATTTTTGTATTCCGCTAGCTTTGAGATGGCGCACCCTGCTTCATGATTGGTCCCCAGCATTATTAAAATTTTATGTTAATGCATTCCAAATGACTCTCCCAGATCAAAGTAACTTAGTAAGATGGGGCATAGCCACCGAAAAATCCTGCAACATCTGTGGGGAGGCAGTAGGAACCGTGAAACACTTGCTAGTAGGGTGTAGGGTACTTTTAAATAGAGGTAAATACTCGCGTCGCCACGATAAAGTATTAGAAATCATACGAGATGAGGTTAGTCTTTCTGTAGCAAGAGAGCAGAGGAGTATAACAACTACCAAAAAATCAGTAGAGTTCGTAAAGGAAGGTTCGTCCAAAAAATCTAAATTAAAACCTTATTCCATCTTGGACGCGTCTCCTAATTGGACTCTCATGATGGACAAGTATGAAAGGCAATACAAAATCCCCGGGAATGCTTGTGTTTCGTCATCTAGGCCGAACTTATTCCTGTACTCAAAACAACTAAGGCGCGTTATATTTGGGGAGCTTACTGTACCCTGGGAAACAAACATACCCAAAGATCAAACATTTAAGCTTAACAAATATTACGAACTGTGTAACGAACTGATCAGGAATAAATTTATAGTTAATTTGTACGCTGTAGAAGTAGGAGCGAGAGGTATAACAGCAGAATCTCTCTATAATTTATTTAAGGATCTCGACCTTTCTAGAACGATCATCAGTTCATTTCTGGAACGTATTTCAAAGGCGGCTTTAGTAAGTTCTTACGATATTTGGATAGGTAGGGAGAGGAGCGTAAACAGTGAAGGTGAGCGTGTATGCGCATAGTAAAGGGGCCCCTTAAACCTACACCTAGGTCGCAAGTCCCAGGCATTGTTTGCGCTCCTCTTCTTGCAACGCGATGGGCCCGGCACCCGCACGGTGAATCCATGGAATGCTGAGAAGCTTCGTCTCTCTCTGCTTCCGATACAAAGGTCGTGACGTTGAATTCTACACAACAAATACGCGAATAGTGATACTACCCCACGCAGAACGTTAAAGTTGGTGTTGGTAGATTCTTGATTATTAAAAAAACAAATAATTAATTTAGTAATATTACATTAAATAACTCAAAGTTTTTGGAGAAAAATAAGCATTATTAATTGACAACATATTAAAATAATCTAAATATATCAATATGACAACGTAGACACCATCCAAGCATCTAAAACGAATGAAAGAAAATTTAAATAATATACCGCAGTTTGCTATCAATTATTATAATTTATGACATAAAAATAGCACTGAATCTAAATAATAAAATAGTATGATATTTCGAGGAATCCAAAGCATCCCTAAGCTGGCAACATCTAATTTTTATATGTATATCAAATAGTACGAACTGTTAGAGACTATTAAAGTGTTATGAATTTCCTGTCAACAGATAATTAATGAACGTATCACAGACAAACATAAAAACAGCATGTGTGATTAAGTATTAACATAAATGGCAGGTTTGAAATTTCTACGTAACAGTAGGTGTATGGTGTTCAAACATTAGTTTATGAATTTAGTTCCAACAATCCCAAGTGAGTTTAAGTTGTTTCTACTAATTCGATTACCTTTACCTCGGCAAATATTAAACTCAATATTAATTCAATTATCACTGCTGGTTACTTGATTCTCAAACTTGCTCTGTAAAGTTACTTTAAGTTCTCTCGACTTGGAAAGAGTTTTGAGTTGCGGCGAAATAATTAAATCGAACTTTATGTAACCTTAGCTTCGTGGCTCTTAATCAACATTCATTAATGAATTATATATTTCTAAACTTAATTAAATAAGTTATAATATTTTAATCATATATACTACTTTTTGGTACCTTGCTCAGTACGAAAAATGTTGTTAGTTAAGCGGGTATGTTGGTAAATAATTATTTTCTGAAGATTAAATATTTATTTTACTAAAACACAATTACCGAAATTAAAATTCAGTAATACATCAAAAGTAAATATAATAATATGTGTATCGCTGAAATACTATTTAGTTATTTTATTTGTATAACGGATCGCTTTGCATGTTACCTTTTAATTACATTTGCACATAACGTTTAATAATTTAAATTATCTGCAAATATACATATAAATATAAATATACATATACATACTTATAAATACACTTTTTTTCCTCTGCGAACCACGGTGACATACTCGTATAGTAACAGCTTAAGTTCTCATATTTTGTCAATCTACAGAATCCTTATTAAAGGCACAGTAATGTTCATAGTATTTATATATTGGACAGACTTTGAGATTATTGACCAGGTTTTTGCTATAACGAAGTGGGCTTTTTGTAACTTTTAGAGATGAAGGTGTAAAGCATTACAGAGTATTGCAAATTAATATGATTTTAATAAATTGAACAATATTTCACCATTTGACCAATCCAACTAGATAATAATAATAATAATAATAATAATGTGTATTTATAAAGTATTGGTACTATTTTTGGGTAATTAAGTCTGGAAGTCTTAGGTTTTTCAGCTTATGTCCTTTGTCACAAAAAGATTTCAAAAACACCACCCAAATAAAGTCAGCTCAGATCAATTAGTTTTACATATAAGTATGTTCAAAATATATTTATACCGGTTTATTGACCGCTTGATAGAAAATACTTCAAATAATAGAAATAGATAATATCTGATCAGCTGCAACCTTGTCCCTGATAAACCGCAGGATATGAAAATAAAGAAACATCTCTCTTTTTTAAAGAAATTATTGTTTGTAATTAACACAGCTTATTAATGAAAATAAGTTAATTAATCTTTTAAAAACTATAAATTATAAAGTAAAATAAAGTAAAGACTTTTTTTTAGAATACTTTATTTATAGCAACTTAATAAACAAAATATAATTTTCTACATGTATTGAATAAATATGGAATGAAAAGATCATCAACATAGACAGTGTTCAAATCAGCGATTTATCGGATACTGTCCCGTCATTCTATTAATTGAGCTACCGGGTTTCGAACCTGCGACGTTTGGGACAACGTCGCGCCATGGTGATTTTTTTATTCCAAGAGTATATTAAATTTTAAGACGTCTATAGATTATTTCAAACAAGTTTTTCCAAGAGCAGCTTTTAGATGCTCATTTGAGTCGCGTGGTGGATGTTCTGAACTGTATGATTCACAAGATATTTGTACTTAATATTGTTTTGTCATTTTTGGTGTTCAGTTTTATTTTAGATTCTTGAAGGTGTTCTCTCTAAGGATTAAAATGAATTAGTTTCTATCGAAGCCGGTGTCTCTATAATAACAAAGTGTCTCTTATTATAACAATGTGTTTCTTATTGTTATAATACTTGCTCGTAGTTTGTTTCGTTGGTGGCATCATTGAAACGACACACTAAAATAATAATTGGCTTACTATTTTTATTTTTTGGAATTTATAATATAAATACAATAAGAATATTCTGTTGCAAACGTGGACTTCTATTCATTAGATAAATTAACGACAAAATAAAATTAATAAGGGGCGAGTGAGTATCAGAGATTTTTTTTCTGGTCAGATGTTCAACATCGTTTAAATATCAGACTGAATGTTTTCACTGCTACCATGATGTGAAAATTTATTATGAAAATTATAACCTGATAAGCTACAGTTTCAAAGAAGAAGATATCGCGTTCGTTCTTCTTCTAACTGTGCAGCAATGACCATACTACGGCGCTTAAAAACTGGATTCGCATGTCCCGACCTCTTCAATATTATTTCATCATTAAGAAATAATTTAGAAGTGACTATTAAGAAATAATTTAGATTTTTAGGACAATTTGCTTAAAAGTCTTGAATGGCCATTTCAGAATAATTTTTCTTATGAAATTCATTAATTTTACCTATTGTCTTTTTATTGCGTATAAAACATTCATGATTGCTTTGACGTTTATTTGGGTTCGGTATTTGCGCTGCTTTCAGTCCATATTTAAGGTCTCAGTAGAATCAAAAGAATCTTCAAGTATTTTAGGATCACAATTGTAATTAGCGTCTTTTGGGTGTTTTTTTTTTTGGTTTGGTTTGGGTTAAATTATTTGAATGATTTACAGAGGCATTTCGTGAAAATGTGGTATTGTTCTGTCTGCACTAAATAATTGTTTATCACATACATTATTTTTACAAGAACTAATGTTTCCATTAGGCGGGGAAGTATAACTTTTTGTTTTATTTATTATTTTTGGTAAAACTGAACAAGGCTGTAAAGAACTGTTCGATCCAATCCTTTTACCTTTATTGTCAAAATAATAATGTTTTTTGTTGTTAAATGAGTTATGTTCTGTTTCAAGCATTGTTAAATAATCATATTGTTTTTTGTTTGTTACACTTGGGTTCATGTTAAATACTTCATCTTTATAATTCTTACAGTAATTTATATTTGAAATAATTGCTTTACATTTTATTGAGTCTATTTTAATCCTTATTTTTGTTTTGGTGATTTGTTCAGATGTATATATATTATTATTATTATTTGATTTTTTACCGTTCTTTTTTTTATTGTGGTCATTTTTATCATAATAATTGTCATCGTTTGATACCTTACTTTTTAACTTTGGAGTCACAAAATATGTAGTGTTTTGTGACAAATCAGAAGCTTGTTCCACTCCACCATTCTGAACGTTTGATGTTTCGTCTATTTGTTTTGTTACTTTTCCGCCTACCGAATTTTCAATACTTTTGACATCATTACGATCGTCTTTATCTTTTCCTATTCTGTCCTTGTTTACATTTCTTCCTCTATTTGTTTGTTGTTTGTCGTACAGCTTGTTAAACTCTACGTGTTCTTTTTCTAATAAATCTACAATAATTACTTCATCTTCTTTTTCTTCATCTATTTCTATAACGTTGTATTCTCTATTAGAATTCTGGATTTTATTCGTAGATACAGATTTTTTTTGGTAATACCATGGGAATTTATGAAAGTCAACAACTCTAATGCTACAGGAGCGACATTTACTCAAAAGATTAGAATATTTCTTAGCATATAAATAACCTTTCCTCGGTTTTTTCATGTCTTTTAATTTTAACAGAGATTCTTTTATTCTTACTTCATAATCTTCTAATGAAGTACTTACAACGTAACCTGGATCTTCAATTGTTACGTCTGAAAATAATTAATCAAAAATAATATCACATTTTTTATAAATTTTATATTTTATATGATTAAAGGTTCTTACTTCTTAAACAATTTTCAGGATCATAAAAAGCGGTGTGTGTTTCATCACCATCTAATGAAGTGTTTACAAGATAACCCGGATCTACAATTGTTATATCTATAAATAATGGTATTAATTTATATAATGTATATATTTATTATAAATTATGTAATTAGTAAGAGGAAAGATCCTTACTTCTTAAATAATTTCTAGAACCGCAAAATATAGTATGTTCATCAAAGTCGACTAGTCTTATGGTATCATCCAAATCTTCCTCGTCTCCTTGAAATAACATGTTACAATCTGAAAGATATTGTTTACACTGAGTGTAATAAAAGAAAAAGATATATTAAAGTAAGGAAATTTAATATAAAAATTTAAACTACACTCTCCAATGTGTAGCAATATTTTTGACACCAAATAATGATTTTAAAAATGAAATAATGGTTTCAAATATGCAAGAGTATTTAAAGTATTAACTTAAGTATAATTAAACACACATAACCATGAAACTATTATTATTCTCCGCTAAAGTTATAGTGAAAGATAGTTTTCATTTTAGAAACGATCATGTTTTAATATTTAATGTGAATAAAAGGGTTTAACTGTGGGATGGAATTTAGTTTTACTTAATTAAGAAGGAATATCCCACTCGAGAGGCACTTACATTAAGTATTATCCTAGTTAAGTATATATTAAATCAACCTCAATATTACTTTAAGTACGATACAACACTACTTCCTCAAATGATGCATAATAACAATTAACATTTTCACTCACACATTACATTTTAAAGTAATTAACATTATTAATACTATCAATAAAGATATCTTCAACAACGTATTTTTATATTGTGTATATTTTTAAACTACCCACATTTTTTAATTTTGTTCCATGTGTTTTATTCTTTGCACAAGAAAAAAACACGACACACTATGTAGGATCACTAAGACACCCAATATTTTGTTCAGATTTTTTTTTTGTTATTTCAGAAACTTCAAAATTTAATACTTTAATTCATTTTACCTTTTATGTAGGTTAATATCATTAACCATTTACAAATCAAAGTTACTTTGTAAAATTAAGCTATTTATGTAATGATACCTAAATAATTTACTAACATTACATTTTCATAAGAATATAGATATATAAGTATTGTGAATAAATTTAAATAAGATAAGTCACTTTCCTGTAACATCCAGAATCAAACTAAGCTGTTATTGATATTATAATCTATATTTATTAATTTAACATCCACAGTTTACTATTAGTGTTAATTTAATGAACTTAATATTTAGTAATAATATTGTATTCTTACCATTGGTTTCCATCGTGAGACAAACTGATCACTCGTGTCACATGTCAATGTAAACACCCAACTAATGAAGTCTTTGAGTCGACAATGAAATACGATCCTTAAATGTATTTGTAAGTTCTGTTGTAAATGTGCGATCTCAGCTTTAGAAAATAAAATATGCTTTGATTATTTATTTGTTAATATATAATAATATGTATTTGATACGGAAGGCTTAAAACAGATATGAAACTCCTATAACTGTCAAATAAAACGTAAATTATTATGATTGGGCGTACTTTTTAGTCGGATGGGTTTAAAAAAAAACTAATTTACAACAATTAATTGAGTTTTTTATGGGTACTAGGTTTAAATTCTTTAGCTCAAATGATATATATAAGAATTTTGTTTAATCAAAGGCGAGGTATCAATATCATCAAAGAAATGACCCAATGTATGTAGTCATTTACACGTATGTATTTATACACGATAACATATATATATATATATATATATACATATATATATATATATATATATATATATATATATATATATATATATATATATATATATATATATATATATATATATATATATATATATTATTTAGCATAAGATTTTTTATTAATTAAGTCTTACTAAAGACAAAGAAAGTCAAGTTTTTTTATTTATACGGCAAAACATTTTGTTTTACTTTCAGTAGCTGTTATTATGTGTTTATAATCATTGTAGAAGTATATTATTCATCAGCGGAGACATGTACGACGACGACATGTCGTTTAACTCGTTTAACATCATTAACATCCAGTCAATAAACATAGGTTCTTTTGTATATATGAAGAATATCTATCGGTACAAAACAATTTACATGCTATTCCTCGGATATACGGATGTATTGACATCTACTCGTATATCAGTGCATTGTTAATGAACACGGTGTGACTGATGTAAAGACGTTGGAGTTCATTGAACTGTATTATTTATTTGATTCACATAAATTGTGCGGCTTTGTTATTACCCTATTCTTTGTATTGAAAGTAAAGTGTACTTTTTCAATATATCTTTTTTTTTCTATAATATTGGGAAATATAAAAACATTATAGTTATAATGTCTTAACATTCATAATTACTGCAATGTATTTTAAAGCAGTCTGGACGTCTGGATCTGCGTCGTCCAATATTGAGATCTCTTCCAGGTTTTTGTAAATAGTTTAAAGAACACAGAATACGTCTTTAATATAAACTTATAGTGTTACGAAAATCATACATTAATAAATAGATAAATAGATGCAATCTTTTATACGTCTGTGTCTCATCGTAGTGTAGTGACTTTATTTATTGAATCATTTTTAAACATGTACTTTTAATGGCTTTCTTTCTTTGCCTGTGTATGTAATTGTCGAATATTATCGGATATCTTTTAACGTGACGTGACTACTCATAAACTAGGGTACGTAGGCCACATCGCACATAAAACACAGCCTGTTTGTTCTATTTGGAAAAAATATTTTATGGAAGTCATCACTATAGACAAGCATCCTATATTACTATTATTGGAGTTATATGCACCATAGAGGAAGCTACTATTTTTAATTATAAAAAACAAACGGTAGTCCTCATCGTCAGAGTAACGTCAGGTCGTCTTAAGCGGTAGTCACCGGACGCAGCCGCAAACAAGACATAGTAAAGTTATATATTTTTCGACAACCGTTACATTATAAATATCAAATGGTGTGTTTACTTTTTACATAAAACTTGATCAGAATTTTACTCAGCAAGATTAGGATATAATTATATCTAAATTGCAAGAACAGATAGATCTCTTCTTGCAAAGTAGGTATAGTTTTTGTATAGTTTTTAAATAAGATTGTTTTAAATCAGCAGCTGAAGCTAAAGATATATTAAAATAGTCACAATGGCTACGGAAAGTAAAACAAAACAAAAGGTAATAAGAACAAGATTATTTTACAATTACAAGTTTAATTACTTCTTCTGGACTAAGGTTGCATTAATACTAATATAATAACTAGGGTCGCCAACATACCTTCAATTTCGGCACGCTACGCACGCGAAATCTCGGGTCCCGTTTGCATATTGAGCGAAGCGATCCTAGTGTAATGACTCATCGTAGTGGACAATGTCATTGTAAAGCAAATTTTTCGCGCGAATTTTTTTCTCACTGACTTCAATGGGATATCAGTAATATGATAAAGTCTCCAGTAGAGCGCTCCGCTCGCTGCGATAAAAAAGATGGATGGATTGCGTGAAAGACGATATGGAGAAGAAGGGAGTGTGTACAAAGATGACGAGTAACAAACATATTACACATAAGTATGGAAGGAAAAAAACATACTGTCCCGACCCCAAAATGAGATAAGGTCAGGAAGATGATGGTATCTGAAGCGATGAGACCTAGCAGATAATCAAATTACGCTGACCCCATCCTTCAATGACAAATTAGTTTCTGTAAAACCCTGCGTAGTCAAACCAATTTAAATTCTTTATAAGTTGGACCCAACCTCGCATAAAACGGACTAAAAAGTTCTCTCTCTTGAGACAAATAATCCTTAAAGTTTTAATGAAGTATCTAATGTAACTTTTCATTTACTAATATTTATAATAATCGTTGCTTTAAAATAAAATTGAAATTTTTGTTTATTATATGACTAAATTTATCTTTTTTTTTAATATTAGATTTAAATAATGTTTATTTATTTAAAACATGCTAGAGTAAGTAATAACATCCCATACTTTGTATTACTTAACCAGTAGAAACTTATTATTGAATACTATTTTATCTATCGCATTCATTCTGTTTGATTTGGTTAAATTATCTTTAATATATAACTAATATAGTTCGCGGAGGGTTCTGGAGAAATGCCAGAGATAATGTAATTAGTTTGATATTAGGTTAAGTATTTTATGATAGGGAAAGTTTTTTTGGCAACAGTACCGCCTTCTTTGTCATTGTTAACGTACGCACAGACAAATAGTGTTGACGAAAGACGTTTGCTACAACCCCAATTTGTTTAAATAATCTGCTAATTTTGCTATTACTTCCTAACTTTGCTGTATAAATACAATGTTATTTCTTATGCTCTGTTAGGGTATTTGTGGCAAATGTTATTTATATTACATTTCCGAAGACTATTTAATTGTTTGAGTAAAGATAGTCTAATAAAGAAAAACCGCAAAGAAAGTTTTTCGTTTTATTTATGTATTTGAAGCAAATTTGAGATCTTCATTAACCACTGTGCCTTTGAGACTGTTTGTTCTTTTCGCTCTTTGCAGCAGTAGTCTCCATTTTATTTCATTTTTTTGTGGTATTTATACATTTTGATCTGAAATAAATTTTCCTGTTTCTTTTTATATATTAACAAAATGAATTCAATTGATTCACTTGAAATAAATTAAGACTCGTGACAATATTTGTAATAAATAATACGGAAAAAATATTTAATAAAATTTAAAAGTACTTAATGACTTAAGACTCAACTCAACGACCAAAATAATAACTTTATTTAGAGAAACATTCCCATTTGTTGATTGTGCCACGGAACTCAGCAGTGTGGAACCACTTATAACTACGGAATACTCGTAAACCTGTATCTGCTGAAAACATACAGCTCTATAGTCAAAGTGACTTTACTGGCAAAAGTGTTAGCATTATTCACGATGTTTAAATTACTCTGTATTTATTAAGTGAGAAATATTGTTATTGCTGAAAATTTTACTCATTTTAACAAATGTGTAAAAGCTAAATTTGTTTTAGATTAAAAATCTTTTGTTTTGAATGTACAATATTGCAATTAATATTTTTGAAGTATCCTTGTACGGCGTTGAAAGCAAATGGGAGCAAAGACGATATTTTTATTAGCGGGTTTTGACTTTGTAATTATTGTTTGAGTACATTCAAGATATTTTTCTTTAAATTATTTTGTGATTTCAACATTTATCAGAGCCTTAAGATCTTTAGAATTAAGTACACAATATTCAATCTTCAGAATGAATTAGTTAACTTAGACGTAGATAACATTATATTATATATATATTTAGATTATAAAAGTACATAGACCAAAGTAAACTAAGAATACAATATAATCTAGATAATTGTTTATTATACATAGTACCTCAGTGTATGTAAATCATGTTCAACATAAAGATTACACAATGTATTGTAGAGATAGAGATGTAAATAAACAAAGCTTCATCATCGGAATTATATGATAAGGCCGTCAGAAAAAAATTAATAAATTAGGTATAAACTGTGACAAGCAACGTTATAATGAAATGAGTGTTAAAAGAAAACTAAGGATTCAAGAAAAACAAGCATGACGAATCTTGAGTGATGCGTGGGACGTACCTGTATGTGACTTTAAAATATTATGTATATACATTTTATTATATTACATAATTATATGTTCAAATCGTATTTTTGTATTTTTTTATATTATCGAGCTTCAATATTAAATAAAATTTATATTTATTAATTCCGTTCCATTTAATGTTATCTCTATGTTTATAAATTCATGTAACAAAAAACACAGTATTCTGATGTGGCGAAGTGCCAAAATACAATGTAATTGTTTTGATATCGGGGTAACGCTGGTAGATAAAGTTTTTCCCGTAACATTACCTACTAACATTATACCAAAGTTAATGAACAGATAATTAAATAAGAGAAAACTTTTCATCAGTTCCCTTTATTTGGATAATCTGCTAATATCTTCTAATATTTAAGTTGTTATATAATTATCCCTAATAGTATTTAAAATAAATAAAACGATGCATCCTACTGACTTGTCTTGACTGTGTTATGTTGGATTCATTATAAATCATTGTTTCCGATGAACATTGGTGATGTCCACAAAGCTGCTAAGTCCACACCTCAGTATATTATGAGCTTGAATAGCTGCGTCGTCGAGTTGACGCCGTTCGCATTATGAAGTCATGTTCCTGCATTGTCACTATTATGACGATTTTTATTGATACGGTTATTTTATTCTGAAATGCATGTTTTAAAACTCTTTTGAAAGTTCAAGCTAATGCTTGCCTATATTTGAGATGATTCGTATTATTAAAGGGGTCATATGTATCTCGGTACAGCTTGATATAGTGTCGTTGTTGTAATTCTGGCTTAGATACGCTCTTATCGTTTGTATCTAGGATTACACCAGATTATCTGTATATATTATCTGCTCCAGTGCGTAATTCAAGTGTTAACCATAAATACATAAATAGTGTTAATTAGTAATTTCTTGTACTAAAATGTATATAGGAACTTAAAAAGGTTGATTATAAAATCAATTTAGTTAATTTCATAATTTGAAAACCAGTTTGTAAATAACATCCTAGTGTTTTCTTTTAATAAATGCAAAAGATTTTAATTCTAAAGTGGTTTTGTTTTATTACTCTTTTTTAAAAGTCAACCCTAATCTGTTTTGTGGACTGATGATGTGACACCTTATATTAATATACTATTTTTTACTCTCTTGTAGATAGACCATAATGAAAAACAAAAACAAACAAAAGCAATCCAATATTTTCAATTTAAATTAATATGTAATTAAAAAATACCTTCAGCAATGTTATGTTGTAGATAGTAAAGTAAAAATGAAACATAAAACAACAAAGCTCTTGAAGGCTGTTTTTCCTGTTGAAAGAACAATTAAAATATATTTTAAAATATATGTTATTATGTAAAGTATTTCAGCCTGATAAAAATAGCCTGATGATATCGCAGCACTTATTGAATAACTCTAATACTTAAATTTAATTATTTTGGTAATTGTTAATGTTGTTAAAATAATTTTTGTATTGTACTATTTTTAAGTTTACAGATAAATTTTATTATTTGTAATCAGTATGAATAGCACTTTTAAAATCACTCGCAAAACTATAAATTAATTATTCTGTCCAATGATTACTGTCGCAAACCGCATTGAGGCTGCTCGCTATTGACTGTTACATGTGATTTATGTACTACAGCTCATAATGTACACACATGATCTGGTGTAATGCTATTAGATACTAACGATGATAAGCAATGCTGCTTTTATAATTTTCTGAGGAATCAATTATTTTTCAATGAAATATATATAATTGAAGATACTAGCGAATACTGCATTTTATCACTGTGTGAAATTTTTTATATGAATTATATTTTAGTAGAGTTTTTGTTGAAACTATACAAAAAAGAAAAAAGACGGAGATTAACAGTACAGAAATAAAAAGACAAGATTAAGTTAGAGGATAGGCTGAAGAAATTGACGACTGATTGAATAATATAATGAAATGAATATGTAATGAAAATTGTAACAATACGGACGGGGCTGGAACCTAAGACTAACTACCGACTGAGTACTGAGATACCGCGTCACTACTCTTCATCATGTGTATACTATTGTATATAAAGTTAAGCACATAATAATGCCCAGTTACGCATTCAATCAATTTCAGTCACGGATTTAACTGAAACTTTTAGAAAAACAGAATAACTTTTTACCGACACGATTTGTGTTTCGACTAAAGCATGAAAAACGATACATTATTATACTTATCATGTTTTATTGATGTCAGTCTGTTAGATGGTGACTTGAGGATATGTGAAGAGAGTCAAGATTAAATAGTTAATCTTTTTATAATCTATACGGGACATAACGAGATAACACTCAACACTTATTTTAATTTATTTAATAGAATTATTTTGTAGATAATATTTTTTTTCAGATCTCCTAATATTATCTTACAATTAGTGAAAACTGTAATAACAATTACATTCACATCTTGACATTACTTGATATTACGCAAATCGTAAACCAATATATGCGTGCAACAATGAAAACGTACAGGAAGATAGGAGAAAATTAAATATTTTTTTACAAAATTATGTCTTATATTAAGTTACTTCGAACCAATTATAGTATTTTTTTAAACCACTACTGAAACGAAGCGCTTCTCTTTCCTTTGATATCGAACGAATATTTATATTTCAATGAAATATAAATGTAAAAAAAAAGTATTACCCGTTAAAAATATTAGCTTAAACACATTTTAGTTTAAGTGAAAAATAAGTAATAATATATAGTATTATTATTATTAAGTGTATTATTTGTATTTTATGTAAAGCTTACTTTATTTTATATATGTTAATAATTAAACAATAAAATATACATCTACTGACGACAGTGCTTCTGCTTGAAGAAGCTATTAATGAAGCCAAGGATAAAGACTAACGAACCGTAGAAGACGCTGGGCGGTCATTTTAGTATGAAAACATTAAGTTTCATAGATTATAGACGACGGAACTGTTGATCTTCATCAACCATAACATTAAAATATTTAAGTATTACGACGATGTTTCTCCACAGTAAATCTTTCAAAACAAGTTATAAAGTAGTACTTTTCTGTTATGTAACAAAAGTATCTACATACACTGTCAAAAAATACATTATATCATAAAATATTTCAAAATAATACAATTCATATTTTTATTATAATTTATGGCTAACATTTAGTTTAACATAGATAAATTAATGTATTCTCTAAGGTATATATTACATACATATAATGTGGAGTAATCCTATTAAGATCAAACGCTTAGTGCGGTGTAGACTTAAGCACTATGAGATTAGCGCCAAAATAAATTAAACGGTGTACTGCTACATAAAGTCTCTGTATAAAAAATCATAAAACATATACCTTTACAATTACATTCAGTTGATTGCAATTATAAGAACTATATATCTTTAAATAAGTGGTTGCAAGTCCTTAAAAGACGCTTTTTCGCTTTGCGAAAACCTCATTCGTTGTATCAGTGCTCTTTGAAGGCACTCTCCCGAGTACTTCACCTATTAATGTTATGCCTCGACGTTTCCAGTGTTGATGAATTTCACAATCATCTATAAAGCAAACACAAGAGAGCATCCATGACATTGAACGTGATTAATAGAGTGAATTACGGGATCACAACTCTGTATAAAATACAGAACCGAAAGGGAATTTGGAACATATTCAGAATATTATATAATTTAACATACCGTCATAGCGACGCATTCTTTTATGTTGATTTAAATAAATTTATTTATTACTAGCAGCCCGCCCCGACTTCGCCCGAGTTTTGTTCAGACTTAAACATTCATTAATATTAATTAGTCAGTCACACATAATTATAAATATTACGTACGATTTCAAACTGCACACTGCTATTATACCTATAATTAGTTAAGCCTAGCTAACTGTGATAGTTATAGTAACTACTACTAGTGTAAATGACAATTTCGATCTACGTTAAATGCATAACGTATCTAACGTATATAATTGAATAAAGATCAATACTGTATTGTTAAATATAGGTTCGTTAATAATCCATAATTTTATTGTAATATGTAAAAGCAAAGAATGGTTATTGTTTGTTATCCTTGGAAGATGGGCATATATTATCGCGGACTTATTTGTAGATCTATTAAGAGGTACAATTCCACTACACATTGTTTTGTTATAACTCAAAAGTTTCTGGCAGCGTTTCCAAAAGAAGTTCAATTTTTTCCGACATATTGAACTAATATCGTCGTAATATCATTAGTTTGCTCAAAACTTAAATTTATTATACACTAAAACCTCAGGAATCATTCTGCCGGTTGTTAAAAACAGTACGAATTCGTTCAGTATTTTTCGAGTTTATTGCGAACAGACAGACAGACAGACAGAGCCGCGGTGGGGGACTTTGTTGTATAACATGTAGTGATAAACGCAAAAGTTTATATCAAATCATGTGATTTGTAAGACCATTCTCTTTTTACGGTGTAGCAGTAAACGGTCCATCTGATAGTAAATGATAATGGTCATCCGTGAATATCGGCAGCATGAGGAGATTTACGAATTCGTAGTCACCTCTAAGAAATAGGAGGATTTGAAGGACAGCTGCTACACACACAGTTAGGAAAAAAAATGAAGGTATAATGTGTCCTTTAGATTATAATTTAATTTAAAAGTAGCCCCCTGTCCTATCTTTTCTATGATTTTTTTTAATTAAGTTTTTTTTTTAATTACTTATTAATAATTAGTATGTTTAACTTATAACATTTCTCCAGTAGTGTAAAGTGTCCGTGATTTATATTTACTCTTGTCTCTGAAGTCTGCAGGTTTCAAAGGCACGTTAAGGAATGAACTGAGACACCTAAAATAAGCATTATACAGTTTTAAGGCGTCGAATAATCCTAGAAACATTTTCAGATATTACTTGCAGATAACTGAATAGTTAGAAAAAATCGATTTCGTTTTTCGAAAATTTCGTTAATCTATTCAACCTAATTAAAATATGAAATATTTTAATCATAAACCTTTATACATTAAATATCAACGAGTAAACTTAGTTATGTTGTAAGCTGTGATCAATAGAATTAAGAGGTACTGACTACCGTGTTTCTGCTTAATGAGATAATTAATCAAGCCAAGGACAGACACTAACGAGCTGTGGGAGAACGCTGGCTTAGCAATTTCAGTAAATATTAAGTTTTAAGGATTAATATAAGTGTCGATTTTCCCGGTAAGTATAACAAATTGTTACAAAATGTTTGTTGAGATGTATGAATTTGAATTTAAACGAAGTGTTATTTACACTTACGAAGTTATATTCTTAACTGTATCAGAGTTACATGTATATCTGCAGCGCCTTCTTCTTAATAATAAAAAATCTTATTTTCCAAAATATGGATCACAAATTTGGCGAATAAACATGAAAAGGTAATAAAGGTACTAAAATTAAATTCAAATCACATCAAAATACGGGAAACAAAATAAGACAAACAATATTATATAATATTAATATATATTATAATTGGAATATTATTGTTTTACTTACTTTATAAAAATAAAGTTTGAAATAATAATAGTACATGTGAAAAAAGTTTTTATAATGTAATAAATTATTATAAATGGAACATTTAATTATTTTTACAAATACGAGTATCAAGTTACTTGAGACAGGCGATTTTTTCAGTTTTCTGGAGCTGCTCCAACATTGACCGATTATAAAAATCTAAAACGTGTCCAAGTGTAGTTGCTAGACTCAGAGGTATTTCCGAGCGACCTTAGCATTCATATTGACGAAAGTAACAAAACATTTAAATATAAAATAAATTATTTTTCACATAAAATTTTTGACATTAACATATTGTTGCGAAGTAACTTTACAATATATCATGAAAATTCAGAACAAAGAAAATTTACAATTTAACAGTAAATAAACGTAAAAACAGCTGCCGTAAAAGTACCTTTGGTACGATGAAAGCTATTCACGCCTTGTTCTATAACATTGTAAAGTTTATCTTATTTATAAGAAGATTGTTTATCCACGGTGACTTTCCAACTCGAGTAGTTTACATTTTAATTTTATTTATCAAAGTATTATTTATTTTAAAGCTCATGTTTAAGAAAACCTTAAATTCAACAGAGGATTACCATAATAATAGAATAGATAAAATTTAATATTCATACAGGTCTCTTACGATTATAATAATATGTCGTACTGTATAAAATGTAATTTGTATTGTAGAAGGCATTGTTATTGATTCTAAAATATCAAATACCTATATTGTATGTACCTAACAAATTGACCATGGAGTGTGACGCCATTAGAACTTTTAGACGTTTCAAAATATAAACAGTACCTTACATTCTATAGATAGAACTACAGTTTCAGAATTTGTATCGGCGTATCGACTTGATTCCAAGCAACGTCTCAATTTCCGGTGAAAATTGACAAAGCAAGTTCACATCGTTCAAAGGGTTGGTTGGTTTGAATGAAATGAAGTCAAGTATGAAAATGTACGGAAATATAAGATTTAGATTAAATGTCTCTCTGTATATTAAATTTGCAAATGAAAATTTATGAGTAAAATAATGTTTTTATTAATAAAATAAAAATATTTTTATTTCTTTTGAATATGTAACGAATCTTAGTAAACAAAATTATAGTTATGTTTAAAATGCTTTAATTATTATATTGATACACACTAAAGATATTCAGAAATATATTTTGCAACTTCATAATAGAAGAACGATTATTAGGGAATTATATATTACATTATAAGTATTATTTTCTTGACAGTGGTGTTCATCTTCGATGCGGTTGTCGTTATCGTGAGTCATCATCACAACTAACCTTTCTCGATAGCATTTGGACGTAAATATTAGATATTAAAACTTTCAACAAAGGTTGTACTCACTCTTAATGACAACGCTTCAATTACTTTGACCTTACAAAAATCCATTGCTCATTTATCTTTATATTAATTTTATTAATATTCTCAATTGATTTCCACTGGCGATAATGTATTTTACATACATTATCAAAACAAAGAGTAGCATCATCAGGAAAACTATGAAAATCCTACGACATATGCCGAGTAGGAATGGACATGTCGGTGACCAAGAAAACCATCGATATCATTAGTGCATCGGGTGTCATTACTCTATCTCCGATGATGATTAACTGCGGTCAATCATCCGATACCAATGTATTATCGTGCGTCAATGCAGCTCACTGAGTACGTAGTATCATAACATTTAATCACCACGAGTATTATAAAATATACCTATTATATATATATATATATATATATATATATATATTATATATTATATATCTGATATTTATAAACATGTTTGAAAAATAGCCAAATCATATATGCGAAGATTATAAATATATATTTGATTATATGTATATAAAATGTATTTATTATAATGATAGAAATATTGGAAACGTTTCTAGTTTTTATTTTTAGTATAAATAACAAATTATTGTAGGCTGTCACTTCTTAAATTTTTTTTATATAATATTATATTAATAAATAATAATAAATAAATATTCAGAAATAATAAAGACTGCTAAATGTTATCAATTGGAACTTATTGAAAAATGTAAAAAAATACAGCTGTCAAAAACCGAACCGTACATTATTATTGATGTGTAATACAGTTTTATTATATTTTACAAAATAGTGAACAGTTGCGCAACTCTTTTAAAAAGCCCGTCTAGTAATCTAGAAGCAGATACAGTCCTAACAGTAACAGCCTCCGTCTGAATAGATAAGGTCTAAAAAACGACACTGCTGCAATTGTTATCAGTATTTTTTCTGAAATTTTAATTTAGTTTTCTACGTATTGATGTTTTTGAAACAAATTTCATACTGTGACTATTTATTATACATAAAATTTACTATTTATAATTTAATTACGTCGATCCAAACAGCAGTCACACTTGCAAAAAATCGCTGAGTCAGCAATTAGCTACGTTCGCACGCTCGTATTCTCAGGAAGGGAACAATACCCTTCTGGGTGACCAACTCACTAGTATTTAAGACATTGTATTAAGTTAAGTTAATATTAAGTTAATCTGTTTAAGGTAGGTAGGTAAGTGATTGGTTACTAATTAAAATCAATTATATTTAAAATAAAATATTTTGTTTTTAAATCATTTGCCGTGCATAATACTTAATTGTTTAATTGATTTCGAAATATTTATTAAAAAATGTCTGCCCTCAATCTTTTAGGCATAGCCTTGAACGTCATGACATGTTACAAAATTTATATTACATAAAACGTATGTGTGCGTGTGGAGTCGACTCGTACCAGGATCAATTTCCGTTACCAAAGTAAGTTCACTCCATACGAAGGTTAAGTGAGGCTATTGCCTTAAATTGAAGTGACGAAACTTTGTGGAGTTACGTGTTATGGATACCGAAATGGAGTGGCTGATGGGTACCAATGGTGAATGAAAACAATTTAAAAATACGTCTTTTCTTTCAGTAAACTAAAATTAAATAGCTAATCCACCATAAATCCTTGATAAGTCGTTACCTGGCGGATGTGTTAGTCATGATATGAGATAAACGTGGCCTGTTTGTGCGTTATTTATTCGCCACACGTTACTTTATATATAAAAGTCCAACAAATAGCCCATAAAGGACTTATTTTTCCTAAATCCATATAGGGAAGTCATTTTGGCTATTCTGAATGTCTTTAAAGATAAGTCAAGATTCCGCATGTTATGCTATAACAAAGTATCAAATGAACGAAAACTAAGTAAGTGTCGAGTATTGTCACTTAAAATACAATTTATATCTCATTATTCTTTCAAATAATTTTTTTATATGAACCGTAATAAAAGACTATTATAACAAATTGTCTCCAATAAAACACTGTAAAGGTTCACATTGCAGTCATAAAGAGTTCAAGTGAATAATCTCCAGATAAAAGTTCCTCGAAGCAATAGCCGCCGACTGAATGGGATAAGTTGTAACAATCCTTACGGAAGTATCATAATGTTCAAGATATTTTAATTTAGAGAAAAAATTGCACTTTACTTAGTTTGTATGCGTTATTAACATGCAAAAGAACTATATATGAATATAAATATAGTTTTAAAGTAAACAACTATTACTTCTAAAAGGATATAAGAGTATGGCACTGTGTAGATACATAATGTATATCTTGATTTAAGGAAGCGGTCTTCCGGAAAAGCTTTGTGCATGATAAATTTGAACTTGGTTAAAAACCTATCTTTAAGTTACGTTACGACGTAATAGTTTATTTACCGAAGCTCCAAAGTGTACTCCACTTTGTAAACTACATATTTACTTTTTATTTTACCAACGTCTATTTAATAATTTGTCGTTAGGTTAAATCCACTCTTTACTTGCTAGTTTATACTATTATTTAAATGTCTTTTTACATTTGGAAGTACGAGTATACTATAATAATACTCTGGGAATAAAATAATTAAACCTTTTTTAGGTAATTTGTTATAAAATATAAATAAGTATTGAATGCTGTTTAGATATGGATAATCACAATAAAGAAATGCTTCTATTTCTAAAGTTTAAAATTAAAATGATTTTGAAAGTCGCAATAAAATATTCAATAACTACCCTTTCAATAATAAGGACCTGGATGATCAAGCTTTGCTCGGTAAATACTTGGAAATAAAGTGAAAAAAATAATGGGACTGCAAAAATCTGGACTCAAACCGGGTTCTTCTGGTTTTAAGATCGTCCGAATTCCTAACTGAGCTATTACAACCTTGTATATGGTGGCGAAATTTACCTTCGTATTCTTATGATATTGTAGTAGTTTAAAACTGCCTTAAAACACGATAAGATGCCGTTTTCTTAAAATCAAACGACATAGAATAGATCGACCCCACCTCAAACACAAACTGCTTACAAATTGTCATACACATCGTAGAAGCCGTTTCCAAGATTCAAATTATGTCTACTCCTATATATTTTTTAATTTTCTCGTTTAAAGATATAAGATGTTTTAATTATTAACATTACAACACATAAGAATCGAAAAATTATTCACAAAGCAATGTGAGTTCAACTTTCCTATTAACACGTATCCTTTAACCGTAACCCAATTACGTAGCTTCTGTGATTATAATAATATCAGTCCATGTCATAACATGACGTAGGTCTCATATAGATTCACATCACGTAGCGCCGCACAAATGCACCCTGTGGGTACAAAGCCTTAATCAGGACTATGTAATGGGATTTGACATATAAGGTACATTGTTGGTAAATTCATAATGAAATATTAATGAGTAATTGTTATGTTCTAATGTTACATATGGTGATATTAAAAATATATATTCTTCATTTATTCAGAATATGCATAGAAGCAATTGTATATTTTATTGTAAACTTATAAATACACTATTATTTAGGTTATGATATATATTTCACCGGAGTTATATTATTATGTAAATGTATTTTAGAAGTATAGTTTTATGTGCTGTGATATCTCATCAACCCTTACGTTCAAAATCATTTAAAGAAATAAAAGCGCCGAGGAAAAAGGAAGGAACAACGTTTCTTCCGCATTTTCATGCGCGGGAATAAAAACAAACGATAGTTGTCTAACATTAGACATATTCCAAGGATTTATCGTTATTTGATGGCTGTCTATACACGCGACTTGCTCACGTCACTGCTAACGCCGGTTTGTTACTATCACAATAATATCAATATAAAAAATAAACTTTACAGCGAGGGTATCCTACGGGTTATTTCAAGTTTCACTATTTATATCTTTAATGTTGTAAGTGTGATTGTGTTAAAGAAAATAAGAATAAGCTAATAATAAATTTTTCGAGCTCGAAATAGCTATGACGATGATAAATTTCGTAAAGTTATAAATTTCAATAGAATGATTAATTTAATATGAAATGTAGTCAAACCATACTTCAAGTACATACTACAGTACATATGATTTATATTGTAGACTGACAACACCGTATAGCCTGAAAGGTGTTAAACATGGTTATAGTTTTAAGAAACCGTTTAAAACTATTACTATAATAATGCACATCAACTAAACACAAAGACAAGCCACTGAATATAAACCAAGACTTATTTAACTGTGTAAACAAGATAGATAATAGGTAATTTAATATAATCTACTAATTCAAACTACCACAGTCTCCATTATATAATTCACTCCTACACTTCGGATAATGAATTATCCAATACCATAAGTGTTTCAAACTACCACAGTCTCCATTATAGGTATAATTCACTCCCATACTTCGGATAATGAATTATCCAATACCATACGTGTTTCGTGGTGTTATAATTGAATACAAATTGTAATTATAATCAATAATGTGTGTCCATAAATACCACATGTCACCTCATTATGAACTAAAATAGGATATGTATACACTGCTTTTATTATATTTCGTAGTATAAAATTAATGTTAAATGTTTTCTCAGTATATTTCTAATTAATTTTATAAGCAAAAGGCTTAAAATCCTATTTTCTTGGATCTGTTGCTAAATATTGTACTTTGTTAAATATTAACTCAAAATTGTTTACAACCTTTATATATTTTATGTGACCTACTGTAGCGTAGTTAACAATGTACATATTATTTGTTTATGTATTACTGTAGCGAATTAATCATAATAACTAATATATTTATAGGTTAAATCATAGAATATTTTTATTCATTTATTTATTTAAATATTTTACTGCACTTTTTAAAATAAAAATTATATAAAAAATAAAATTTTAATACGACACATCTAAAAATAACCTTTTCCAACACACTTACTACTCAACAATATTAGTAAGTGTCAATAAACAATTAGTACAAGTTTAATCAACCCAGTAGTTACCAGGACCGGGGTCCAGTAACTACCACTACCACCACTACTACCACCACTACTACCACTACCACTACCGTACCGTTACTCTCTCGAGTCACGTGCGGGTCGTGTGTCGCGTGTATGTATATTACTTTAATATTAGCTATATAATATATTATGTTTAAGTACATGAGGTTACATTAATTATCGTATCGTTTACCTGGTCGAGTGTTATCGTTTGTTAGTTAACCGTCAGTTACCATATGTAAACTCGTCCCGGTATATAACTAATAGTTATATATAAATATATTAAACACCGAAAATATATAAAATATGTTTGATCTAATTAATTAGTTGTTGTATGAAAATGCAGATTACTGTCAATTTTAAAAATCTTAAAAGTTAAATTTATTTGTTATTAAAAAATCACTGCTTTGAAATATAACATAAATAATTTAATAAAATTTTAAAATGTTGAAGAAATCGCACAATATGACGTACATTACTTAATAAAAGTAACTACTTTTTACCTACTACATTGAGAAGGATGATAACATAAACTATTTAAAATAATATTCAATTAGAAACACTGGTTGAAGTCAAAACTTATTTCATTTCTTTCAACAAAACATCAGTAGGAGTCAAAAGAAAATTGTTTTGCTTATTAAAGAGTGATGTTATTTTGAGTGACTTTCAATAGAGAAGTAGTTGAGTGACCGTGAGACTTCAATAGGACATGATATTATCAGTATTCGTAACGAATTTACAGCAACTATTGAGATAATTCCTAAACCTAAAATTTAGGTAAGATACCTTACATTTATTTTGTTTCAAATAGAAATCAAAACAAATAGATAAATAATTGTGACGAAGCTTCTTAGCATTCCATGGATTCACCGTGCGAGTGCCGGGCCCATCGCGTTGCAAGAAGAGGAGCGCAAACAATGCCTGGGACTTGCGACCCAGGTGTAGGTTTAAGGGGCCCCTTTACTATGCGCATACTCGCTCACCTTCACTGTTCACGCTCCCTCTACGCTCACGCTCTCCCTACCTAACCAAATATCGTAAGAACCTACTAAAGCCGTCTTTGAAATACGTTCCAGAAATGAACTGGCCGAGATCCTTAAAAAAAAAAAAAAAATAATAAAAATAAATAAATTGTAGAGAAATTTTGCTGTTATTCCTCTCGTTCCTACTTCTACGGCGTACAAACTAACTATAAATTTATTCCTGATCAGTTCGTTAGATAGTTCATAATACTTGTTAAGCTTAAATGTATGATCTTTGGGTATGGTTGTTGCCCGGGGTACAGGAAGTTCCACAAGTATAACGCGCCTTAGTTGTTTTGAGTACAGGAATAAGTCCGGCCTAGATGGCGAAACACAAACATCCTCGGGGATTTTGTATTGCCTTTCATACGTGTTCATCATGAGAATCCAATCAGGAGACGCGTCCAAGATGGAAGAAGGTTTTAGTTTACGTTTTTTGGACGGACCTGCCTTTACAAATTCTACTGATATTTTGGTGGTTGTTATACCCCTCTGCGCTCTTGCTACAGAGAGACTAACCGCTTCTCGTACGATTTCTAATACTTTACCGTGGCGACGCGAGTATTTACCTCTATTTAGAAGTACCTTACACCCTACTAGCAAGTGTTTCGTGGTTCCTACTGCCTCCCCACAGATGTTGCAAGATTTTTCGGTGACTTTGCCCCATCTTACTAAGTTAATTAGATCTGGGAAAGTCATTTAGAATGCATTAAGATAAAATTTTAATATTGCTGGGGACCAATCATGAAACAGGGTGCGCCATAGTAAAGCTAGTGGAATACAAAAAACTCCTATAGTCACCCATTCGTTTTGCAATTCTAGGCTCAGCGCGTGCAACCGGTAATTATCATTTTCATAGTGTCGAATAAAAAAAAATATTATTACTATGTCTGGTTCTTTCCTACTTGATCCTAGCCCTGCTTTATTTGTTTGAGCACCTATCATAAATTGTTTATGGAATTGAAGTCGTGACTCCAGCTGTACGGCAATTTTATCTTTTGGGAGCGATGTTATAGTATCATCATTCGACTTTGAGATGATGTGTCTTTTGGTCACTCTTAAGTGTTTACAGAGTGCCGATGGTTTCTTTAATTTTA
This sequence comes from Melinaea menophilus ssp. n. AW-2005, assembly GCA_918358695.1. Classification (NCBI taxonomy): domain Eukaryota; kingdom Metazoa; phylum Arthropoda; class Insecta; order Lepidoptera; family Nymphalidae; genus Melinaea; species Melinaea menophilus. The sequence goes on from OU911048.1 coordinate 19,536,867, forward strand.
ACCCAAAATTGTGTCGGTCTCTAAATAAGGTAGAAGAGTCCGCTGGAATAAGTGTATCTTTATTTTATGAAATAATAAATGAAATATTTACCATTACATTTATTATGGATTTGGTTGTGATTTATATATGTGGTGTAACATTAATTTAAGATTTTTGTTCGGAATAGCTATTACGTAAATTGTACAGTTTCTAATAGCAATCGTCAGGAGCTTAATATATTTTAAACTTGCGGATTATATTTACGTTATTTTAATTTTTAATAAAACGATGGTATTTTTTACGTTTTGGTGGTGTGACAAACGCACGCGTAGCGGTCGACAGTTCTCAGTGAACCTTGGTGCTTAACGATTTTGCGATTTTACGGATAATCTTTATCAGTTCTAGTAGTTTCCAAAAGAGTAAATTACATTAGTGTCGAGTGTTTAAATTGTTGGCAGCAGCGCCGAATTGGTGGCTGCATTCTCACTTGAAGTGTGCGTGGAACCGGAGGTCACGCGACGGAACACTTAAGTATCAAATTCTTTATCCCATAATTATTTCCCTTTTACTAAATATTATACAATTTATCCTATACTCTGGGGAACCCCAAATCCTTGACTAGTACAGACTGACTATGTGACTTCTTTATTTGAAATATAACAGAAGCAGACAGGTGAATCGTTAGTTTTAACTAGAGAGTAATCGTATACGTAGATGTTGATGACGTTGCCTGTTTAGAGGTTGTGTCGTGGGGCCCGCCGAGGCCTTTTGTATGATACAGTTTTAATAATTTGTTTTGTTACTTTAGTAGACGATAGTTTAGTATTTTGTTAGTATGGTAACCTATCGGGCTGTCAGTCATAAGACGAAAGACGCTGAATAATTTGTTCTCTTAAAGAATTAAAATTACTGCTATACTTTGTCCATTATATTATTATTCTTTTGACAGGTTGACGATTGACATGTGTAGTGATGTCCTTAATATTCTCGAATGCGATACCATATCGATTATAGTACTATCATTAATCAAATTACTGATATATATTTTTTTTATTGATATATTAAAATTAATTAATCCCAAAGGACGTGTATTGAAAGGACAATCGAGACAGTTAGTGTTACAACTTCATGATTTCTTTGAGCAATAAAATCAAAATGGCGGGCCGCTTATACCTTTCTCACAAGTGCGAAACCTACGATACCTACGGCAGGAGCGGCTTGGAGCAAAACAAACTTTCTACACCAAAAAGAAAGCGCCGGCCTCATAAGGTGACAGCTGTTGATCATTTCGACGCTGACACTGTTCGTCGTCATGTACATGATTACTATTTGAAAAAAGATTGTTTCTTTGAAAAGTAGTGATCTATTTCATAGTCAAAAATCTTCTAAGATCAAAGTTTTAAAAACACTTTTACATGTCTTTATATTTAAATAACATTTTAAATACACGTTATTTAACAATATATAAGAGGTTTTCTTGAGCAGATATAATACTCGTAACATTGTTTTTTACCGATTATTTGTAATCGGTGGCACAATCGTAATAATCATTATGTGTGGCAATCACTAAGTGGGCGGCACCCTTCCATGAAGTACAATATTATTTGTATGACATTTTAACGTAAACAATACAGAACTTCATGGGCGTGAGCTGTCAAAAGACTAATAATATAATGGACAAAGTATAAATTAAAAGAAGTTTCACTCTCATCATATCCCACATATACATATACAGGCATAATTTCAGTACTTGAAAACAGAAATGAATTGAGGAAATTAGATTTACTGAAGTTCTACTGGTTATTAGCATACCCAAAGATACAACGCACAGTAAAGGTATTATTACTAGCTCTTATACAGGGGCGTAGGAACGAAATTTTGACTGGGTGGGCAGGTTTGAAATCGTACCCCCCCCCCCCCTAGTTTTTAATAATGTCAAAGAAAAAAAAGTTCTATTTTGTCGTGAAAAGCGACCTTTTTGCCTCTTAAATGGTCTCGAACAAATTTCCATTGAAACAATAAATGTTCAATTTCAAAATTTTAATCCTTTGAACAAAAAGCATGGGTGGGCAATGCCCACCCTGGGAAATTTCTGGGTGGGCAGCTGCCCACCCTGCCCACACGGTTCCTACGCCCCTGCTCTTATAGTTTCTATATTATTATTAAAATGGACACTACGGAACTTACAGATTATAATGAGAATTGCACAAACCGATGTGTAAATACAGTGTTTCATTTATTTATTGTATATATATGTGATATGCTGTTTTATTAGAAGTAATGTATACAATAAAGACGTTGATGTTAATTTTAAATAAGGAATTTAGATTACATTCCTCAAATATAAAACATTAAATGCGACTAAAGAATACACATTTGTAATATCTGAAATGATTTACGTATTCTTTGTAATGTATGTAATTATTTCTGAATATTTAAAAATATCGACGGAAACACTTAACCTTAAAAAGTTAGTAGAATAAACCAATTGATCAGATTGTAAACTCGTAAGTAACTCACACTTGTAGCGAAGATCATGTAAGGGTTTGAGGAAGAACGGAAAGAGATAATATGAATTAGTAAAGGCATTGATAAAGTTTAAACTAAATAGGCGATACATATGTGGTAACTTTTAGGGTCATAACAACCAATGTTCTGTAAAGGGGTAACGAATAATTGGTTATTTATATATTTTATAATATGGAAATTAAATATCGGTTATATTTTATTAACATTATTGTGTTTATAAACAAGTCATCACTGGTATTAATTGAAAATAGAAAAGATATAAATAAATAAATGTCAAAATCATGATAATTAAAAGACTTTTAAATGAAGAATACATTGATACTAACTATGAACTACAATACACTAGATAGACCTCCAATTAATGTGATCTGCCGCCATCAGAGCTCCACTCGGAAACGTCATATTACATATCATATATTTCTTCAAGATATGTAGGTTTCCTCACTTCATTTTCGTTTACTGACTAACTGACAAAAATAAATAACAAGTGATCAAAATAATAAAGAGTTAAATCAAAAGGAAACATTGATATCAGTCTGTCGTTTTATATTTTAATTAATAAAAACATTAAAGACAATAAATACGATAACAGTGGCTTATTAGATGTATTTTGTTAAATTCACATCCACATCCACAAGGTCACAAAATGTCAACTGATATTTCGATTGTTACGGGAAGATGCCAAATGTCCAAATATATTGTCATTCAGCCGTCATTCCGGGGCATGTATTATAATTTCCAATAAATAAGAGGTCCATAAAGTAAAACTGCTTAATATTAAATAAGTTTTGGGATGGCTCGGCTTCCTCTACACATGCTGCATAACGTGGAGATACGTTAAGAATTTAAATTATAAGAAACTTCTTCTATTTGAGATATAGTCTATATAGTATATCTAGAAATTTCATTTCTGCAGTACTTGAAATACTTAGTCACATATTAAAATTTTTATAAATAGTTTCTAATAATTCCAATAATTCTAGTTTTTAATAAAAAGTGTAAAATATGATCCAACAAAGAAAATTATTTTGAAATACGTTTAAACAAATAACAGAAGTGAAGTGCTTTTAAGACAAGACTGGATGATGGACTGGATGGATGACAAGACAAGATATCATTAAAAGTTAAATAATAGTGAAGTAACAATATTATCTTGTCGTTTTATTTGTTTACAAACTACGTGATCCTTGCTCAAAGTTGGAGACAAGAATAAATATAATAAAATGAAATTATAATTAAAAGAATACATAGAAATAAATGTAACAAACAAAGGTTTGAGTTACATTCTGGGATTTTAACATGTTACAATGCACCTGCGTCTAATCAGCGTTTTCACGGTTCGTGAGAATATAATAAATGCGAATTTAACAATTTTATTACAAATAAGAATATAAGAAATATTTAATTAATAATCACAAGTATAAAGGAATATAACAAATTTAATATTTATTTATTATATTAATTTTTATTGAATTAAAAATAAATAACTTAAAATCACAAAAGCTAAGTGTCAAGTGTTTATTTAGCTTATCACATTTTTGAATGCAACCTTTTGGAACCGTATTAAATATCTCCAAACATTTAGTTACGCCGTGATCTGCCATCTATCGGCAAGTAGCGACAACACCTAACACGCTCATAGACCGATCTATAAAAATGCTAGAAAACCCCCATAGGTGGCACTAAATGTCTCTAAGTAAAATAAAATTTGAAGGAATTAAAGAAAATTAAATTTAGCATGCAACACGATATAAAACAAACCAGTCCAGATATGTTAGAGAAGAAAGAAGACATTAAAATTTTAATTACAATTACAATAATTAATAGACTTAAAAAAATATATATAATATTTAATTTTCTAAACATTAGATATATGTAAATAACATTTGATATTGTGTTCTATAAATAAGCATGCAATTGTTATTTTTGACAAATATTTGTATACATGTGTCGGCCATGTACCAATGTTTCCTTCCCAATGTTAAATCTTTACTCATGAGAATATTTAAACACTATGTCCCTTGTATTTTATTAATTACTGTTGATATAAATATTAATTTATAACTATACTTATACTATACTATATATATATACTATGTATACTTCGTACAACTATTATAAAGGTGACCTTTATGAAAATTATAATTTTAACAAATTAAACATTCCCAAGGAGGGTTGGCGACAGGCAGGCGGCCGGCCGTAAAACGAGACGAGAGTGATGTCTCTAAGAATCAGTTCGGTTTTATTCCTTTTCAGGGTGCAACAGATGCTGTCTTCGCTCTCCGCCAGGAGTGTGAGAAGTACAGAAGAGCACACAAGAGCTTGCACATGGTTTTCGTTGATCTCAAGAAGACACGACCGGGTTCCCCGTAATGTAATGGTAACTAACACCTGGTAGGATATGGTGGGTCTTGAAAGAGAAGGGTATACCTGGGATGTATGTGGAGTTGGTTTGTGCAATGTGCAGTCAGTCTAGTACATAGGTCCGATCGGCCGTTGGAAACACCGACAAGTTCAATTTGACAGTAAGTTTGCATCAAGGGTCGGCTTTGAGTCCCTTCTTGTTGATAATGGGTGCCTATTTAGTTGGATGGAGTACCGTTACCAGTCTCCTCTGACTTTCGGTACCTTGGTTCTCTCATCCAAAGCGATGGCAATATTAACCGTGGGGTAAAGTACAAAATCAACACGAGATGGATGAAATAGCGTGAAGTCACCGGGACAACGTGTGATGCCCGAATCCCCTTTAACTAAAGGGGAGAACCTTTAAAATCATCATTAGAGCTGTCGTTATTTATTGATCTGAGTGCTGGGCGAGGAAGGTGAAGGATGAAAAGCGTTTGCATGTAACAGAGATGCAAATGTTAAGATAGATGTGTGGGCTGACAAGAAAGGATAGAATAAGAAATGAGTATATTAGGGGAAGCTTGGGAGTAGCGCCAGTGACAGAAAAAATTAGAGGTAGCTGTCTGTCATGGTATGGGCATGTTATGAGGAGAGATGAAAGACATGTAACCAAAAAAGTTCTGGATATGGAAACGGAGGGATATACAGGTAGAGGACGGCCTAAGGAAAGATGGATGGATCGCATGATAGATGATATGGAGAAGAAGGAAATGTATACAGAGATGACGAGTAACAGGAGAGTATGGAAAGAAAAAACGTACTGTGCCGGCCCCAGCATTGGGATAAGGGCAGGAAGATGATAACATTCTAATTTCAATGATGTTTGTCTGTGATTAGGTTGATTAATTTGCTGTTGACAGAAAATTCAATTTTTTTTAAGTCTGTGACATTTCGTACGTTTTTAGAAATTAGATGTTGCCAGGTTGAGGGTGCTTTGGATTCCTCGAAATATCTTACTATTTTGTTAATTAGATTAGTGATATTGTTTTGTCATAGTAATAAATGATAGAAGCATAACACTGAATTTAGAAAATACTTCTTTATAATGTTTAAATAAGCTGTCATTCGTTTCAGATGTTTAGATGCTGCCGTTGTCATATTCATACATTTAGATTATATTGAAATGTTGTGAATTAATAATGGTTATTTGTTTCCAAATATAATCTGTTCTTTAGTTTAATATTACAAAATTAATTATTTACATTTCTAATAATTAAGAATTTAACCAGATTTAGTTTGATTTTCTGCGTTGGGTAGTATCATAATTCAACGATACGGCTTTCTAACAGAAGAACTTCCGATATTTCTTTTTAATTAGCCTCCGGTGAGTGTTGTTGAAATTAGTGTTCTTAATAACGCTTATAAGGCGTTGATCCTTTTAGTTGTGCTTGTGTATTATTGCAGGGCTGATTAAATATTATGGATTAACCTTAAGTCGTATTGCCGGTATTCCCGGTCAGTTTAAAAGTTCATTTGAGGGACATATGGTAAGTAATTTTAATTTTCACTATAAATTAGGACTTGTTCTTTATGTTTCATAACTTTCTTTAACGTTTCATCATTTCAGTATTTGTTTATGCAATATTATAACATTTGATTTAAAATGACTCTCGAATACACAAACACTGCACTGATAAGGTTACAATAGTTAGTGTTAAAGTGTTTTGACCAGTTCCTATATATATTTGTAATACGGTCACGTACAAATCAACTTGAATATATATTTCATTAACTCTCAATATAAAGTTATATGTTTACTGTCAAAATGGCTAACAGTCTTCTATGTAATATTCCAGTACTAAATCTATATTAATAATTTCGTCAAGCTTAAGACTTGAATTTCACCTGAACCTGAACAACAAAAAAGAATGATTTCCAGTCGACAACATATATTCTAAACTAAATTTGGATTTTCGACTATTTTGTTAAGTTCGAATGGTGCTGATATTCCTATCAGCACCATTCGAACTTAGCAAAATAGTCGATGTCGATGTGTCGAATGTTCCCATAGCAGTCGCCATATTGGCCATGCTAGCGAAACGTCACTGACATCGGATGCCATCTTGAGTTCATTAAGGCCGATTGACACGTGTCAATGAAGGCATAGTTCCATCGGAGCCGGCACGGTACCGCTATATCTCCTATAAACCACCCCTATCAGTCAGTGTCAGTGACGACACAGTGTTCTCCGTGTCTAAATGAGGCTCATTGATTGAGTTGTCAGAGAAAAGAAATTTAAAATGTATTTTATACATTTTGTAAAAGATTTTGAATTATGAGTCACATTTCAGCTTTACGAAGCTGAAATTTCAACGATAGATAGAATAGGATAAACAAAAAAGCTACATATTAGATTTTTTTTGTGATCGGAACGGACGCTGTTGTATTGAAAATATTATGTATTAGATTTAGTATTTAAAATCATTTAATAAATCATATAATTAATTTATGGTTTCTGCTTTGTTATATTATTAAAGATTTCTTTTATATTGCTCCTGATATTTATAAGTAATCTTAATTATATTAGCTCAAACAAAATAATATTGTATATTTTTTTCTTATATGCTTACTTTTTCGTACTATTCACTAGATATTATTATTTAACGGTTGTTTTCAAAGGTAATGATTTTTAAGTAGAATTATTTTTATTCATACCTAATAATTACTTTTGTCTGTAATAAGCCTTTTTTTTTTGTTTTAGGCAACTTTTAAAATGTTTCCTGTGGATATCGAGGTTTTCAACAATTTCAGAAAGAAAGAACCATATTATTTTTAATTCAAATATCGGATGAAGACTGTTTGTTATCTGATATCAATGGACTATTCGACACTTACTTCTAATATAGCTACAACGAAATGTCTGGTTTATTTTGAAACTAAATATCTGCATGTTCGACGTAAATGTGCTTCGATATTGAGAGAGGAATGTAACCAAATGAAACCCGAGCAGTCTCTTTGTTCTGTAATGTGTCACTCGTACAAATAATATTCTATTTCTTCTTGTTCCCTTTACTATTGAGACATATCACATTCTGTTTTAATACAAATGTGGATATATTTTACGATTATTTGCTCTTCTTGATTATTCATAAAAGTACACCAAGCACGGCGCGGGCCGAGCGAAACTATATTGATCATTTTGTCGTATTCCTCGCGACTTATCACCGCAATATGAAGGAATGCATTATATCAATAACAACAGCAACAACAGACCACTATATATAGTGTAAACTTTTAAAATCGTATGTGATAATCTTTTATCTCTCTTATGTTATGAAATAACAAATGTCTTAGTAAAATTATAATTAGTAAGAGAAACAAAAGAATAAAAAAATCTTTTTATTATTTTAATGTCCCCATATTTCACATAAAATGATTCCAACTCAACCAAGATAAAATATTATCGGGCATTTTTATATTTTTTTATAATTTAGAGTGTGTGAAATGTAGACTAAAGTATATCCGTGCGATTAATTCTGATCGCCTTTAACTAAAACTTTATTTATCTAAGAAGTGATTATTCTTTATTTTATATATTCTTCCTAGAATATATAACATTTGTGTATAAATGATGTTAGAGATTGAAACAAAAGATTAATGACTGAATAAATCTTATAAAATATATTTACGTATTTCGATATTGGCTCGTGAATATATTGAAGAACTTAATAGCAAGTAACTTATTAAAATAATTGATTATATAGTAATATGCTTAATATATAATACTAATTTGTTTTTCATATTAATAAAAAAGAACGTGCTCAGGTGGTTTGGGCACGTCGAACGAATGAGTGATGAAAGAATGGTAAAAAAGATTTATAAAGGAAAAGTGAGCGGTAAGAGAGACAGGGGGAGGCCTCGAGTGACCTTCGAAAACTCAGTAGCTACGATACTAGAGGAAGGTCACGTAAAAAGCATGAGGACCCCCCGGAGGGCATGTATGAAGAGGTTGATGTCTGTGGCCGAGGCGAAAGAGGTATGCAGGGACCGTAGCGTTTGGCGCTCCGTCGTCTCTGGCTACCCCGCAAGGGATATGGCGTGAAGTTAAATAAATAAATAAATATATTAATATGCTATGCTGTAATCAGTGATCTCTAATAATAAATGATTAGCAAATAGAAATTTTCTCCCAACTATCTGTATACAGTTGTAAGGTAAGTTATTGAAGGGATCCTCGCTTTGCGACGTGAACCGGGATAGTTGTGAGTAACTCCAAACTATTAAAGTGCAGATAATCAACCACAGAACGCTACATTTAACATTGCGTGCCTAATTCTTAAAACGTAAGCACTAAGGGATACTGCGAGCACTGCGGTTAAATAACATATTGAGACGAATATTACCTCTTATTTCTCAGGCTTATGACTAAATCATACAGACTCTTATTCAAACTAATATTATTTTTTTATTCTAACGTATTAAATCATATATTTGTTATTATTTAGATGTTTTTATCTTTTGGTCCGGTTATAGATTTATTAAATTGAAAAATATTTTATAATACTACCCATTTTTATCCAATAAATAAAGTAGATTAAAATTATAAAGTATAAAAAGCTTGAAGCTGCTGCACAAGAGAAGGATACGCTCCCTAAAGGTTAATTGATGAATATCCCCGTTTGTAGTTTGGAACCCTTCACAATATATATATATTTGTTCTGTGTAAGTGTAAGTTAGGAGACTTGTTATTTATTTGGGTATTTCTTTATAACTTTTGTTTATCAAATTAAAACAGCAAAATGTAGTTATGATTATTATCTGTTGTTATAAAATCGAATGAAGACAAAATTAGTGTTATGATTGATTTGTATAAGAAAATAAATATATATGTCGGAGATGGTCAATAATACGGACGTTAAACGAAGCGTAGCACGTTGTCAAGGTGGTCGCAGTACCATCGCGATTACGTCACCACGCGGATATTTTGTGATTCGACGGAGCCTACACTGTGGAGCGTTGGTAAAGAACGGACTATAAGGCTTCGAGCGACGCTGAAGACCACCAGACGACAGAACTAATCACGTTAACAGATTCATGTAAGACGCTCTCTTAGATCATTTTGTATATTTCGACTATAGTCTATTCTGCTATTCTGCTTATTTTATAAGATATGCAGAATAGCCGTCCTCATCTCTCACTATTTTAATATTTCACTTAAGAATAAGCTACAAAATAATAACTATTTAAAAACAAATTCAATATTTTAACTAATATGGTTTCTAATGAAATGTTGTTAATGTAAATTTAGTGAAAACACGAATTTTTGGGCGAACTAAGCCTTTCACAGACTGAACTAATTGTAATTATGCAATAAGTTAAGGTCGGCCCTGAAGTCCTAACTACCTGCGGTCAGAGTGATTAATCCGGTGTCATATTGTTGCTTTATAACTAAAATTTATATTGGTATGAAAATAACTATAATTTAAATAATAACTTGTTTAATAAGTAATTACAACAAATAGGTTAGCCTCGATTTGCTTAATCAAAATTTAGTTTTCCAACACTCCAAAACAAACATTCATAGCATAAGTTGAAGTTTGAAATAGTACTTTAAGAAGAGTTAGAAGTACTTTGTACTAAGTTAGTTATACCCTGAATAACCTCAAATGACCAAACTTCAGGTGAACTGCACCTGTCTAAATGCTTTGTTTACCTGAAATTAAACTGAAATTGATTTTTATGCAGCGTATATTTAATGGCAATCTATGTCTTTATATATTTAAGGTCTTCCAAATACATCCCAGTCTTTATTGCAATACTCTGAGTATTCCTAAGTTCCTAAGAACATTGATGTTGAAACCACATTATTAAGTTATTAAATTAAATTAATAAGTGACAATACTTTTGTTTAAAAAATAATTAAAATTATGACTATAATTAATAATTTAAGGCCATGTTTTGACATGTTCAAATACGTCTTAATGTCCCATACTATCCTCTACTTTTGTCAATCGAGAATATTAAATTCTTTACTATTTTGATTCAGCACAATTTTTATTTTAATTTCTAAATTGCCAGAATTAATTTGGTTTCACTATACAATAACCGGATCTTAGTGTTGCAATTATATTAAAATGATTTTATGAACCGACATTGAGGTAATTAAAAGAGATCCCCAAACTGGAACTCTAGTAACGAGGAGATCGTTAATCTCTATTGGAGTTTTAAAACTTTGACGCAGCTTTTGGCTGGTCATATGTACTTGTAAAAAGAACTAATCAGTTCTATGTATACAACTAATAGTAAGTGAATTCTTCGACACTAAATTTTTTTTTATAGTTGTACGGCGTTGGAATCACCACCACCAATCAACACAAAATCTTTTGTTAATATTTAATATTTAACATGATAAAATACGGAAATCATATAAATAATAAATTATATCAATATTGCAGAAGTTTGATTTAATTTTAAATACAAAATCTTAATAAATTTTGTATTTCATTATCATTTAATCCTTAAATTGAATTTGTTTTCTTTTGATTGTTTTTATTTAAACTAAAAGTATTTAATAATAATAGTTATTGATATTTAAAAATGCCAAACATTTGACTTGTTCTTCATGACGATGAAATGCTGTCATTTTGACGTAAAACTAATTTCAAAAGCTGTGTTTAATTCTTTATAATCATTTATATTTGTGACGATCAAACCCTTCTAAATCGTTTACGATGGATGACATTTGACATTTTCTATAAGAATGTGTGTGTATGTTTTGTTTTTTATCTTATTAAGACGTAAGTAACGCTTGTGACTAAATTTGTATGTAATCCTCCAAACCAAATTGAGAAATTCACTAATTTTAAAAATAGATCTGAGAATGAAAATAAAGTTTCTACTTTTCGTAATGCATCTTGAATATAGTAATAAAAATAATTTAAGCAATGTATGATAAAGTTAATTTATAAAAGCTTAAACTGACCCTAAATTTACTCCAAAATGTCCAAGTGCATAATAGCATATTATTACAGTAGCAGATTATTTAATTAAACTGCGTCACGTTCCAATTGGTTCATACTTGACTGTTTCACGTCCATTGTATCTATTGATAACTACTCGTACCAACGTACGCAGACGAGATCTCCGCTCACGACGAGTCCGCTCACAACACGATATCACGTAATTTTAATATAAATATTTATTTTAAGTCTGTTATTTTTGATAAAATGAAAATGTTTCTATAAAAAATAGAAACTACACAAATAAATTATGAGACTTATACTGGTGTAAAAGAATGTTTCAGAATAATATTAAAAACTTTAGTATTAATCGTAATGACTTGAGGGTATTTTAATAAAACAATTCTGTTCTTATATCACAATTTAATATATTCCAATTATTAGGTCACTCCACTATAATTACTAGCACTGAATTTGTATATAACTTTGATTAACAATCACCAATTGAAATACCAAATTTTAATATACAGAATAGTTGAAACATAGTCATCAAATGGTACTTACAATCTTTAAGTCCTCTTCAACAATATCCCCAACTCACTGGGCACTTTTTGAAGTCTTTACAGACCAAACGTCGAGAATTGACTGACTGTTGCTCCAACCACAAGGAAATAGGTGGTAGTTGTTTTTTGACTACTTTACAGTTAGTCAATTGACGAACTAATATTGACATTTTATTCAATATTTTACCATTTACAATCTAATTAATTAATAGAATATCTTACACTGGTAATTCCAAAGTATTAATAATTAGTGAACCTTGACTCGACTAATGATGCAGATGTATTCTTTGGAACTGGGATGGCTTTCATATTTAAATTGCCTTTGGATTTTCAAAAGCTAAATCATTTTTTGTCTTAAAAATGTAAATATATATGGAATAGATAATTTTATCTACGAAACATGGTAGAAACGTTATCATTGGTGTACTTATTTAAGAGGGTATTCAATTGTAAGTTTTTTCTTTTAAAGATATCTATTTGTGATGTGAGTTGTGCATCACTGATGATATTACCTGATACCATTACCTGGTGTATGTGACACAGCCGCCCGCTGCAAACAATAAAGATATATTAAAATAACCCCAAATTGGTTAACCATATATTGTAATTGTCTCATTTAAATACATTTTACATAATAGCTAATGTGGTTTATATTATTTCAAAATAATGTAAAAATAATAATGAAAAATCTATGAGCTTAGCACTATAATTATATATGTTTTAAGATTTATTATAAGAGAATTAATTGTAAATTGAACAACAATTTCTAACAGACTTTGTATTTTAATTTCAAATGTATTGACTTTAATTTAAAACATTAAAAGAAGTAGCAACTTGATTATACCGAGGCTTCTGAAAAAAACTCATTGATTTACAAATATTTACTTATTAATTGTTTATTATATCTGCTATAACTTATTCTAATAAAATATATTTTATTATTAATTAAATCAATTACATTATAGTTGATAGACATGTCAAGTCATTCCAAACTTATGAAAGACTAAATGTTATTCATGACTCAGTGTCCGTGAACTACAGAAGATCCTTACGATGGGAACATAACTTACTTTTTTTTTTTCTTTGGATAAACTGTCGGTCGGTCGGCGGGTATCCGTAAGGATACCCGTCGACCAGGAAGATGATGGCCGGAGGGTTATGTGGGACTACCCGACAGCATAGAGGACGCTGCCATTTTTAAGGTTACCTACTAAAAAACCAACGGTTGCCCTCAACGCCTTAATGGGACGCCACGGGATCGCTTGCGCACTCACCGTGACAAGTTCTAAACTACTGACTCAACGCAATATTTTACGATTTGTTTTTAAAGGGACCTTTTTTGTTATTGATTACAAACGTGGTACAGTGATAACAAATTATTTTAATATAAAAGATATAAAATGATTACACTTCAATTAAAAGATATAAAATGATTCACTTCAATTAATTAAAAAAAGTTATATTAATATCGGATTTATGTTTTTTGTTGACATATTATAATATTTTCTTATTTTAATTTAAGTTCCAAACTGAAATGAAAAGTTTTCCGTCGTCATCAAATGCAATTATGGCGACAATTAATCAGAATAATCAAACAATTAATCCATCTGCATGACGACTTCAATTGTGCCAATCTTAAGGGATTTTTATCTATAAACTAACAAGATGTAGACTGAGCTGGATGTAAATCTGTTTAGACATGTACACAGATACATACATGTTTGAAAAACAATACCCTCCTTCTGAGGCAGTCGGGTAAAAATAATTATACCAAAGATATAAAGAATGGAGCAAAAATAACCAGGACAATCTAAAGAAGTTTTCCAAAAGTAGTTTAGTGAACAAAAAATCACGGTAACATCGGGAATTGAAGGAATCAAAAAAACAGGTTAAAACCGACTTAAAACTGAGTTTGCGTAAACAGAAAATGTAACCACGACCGTGCTCGAATAAATGCGGATCTATTAATCTCCAGATTTATCCTGTTGGAGACTGTGTACATTGAATATTTAAAACTAGAATTTGATTCCAAATATATTAATATGTTTTGTAATATAGAAATAGTTTAGGAATTTTTGATTTATTTTTGCACAAGTGCAAAGATAGAATTTATTTCTAAAATAGGTTAACTACTAGTGTTAAAATGCGTGCGACGCGCACTGTGGCTGTGTTTCTTACAAGTGTATACTGCTGTGTGTACGCTCAGCGCATACCATGGAAATTTAAATTTCGGTGTTTGTAAGAAATATATTTTATCAGATATCTTCTTAATTATGGTAAAAAATGTGACGTTTGCGTTTACAATAGTAATGGAAATCATTGATTGTAATGCTGATATTATTTAAAATCCATCTAAAATATGGTGACTGGTGAGAAATCCTTTTGTAATGTATGATATCAGTTATGTAATGATATCAGTTTTTTGACGATTATTCCTCAACGACATGACATTTTTTTCATCATAAATGTGTGTTTTTTTGATTGCAAAATTTCATAATTTTCCGTCAAGTACTTAACAACCTTACAACAGTATTCGAGTGTGCGATCGTTAACACCGGTTGTGTTGTTGGTCATTATGTTTAAAAACAGAGCTGTTTCTGGTCATCTTAATAATTCATGTCACCTGTAAATATAATCATTAACAGTAAGTGTTGTTAATTTCATAAGGCTATAATATGACTATTGTAGTTGCAATTTACAATAATTATCACAATAAGTACAAGTAAGTGCTTTGATCTTATACTTAATTCTTTTAAATCTCCATGCGTAGGATCTACTGTCTAATTATTTGCTTTCTGCTTCCTGTCTGTATTATCTATTAGTGGAAACTTCACTGGTTTATGTGACACCTTTTTGTATGAAAATAATGAAAAAAAACTAATAACAAACAACAACATTGCTCTTTTGGCTCTATAAAATTTCTTTAAACTTAAAGTAAACCGAAGCTGTTCAAATTTTTGATTACCTCAAATCAAAGTTGATTCTTATAATTTTAATAAGATTTTTTATTAACACGTTCTATTATCTTCGGTCTATGTATGTAACGGATTAACTTTAAAAACGATATTGTCAAACTTCAAGATGTCGATTAATTTGAAACTTTACATACTTGTCAAGTACCGATGACAATGCAATAATTATATTATATACATGTTCAAATAAATCTCCTCCTTCTGACGCAGGATAAAAAGAATTATGATCAAAATTAAAAAGAAAGTTGCAAATAATAACTAAAATCTTTTTTAAGAAAACAATAAATCATGATAACATCGGGATTGGAGGAATCAATATAACTGGTTAAACCCGACGGAAAGCTGAGTTTACGTATGTGTGTGTGTGTGTTTGTGTGTGTGTGTGTGTGTGTGTGTGTGTGTGTGTGTGTATGTGTGTCAACAAAATGTATCCGCAAAGTTGCTCTAATAAATGTGAATCTATTAATCTCCGGTCTTAACCTGTTAGAGATCGTTTATATTGAATATTCATTACTAAAGTATGTTTTCGTGTGAATATGTGCCCTGCAGAGTAAACTTAGTTTCTTCTCCATTTCATTCGATAAATATCTTTTTATGATTAAAATGAGACGCCAGATTAATTTGTTTTAAGATTTTTTATAAAAAGGCTTATAGTTTAAAGCTGCAGTAGCTATAAGATAGAAGTTCGTTAAGATAACGCAAAAGATACCGACACTTCAAAATTGTACCGAGCTTTAAAACAGCAGTAGGTACTACATAGTATAACAATACTCTAAAGATTTGATCTTAGTACTTTTGCGTATTCCTTTGTTGCTTAGTCCTTTGTTATATGTTGCGTTTATATGAAGCTGTAAAGGAATTCTGTTTATTTTACTTTGATATTTTGTATTTCAATTAAACTTCACCGGAACCTCAACGATGTCCGTCTGTCTAATAACTCAGTTATGACAACGCCTCGCATTCCAGGCGTCCTTTTTATTATTTTATTTCTCAAAGACAATAGATGAAAAATTCACTTTTGCCAATTATCACATTGTTTTAAAAATGAAAAATTATATATTGGTTTAAAAGTATTATTACTTAATAACTTATTTTTTAAATAAGAAATAACATAGAAAAACCATAAGTACTCGTATACTCAGAACGTTTCAATTAATTGCAATTTGTTCTTACTTTTCTCAAGAATCATGGAATATTTTAAATATCATAAGTATATTGAAAATTTAATATTTTTATAAGGCCTAATCTTTAATAAATATTTTAAAACTAAGTCCGGTATTGTGAGATGTTAGAACAGTTTCAGTCTCGAATTTGAGAAAAACATTTCACTGCAATATATTAAGGCTGTGTCCGAATGCAAATAAATTTAAGTGAACAAAGCAATATTTAATTACATTACATTATGAACTATGGCCGTAGTTACATTTTTGTTATTATCATTACGGGGTGTTCCATTGTCTAAGCATCTTTGTTAACAGCCTTTTCATTCTTCAGTCGCCTTCTCTCGTCCCACTCAAAGCAAGTTTATGACCACTCATTTACATTTCTCTGTGTACTTGATTCAATTCTTTTTGTATTTTCATTTGCGCGTACATAGACATGAGTTTAGGTACAGTCTCTTGTAATATGAATGTTTAAGTCGTTTTTACTGTTTGTATCATTTACATTTAAATCAAAGAAGAAACCGTCACCGACTCGCTGAACTGCAGCTTGCTAAACTGCAAACATGATATTTATGAACAGGAGTTTATTTTGTTTTATTATAATTTTTTCCCATAAAACTACAAAAAGGTGCCGAAATTCTGCTTTTTATTAAACAGTTATGATGATTCGGTTTAATAATATCAACAAATATTGATTTACATTAATAAAATCTCTATTAATATTTTAAATATAATAAAAAAAAACTTTTACCATTATGTTTCTATTATGTTTGATGTAACTAAGTTCATATCTATCTGAATAGCTTCTATTGTGGTCAGATTTTTACGTTAAAATTGCTCCTAAAGCTGACGTTACGGGATAAATGGACCTTATCTAGTCGAAGAGTATCATCGGAAGATATAGACATTACGCAATGACGAGCCGTTATGTGGAAATAATTATTGTCTTTACTTACCTCAGTGGCTAATACAATTGTTGATATATATTTTAAACATTTATATTGTGTATCTGAAGAGAAACTAATTCATTATTGTGTTTTAGGATGTAAATGTATTTAAATTTATATAATAATTCTCATCACATAGAATGGAAATATTATAAATATGATACAAATAATAATACAGGTATATTTTGTCTGTTTACAAATAATACACTTGATATTAAATAGGGTCAAGTCGGTTGGTCCATACATAGTACATTTATAATAAATAATAGAGCTAGGAATACTCAGATGTACTTCTCTTTGATGATATCACCCGCTACAGGAATTTCTTTAATTGAGTAAAGTTTGTTTCATTTTCAGTATTTCAGTATAATAATTTCAGTAATATATAGTTAATAGGTGTAATAAGAAAATAAAGTTGACAAGAGTTTAGTATAGTTTTATATTTAAAAAGTTAACAGTCTTAATGTATTTTTAATACAAATAATTTTAATCTAACGTTTAAACTTAATGTTTGTTCCAAAACAAAATAAATAATTTTATAATAATCATAAAAGGAATAATTATAATCCCTTTCTTATGTTACGTGTGTCAATGATCCACGTGTGAACTGCATTTGTAAGAATGAAGATGAGGTTCATTTAAATCTCGGATTGAAGATCGATTATTAATTTGGATTGATCGTAAGATCGTATCTTTTAACTATTACTTTTAATTTAACTTTATTAATATATTAATCATTTGTCTCTCGGTAATATGTTATTAAAAGATACTTTTTATTTTTCTAATAACATACTGAAACTGAAAATAACATTTATTTATGTCTTCTATGGAAATACGACATGATAAAATATTTATTGCAAAGATAATATAATACTAACTGGTGTTGACATTTTAAAATTTCTTTAGCACGACTTCATGAATGAAGTGTGGTTTTTAACACTTCATTCGTAATTGTAGTTTTTAGGGACTTTCTTGCCTTACAAGTGCCTTACACTTAGAACATTCTAGTGAACGGTAAGTGATTAAACGATTTTTTGTGAATAAGGTAATATAATATTATTAATTATATAATTATCAATTAAAACGACATTCTTATCAGCCAATTTCAAATACAGCAGCAGCAATCAGTGAGTATTCTACAACGACCTGTGATGCATTGACTAGGTATCATGAACTACTGGTGTATTAAAGGCGTTAATGCTAATTGATATGAAGCGTATCGAAAATTATTACTTGATATTTCAAGTTGATCTCTTTTTATTTATTTATGTTGTTATATTTACAAATTACAAGAAAAATCATTGGTACGAAAACGTTTAACAAAAGTATTGTATAATTATGAATTTGCTGATCATTTAAATGTTAAATCACAATCATTTATGTAAACAAATCGATCATCAGATTTTTATAATGGTACAAACAATTTTGATAAAGACTGTTCACTTAAGTTAGAATGTTTTACATTTTCTATACTTCTTTGATAGAATTTGTGAAAAGTGTTTTCATGTTTTCAATTTGCCTTTTCTAAAATTTCATCAATAGGTTAATTTTCAATCCAATTTAAAGAAGCTATAACCGGTCTAAAGCTACCTCGAGAAGCTATAATACCTGCTTCTGTTAAAAGTTTCTTAATCCAACCACCAATTATTGTTGGAGAAGCGGGCTTTACAGGATCTCTAGCAATTATAAAAAGGTTTGTCAAAAGACCTCTGGATGAAGATGAAATATTTTTTAAAACTCTTAGCCAATAGACTGGGTTAATATTTCGTTCTTGGCATGATAACACCTTCCAAGAAGATTGACAAGTGGATGTCGTATCTGTTTTATATCCAAAACAAGGGTGTAAAATTATAAAATTGACATTATCAATAAAGTGATCTGAATCTACGTGCAACAACAATAAAATGTGAACTCTACGACCCGAAGCTAAGAAAAGAATAGTTGCTACACGTCTAGACACGTCGTACAAGCTATTTGAGTCAGGGCTATTGTTTTTTAAGTATGTTATAAACAATCTTGCAGCCCATATACGCTTTAGGCGGTAGAGGTTTTGCTATAGATACCGCTTTTAAAATATGTCTTACGATATTACTGTTTGATATTTTAACATCAGATAAGGTTTCACAAATTAAGGCAATTACAGATTAATGTACTAAAATGGTTCGGTAGGTTAATTTATCACATAAATGTTATTTAGCTAAATACCTAGCAACGTCTGGAGGTGTGGAACGACGTGAATTTATACTATTTTGATCACGCCAAGTTACCCATTTATTCCAGAAAGGAATATAGGTCTTTATTGTAGAAGCTCGCCAACAAGAAGATAGTAGCGCTTTCTCTTGGGTAGACCAGGTCTCTGTTAAGGAGTCCCACTCAAAATGATCCAAGCTTCCAGTTGAAGACTGTCGACATTATTCGGAGGTTGGCCCGTCATCACGTCGATTAGATTCGTTTTCAGGTTTCGAATTTTCATGGGTCGTTTCAAAGATCGGGCTTTCGGATCTGGCCGCCAAAACGGTTTCTTCCTCTTGGGTGCTACAATCACGAAGCATCCCGACGCCGAGTTGAGATGATATAGAACTCTGGGTATTAGGCAAGGAGGTGGAAATACCCTGGCTAGTTCGTAATGCCAGGACTTGCTGAAAGATTCGTGAAATGAGGCGTTCGAGTCTAATAAGCCGAGACTGACATAATTTGGTACAACATGTGCTGTCCGAGACGCGAACTACTCTATTTCGGGAGTGCCCCATATGTCGAAAATGAGACTTGTTACCGCAACCTGTATGTGCCATTCGAAGCCTTACCGGTTTCGTGAGAGGCGGTCGGCCTCCGCGTTGTACACTCCCGGAAGGTAGTGAGGGAGAAGTAGAACGTTGAATCTGTCTATTACGTCCAGCAGGTGCGTCGTCAATTTTAGAAGGAGTTTAGAACGAGTGTCTCCTTCGTTTTTTATATAAGCGACAACTGTCTTGTTGTCGCTTTGCAAGATAACTTTTGAATTTTTTAGTATACGACCTTTTTTCGTTATACTTGCTATTACTGCGTACATTTCTTTTGCATTGAAGGGCCAAAAATTTTGTTCTCGATTCCATGGACCGGACACTATCTCGTTGTTTACCATGGCTCCCCATTTTATATGTGACGCATCTGTGACAACATAATTTGTTATCATGTTTTCGAAATGAACTTGAGTCTTCTGGCCGATATTATTTAACCACCATATCAGCTCGTTCTTCAATTCGTCCGAATATGGAATAGCTATGTGAGGCTCCCGACATAATTGATTGCTGGAACGTTGTATATCTCGGCAATGCAGCCTTCCCCGGTGGGTAATGAAGGTTGCAAGGTTGAGATACCCTAAGAGGCGTTGCACCTGCTTGAAGGACCAACTGCCTGCAGCTAAGCAACTCAACAGGCACTTGCGGACTTTGTGCACTTTTTTTTGTTGAGAGGCTCTTTGTATTGCTCAGCGTATCTCAGGTGACACCTGAAACTCGATCAACCTTGTCGGTACTATTATATTATACTTTTCTATATTGATGCACCATCCTAGGCTGGTTAGAAAATTTATTGCAATTATTACATGAGAACTGAGAACTTTCATTGACTGGTGAACTATAAGGTAGTCGTCGAGATAAACAACGATTCTCAGTCCTTTCTTGCAAAGTATTTCGGCAATTTGTCAATTTGTCACAGAGGCGAACATCTTTGGCGCTGCTGCTAAGCCAAATGATAGGCATGTCATTTGATAAAGCCGTTCTTCGTAACTGACTCGTAGATAGCATCTATGTTGTTCTTTGATCGCTATATGATAGTAAGCTTGGCTCAAACCTAATTTCACCATCCAATCTTTTTTTTTTCCAAATAGCTTGGCATACGGAAATGATTAAAAAGACGAAAACGAGTTGGTGTCATATATCGATTTAATGTTTTGAGATTGAAAATAACTAGACTTTTACCGTTGACTTTCGTCAGCATAAAAAAAGGTGAAATAAAGCTTGGGGTTAAAGTAGCAGGTTCCAGTATTCGATCTTTGATCATAATTTGAATCTCTGCGGTCATTAATGAGTTTACCCGTGTTTTTAGCTGTGACATAACTTTTGTTGTGGGCACAATCAAGGGAATCTCTTGATTGAACGGGATTTTGACAATGGTTATAATTTTTAAAATTGACTTCGAAGCATTTAAAACAGTACAATTTTTTACGTAATTGGTATTTGGTATTTTTATGTTTGTACTCCCCTTTTTTTTAGAAATGGACTCTTCATTATGGTGTGGTTTTTTGTCTGTCTGTCCTGTTTTATTTGTAGTACGTGTCGGATGGAATTTATCTCGAAGGAAAGTTGACGGTTGAGGTGAATCAACGAACGAACGCACAGGTCCTGAATTTGTAAAGGCTCGTTTTTCTAATTTGTCGGTACCGCCTATTTTTTTTGTGAATAAATCGATAGCAAATCAGGATCGAACATATATTCAACTGAGGGGGGTATTTTCTCTAAATCGTCAAGAAATTAAAGTGTATATATTTACACTTTAATTTCTTTAAAATTAATCGTCTACGAGTTTCTAAAACATCAGCCCGTTTGCCACAGATAATTTGTAAAATATCGTGCAAAACAGTTATATGAATAATCGGAGTCAAATAATGTTCTTAACTTTTCATAAATCATGGTAGGAGTCAGCTGAGTGTCAGATTTTGAAGTCAAATCGACTAAATTTTATAAAGCCTGATTTATGAACTCGTTTTGTGCCATAACTGCGTTAGACAATGCGGCAAAACTACGTTCTACTTGATGCAGTTTCAATGGTGAAAAAACATCTTCGAACTTTCTTAATTCTTTGTTTGCCTTCAATTCTACAAAACCTAGCTATTTATTTTTTTTCTGCGCATCAGTGTAACGAACCTTATTCCAGTCTTCCGAGTTAAACCTTTGCATAGCAGAGAGAAGAGGAACTCAAGAAGAAGAAGAGAGAAGAGCAAGAACGAGGTTCTTGCACAGCGTTAGGAATAGACGGTTCTTTCACAGATACATATAAATTCGTTATATCCTCAAACTTATTCAAAACCTGCGGCGTATTTAAGCATTGTTCAAAATTTGAGGGTAGATGAACATTTTGTGAAAGTGCGTTACACGACTGGCTATAATTTGTAATTAAAACATTATTGATATGACTCACCAATTGGTCCGAGAGAACTTCAAACCTCCGATTCAATTCAGAATCTTTCGTCGACGAGCATCTGCTGCGGGAGAGCCGCGTTCGTTTACGCCTCGGCGGCTCTGGGCTGTTCTCCCTCGGTTCGGTGGACGAGTCGCTCGAATTAGACTTGCTTGCTGATAGTTTCAAAACATTAAGTAACTGAAAAGTACGCGTAAGAAAACCCATCATTTATTTATTCTTTAATTATTGTGATATATTCTTACTAAGACATTTGTACCTCTATATAACATTAACTTGACAACAGTACACTAAGTTACATTACATATGTAAATAGCGGTCGTTATGTCACATCTTAACCAATTAAGATAATAGATGTAATGCAGTTTACATGTATGGATATATATACACTAAGTACATAATATATTATTATATATTATTAATTACATACAATCGAAGCATATTAAACTGCACATTAATCAAGAACCAGAGGTTTTGCATTGCATTGACGAACAAACTTTTTGCAATTAAAGTAACTTTAGCAGTGATAGAGGACGTCCGTATCGACTAATAGAATACATTTAACAATGTGTATTTACAAAAATGGTTCAAATTTTTAAAAAACCTAGATACCAAATTAAATTTAAAATTTAAACTCAAATGCTTTAAAAATATTTTCAATGAGAATATTCCAAAGCATCTTTTACGACAAAAAAAAAGGAATATATTTTTTTTATTGTAAATGTAAATTTTTAAATATACTTAATACGGTAACAACATTTTTAATAAATATAGAATGTGAAACACTGACAGGACTCCAAACTGTAACGTCTGGGAAGTCGTGTCCGAGCCTTGTCTCTCTTGATGCTTTTCATTATAATAAGTTCATCATGTTAAAATATCGTAACAGACAAGATAGATTAGGTTTCATAAAATAAGTTTCATATAATAAACCATATTCATTATTATACCTATCTTGTTTTGACTGTGGCAATAACATATCTGTTTGCGGTTATCTTAATATCTTAATGTCCTTTATAATATAAGATAAAGATATTGAGTAATGTCAGTCTATTTATTATTAATCTGTTTAATGATTACAACCCGTCTGCTCTTGTTTCAACATCAAAAGAGCTTGGTGCTTTCTAATTATTTATAGAGTGGCGCCCACAGTAACTAATGATTTAGTATCATCATTTTGGAATGAATGTTACGATAATATTTAAAAATTTGTTGTGTTTGTTTTGCAGGAGAACTGTTTGTTATGAAATTATATTCATTACTAAAAAATATATTAATATCGAGAATCATATGAAATATGAACTAGTAATTATAAAAATACTAAATCTTAAAATATAAAAAATAATAAATCTCAAAAAGGAACGGGTACTTTATATTTTATAATGACATTAACATTAAAGAGAGACTATATTCCTATAACCAACTACATTTTAGTGCAAGTTAAATAAAGAGCTGATGCCATTTTTACACTACTCTTAGCTTCATATTAAATCTGTACAATGTATATTAATGGCTTGTTTTTATTACAGAATACTTCATTAAGAGAGTTGGTTTGTAATTAAGAATATACAAAAATAAATAAATTTGTAATATTTATTAATAATTATGTAATAAACAAAATTACATGTATAGGTTAGAAACATTCTCAAGCCATTAAAGTCTTCAAAGTGTAAAATAATTTTGTTTATTGGTTGCATAATATTCCAACAAACACAAAGTAAACCTCGAAGTAAGTCCAACTCATAAACACTTAACAAACAGGTGGTATCCTTCTTCAGCATAACTTTTAAATATACCGGGTATATTTAAGTTTGGTTGTGGCGCTGCTATTTACCTATAATATGTTTGTGATTATTTTTCATTTTAGCAATAGTCACAATTATTGATAATTATAGTCAATACCATCAACACAGATTTATTTAGTTTTTGTACAAAAAATACGAATATGATTTTGATAATCTTATTTTAATAACATTTTACATCGGTAGAACTGTTTCTGCTGTCACAGTTGTTCTTATTATTCTAAGATCATTTTTAAGTCATGTTATGCAAAACTCATTTACACGAGCGGGACTCGAACCTGCGATCTCTGGTGTAACATCGCTTTGCCGTGACTTCGCCCATTAATATGTATATTATGTTACCTGTTAGTATTTATGTTACAGATAATCCGGTGAATTTATTTATTAAGAGGCTAAATGTTTTTGGAACAATTTTGTAACATGCACCAGGACATAATAACTAAAAATAAAATATTATTGTATAACTTTTAGTTAGTTTAGTAACCTATAAAGAATAACAATCTGTTAGTTTGTAAGCAGTCACGCACATTTTTCCAAGAAACTTCATTTGTATTCAACAGTCGTCCGAACTCACCCTCTCGTCCCGGTGATGTTATTTCCTGGATTTTAAACGGGGTTGGTGTTAAGTTAATTATAATTTCAGTGGTTTCTCTACAACCAACACATTTGTAAGGATTTTTTTAATCTATCTTTACATACATATGTCAATACATATAAAAATATAAAATAACCATATTAAGTTTTAATGTCTGTCTATCTGTTTCAGAACTAATTATAATGAAAATAAACAGAATCTTCTATATAGACTTATAGCTCTAAATATAAAATATAACTGTAAAGCCTTGCTAATAAATAAAATAAAATAAAAATAAACGTCTCATGAAATAGATACTTTAACATGTGCATTATTGTATTTTATTAATATAATAACTGCCCCGATACAATGTGAACGGACCCTTGCTACAGGCTGTAAGGTCTCTTTACCGAGATCACTCAGTCTGTGTGCGAGTAGGAGCTGGCATGTCGCCCTGGTTTGACATCCAATCGGGTGTTAAGCAAGGTTGCGCTATGTCAGCTTGGTTGTTCAATTTGTATTTGGATAGTTGTCTCCAAGGAGTGAAAGATAGTGACATGGGAGGGAAAGTAGGTGACCTTAAGGTCAATTGCTTACTATATGCAGATGATGCAGTGCTCATTGCATCATCAGAATGCAATTTGCAGGCATTGCTCACCACTCTGAAAGATGGGTGTGAAATTAATGGTCTTAACCTGAATGTAGATAAGACGAAGGTTCTGATATTTTAAGGAAAAAAAGAAAGAACAGAATGTAAGATCAACGTGAATGATAAGATAATAGAACAAGTGAATGAAGTGGTATATTTGGGAAGTATGTTTAGCAGAGACGGAAGATACGATATGGATGTGGAAAGGCGTATTGCTGCCGGTAACAGAGTCAATGGTGCTTTGACTGCATTGTTGAGACGGCAAAACGTCAGTATAGCTGCACATTTGGCTGTACACAATGCAGTTTTACTACCGACGCTGTTATACGGCAGCCAAACGTGGGTAACACAGAAGAAGAATGTAAGAAAGATGAATGCTGTGGAGATGCGATCTCTTCGCAGAATATGCGGAGTCAGTCTAGCTGATCGAATCCGCAATGAAGAGATCCACAGAATGGCAGGTACTAGCGAAGATGTCACGGTGAGAATGAAGAAGAACGTGCTCAGGTGGTTTGGGCACGTTGAACGAATGAGTGATGAAAGAATGATAAAAAAGATTTATATGGGAAAATTGAGCGGTAAGAGAGACAGGGGGGGGCCTCGACTGACCTTCGAAAATACAGTAGCTACGATACTGGAGGAACGTCACGTAAAAAGCATGAGGACCCCCCGGAGGGCATGTATGAAGAGGTTGATGTCTGTGGCCGAGGCGAAAGAGGTATGCAGAGACCGTAGCGTTTGGCGCTCCGTCGTCTCTGGCTACCCCGCAAGGGATATGGCGTGAAGGTAAGTAAATAAATAATAAATTAATATAATAAGTTATATTCATTTACTGTATCAATAAAACTCCATCCTAATAAGTTAATAGTTGTAAACACACTGGCAGTGCCGTCAAAACGTTTTGAATCATCTTTTATATATCCTACATTCCTATTCTCTTTTCTGAAACCTCATTAAATCGATCGCGCTGTGATTCTTTGTTAAATCAAACAGGCTCAATCTATGACTTGAGATTAACCTAAAATAAGTAAAATCACAAGGACTTAATTCCATCTTATTTATTTATTTACTAAAATACTTTTGCCAATTTAATAACTTTAACTTAACATATATTGTTATAAATTATGATTTTAGGTAAAAAAAAAACTCCAACTTTTAAACCGGAAATCTAAACTTGGTTTGTTTTAGAAACGGAATAACAGACTTACAGACGGACAGAATTAACAGAGAGAAGAGATTTAATACGAGGTCATAAGTGTTGGAATAAAAAATCTTTGGTAGTGAAATAATAAAGATTATATATCATTGTTATATAGTGATTACATGTAACTACAGTAACTAGTGTCAGGGTCGCTGTAACTATTATAAAACTTAAAGTAAGGATGTAGCATTCTTAAATTGTTCTGATCTCTCTGTAGATATTCTATAAAGATATACTATATTATTATATACTAATACTAGATATACATATTATTACTCGACTGGACTGTACCTAGTTATATTCACGCCATATCCCTTGCGGGGTAGCCAGAGACGACGGAGCGCCAAACGCTACGGTAATATTACACAATATCAAATCATAAAGAGCAGTTTGTATTGCTCTATAAGCTACGAGTATCTCTCGTCAGCTATTAAGCATTTAACACAATCTTAATTGGTAATTAAATTAACAGCCGGTTTCTGAACCGATGATTAAATTAGAAATGATTCGACAGCGCTGTCAGGAATGGTGATTGATGTCACGGCCTTAGTCATACAAAAAGGTTAAAGATCAGTTTGTCATTTGCCTGAATTTGACGTCACAGTTTAAGCAAAAGAATAGTATACATATTAGATAATATAGTAAATAGTTTACTCTGAAGTCTTGAAGTTGCAATATTCTTCTCGAATTGCATCAAAAAATGCTCACTGCTCCCCTGGTCCCCGTCGTTCTGCTGACTGAGCAACCATGTCATTACCCCTCTTGATGTATTAAGCTTAAAATATATTTTTTATCAGGAAGGACTAAACTTTATGCAAGTACTTACATATATTGAAATAATATACTCTCCTTTTAAATATATATATATATATATATATATATATATATATATATTTATATATATATATATATATATATATATATATATATATATCAATAAATTTAGTTCTAGCAATATTAATTTACTTATTATATAAATTGGCATTTAATATTAGTGATTTGAGATTAAAATCACAATGCTCTGTTTATAAAAAAGTTTTAGAATATCAAATTTGGGTCAAATCTTTATTTATTAACAGATGACATCTGTCACTTTAGCTATTAATTATCTTTATATGGAATACAAAGAGAATTTATTACGAAGATTCATTACAAGGCTGCGGGAGCAGATGAAGCTACTACCGAGATAATCAAATATAGTGGGCCCCGCATCTTGGACTTGTTCTGGTTTTTGTGCAATTTATGCTGGCAATCAGGGGAGGACCCAGACGATTGGCGAGGTACAGTCATCGTACCTTTGTATAAAGGCAAAGGTTCACAGATATACTGTGCAAGCTTTGATTAGCTTGGGCGGTAAAGTTTATGCTAAAATATTAGCGAGAAGAAAGCAAGAGAGATCTGAAAGGCTGTTGTGAGCGACTCAAGGAGGTTTTAGACCTGGAAGAGGGTGTATAGATCAGATCTTTTCCCTCCGCATGATTACGGAAAAGTTTTTGGCCCTAAACCAAAGGGTTTTCTGTGCTTTTGTGGATTTGGAAAAGGGTTGCGAGAAAGAAATTATGCGAGATGCTGCCCCGATACAATGTGAGCGGACCCTTGCTAAAGGCTATAAAGTCTCTTTACAGAGATCACTCAGTCTGTGTGCGAGTAGGAGCTAACATGTCGCCCTGGTTTGACATCAAATCGAGTGTTAAGCAACATTGCGCTATGTCAGCTTGGTTGTTCAATTTGTATTTGGATAGTTGTCTCCAAGGCGTGAAACATAGTGACATGGGATTGAAAGTAGGTGACCTTCCTCCAGTATCATATGAGTTAGGTTAGGTTAGATACTGCTATATATAAAAACCATCAAAATCTTCTATTGTCGCTTAATTTGAAATATGAAATTATATTAGTTTATGATTAATATTGACTCTAATAAAGTAGATGAAAAAACGGTTTGAAGCTAAGCTAACACTAGCCTAGTGAAAAATTAGATAATAAAATTAACATCATTTAAAAACAAAAGACGATAGAATACAATAAAATACAAACATGTTGTTGTGTTGAAAAGGCTTTTATAAATGGTATTTCAAAAGAGATTAAAATAATATTTATAGGTAATAAATTCATGATTCACAGTTTTATCAAAATTTATTGAATTGTAAACTTAAAACAAATATTAAAAAACGTACACCAATCACACGATTTGTTAATAAATAATATTAGGCTTTGTAAAATAATAATCATTACATTAGTAACAATCTTTACTCGCATTACATCATTTTTATCCCTACGTTATCGGAAAGGCGAGGGGTTAGTAGTGTGAATCGCCGGTGGAAGTCGGTCATGAGAAACCGCAAAGAAATCGTACGACCGAAGAAAGCCTTTTGTAAGGCATAGAACGTCAGTATGACAGAATACGAATGGGAAAATAAGGGTTTGAGTGATTTGATTTTATCCTCTTCACACTACAGAAAGCCGGGCGACACATTAAAAACGATGCTTTGAGTGTATGGACTGTGTGGCGATATTCAAGAAATTATATACGAATGCCTATAAGATATAATATTTGTGTGAGCGAAGCTGTTACTCACAATGGTCGTGAGAGAATGTATGCAGATTTTGTAAAGTGTGTTCTTATATTTAAGAAACATTTTATTTAGTTTGTTTATAGTGGATAAAGTAAGGCTTACTCTACTTGGCGTGATCATAATGAGGAATTTGAAGATTAGGAATGTATGAAGCGTTATTACTACTTAGACGTAACGTAGATATCAAATAATATTTTTGATATCTTAAAATATCAGAGCGTGTGTTAATAGATCTGTGCGTATACAACATGTTATTAAATCCTCGTTGACATTAATATTACTTTATTTATAAATTGCCACGCGTCAAGTTTACAGGTTACATCAAAGACACATTACGTGCCTCGAATGCGGAGGAAAAGTTTTGCATAGAACGGGTTTATATAATAAAAATTCTCCTTCGAACATCTACCCAAATGTTTTTAAAATGTATTTACCGACAATTATTGCATCTAATATATCAACATTAAAATAGCTTTTCATTAAAACATTTTTTTCTTTAACTTATTGACAGTGAAGACGGAAAAAATAATGGATAATAATCGTTATTAAATATTATAAACTGATAATAAAAAATACCCATCATAAGATATATTACCATTCTATTAAGCTCAGCGCCGATTGTCTAAAAATATTACCTTTATTAGTAATCTTTGTTACCGGTACAGCTTCAACTGATTAAACCAAGTTACTCATAACTTGACTTGTATATAACTTTGTCCTTATATATATATATATATATATATATATATATATATATATATATGTGTAAATATATGTATATTAATAAATTTATTTATGTATGTATGAAGGTATGCTTCTATGTAGTGTTATGATGTATGTGCTTTTTATTGTAATGTTTTATTTAATTGTTGCACCCCTACTCGCAAACATTAAATGGTTCAAGGTTCTGCACCTCAAGGTTGCCTGGCAGAGGTCGCTGCTTTAGCGATAAGGCCGCCTCTTGTACATTATTTGAATATGTTATGTATAATTTTTGTTATTGTTTTGTTTTATTTTTATTTAATTTCTTTTGTCATTATTTTCTCTTTTACTTTTGGTGTACAATAAAGATTATTATTATTATTATTATTATTATTATTATTATTTATAATATAGTACACCCGTTATTGATCATGCGATGCTGATGTCGACTTACCAAATTAATTTGATGAAATAGAATTAATTATAATTTAAATCAAGGTTAAGTTTTAAGTACCTATTGAATAGTTCCTATCTTTTATGCCAACAATTCATTTTGCGTTACAATGTTTGAACAAGATAGTTAATCAAGTCAAGGATAGACACTAATGACCTGTGGGGAAACAGGTTCACATTTTTTTGTATTTAATATTTCTAAAATTAATATCAGAATACTGTTCTCAAAAGTTTTGTAACGAGTTCGGGATATTATGGTTATTCAAAATTAAACTTTTTCAATAAAGAGAAAAATATTGTACAAGTATGACTGACAGTAGTTCCTGAGCTTGAGCTTTAGTTTCGTTAAACAAATTTTAAATTAAACAATATCATAATTGAGTATCAGAGTCTGAAACACAGCCACCATCAAAATTATAATGGTTTAATTCTTTTAATGCATACAAATACTAAAAAGTTTCATCACTTCGTAATTTAAGTCAAAAACAAATTTTGATAACCATTAAAAATTTTACAAACATTTTTCTCTTCTCAAATTTGGTCTCGATTCTTACTAAGACAAGGAAAAACAGAATCATTCAAAAGATGTTCTTAAATATAAAATCTGCAAGTACATTAGTATATAACAATTTATATATATTTCATTTAAAGTCAGCAGATCAACATATTAATAACTCGTTTATTGTTTTGTGTCAGATTTGCAAATTCAGGTTTAAACTTTACAGATAGAAAACCTAACCAAAACAATAATAAGTATTAGCCAAAATATTAGTACGTTATCGTTGATAAGTGTATAAATAATATAACAATATTTCTGTAATATATATTATCTCACATGAAAACCGCGTCTTAAAATATTGCCAGAATATTCCAACAGGATGGGAAGAGAAAACCTTAATACGAAACTTTATGCTGGAACTTCTTCTAACTTGAAGCTTTGAATGAAGTAAAGGAATTTCGACCCAAATAGCTACGGAAGCGAAGCTGCGGGAACAAACTAGTTACGCTTAAACTGTCGTCTCTCAAATGTGCAGGTTTAAAGACACGTTATCAACTAACGAAACATAAAATAAGCGGTATACGGTTTTAAGACGTCGATAAATCCTAGAATCATTTTCAGATTTATTTATTTATTTATTTGGGAAACATACAATTATAATAGCACTTATACAATAAAAAAAAATTACAAAATGTTTAACATAAATCAATTAAGTTTCCACAGAAAATTAAAACAAATAATTGAAACTCAATACAAAAAATACAAAAAATAACAACAGAAAGCAAAACTATGAAACAGTTTAAATATTACAGCCTATGACAATTTACACAAAGTTTTCTTATAATTACTAATTTTCATGTTGAATATGTCTAAAGTTTTACAGTGTTTATTATAATTATTACACGCACGTAACAAGAACACATTTTTGGCATAATCATTTCTACAACGAGGTACAAAAAATAATGGTCGATTTCTTGAACTAAGACGTGGACATTCAAATAAAATTTTACTAAGGAGGCTTTTAGAATCAACAAGATTATGGACAATTTTGTAAAGTAATAATTGATCTCTCAAGCCTCTACGTATACTCAATGGGGTAACATTATCAAGAACTTTACTGTTGGAATAGTCGGAACAGGCATCTCTAAATCGCAAATGTATTAAAAATTTTGATTGAATTTTTTCAATTTTATTTATATATTTTTTATAATATGGGCTCCAAACCGTTGAACCATATTCCAAGAGGGACCTTACATAAGCATTAAAAAGTAGAATATGCGTGCGGCAATCTTTAAACTCCCTTGTAGATCTAAGAATAAATCCAAGCATTCGATAGGCCTTAGATGTTACATAATATATATGATACGCATAACTTAACTTTTGATCCAAGAAAATACCCAAATCTTGAATCTCAGAGACTCTAGACAAAACGGTATTCTGTAATTTGTAGTCGAATGGTATAATAGCCTTTCTCTTTCTTGTAAATGTTATAGCGCTACACTTTTTTATGTTCAATTTTAAAAGGTTATACTTACAGTAATTCTCCAAGTTTTCGAGATCATTCTAAAGCAAAACGCAGTCCTGATGAGATTCGATAACCTTAAAAGCCTTCATATCGTCAGCATAAAGTAAAACACTAGAATTATGAATGTATCCTGTTACGTCATTGATAAAAAGATTAAATAATAATGGTCCTAGATGAGAGCCCTGGGGTACCCCGGAAGTATATATTACTTACAAATAACTAAATAGTAAGAAAAATTCGATACAGGGTAATTAATTAATCTATTCAACCTAATTAAAATATATCATATTTTTATCATAAAGCTTACCAAAGTTTCATGGACATAAAAGGACATTGTCATATTTTAGAGACTATTTAGAACAATTTTAATTTCAATTAATATCAAACCTTACTTTTCAAAATATGGTTCACAAATTTGGCGAATGTACAAGAAAAGGTAATAAAGCCAGTACTAAAATTAAATTCAAATTGCATCAAAATACGGGGAATAAAATAACACAGCCCCCGAAAAGAACGCTGGCAAAAGTTTTCACCCTCTTGGCCGGAGAAAGCGTCGAATAATAATTGGTCCAAGTCACAGGAGAGCAGTGATACATTTATGTTAAGTTACTTCTTTCATATTTCTAATTTCTCTAGATTCCAACACTTCTAGTTTTAAGTTCTTCTCAATAAAAAAAAACTACTTAATGTATATTCATATTAATTCATTTAGTGTACTAAAGAATAATGTTTAAAAATAGTACATTTCAATAACTCTTTCGAATTATTATAATTAAAGCAATCTTGTCTTTTTACAAATAATTTGTAAATTGAGCACTGGTCACTTAGAGTTGCTCCAACATTGACCGATTATAAAATCCACAAAACGTGTCCAAGTTTGTTTTCCAGCCTCGACCAATTTTCGAGTTAACTTAACATTTATACCGACGACATTGATAAGATGATAACTTTCTTCCATTTAAATATAAAACAAAGTATTTTGTCATTAATATAATGTCGCGAAATAACTTCAGTGATCGTAGACAAATAAAAAATGTTAAATGCTTTTGGGAATGAGGTATCACTTAATATTATTTAATATTATTGCAGATCAGACCACAAACCTCACGATTATAATAATACACTGCATTGTATAAATAATTTACTTAATGCATAGAATATAATTAATGTGGGCACTATTATTGGGTACTAATTTTATACAGAAACTAAAACTTATAATATGTATATTATATGTGCCTAATGAATTGACTATTGAGTTTTTTTTTTTTTATGTTAGAGGAGGGCAAACAAGCTTGCGGGTCACCGTTAGTATGTGATCACCGCCGCCCATGAATTCTTGCAACATCCGAGGATTCACAAGAGCGTTGCCGGCCTTGGAGAAAGGAATATATGCCTTTTTTGAAGGTACCCATGTCGTATCGATCTGGAAATACCGCCGAAGGAAGTTCGTTACACGTTTGAGTGGTACGTGGGAAAAAAGTCCTTGAAAACCGCACAGTTGAAGATCGCCACGCGTCCAGGTGGTATGGATGATAAAGGAGGCGATGGCGAGCTGTGCGGTAGTAAAATTCGGCGGTAGGCATCAGATCGAATAGTTCTTTGGAACACTCCCCGTTGTAAATGCGGTAGAAGACGCACAAAGAAGCCACGTCTCTACGCAATGCCAGAGAGTCCAGCCGTTCGCAAAGCACTGGGTCCCCGACAATCCGAATGGCTCTCCGTTACGCGGTCAAATGGTAGAAGCTGATATTGGGGTGATCCGGACCAGAGATGAGAACAGTACTCCATGTGTGGCCGGACCTGCGTCTTATAGAGCGCAAGTTTTTGGCCAGGTTTGAAGTACTGCCTCGCTCTATTGATCACTCCCAATTTCTTCGAGGCCAACTTGGCCTTGCTCTCCAGATGACTACGAAACTGACAACCGCTCGAAATGTCGAGACCCAGTATTTTGATACTTGGCGAGGCAATAAGAGGAGTGCTCTCGAAGAGCGGTGATACGACAAATGGGGTTTTCTTAGTGGTAAACGCGCAAACCTGTGTCTTTAGGGGATTGAACTGAACGTGGTTCAGTTCACCCCACTCAGAGACCATCCCCAGGGAGGTCTCTATTGAAGACACAAGTTTCTTTCGGCACTCGTCGACGTTTTCCCGAGAGAGACCTGCACGACCGGAATATACCGCATCCCCAGTGCTGTCATCCGCATAACAATGTATGTTGGAAATATCCAACATATCATTGATGTGCAGGAGAAACAGTTGGGGATAGCACGCAGCCTTGGGGTACACCAGCGTTCACGGGCTTGGGGTCCGAGCAAAAACCGTCGAGAACGACCTGTATGCTCCGCCCAGTGAGAAAACTGGTGATGCACTTGCATAAACTCTCGGGAAGCCCATAGGAAGGTAGCTTCGAAAGAAGCCCCTTGTGCCATACACGATCAAAGGCTTTTGCCATATCCAGACTAACTGCCAGACCCTCTCCCTTGCTTTCAATAACCGCTGCCCAACGGTGCGTAAGATATAACAGAAGATCACCAGCTGATCGACCATGGCGAAAGCCATACTGCCGGTCATTGATCAACTGGTGATCCTCGAGGTACGTTAGGAGCTGTCGGTTGATAATAATCTCCATTATTTTGGAGAGAAGGGAGGTAATGGCGATAGGTCTGTAGTTAGCTGGGTCCGAGCTATCGCCTTTTTTAGGGATCGGATGGACAAGGGCACGCTTCCATGAGACCGGGACTACGCCTTTAAGGTAGGAGTACCGAAATAGACGCGTTAGCACTGGAGTCAACTCAGGGGCACACGTTCGTAGCACTAATGAAGAAATGCCATCCGGCCGACTCGACTTATGAACGTCCAAGGAAAAAAGAGACTGCCTGATAGTTTTTTGCCGAAAAACTATTTCCGGCATTGAACTCTGACACCGCGGGATGATAGGTGGTGACTTCCCCTGGTCGTCCAAAGTCGAGTTGGAGGCGAAAAGAGTGCCCAAGAGATCGGCTTTCTCTTTTGCCGTGTGGGCCAGAGAGTCATTCCCCATGTGCAATGGCGGTAGGGACGGCTGGCTAAAGTTACCCAGAGTGGCCTTGGAAAGCGCCCAGAATTTGCGCGTGCCAGGCGGGTACTTTGCCAGCTGATCCCCAATATTGACGACATGCTTGAACTTTGCTCTAGCGATTTGCCGTTTGAAGAATCTGGAGGCACGGTTGTATTTCCTCTTCAGAACTCTAGAGTTCGGATCCTTAGTGACTAACGCATTAGCCCAAGCTTGATAAGCCTGCCGTTTGCCAGCTGCTGCAGCCCTGACAGACGCATCAAACCAAGGCCGCGATCTGCCGCCAAGTGGTACCACAGAGCTTGGTACAAATAGTTCCATGCCCTGAAGTATCACATCAGCTACAGCCGCAGCGCAGTCACTAGGATCATTGGAAGGGAAACAAATCGGCCCCCATGGGTAGGATGCAAAAAAGGACCGCATTCCATCCCAATCCGCTGACTTGTAGTGCCAAACGCGTCGAGTCGCAGGTCTTGTGCGAGCAGGACGTTGAATGGGCACTACACTCCGTACCAGACAGTGATCAGAGGAACCTAAGGGAGCCTCGACAGTGATCTGGTACTTTTCTGGATGTGTAGTCAGCAGAAGATCCAACAAAGAGGGCGTGTGGCTGTCCACGTCCGGTAGACGAGTGTGCGTCTTTACCAGCTGGGACAGACCATTTGCCAGAGCAAAGTCAAACACAGATCTCCCCGCGTAGTCGGTGGCACGTGACCCTAGCCAATCAGCATGGTGCGCATTGAAGTCCCCGAGGACTACGACTTCGGCGGAGGGAGTCTGTGAAAGCAGATCGTCAATCTTCGCCTGAACATGGCCCAAGAGTTGATCCGTTTCTGCATTACCACTATGGGACCTGTAGAGGCACGCGTAGACTCTGACACGGTCGTCCATGTCCACGCGCAGCCAGAGTACAGACAGGTCCCAACCTTCAAAAACCTGAAGGCGACGGTAGCAGATATCCTCCCTTACGAACACAGATACCCCGGCGTGTGGTATAAAATGATGTTCTAGTTTATACCCGGGGTATGATAGGTACGCTGTGTCGCTAGGTTGAGATATCTGCGTCTCCGTCAAAAACAACAAGGCCGGCTGCGCCGTCTCAAGGTGGTAGTGGACGGCGTTTAGGTTCGAGTGAAACCCCCGGATGTTGCAAAAGTCCACATCTAGAGTGGAGCGGGGTGCCGCTGTTTGCCGTCGTTTGCCCTCAAAAAACACAACAGGCGATACTTTGCCCGCCCCAGATACGACGGGCAGCCCGAGCAAAATCCGAGGATCATTCCCCCGATTTTGCTCGGGGAGGGGGTCCCCGGCTTCATCAAAGCCGGTACCCTCCTGGGGTATACTTTTTGGAGGCATCGCTATCATGTTTGGCAGGGGGGGGGTATTTCTTCCGGATTCTCTCACTCACCGACGGAACATAACCAAATGAATTTGGTTACTACACATCGGTCTTCTGTGAGATTGTGGTCCTTCCCCGGTCGAGCCAGCCCAATACGAGCTGCAGTCAGAAAACTACAGCTAGGCTCTACCAGATACTTTAAGATATAAACAGTACATCTCACAATCTATAAATATATCTACCGTTTCGGTGTCAGTTCCGGCGTATTGACTAGAAGCAACGACTCAATTTCCGATGAACATTGACAAAGGCACTTCACACCAAGGAACTTACCCTAAGTATTTGAAATAAAGTCAAGAAAAAAAATTGACTGAAAAATAAGCTTTAGATTAAATAACTTACTATATATAAAATTTTTACAGTATAATTTATGAGAAAAATAATGTCTTCATTTTATTTTTATCTTCTTCTCATGATATCATATATATAATATATATATATTATATATATTCATTCTTAAGTTATTTTTAATAGAAATTTAGAAGGAAGGTAAAATACAAACTAAAAGAATATGATTCTTCTGGGTAATCTTATATTAAAAGCATTATTCGAATGAAAGTGGTGTTCTTCTTCAATGCAGTTGTTATTATCTCGAATTACCAACAAAAATAATTACCCTTGATAGAAATTGGACTTAGATATTTGGGGGTAGAAATACAATTTAGGGGTATCTTTACATTGACGTAATAGTTTATTTACCAAAGTACCAAAGTGTACTCTACTTTGTAAACTTTATATTTACTTCTTACTTTACCAACGTTTATATTATAATTTATCTTTATATTAAATTGACTCTTCCGTTATTAGTTTATTTGTTTTATTACTTTTATTTAATGGTTTAAATCTAGAAGTACAGTTGTATACACACACACACATACACACACTACAGTAATACACACACAAAACTGTTGTAATAATACTCTGAGAATAAAATTAGAAGACTTTTATTTCGCAAGTTGTTATATGACACGCGATGAATATTGGTTGTTGTTTAGACATTGGAAGTGTACAAAACAAAACCACTTCGATTCAGAATTTTCAGGTTATTTTCATAAGGAACGCAATAATATATATATATATATATATATATATATATTAATTGTATTTATTTAGGGCCTATAAGCCATAAAATAAAAGAATTAGTGAACAAGCAACGTGAATTTAAAGGTAAAATTATTATTATCTATTGAATGAAATAAATAAAACTACAGCTCAGCAAGCAAAAGAGAGCAGACATTAACAATTCCATTGTTTTTCCCCATTTCCCAAATGTAATTTAACTTAAACCTGCAATATGATCTTATTTGTAATTCAATAGCGACCAAAAGAAAGACAAATCAAACTCATTTCTATAAAAAGTATATTATACTCTTCTAACCGAAATACATTCATAATAAGGAACAAACTACAGTCCAGCGACCACGGACGTACATAACTAACTGACTTACTACAACTGTCTCAGTGCGCAATAAATAATATATTTACTTCACCATTGGCTTTAAAAATATATTGCAAAAGATTTAAATTAGGTATTACAAGAAGTATACTTCTGCATCATAATATTATTCTGTACATCAAAAAACACTTAACGTTATGTGTTTATGGTAAATAACAAAAGTACATCAAATTATGTTATTTACGAAATATATACTATTTTTATTGGTTTTGAAAGCACATATTAATATACTTCTTGAAAACTGAAGGGAAATAAAACAAAATACACGCTTAATATTACGTAAATAACATTAGTATGTAGTAGCAAAGAAAATAAAAGCGCCGAGGAAAAAGG
The DNA here is from genome assembly GCA_918358695.1 of Melinaea menophilus ssp. n. AW-2005. NCBI lineage: Eukaryota > Metazoa > Arthropoda > Insecta > Lepidoptera > Nymphalidae > Melinaea > Melinaea menophilus. The sequence continues at coordinate 19,575,725 of OU911048.1, forward strand.
AAGGAACAACGTTTCTTCCGCCTTTTTATGCCCAGAAATAAAAAGAAAAACGATAGTTCTCTAAGATTATACATATTCCAAGGATTTGTCCTTATTTGATGGCTGTCTGTACACGCGACTTGCTCACGGCACTGCTAACGCCGGTCTTTTACCTTAAAAACTATGCTTAATAAAGACTAAAACTATAAGCGTTGGTATCCTACATTATTTCAAGTTTCACTATTTATATTTTTAAGGTTACAAGTGTGTTATTATTTAAAAAATAAGAATAAGATTTCTAGTTTTGTCAGTTCCCGGAATACTGTATAGACTCAAAAGTCTTAAATATGTTTATATTTTTAAATAACGTTTACAACCATAATCGTTATAATGCACATACAACTATTGACCCAGTACTGATTATTTTTACTGTCCATATTATTTTTTATGTATTTAGCTGTAGCGAATTAAACATAAAAACTATCATATATTTATAGGAGAAAACACAAAATATATATACATATTTTATTTTAATACTTTACTGCTCTGAGTAAAATAAAAATATAACAAAAATACAATTACAAAATGAATACCTCAGATATAAAATAAACTTCTAACACTTACTACCCTTATCAACAATATTAGTAAGTGTCAATGAGCAATTAGCTCAAGTTTAATCAACCCAGCAATCACCAGGACCGGTGTTACCCTCTCCAGTCACGTACGGGTCGTGTTTAATAATAGCTACATAATATATTATATTTAAACATATGAGATATACATTAATTACTTTCTGACGGTTTAGTGGAATGTTCACCGGTTTGAGGTTACCTGGTAGAGTGTAATCGTTTGTTAATTAACCATCAGTTATCATATGTTATTAAACTCGTCTCGATTTATACCCAATAGTTATATATAAAATTATTAATCACAGACAATATAAAAGATATATTTAATTAACTTTCAGGTCTAATTGATTTAAATTAATCTTAAAAAATAAATTGTTACAAGATAGATTATCTGAAGTCATGTGACTGTAGATCGCATATGGATTGATAGATAATATAATCACAGTTTTTTAAAAGATAATAAAATCAAAGTTTTTAAAAAGAAATTGCTATTACAGCTACGTTTTATTTTATCTTCTGTGAGTAATGTTACTAATTTTTTTGTAAGTGTGGATTATAACTTCGAAGTCCCTCAAGATGGTGGTAGAGCCTAGCTGTAGTAATTTAATTGAAATTTGAAATTCGAAGATCATTTTATACAACGCGCCGGGTTAACTGTATTCGTAAGGGATATCTGCTGCCATCGCCTTCAGGTTTTTGAGGGTCGGGACCTGTTTGTACTCTGGCTGCGCGTGGATGTGGTTGACAATATCAGAGTTCACGCGTGCTTCTACAAAGTTGCTTCGTCGTTTGCCCTCAGTAAACCTAAAAGCCGATACTTTGGCCGCGACAGATACGACGGGCAGCCCAAGCAAAATCCGAGAATCATTCCCCCGGTTTTGCTCGGGGAGGGGTTCTCCGGTTTCGTCAAAGCCGGTACCCTCCTTGGGTATATTTTATTGAGGCTTCGCTTTGTTTGGCGGGTGGGGGGGTTGGTCTTCCGGATTCACCCACTTACCGATGAAACATAATCAAATGAATTTGGTTACTACACGTAGGTCTTCCGTGCGAGGGTAGTCCTTCCCAGGTCGAGTCAGCTCAATACGAGCTGCAATCAAATAACTACAGCTAGGCAGAACCACCTCTGAAAAAGTTGATCAATGACCGGCAATATGGCTTTCGTTATAGTCGACCAGCTGGTGATCTTCTGTTATATATTACGCACCGTTGGGCAGCTGTTATTGGAAGTAAGGGAAATGGTCTAGCAGGTATTTTGAATATGGCGAAAGCCTTCGATCGTATATGGCACAAGGGGCTTCTTTCGAAGCTACCTTCCTATGGGCTTCTCGAGAATTTATGCAAGTGGATTACCAGCCTTCTCACTGGGCGGAGCATACAGGTCGTTCTTGACGGTTTTTGTTTGGACCCCAAGCCCGTTAACATTAGTGTACATCTTTTGTATACACGTTTTGCACATCAATGATATATTGGATATTTCTAACATACTCGTATATTGTTATACGGATGACAGCACTGGGGATGTGGTTTATTCTGTCAGTAAAGAGCTCTCTAGGAAGTTTTCCCGATGTTTGTCTTCGAGTACCGAAAGAAACTTGTGTCTTTCATATAAATGGTCTGGCGATGGTCTCACAACCGGGTGAACTGGACCACGTTCATTTTAAACTCTACACAAGTTTGGGCGTCATCGTACGTCTACGTCATCGCCTGCAATACAAATACCACCTGGATCCTCCACTAGGATTTTTCAAGGAACTTTCTTCCACATACCACTAAAATGTGGAACGAATTTCCCTTGGTGGTATTTCAAGACCGATACTACATGAGTTCCTTCAAGAAAAGCGCATATTCTCACCTCCAAGGCCGGCAACGCTCTTGCAAGTCCCCGGATGTTGCAAGAGTTCGTGAGCGATTGTTAACACCTGTCCTCGGTGACCCGCGCGCTCGTATACCTTCATCTAACATAGAAAAATAAATGATATTACATAAAAATAAGTATTAAACATTTAGTTTTCTTTGTCTAGAACTATTATACTAAATAAATGATAATTATTGGAGTAATGCATTGCATAATCGCATTTACAAACAGTTTTAAAAGTAAAATTTATATTTGGTGGAAAAATTGTTGCAATAAAATATAAAATAAACAATGTAATAAAATGAAAAAAAAATCTGTAGAAAAAGCACAGTATATATTAAACTTAATAAAAGTAACTACTTTTTACATTTACATAAAATACGTAATAATATTCAATAAGAAACTAAAAACTCATTTCATTTCTTTTAACACAACATCGGTAGTAGTTTAAATGAAATTGTTATTTATAGCAGTGATGTTATTTTGAGTGACTTTTAATAGAGAAGTAGTTAAGTGACCGTGAGACTTAAATAGAATGCGGCATTATCAGTATTCAAGTGATGAAGACTTATTCAATTCCTCCGAAGATGACATCCGTCGCGATGTCGCGAAATATCACTGCAACTCAGCTGCTCAAACCAATTTAGGACGTGGTTTTGGAGTGCTTTAACATTAAGACTTAGGTTAAACAAGTTGGGCAAATTCCTATAAATTGTTTGAAAGGAGAGCTTACAAAAAAAAAACATTAACCAAACAAACCGAATCTCTAAATTACTGCATAAATAAAATTAATTATTGGTTTTTAATTCGAAAATATATAGTAATGTAGCAAAAGCCGAATAAGTCAACAAATTTTCATGAATTATTAACGAAGTTATAGCGACTACTGAGACAATTCCTAAACCCTAGGATATGATCATATTTTTTTATTTTTTTCTTTAATAAAAACTGAAACAAAATGTTTTATTTTAATGACGTTATAATACTTTTAACAAAAATAATAAACAAGATATTTAATATATAATTATTTCCATAACTTTTGTACGACCAAAGTTAAAAAGATCACATGATTTGATTTGTGTATGCGACTCATTATATTATGATTGTTTTGAATTTTGACAAAGCCATAATTAAGTATACAATTAAATAGAAGGTTTACTTGTCCTTAGCGTCCCCAAATGGAAAATGGAAATTAAAGGTATTACTTAAAGTTTCTATATTACTATTAAAATGGGCGTTAAGGAACTTTACATATAATAATGAGAGTTGCACGAACCGATATGTAAATACAGTGTTTGGTTTATTTATTATATATATATATGTGATATGCTTTTTTATTAGAAGTAATGTACAAATAAACTTATTATGCGTATATATTTAGAGATTTGTTCGCAGACAGAAGTTCGAAGAAAGTATTTATAGTATATAATAAATATTATAATATATATATATATATATTTATCTCGACAAGCGTATTGCTTGTATTGTTAATCTCGTTTTATAAAACCCGAGGGATATCTAAATAAGGTCGACTCGTATCGGGGAATTAGTCGTTAATATTAAATAAGCATTTATTTTATTTTGCGAAACGTCCTTTTATTACACTTGTTGCTGGTTTAAATGGAATTTGTGAATTATTTATACATGAAAGACTGTGAATTTATATTGTAGCTGTGTGTTATGTATGGTTATGTTTTTTAATTATTTATGTTTATGTAAAAATATCGGATTCTGTATGACTTCTTAGTAGGTAACGTTTGAGGTAACGTAAGTCAAAATATTAAATAAATTTAATACGTTTATACTATTGTCAATTGTAAAATATTTATTAAAACTCCTATTCTTAAAACAAAGCGGAAAGTATCAGAACGGTTCGTTTAGACACAGAGAAAACATGGAATAGAAATTTACTGTTCATATAATACTGTAATGTCATCATGATAACAATATCTCATATTTAAATGTTCAAACTTTATTAAACGTAAAAGAGTTAGATTTTTACATGTTACAACAAAATTGGTACAAAAATTGGTTTAAAAAATAAAGCACGGCATTAATCTCTTGTGTAAAATAATTCTTATAATTAAACTCACAAGGTTAAATGTACTTCATTACATTTACTATTTTATAATGAACATTTTTTTCCTATTCATCCTGTTTTTATTAAATTCAACTTCTCAATGAATACTTATCAAGTACACGTGATCTTCCATCAATATGTCACGTTTATGATGACCTAAGTTATCACATAAAACCCTCGCTTGAACCCTTAAAGTTATATCCATAATATACAATAAGTAAAAAGCCGACAATAAAAGACATCTGTGCCGAATAACATTGTAATGTACAAAAAATATTGCATAAAATACCCTCTCACATTCATGGCTCTAAGAGTTATGGGGTTTTTAAGATACAGAACATTTTATATATATTCATATACATACATATATCAAGATTTATGTATACATCTTTTTTTTACTCTAATTAGTTATTTTAGATTAGTTTAGATTAGATTCCTTAAATGTATATTCCTTTAATTGCGAGTACAGATTACATTACATATATAATATCTGACATTAGTTACGTATTTTATCTCTTTTTTTAATTAAAAATTTTAAATATTTCTCGTACTGGAAACGAATAATTAAATAAATGTCATAATAATGATAATTAAAAGGCTTGTGAATGAAGAACACATAGATACTAAACATGAGTTACAGTTCACCAAATCAACATGAAATCAATGTGATACACCACATCCCAGCTCCACTCTGGAACGGCTGATTATATATCATAGAATATCTTCTCAGACGTGTAGGCTTCCTCGTTCCACTTTCGTTGACTGATCTACGGACAAATATACGTGGCGGGTGATCGAAACTAGAACGTGTAAAATCAAAAGCGTCACTAAGTCTGTATTTTTTTATTTAATTATAAATGTTACAGACACAATAAATACAATAAAAGTAATATAGTAGATGTGTTATTATATTCCTCAAGGTCACAAAATATTGATTCATATTTCGATTGTCACAGGCAGACGCCAAATGGCCAAGTTTATTGTCACTCAGCAGCCGCTCCGGGATATGAATTAGTATATTTTCTATAGATGAAAATTCCATAACAAAAACTGAATGATATTAAATAAGTCTAGGGATATTTCAGAGCTTTCTATACAAATTTCAATTATAAGAAACTTATTTTATTCGAGGTATACTTGAAGTTAAAGTTTTGGACCTGTTGCTATTATAATTAATTCTCATATATATACATATATATATAATATTGTTATTGTCGAAATGGCTAAAAGCTTTCTATATAAATATCCAGTACTAAATATATTATCAAATATATGTATATATTAAGAAAAAAAGGTATATATTACTAAGTTTTTGTTGACCGGAACATATATACGTACATTTATATCATGTCTTCTACGACATTTCTGCTCATAAGTGTGTGACTTCGAGCGATTACGAACAGAAATGTCGTTGAAGAAAACAAAAAATAACTGAGTTCTGTTACTCGTGTTACTAATATCACCTTTATTTTGTTTACAATTTGTTATAATAATAAAAAAGTTAAAATAAGTGATGTTTTTATGTTAGTAACAAAAGTAACAACCAACAACATCTTATAAGTAGTGTTTCAATTCTACAAAGTATAAATATCAAATGAAAAGAGTTGTATGCCTTCGTGCTATTTGAACATTCTTAAAGTAACTCTTAGTGAGAGCCACAGACGACTACAGAATATAAATAAGACACAATCAAAGACGGACTCACTCTATTATTTATCTGTGGTCAATGGTCGGTTACTTCTTTATGGTTTTTGGATACTTCTATTTAAGTACCAAAAATTCAAGAAAAACAAGGTTTTCTTAATACTCTTAGTATTGGAATAGTGATAAAGATTGTTACTTGCAATTTATATAATCAACTTACTATATTGTGGATGAAAAGACTGTAACTGTATTGACTTGTAACGCTATTGTACATACAACGTGACGCACCGACATAATGACATGGACATATCAGTCGCTTTGTTCTACAATGTTCTATTCACTTAATGTTGTTATTTATAGACACTACATGGTACGATATGTCACAAGTAGGATAACAAGTTCGGTTAAGTCGTAGATTAGATAGGATTATGAAAAATTTCATCTTCAACGAAAGTTTTCATTGAAATTGCACAATATTTAAGAAACTTCAAATGATATGGCTAAACTTTTGGTAAAAAATTAATTATAAAAAGAAAGAACTATCTGTTTAAAATTACAAATAATCGACAAGAGACAGTAAAATACATGTGCAAAATTTTTGTTACAACCTTTTTATCTGTGTTATGAGGTAACACTTGTAATACAACAAAAAGTCGTTACAAATAGGAGTAGAAACAAATGATGAAAAAATATCTAAGAAACGTTTATTCTTTTATCCATTCTTTCTAAAATAATTTTTATTATTCAAATAGTAAGAGATAATAAGATAAGAGATTGAAACAAAAGATATATATGAATAGATGACTATGAATAAATGTTATAAACAATATTTACGATATTGGCTCGAGGATACATTGAAGTACTTGTGTAAAAATCAGGTAAGAAGTTGAGCTAAGTGAGGGTATAGGAACATACGCGAGCTGCGAATTGTACTAACAGCACTTTATTTTTATATGTTTTTCAATAAACTGTAACATTATTAGCAAAATACTGTAATATTTATTGCATTATATAATTATAGTATATAAACTATATTACAGTATATAAACTTTGTGAGTAATCTTTTTAATTCGAAAATTTTTTTTGTTTATCTTTGCATAAGACAAATCATGTTTCGAAAATTTCTCGCAACATGTAATCACTTGGCTGGAATGAAATAGGAAGTCCAACATATTACATTAAAGCATATCCTTATTTTTGCGAAGTGCGCCGGGATAGTTATGAGTTACTTGAAGCTGTTAAAGTGCAGATAATCAACCAAAGAACGAGACATTTAAGATTGAGTAATAGTTATAAAAATGTAAGCATAATAATGTTATGGGCTTCGTGATACTACATGCACTGTGCACATGTGGATATACGAGTATAACAAATAATATATTAAGAAACTTACCATTTTCTTCTTCAAACAAATTCATTTATCGAAACTAATATTTATTTGATCTTGTAACATATTTACTGTATTTATTTTATCTGTTGGTCGGTTTATACATTCCGTTAGTGCAAATAATTAAATGTTCACATTTATTAAATAATATTTCTTTCGTAGAATGCAAATATGGTAAGGTTAAAATTATGAAGTATAAAAAGCTTGAAGCATCAAAGTTGTTCTGTTTTATGGAAAAAACATATCATGATTCAACAGTGCGCTTAGAACTCACAAAAGGTTACGCTTCCTAAAGCTTAATTGATGAATATCCCCGTTTGTAGTTTGGAACTCTTCATAGTAGATATAGTTGTTCTGTGTAAGTTGTTTCAAATTATGGAGCTCGCTATTCCATGGGGTATTTCTTTATAAATTTTATTTAACAACTTAAACAGATAAAATAGTTTTACCTATTGTCGGTTGTGGTAAATCGAATGCAGAACGAACGAGAACTATCATTGACTTTTATTAGAAATATATACATTTAATACATTTTTAATAGTTATATTTTTTTATTTTCTACATTATATATATTATTAAAAATATATTACATATATTGTTAACAGATTCGTGTATGATGGTCCCTTAGATCGTTTTGCATATTTTACATATATATAAGGACATATATATAACATATAATAACAAATTAAAAACAACTTTACTTTATTTCATCTAACATGGTTTCTTTTCAAATGTTCTTAATGGAAATTTAGCGAAAACACTGTATTTAAGGCAACTAAACCTTTTACAGACTGAATTAATTGTAATTATGCAATAAATCACTAAGGTCTGCCCTCGTGGCCCTATTACCTGCGGTCAGGGTGATTAATACGGCGCCATATTGAAGATTTATAACTAAAATTAATATTGCTATGAAAATAATTATAATTGAAACACTTACTTGGGAAATAGTCCATTAATATGTTATCTATTTTATTAAGACGTAATGTTTGTGAGCGCAATGTATGAGGTTATCTTCAAAATCGAATTTAAAAGTTCTTACACTAATATTTAGAATAGATTTCCTGTGTAGACAGAGGCTATATATTGTTCCGTTAAAAGGGTCTTCAGGGCGGCTAATTGTAAAAAGCCCTAGTATGATTATAGAAAATTGGTATTTCTTCTTTACTTTCAGATTTTTACAAATCACACGATTCTGGATTTAACTGTGTACATATTTCGTTTAGCCAACTTTACCATCTCTAAAACTATCCAGAATATAAATATTAAAGGTCTATATCATACCCGTGAATAAAGATATATTAATAGTAAAATCCAGACCTTTGTCTAAGAAATTTAAATTGTATATTGATTTAGAAAACGTATAAAATTAAGAGAATAAACGTTAGTTTAAAAGCGACCCAGTAATATAAAACTAACTTATCTAAACTTTTTGTCTGTCATACGTGTTGTAAAAGAGTGAGAAGAAAAGCAGAGGTTAGAAGGTTTTGTAATTTATTTTTCTATTTATACTTAACTTCCCTGAATAGTTTAAAAAAAAAACACTTTTTAGATGGCATCTTGCAAATAAACATTTTTAGTTACGCAATATCTGATAAAGTTATAGAAAATAGCAGATTATTTAATTAGAAAATAAACAACGAAACTATGAGGCATACGAGTATACTATTAATTTCAAATCGTTAAAAACAGTTAGTAACCTCATTAATTATTAACGGTTGTTATTAATCGATACATTTAGCCTGTGTTCATTTCGAATTGACAAAATCCAAATATTGATATAGTTATGACAAACTGATATATATATTTATTTTTTATTAATTATTTGTTAAGTGATATTTATTTACTTCAATATTTCATCAACGATTTTACCGTTTTACACTTTTACCGACTTTTTATATCACAGACATGAATTGATGATACTTCAATTAGAGATATGTACACAAGTAAAAAACCGTGAAATCAATTTCGGATTCTCAGCTTCTTACACAAGTATAGTGAGGCCAAATCATTATAATGAGCACCAACACAATTTGACACGATAAAAATGCAAAATATCAAGTGAAAACGACACCGCTGCCAAACGACGACTACTATCAACTTTCTAACTAAAGAAAGTTGACTAATTTAATTAATTATAGGTTTTATATGTAACTCAGTTGTATAGTTTTTTTAATTAAATTGATTTTATAGCATCTCTCGCTGCCAATATGCATAATTAGTTGACGGTTTTTAATTTTTATATTGTACGTTCAGAATGTAGATCATTAAAAATCTTGTATTTCAATACAAGAAAATTTTTATATACTATTGTTTAACATCGAAATAGAATATTATAGCTAATCTTACATATATTTATGTTAGATTAGCTATATATATATATATATATAGTTTTATTATTATTTTCAACGCAACAGTAAAATATCAAGGGATTCAAACCCTTATTTTTTGAAATCATAATAGATATATTCAAGAAATTGTAGACCAAAATATTAAATTATAATGTGACTGTGGTAGAATTTGGACAGAAAATTGAAAGAATTTCTTATTAAAGACTCGATTCGAAAATTTTGATTAAAATATTTTAACCGGCACAAAGTCGTAAGCATCAAAGTAATAGGTTGCTATGGAAAGCTTATCTACTTTAGTATTACTATTTTGTTCAGTGGACTGTAGAATTTTCATTATACTGGTGACAAAGACCAGGTAAATATTAATTGAATTTTTGGCTCAAAGTACTTTTCCTTCTACAACAATATTACATGGTATAACACGGAAAATACTCAAGAATGTGTTATGTGAAGATAGTTTTATCTTATAGTTACATGGGAGTCCAAAGTGAAGATTTTGGGGTCGGAACTTGCGATGGGGACTCAAAAGACCTTTAATTGTCATGTAAAAAAAAATGTTGCTATGCTATATATTGAGTATTTTCTTAGTATAAATAATATTTTTTTTAATACGCATTACTGCTTAGATTGGGATAATTTCTTTTGGTTACGGCGACGGCTGCTCAACCAGCTCAGCTCTTCAGTGTACTCACGAGTCACGTCCTTTCTCACGTGGAAACAAACACATATATATGTGATTACTATCTATAATATTAATTTTGTTGTATATCATACCTATCGTACCCCGAGTATAAACTAGACCACACGCCGGGGTATCTATGTTTGTAAGGGACGATACCTGCTACCGTCGCCTTCAGAATGTCAAAGGTCTGGACCTATCAGTATTCTGGCTGCGCGTAAGTATGAACGATCATGTTAGTTCTACCCGTAACTCTACAGCACCCAATGCGGTAATGAAGAAACGGATCAACTTTTGCGCCACGTCCAAGCAAAGATTTGTATATATAGTATAGTTATATACATAGTCATCGGGAATATCATCGCCTACAATACCGATTGACTATCACGTGTAGTAGCACGTGACCCTTGTCAATAATTAAACACAAATCTCCCGGTCTATGAGGAGAACTTGGAATAACCTCGCCGAGTGCCATGTCATCAAAAGAGTGCTGGGTATGGAAGCGGAGGGATTGACAGATAGAGGACGCCCGAAGAAAAGATGGATGGATTGCGTGAAAGACAAAATGGAAAAGAAGAGTGTGTACAGAGATGACGAGTAACAGGAATTCCATAATTTGTGTTTGACGAAACTTAAATTTAACAATGAGGTGATTAGAACGTTTCCGGAAAAGATAATGTTCCTGAAAGCGGCGTTAATTCAATACAATTAGTAGTAAATTAAATTTGAAAACGAACTCATTTAAACTGCAAATTAATCAAGAATAGAGGATAATTACATTTCCGAACAACTTTCTGCAATTAAGTTAACTTAAGGCGGGACGGGAGGACGTCGATATCGACGAATAGATTAGAGTCAACAATATTGAGTTTTTCTGTATAAATATAGTAAAATATGGTGGGCCACGCGTCTTGGACTTTTTGTGGCTTTTGTGCAATTTATGCTGGAAATCAGGAGAGGTCCCAGACAATTGGCGAGGTGCAGTCATCGTACCTTTGTATAAAGGTAAAGGTTCACAGATAGACTGTGCAAGCTATAGGGCTATCAGTTTGATTAGCTTGGACGGTAAAGTTTATGCTAAAATATTAGTGATAAGAATGCAAGAGAGATCTGAAAGGCTGTTGTGGGAGGCCCAAGGAGGTTTTAGACCTGGAAGAGTGTGTATAGATCAGATCTTTTTCCTCCGCATGATCACGGTAAAGTTTTTGGTCCTAAACCAAAAGGTTATCTGTGCTTTTGTGGATTTGGAAAAGGCGTTTGACAGGGTTGTGAGAAAGAAGTTATGGGAGATACTGCCCCGATACAACGTGAACGGACCCTTGCTACGGGCTGTAAAGTCTCATTACAGAGATCACTCAGCCCGTGTGCGAGTAGGAGCTGACATGTCGCCCTGGTTTGACATCCAATCGGGTGTTAAGCAAAGTTGCGCTATGTCAGCTTGGTTGTTCATTTTGTATTTGGATAGTTGTCTTCAAGGCGTGAAAGACAGTGACATGGGAGTGAAAGTAGGTGACCTTAAAATGAATTGCTTGCTATACGCAGATGATGCAGTGCTCATTGCATCATCAGAATGTGATCTGCAGGCAGTGACCAATGCTGCACTCTGAAAGATGGGTGTGAAAATAATGGTCTAAACCTGAATGCAGATAAGACGAAGGTTCTGATATTTGAAAGAAATGAAGAAAGAACAGAATGTAAGATCAACGTGAATGGTAAGATAATAGAACAAGTGAATTAAGTGGTATATTTGGGAAGTATGTTTAGCAGAGACGAAAGATACGAAATGGATGTGGAAAGGCGTATTGCTGCCGGTAACAGAGTCAACGGTGCCCTGGCTGCATTGTTGAGACGGCGAAACGTCGGCATAGCTGCACGTTTGGCTGTACACAATGCGGTTTTGCTACCGATGCTGTCATACGGCAGCCAAACGTGGGTAACACAGAAGAAGAATGTAAGAAAGATGAATGCTGTGGAGATGCGATCTCTTCGCAGAATATGCGGAGTCACCCTAGCTGACCGAATCCGCAATGAAGAAATCCACAGAATGGCAGGTACTAGTGAAGATGTTACAGTGAGAATGAAGAAGAACGTGCTCAGGTGGTTTGGGCACGTCGAAAGAATGAGTGATGAAAGAATGGTAAAAAAGATTTATACAGGAAAAGTGAGTGGTAAGAGAGAAACGGGGAGGCCTCAAGTGACCTTCGAAAACACTGTATCTATGATACTGGAGGAACGTCACGTAAAAAGCATGAGGACCCCCCGGAGGGCATGTATGAAGAGGTTGATGTCTGTGGCCGAGGCGAAAGAGGTATGCAGGGGCCGTAGCGTTTGGCGCTCCGTCGTCTCTGGCTACCCTGTAAGGGATATGTTGTGAAGTTAAATAAATAAATAAATAAATATGAAAAATATAAAAGTTAAAATTTTTATTGTGAACATTACAACATCACGATGCATAAAAGCATTGCGTGCATCGTTTGTTTTTGTTTCGGTACAGAGAACAATATTTGATTAGGAGGTTGTCATTTAGGATACCTTAAATTAATATTGTTGAGAACAACACGGGATTCTATAACTTTACGTAATGATTTAAAAAGAAAGAGTTCATCAGTTGCGACTCGATGTTCCCTTAAGGACTTAAGAGAGTGAATGGTCACATCTCGAGGAACAGCTCTTTCTACACCCTTTATTTTAGGTATACACTTGCGTTAATTTGAATTCCTTGGGCGAGATACATATTCAAGAAGAGATGGACCTAAAACACTTTAACCTTATTCAATATCACATATTTTATAAAGAACTATAATTTTACCAAGACTGTGACAAGAAAACATTAACACAAGTCAGCTAAATCTTTTTGTAGAAATTTACAATTTTTTGCTATTTTAATTACTTTAAATATTCATATTATCTGCGTACAAAAATATTTCCGATTATTTAAAAACACGGATAATGTTACTAAATAATAAATAGAAAGAAAACTACCGAGGTGAGAGTCCGAAGGCATTTCAGAAGAGACTGGAATAAAAACCACGTGGGTCACGGCCTGACTTCGGTCTCACAGGTAAGAAATCAGCCAACACAGCAGACCACTGAGTATTCTAACTTCTACAATAATCTTTTATCTATTAATTTATAGACATATATAACATTTTTCTTAATAAGTTTAAGACAAGTAATACAGTAGAGCCAAAATATATATAAATAAATTAAAGCAAGTCAAGAGACATAAAATATTACGATAACATTCGGTACAATTATTGTATTATCAAACTTTAAAACATTTAAACTGTTTAAAAGTAGTTTTAGTAAAGATTTTTATTCTTGATAAAAGTCCGTTTAAGTTAAATAAGGTAAAAGTTTCGTGTCAAAAGCCCAATGAAGCTTATTAAGGCACATGGCGTGAATTAAAAGATTTACTTTAACAAAGCAATTTTCTAATTCGAATTTCGAAACAAGTAAAATAATTTTACTTAACAATTATAGTCAAAGGAACCACTAGTGCCAATTTCTGTGCTACAAGAATTCACTTACATTGACAACTGGAATTTACTGGAATTTACATTGCTTTTATTAATCCTCTATTATAATAATTAATAATTAATAAAAAATAATTAATTAATAGTTTGTGTTAACATTTAAGTAATTTTTTGGTGTAACAATAAATTATATTGAATAAAAACGTAAAAATAGTCCTGTTAAGTCGAAATTTTAGAAAAATATAATTCAAAATACGCGTACTGTTGCATTATTTCTGTACAAAAAGTCTAACAACAGAAATGTTTATAACGGATTCTACGTGTTTATTACAGTTATGTTCTAGATATGAGATGGCACAATCGCGAGGAGCGACTTCTGTTAAATCCCTTGTTTTATTTAAAAAATATCTATATGTTATTTAAAATATACTTATGAGAAAAAAGATATATGTATTAATGTCGACTTACGTGTTTATTACTATTTTATCGATCAGGCTCAGAAAGAAAAAGTTTAAAAGTCGCGATTATATTACAACCTTTTACTATTTTTTTCGCATATTAAAATATTTATAAAGTAATAGTATTTGTTTATTTCCTTTAAAACATTCAACTTATAAAATGTATTCGCGAGTCATGAAGCAATTATGTAAACAATATAGTTCAGTAGGAAACAAAGGAATGTATTGGTGGAGAAAATATGAAAAAGATAATATTGGGAAATTTTCGATAGATTAGGATTAACAATCTAGTTACTGCTTATTACTGTTATTATTCTTTGAAAACCTTAAATGACGTCGAGGTGTATTATGTTGTCGCTACAAGTCACATGACCATGTTCCAAAACCATCTTACCATTATTTTATTTTATTATTTTTAAATTGGGACGCCTTCTCGTATTAAACATTGTGTCAGTCACAATGTTTGCCGTGAGCTGACCACAACTCTTCATCATTTTTTTTGTATCGGCCGTTAATAATTCGTGGATTTTTGATAGAACAATATTATAATTATTGAGCTTATAAAGACTCTTAATACAAAGATCATGAACAAACGGATGTCTTTAATTACTTGATACCTTCTCGCATTTATCAAACACCAATTTGAGAGATTTCGTATCCTTCATAATATTTAATGACGTCATCTCAATAATTAATCTAATTAGAATACAAAATAATGAACTACTGTTTGAATAGCACTACAATTAAAAAAGTTATAAGACAATACATTACTAAATAATCTGTCCTGTCTAATCAAATGTAGTAAATAGACTATTGAAAACCAGCGTATTAAAAGTGTTTCTTATGATACTGGTACGTGCCCACCGACCCGCAGTTGGGCATGATGGTGGATTAAACTCCGTACCATTTCCACAATCGGAAAGGAGACGTGTGTTTAACAATTAACAATGAAAAATTCTATACACACAGACTTATATTATAATTTATTCATGTGAAGTAACATTTATTGTTTTGTAAGATAATTTCATTAAACATTATCTTCCAGTTATCTTTGGTGGAGGCTTTCCTTTTCACACTCGGACAGCGTTGGATTCTGATCAAAGCTATTGTTACACTTTGTTACTTTATTGGTTATCTACTTGTATGTAACAATAAAAAGAAAATATATGAGTAATTAATAATACCTCAAAATTACGATTATTTGATATATTGCTGTAAAATACAAAACCGAAATAGTCTTTACGTATACAGATTGTATACAGATTCTGTAAAACACAACTTACACAGTACATAACTTTATAGTAGTGTTTGAAAGTTTGAATTTTAAAGGAATAAATATATTTAATTAATTAATAATTGTGTGCGATCTTGTGCGCTGTCCGTACAACTTACAATATACTTTATTTTATTTGTATCAGTAGACATCTGACATTAGTAAAGTGTTTTAACATGTAAAATAATATAAACCTTCAATATATATGACATTGGAGTTGAAATTTTATTATTTTTAAGCAGATAATCACAGCAACGCCACAATTATGTAAAAGACAGAGCATTCATTAAATACGTGGTACTTTTCAAATGATTACTTTACCTTGATCACTCAAACTAATACATTCTTTTTGACGAAAAAACGATTGAAATATTTGAAATGATTGGTTAGTGAAGTAATCCTTGACTCTTACAATAAAGGCGGGTTTACTTAAAATTATATAAGCCCTTTAGTTATTTTCTTTTTTTTTTGCGAATTAAATTAATTAAGGTCAAGGAATGAAACCAAATATTCTTAATTATAATAAATTTCTTCAAGAAAGTTTTTTGCAGATCAGATTTGAGGAGGCTACCTACTTTTATTAATATTAATATTTCCGATAAATTGTGATAAATTAACATACTGACAGATAATTACAACTCTTAACAATGCTCAAAAAATATCCTTTAATCACTATCCATACACCGGCTGTCACTATACTATCCGGTAAATACCTAAATTAACTAAAAGGCATCAATTTGTTTTACATACACACTTATTGACTTCATTTTTTTATAATATAACACATGTATTAAACAGGGGTTCGGTAGCTACCATTCATGTGTATAATCAAACAAACAGTCACTACGCACGAGATAAATATAATATAAACAGAACAGACAAACACCACTCATAGTAATTCAGATCATTTACTTACGTTATAGATTTAATTTAAATTGTACTCAGAAAACACTTTAATAAAAACACATTTATTATTTCATTATATTTAATGTGATGTTTGTTGAATTTTATTATAATAATAAACATAATAAAACTAAAAGAATCTGTTATTTACGACATTATAAAATTTTACGTGTATTGAGTTTCATAACACAATGCATTCACTCGTGGTTGTTTGATATCTTAGGCCGATAAATTATACTTAAAACCTACAAAGTATTTAATTACACGATGCCACCACATTTAAAATATCATGGAATATTTATAAATCTAAGATCAATATGCTAGAACCAAACGAGCGGGAGTGGTTTGGGTTTAACACAGAATGATAATAAGTCATTAAAATATCCTTTACAATTAATAATTAAATAGCTGGAAATGACGACCCATATTGATTCAGACATTAAATGAAGTCTTACTACTAATATATTGATAATTTGAAGTTTTAGTTTAGTGGTTAATATATGGCATAATTTTTTTAATCATATATACAAAATCATTATATATCTACGTCATACGAGATAAGCTTGTCTATGTGACGTTACCTTGAAATAACATATATAAGACTAGCCGTAGGGGTCGCTTCGCTCGCCGTTTTTTTTTATTTTTTAATTTGGTGACCTTATTGACCTTACAGCGTCGCCAAAACATAACCGTGGCATCGTTAGACTATAAGCTTTCATTTGATACCCTGTTTATAAAAATCGGATAAGCGGTTTAGGAGGGTAGTGCAAGAAAGATAAAAAGTAATCGATTTTATATGGTAAGATACGCACACACATAAATAGGTAAATACATATATAAGTGAATATCCTGGATATTTAATGTGACATGAGGTCATCATTCACCCATCTTTATACACATCCTTAACACAATTACTCGGGGTCGGCGTAAAACTCATACACTTGCTCGTCTGCTTCTACTCTCTGTTATGGCCTCAATTGAGACTTGATTTATATAAAAGTATGTTTATGTCAATCTGTATGTTTTTTTAAAGTATGTAGTCTTTCTGATGAGCGGATGTACTAATACAAGTAATGTTGCGGTCAGAACGATATCTTATTATTAATTTATATCCTTCCATAATAAACAGTAACAATTTACTAGGCTTAATAGAATTTGATCAAATTATAATCACTTTATTTAAATATATTAATACTAATTGCTAAGAATCCGTTAATTACCTGACACACAACAATGATTCAATCTGTTTGTCTATTCGTTACACAAATATAAGCTATAATCTGTTTTATACTTTGGTAAATTCTCTAATTTTATTTAAAAATACAAAAATATATTTTGGGCAAAATAATAATAAAATTAATAAGGTTGATTTCGAAGCACAACTATTAATTTATAATATTTTTTTCGACGCGACGCTATTTTCTTAGCTGAATTTATGGCAACTTCCTAAATTCAGATTCAGCTAGGCGCAGAAATTGAAAAAATATAATGCATTATATAATGTCAGTATTTGGTTTACAAACAAATTTGGGGATTTTTTAGGATTTGTTGATTGATATTCCTGTTAATTAAAAATTACAATTTCAAATTCACAATTTTGACATCGACAATTGTCTACTAATTTCGCAATTTCCCTTATCGTAAAGAATTTTGAAAGAGTTCTTAGGAAGCATGAACACTTTCATTGCACTTTCTTATTTAATAAAATAAATTGAAATTTTTAGAAAATTATCTTTTTAAAGTTGACGACATACTTTCATGAAATTTTTAATTTTGTATTTTAGGTAATTGAACTTAGGACTGGGCTAATAAAACTTGATAAGATAACCTCCACTCACACACACATAGATACTCGTATATGCATGTGCATAAACAAGTTCAATAAGCAAAGCGGGCGGCGGGCGTCTTCACCGCTCCGGGAAGAAAGACAGTGCACGCCCGAAATACAAGGAAAGTGTTACATTACAAACAGTGGCCTTACACACACACACACACACACACACACACCACAGTTTATGGTACATTGTGGTTTCGTCGAAGTAGTATCAAGACATGTGGTAGCGTGTCAAACCAAGTTCAAGCTAAATTACTTAACTATAACCAACAAAATAACATACTCTGAATATTAAATAAAAAATCAAAGTATAAATAACATGTACTTAATATGTAAGGGTCTGAGATATTCCCGTGTTATTGACCTCAAACAGGACCCTAGTCGCTGTCAATAGCAATGTTTATTGTATAAATGTTTTTTTGTGAATCACAATGAAATCCCTGGTGATGAGTGGGACGAACTTAAAAACTTATCAACTGTGAATTAAAAGATTTACTTTAACAAAGCATTTTCAAGCAGAACCAGGCAAATAATTTTATAATAGTCAAAAAGAACCACCAGCAGCGTTATCTTTGATACAAAAAATTCTATTATTAAAATAATTAGACTGGAATTTATATCACTTTGATTAATCTCCTACTGACAATACACGAAATCAGCATAATTTACAACGTGTATTAGAAAAATAATAGATGTAAAAGAAGATAAAGTAATGTCAGTTGTTAATTGGATATACATTAAGCTACGTCCTGTCTATGTTTAACTACATATGTGAGGGCTGTATTTATTCACACAATAGTCATTTACACGACACCAAAACAACTAAGATATAAAATTAACTTATTACAATGTACTTCAAGATATGTAACAAACAAACACACAAACTTAATCAATTACTTAAAGTTCTTATAAACTATAATAAATTAATGAAAGTTCTTATAAACTACTTCTTCAGGTCCGTCTTAAAAATATTTGGAATAATCTTAAAGACGTGTACCTCTTGGATTAAAAGATGTCACAGTACAGTGGCTCACTTTCATCTCGCTGCCTTTCACTGACACAGATCGTAATTATGATAGGATACCTCTGGTAAGTGACGTGAAAGGAATGGAAAATATACTTTATTTTTAGTATCTCCGTTTTGAAATTATGAGGATCTTTTGAAAGATCTGGTCCGGACGCTTGTTTTTTCTCAATGAAGTACGTTTGAATCTTTCCCCTTTTTTGCTTCAAATTGTTGTAAGAGTGTTTTTTGGTTATATAAAACCAATTCTCACTCAATATTAATTTGAAAAATTGTTTATAAATTCTCATCTGAGTCACGATGTGAACTAAAGCTTTTAGTGATATAGTTTCATCAAGACTGTTATGTCTTGGTTCAATGTTTATATTATGCAAAAATGCTGGATGATTTCACTCATTGCTCAGGAAAATATTGTGCTTTCTTAGCATATAGAACTTTGATATATGAAGTTGAAAGGCAAACGCGTACAGGGAGGTTTGGCTCAATTGTCGGGTATGGGCTTCTTATAATAAAGCTACGGTAAAGCACGGGAGAACATGAGACTTCCTCAGAGAGTATTAAAAGGCGAATGTATGGTTTCAAAATCTTCAAGAGCAAATGATAATGGATATTATATAATCTCATAGAAATTCCAAAAAAATCTGTCTGTTTGGAAATCGTTATCAAAATATTAAACCTTGTTCTGGACCGTGCTTACCGGTGGTGGGCAATAATAGAACGAAACGTGAAATATCTAGCTTTTAGGAATCATTTTTGCCTCTCATCGTTTGTTAGATAAAAAATTAAAAAACTACTTAAATACTCGTGATGTTCAGTTTTGGCTATTCCTTATTTATTTGACCGTTTTTTTGTTTAAAATAGACCATCCAATACTATACAGGTAGGCAGACATACATACATACATACATACACCAGTGGATGCTTGTTTTCTTAATCTCTGAAAAGCTTTCGACCTTGTTTCATGTAATATACTTTGAATTAAACTTAAAGAGGCCGGTGTGTCTGATGAGTTGATACATTTGTTTAATCCAGTCTCTAGAATCAAACAAAGTAAAATAGAAAAACACTTTGTCGGATGTATATATAATGGAGAGGGCGGCCGGACCTGTTAACAAATATTGCATAACATACTCATGTTTGCCTGATTTTAATCTCACTGATAACGTGAAAGATTCATCGAACAAAGTGTTATATTTATTTTAATACCTTTGGTTTCACGACCGGGAAACTACTTTTATGCAATAGAAATTATCTCTTTTTCGTATCAGATTTAAAAGTAGTCTGGCCGGTACATCGTCCGACACATTCTACTGCCTTGAGAGCTCAATGACGTATTGAATGAGCTCTCCATTTAATAAATTACTCTTTGTTGGTGTCTAGCTGGTTTGGTTGGTATGAGTTATGTTAGTTTAAAGAACACGGAATAAGTGTTAATTAAAACGTAAATTTTAATCAAAACCATACATGAATAAATGTAGATGCGATTTTTATAATATGCAGGTCTTACATAGTGACTTAATGTAACTTTATTGAATAGTTTATAAACATGGGCTGGATATGACATGTCACTTTATCTTTGTCTAAGTGCAATTGTCGAACATTAACTGGAGAGAACAGAATAATAAAGTATATCTCCTTTAACATGACCTGACTACTGTATGACTGTAAACCAAGATGCCACATCGCACATACTCGTAGAACACAGACTACTTATTCGCTTTGGATACAATACTTTATGGATAAAATCCTGGTATTATACTAAGTAAGTAACTGCTGTGTCATTTATAGAACAAGGTATAATATTTTGTACACATTTTTATTGGCAATAAAAATATTTTACTCTTAAAAATTATACTCTAAAGAAAATAAGTAATAGGCCAAGGGGGAAAAGAGCGGTCGGTAACTACTCGTATAACATGCAATCTTGTAATTACATTGTTGCGTCTCGAGCGGTCAGCCTCTAGTTGTATAAGACTTAATTACAAATTTTACTATCTTCTGTCATGTTATATACAATTTTTGTATATTTTTTAAATGAGATTGTTTTAAATCGTACTACAAATAATTCTGAAGCTTTATAACGATAACGATTTTTAAAAGTCTCAACGGCTACTGTAAGTGAAACAAAATGTACTTAAGAAACAATATTCAGTTTAAATGCTTCTTTTGGTCCGAGGGTAATATAATATTGATATTGAACACAAAATCGATAAAGAAATAGTATTCTCATTTTGGATTACTTAAAAAATACTAAATATTAACAAATAAGGGGCAAAGTTTTGCGTTTTGTTTGTGTATGTGCTGCAGGCGTGACGTCTTCATTACTCAGTGTAACATTCCCGTACGAACGCAGTTTATTATTTTCACTTTTTGGCCTCTTTTTAAATAAAAAAAAAAGTCACCATTCTGGAGTGAGTTCTCAAATTCTTAATAGTAATTAATAAGATTTATCATTAAGAATATTAGAGTAAAGCAACCAAAGTTATGAAGAATATAACGTTCTAGATGATTATAGCCGAATCTCAGAGTATCTAAATCAAATTCAACATAAAGACTACACAGCTTATTGCAGACACAGGGATGTAAATAAAAAGGCTTAAGAGGTGGTCAGAAAAGAAAAAATAAAGTGAGGATACAAACTGTGACAAACCATCTTGTAATGAAATGAGTTTTGAGAATCTAGCAATATGAGACCTTCTTTCAAAGGATAACTAATTTGGAATAGTTCACTTTAATGTCTCCCTCAGGAGTCATCATTAATTGGAGATGTGGAGAAGAACCAACATACAATGTAGTTATTTTGACATCGGGTAACGCGCGTGGTGGTGGTGGTGGGGTGCTAGATAAAGTTTTTCCCTAACATTACCTACTAATGTTATACCAAAAGTTAATGAACAGATAATTAAATAAGAGAAAAGCTCTTTCTCAGCCTAATTTATTTGGATAATAGGGTAATATCTTCAAATTTGTAGGTTGTTATATAAATATCTAATGACTATTGTGTGAAGTGAAAGTCTTTATTGCTTGAGTGAAGGCAAACACTATATGCTATTATTATCACTAATAAAAGCGGTGCTTGTGCTTCTTATTGACTTGTGTCACAGATGGATGCGCTAATTAGAAAGTTCAAGCAAATGTTACATATGTGCCAGGACTTCAAAACATTAAATGTATTATATACCTCTGTATAGCTTGCTATCGCTAGGATACTGTAACTCTGCCTTAGATACGCCCTTATCGTTTGTATCTGGTAGGATTACACCAAATGATGTGTATATATTATCAGACTTAGTACATAAATCAGTGTAGATTTAAATATATATATAAATATGATTTATAGGACATGTGAGGTTTGCAACAGTAACAATTGTACAGAGTAATTAATTTATAGCTTTGCGAGCGATTTAGATATTTGTTTTGAGAGAAAATATAGATATATGTAATGGAACTTTGTTGAACTATAGTTTACAATACAAGTAAAACAGTAAAACTGTTTGTTTTGCTGTTCTGCAAGTATACCAAAGGGTATACTTGCTTCCGAAGTCTGGATTTAGTTTTTAATAACCATGATAAAACCGCAGTAACAAATACAACTATTGGAAGTATAAAATAAGTAAATAATATTTTATGAATAGATAAATAGACTGAAATATTAAGGAAATTAATTGTGAAAACAAAATATCAATAGAATAACAGAAATAGAAACAGAACAGAACCGAGCAGCTCTTTTTTTTTCTGTTGAAATATGTCTTAGTTATCTAAAATAAATTGTATTAGACATAACATAATGTTTGTACATTTTACAATGAAATAAGATCATACATATATCAAAGTTTATTTATTTTATTGCTGCAGACCTCTTATCCCGTTTGTTCTAAACTAACTTAAGACGTCGGAAGCAAGTGTGCTCCTGGGAATAGGAAAGTAAATAAAACAGTTCTGTTTCTTATGTTGTAAACTATAATAGAGTAGTCTTATTTCATTTTTATTCACAAGCTATTTTAGTTTAAATCTTCGAGAAACTTAGTACCAATTTTACATCTATTGTAAATTTTCTTAGATTAGTGCTTTTCATGATGTGTTTGATGTTTAGAATTGTTTATATATGTTGGATATGTTAGGCTTATTTTGTTTGTTTAATAATATATAATGAAAATTATATTAACACGGCCTATAACCTACGACTAACTAACGACTGACTACTGAACTACCGCGTCACCTCCCTTCTTGATGTATTTATTATTGTATATAAGCATCTTTCATTAGGAGTCAATTTCATTTACACATTTACTTACTAATATTAAAATAACATACTAATTAGTATTTCATATTGGGGATGTGTGACAGAGCCGCAGTGGCCTGTCTTTATAAAAATGTAATAAAAGTTATTCAAAACTTTATGTAAAGACATAATAATTCCAGTTCGCATTCAATCAATTTTCAGTCACCGATTTAACTGAAACTTTTCGTAAAACAGAAATACTTTCCGCCGACACGATTTGTGTTTTACCATAACATGAAAAACTGTGAAACGAATATATTATATTGGATTTTAAAATTTCGATATATTGGGAGCCATTTTAATTTATAAATGGACGAGACTTCTCACTTTTAAAATTACAATTCATCTTTATATTTTACATATAAAGATCGAAAATTTATTACGCAAGTTTATTAAGTCACTTAAACGATCAGCATTATTATATTAAATAATTAATTGTGTAACATATAATATCCTACATATTAAACAATGGAAATAGTGTATTAGGGTATTTAAAGTATTATACTTGTCTGGTTTTATTTGATGTCAGTCTGTAAAATGTCACAGATGTCACAGATTTGTCATATGTCAAGTTGGTGACTTGAGTGGGATATGTGAAGAGAGTCAAAATTAAACAGGTTTCTTAACCTTTTCTATTCAGGACATAATAACTTTAATAGAAACTCGTAGGAAACAAGTTTATGAGATCCGATCAGAAAATATTTACATTCATACCTTCACATCTTGTAAAATATGGAACTAAAAATTTATTTCTATGGTACCAATAACTGGCAGTGTGATAATAATAAGTAAACATATTGGTTTATATATATTTTAGTTTAAATCATTAATAATATGTAGTATATATCATAAATTAATAGTTTTTATAGTCATACTTATTTTATACGGTTCATACAATAAAATAGACAGCTACTGACTGCGGTGCTTCTGCTTGAAGAAACAGCTAATTAAGCCAAGGATGGACACTAACGAGCTGCTGTAAAACGCTGGTCATTTTAGTATGCGTACATTCAGTTTCAAATATTATAGACTATAGAATTGCTAATTATTACGATGTTTCACTACAAGAAATATTTCACTGGCCCTGAATTATTAAGTGTTATTATCTGTAAAAATAAAATTACTCCTAGTTATTAAAATAAAAAATTGTTTTTGCATTTTGTTGTCATTATATCAAACTGATGAAAGCTAAACATGTGCTTGTGATATTCCTATATACTTGTGATTATTAATTAAATATTTCTTATATTCTTATTTTTTATAAAATTGTTAAATTACGTATATATAATATTCTCACGAACCGTGGAAATGCTGATTAGACACAGGTGCATTGTATCATGTTAAAATCCCAGAATGTAACTCAAACCTTTGTTTGTTACATTTATTTCTCTGTATTCTTTTAATTATAATTTCATTTTATTATATTCATTCTTGTCTCCAACTTTGAGCCGGGATCACGTAATCAATAAATTTGTATTCTTTTGGATCCTCCGGTTGCGACCGACGTAATTTGCTTGTTTAGGATATATTACAATACTCATAAATATATAACAATATATTAGGAACAAAATATATAATAATTTAACCGTGCTTTAAGTTTTTAAATATTTAGTTGATAATTGTTGGGTTTTTAAGATAAAAACAGACAACTATCAACTAAATATTAATTCATAAATATTTTCACTTCAGCCTCCACCGCTAAGATCCCTCCATACTTAATTTATGACGAATCATAAAGATTCGTAATACTCTGTATATAAATCCTCCTCTTACGCTTAAACTGCTAAAGATAGACGACAATTTATTACCGCACACTTTTTGATACCTTTCTTGAACATTTATTAGTAATTTTTCGGCAGTGTCTCCTAACTTATATACTTATTATAAAAACCTTAAAATTAGTCTCTTGTCACTTAATGTAAGATGTGAAATAATATTAATTAATGATTAATATTGATTCTAGTAAATAGTAATTTAAAAACAAAAGACTTTATAGAATATAATAAAAAAACGTGTTGCTGTGAGTGCGATGAGGCTCTTCAAAGATTAATATAATATTTATAGGTCATAAATTTATATTTAACAGTTTTATCAAAATTTATTGAACTGTAAACTGAAAATAAACGTTATAAAAATATACACCAATCATGTGAGTTGATTGAAAACGAAACAGATAAGTTAAAAACTATGCTTTTTGTGTATCGAGTTATATTCCGTTCATTAGTGGATACAGGAAAGCCTCTCTCCTTAAGAATATATCAAGGGTACTTTTACTTAGATGTAACGTATGACTTCAAATACTATTTCTGGCATTTCAAAAATCCGAGAGTATTTTTAAAAATCTGCGCTTATATGAAATATTATTCAATCCTCGTTGAGATTAATATCTATGTTTATAAATTGTCACGCGTCAAGTTTACAGGTTACATCACAGGAACATTACGTGCCTTGAATGTGGAGGAAAATTTGGGTAGGATGATTTTATGAGGCCTATCTACCTATTCATAATTATTTAAAAAATATATATTTTTCCTTAAAATACTAATTCTTTTTTTAATGTTGTTTACATTAATATTTAATTATGAAATACATTTACAAGAATAATATTCGTAGTTAATAAACCTAAACATCACCTGTGTTTCCAAGTAAAGTTAGCTATATATTAGTATATACTCGTAGTACACCCGTCGATAATCACGTGGCATTGATCTCGACCGTAGAGTGGTCAGACAGGACGCAAAGTAAGAAAACCTGGGTAAAATACTTGTTAATGTTTAGAAATCATACATTAAATACATTTACTCAGAGGTCACAAAAATTTTACACATCTATCTGAATTAAAATTTGTTAAAAACAATAGTCATCTATTGTTTTTAACAAATTATAATGAATTATTTCAAAAAAATAAAATTAATCTTGTTATTATACATTAAAAGGTTTTAGAAATTCATTGCTCACATTTACTTTAGGGTAAATAAATTAATGTATTCTCTAAGGTATATATTACATACATATAATGTGGAGTAATCCTATTAAGATCAAACGCTCAGTGCGGTGTAGACTTAAGCACTATTAGATTAGCGCCAAAATAAATTAAACGGTATACTGCTACATAAAGTCTCTGTATAAAAACTACAATATAGTTACATACGGTGTGTATAGTGTACAATTACACTTGATTGCAATTATAAGAATTATATATTAAAAGTTTCCGTATCACCTAACCCCCAGCCTTTGTTTCAGCGATTCTCGGAGGCACTTTCCTAAGTACTTCGCCAATTAACGTATGGGGTCTCGAAATTTTACCACATTTACTTAGCTCGTCTTCGTCACGTCTATCTGTTTGTGGCGATCAAATCTTGCAATCGAAATTTCACCCACTTTCCAGCTAGCTAGAGAACTGAAATTTTCAGGATCGCTCAGAAGTCGATGACAATGCAATATTCAAGCATAAAAAAATCTATAATAAAAAGTAGAAAATAATTAAATAATTGTAAGAAATTACCCACGTTTTACAACTGCAGTCAAAAGAAGAAAACAATTTTGCCCTATGGCAGTTCGGAGCTCCACGTCTGCCTCACTCCATCACCCCTCCTGCAGCTGTTGTCTTAATTTGTGTCACTCGTAATCTTGTACTAAGCTGAAGACTGAAAACATGGGGCGCATGAACACACATATCTAAATTACGAAGTTTATATCATCATTTGTCAAGTTTATATTATCATTTGGACGACTATTTTGTTTTGTACCGAGTTCGGTCCATCTGATAGTAATCTATAATGGCCTCGTGAACATCGACAGCATAGGGAGATTTGCAAATGCGTTGTCTGCTTTGAGAAATTAGGGGGAAATAAAAATAGGATAGTAGGTACACACTTTCCTATTTTTATTTGTACAGACAGAAAAAAAAACAAAGGTATAATGTTTATAGTTATATCTGACGTGTTACATCAAAATTATTACTTACTAATATAAGACAAAATCAGAATAACTTAAGTGATGTTCTTGTGTATAACGTGGTAATTTATTTAAGTTTAAAGAAATATAATATTGGCAAGTACATTCCAGTTTTATATTATTAACTCGTTTAATATTTGGGTAAAAATTACAAATTCCGGTTTACATTTTACTAAAGAAATACGAAACCAAAGGTTTAATACGTTATCGTTTATAAGTATATAAATAAAATATAATAAATAATAATAAATAAAGACATCTGTAATAGATACTATCTCTCATGATAATGGAGTTAAAATTTTACCAGTATATTACCAGCAGGAAAGTAAAATCAAAATACGTAACTTTTTGATAGAACATCTTGAAACTTGAAGCTTTGGGTAAAGTTAAGAAATTTCGGCCCGAATAGCTACGGAAGAGAAGCCTCGGTAACAAACTAGTCACGCTTAAACTCTCATCTCTCAAGTACGCAGGTTTCAAAGACACCTTAAGAAATGTAATACGATAAATCCTTAGATACATTTTTGGATATACAGAATGAAAAATTTGCAACCAAGTTAAACTATTCATTATAATTAAAACAAAATACATTTTGATCATAAAAATGTATAAATATCAACGCGTAACATTAGTTATGTTGTAAGCTGTGAGCGCTAGAGTTAACAGGTACTGACTACT
Organism: Melinaea menophilus ssp. n. AW-2005; assembly: GCA_918358695.1. Classification (NCBI taxonomy): domain Eukaryota; kingdom Metazoa; phylum Arthropoda; class Insecta; order Lepidoptera; family Nymphalidae; genus Melinaea; species Melinaea menophilus. The sequence continues at coordinate 19,604,214 of OU911048.1, forward strand.
GCTTGATGAGATAATTAATCAAGCCAAGGACAGACACTAACGAGCTGTGAGAGAACGCTGTGTTCGTAATTTTAGTATAAATTAAATTTAAAAGATTAATATGAGATGATGAGTGTCGATTTCAGCGGTAAGTATAATGAATATTTGCGAGAATTTCGTTGAGCTGTACGAATTTTAGTATTAACGAGTTTTCTCAGAGTGTGTGTATTATCGCGTTGTATTCTTACCTGTGCCAAAGTTACAGTTACATTTCATCTGCAACTACTTCAACTTAAGAACAGTTCTTTTTCAATAATACCTATATTTGAAACATTTTTTATTTAAGTTAATACGTAATCTTATTTTCCAATACATATAGTAATGAATTTGGCGAATAAACATGAAAATGTAATAAAGGCGGTACTGAAATTCAATTCAATTCAAATCGCATCAAAATACGGAAAACAAAATAAAAAAACTTCAGATAAAAACCCTGGCGAGCGTTTCACCCTCTTGGCAGGAGAAAGCGATGAATAATAATCTATTGGTCCAAGTCTCAGGAAAGCAGTAAGATATTTATGTTAAATTACTTCTTTCATATTTCTAATTTGTACAAGTGTCCAACACTTTGAGTTCTTCTCCATTAAGTAAAAGACCTAAATGTATGACAAATTATTATAATTGAAACAAATATTTTGTTCATTGGTACAAACGACTCGGCAGTTTGCTGGAGCTGCTCCAGCATTGACCCATTATAAAAATCTATTAAACATGTCCAAGTTTGGTTCCCAGCCACATTGAGCAGTTTCCGAGAGACCTTAGTATTTTTATCGACGAAATTGTTAAGGTTATGACGTTCTGAGATTTATATGTTGATTATTAATACAATATGTTGTTTCAAAGTAACTTCAATAATATTTCAATGATCGTGTGTACATTTAAAATGTCTTGTTGTCTTGTTGTCTTGTTTTTAGAATAAAATAAAACAACCAACGTGTATATTTAAGAAAATATATATAAAGAATTTCAGCTGCCACTAAACTACATTTGCTACGCGGCTATCCTCGCCTTGTATGACATTTTATAAAGTTTTGTTTTTAATATGATTTAGATATTATTTATTTGTGAGAGTTTGTTTAAAAAAACTCAAGTTAAACAACTTTGCGTAATTTTATATTCTTACCTTTAGTTTCAACAAAATCTTACCATAATAAAATATATTTTTTAGATATTAATATATTTAAAGCATAGAATATAATTAATATAGGCATTATTATTGAATCTTCAATATGTACCGTCTAATGTTGATTGTATGTACCTAATAAATTGACCATGAGCTTAATACTGTTTGAAACGACATGACCTTTCAAAATGTAAACTAAACACCTCACAACCTTTATATAAATCCACAGTTCCGGTGTAGTTTCGTCGTATCGACTTACCTAGAAGCACCGTCTCAACTTCCGGTGAACAGTGACAGAGCAACGACTCTGGAACCAATTGCCTGAAAATATTCGTAAGGCACCTTCACGAAACTCTTTTAAGAGACAGGTGAAACAGTTCTACCACAACAGCTTATAATCTTTTATTTTCCCATCTGAGTATATCTAAGTATATGTATAAAACTTATTTATTTATATATTTGTAGCTTTGTATGTATGTATGTTAGTATTTATGTACGTTTATGTATATATACAGTTTATATATTATATATATATATCGATATCTAGTTTGTATAGTTTTCTATTTTTTTTCTTGCACGTTTTGGGTTGGCTGGTAGAAAATGCTTTAGCGTTAAGCCCACCCTTTGTACCTTGAAAATTATTTATATTTAGACTTAATTATACATATTATATATTTCATTAAATTAAAGTATATTTGAGGTAAGTATAAAAATATAGGAAGCGTTTCTAGCCTTTTTTTTTAGCACCAAAATATGATTTCAAAGAGAGATTTTTATTTATAATCAAACAGATTGTTGTTAAATTTCAATAAATATAATATGATCCAAGGAATAAAAATATAATCATCAGGTTTATTCCACTTAACCTGATGTGTAGTGTTTTATTTTAGTCATTATTTATAATTTTATGATTACTTTAAACATTGTTCGTATATTTCGACATCTAATTTATATATTAAGCAATAAATGATAATGTGACAACTTCAGTGTAGTCAAATCGTGTCTTAACCAACTGTTACAGCAGGTTGATTGATAACAAGTTAAATGTTAATATAAAATGTAATATTAGCTTTATTTTAAACATTTAATTTTATGGTTGGTTAAAGATCATTATCTTGACCTCTGTTCGTCACTATAATGTAAATTATATGTAATTATATATTATCCTTTAACGCTTTTTTTATATATTTATTTTATTTTTCCCCTGTTATTTCATGCACATATCAAATAATCTATCTCCTGTGTTCATAATAGTATTATATATATTTTAATATGATTTATATATATTTATTGTATTATTTATTTTATTTATGTTTGTTTATGAAATTATGTACTTTAATATTCTGCACCACTCTTCTGTATGCAACTCACCTTAAACTTAGATATAAGGTTGTCTGGAAGAGATCGCTACTTAGCTATAAGACCGCCTTACTGTATACCCATATATAGTTTAAATGTTTTTTTTGTTCCCGTACTGTTATCTTATATTGTAAATAAACAATAAACTATATTATTATAAATTTTTCATATTTATACATTTCTTTATATCTATTCTAACGCACTTTTTAAATATATTTTGTTCATATTTCCAGTTCTATTTAATATTTTACAAATAAAAAACTGTTCTATTTGTTTTGATATCAATCAAAACAGTTTTCAGCAAAATATTTTTGTTTATTAAAACATGTTATAGATCGACTCATGCAGTTTTTCTTGGTAAGTTGACGTACTCATTATACTGTTATATTTACTTTGTACTCGTTATTTAGTTATTCATCTCGTCTTACAATAGCACACCCACATTACTCTCACGGTCTTATTAAACTTAACTGATTTAATTTCTCATGAATAAAGACATACGAAATTTAATGAAACATCCAGAAATAACAAAGTGTGCTAAATGTTATCAGGTTTGGTTAGGTTGTAAAGTTATTGACAAAAACTAAAAAATATATATAAACCTCAAAAACCATTTTTTTAAATATAATAAAATAATTTTATATGTAATATATTTTAATATATTTAATAAATATGTAAACAGTTGAGCAACTCCTTTAAAGAGCGAATCTGAGTCTGAATCTCTAGAAGCACGTATTTAGGATCATAGCAATAGTCGCTGTCAAGGTCATAATTTCAATGAAAATTTTAATTTAATTTAAAATATTAGTTGCTTTGTTCGTTTTGATAAGGTAGTTTGGATAAGTAATTAGTAATTGTAATATTGTTCTATCGTCTCCTTGACCATATACGCTAAGTGTTTATATTACTGATGCAGAAATATTATGATATGAAAAGATGTAAACTTTAAAATAATATTAAACTGATACAATGACGTTAACCTTCAATGAGAATATTTCTACTAATGAGAATATTTTGATGTAATAAAAATGGGTCATCGTTGCGATGTGGGTCAATATATTTTACTCGTACATCATAATATTTATTTAAATAACTGACCAACCACAAACCCTCACTAAGTTAATAGTCCATTACTGGTCGACATTACACATTATTTATTCGCCACACGTTACTAAACATATAAGGGTCCAGCAAACAGCCCATAAAAGATTTATTTTTCCTAAATCCGTACAGGGAAGTCGTTTGGCTTCTCTCAATGTCTTTAAAGGATAAGTCAATGTTTCGCATGATATGCGGTTATTTTGTGTTACAATATTAACTAAAAGAAAAGTAGGTAAGTGTTGAGTGTTCTTATTTAAATTCGATTGATATCTTATTATTCCTTAAAATATTTTTTTAATATAACCATAACAAATGGTCTCCAATGAAACACTGTAAAGGTTAACATTACAATCGTAAAGAGTTCAAGTGAATATTCTACAGATAAAAGTTCCTATCCTCGAAGCAATAGCCGCCGACTTAATGGGAAAACTTGGAAAAATCTTTACTGGAACTGTCATAATGTTCAAGACACTTAAATCTCAAGCAAAACTTGCAGTATACTTAGTTTGTATGCTTTATTAATACACAAGAGAACTATAAATAAATAGAAATGTTATTTTAAAATAAATAACTATCACTTCTCAAAAAAATAAAACAATGGTGGTATAGATACATAATGTAGGTACCTACATCTTTATGCATGAGAAATTAAAAATCAGTTAAGATTAATAAGACCGTGAGAGTAATGTGGGTGTGTTGTTTTAAGACGAGATAAATAACTAAATAACGAGTATAAAGTAAATATAATACCAGCATAATGAGTACGTCAACTTACGAAGAAGAACTGCATGAGTCGATCTATAATATTTTTAATAAATAAAAATATTTTGCTGAAAACTGTTTTGCTTGATATCAAAGCAAATAGAACAGTTTTTGTATTTGTAAAATATTAAATAGAAGTCGAAACATGCAAAAAATATAAAATAAATATAAAGAGTGCAATCACTCGCCTCTGATCGCCTCTGATCGCCTGTGATCGCCTCTGATCGCCTCTGATCGCCTCTGATTGCAGAATTTATGTCTTTATTTATTTTATTTAAACGGATATCGAGACCGGACCGATTAAAAAAAACTTTTAATTGACGTAATAGTTTATTTACCAAAGTACTAAAGCGTCCTCTACTTTGTAAACTTTATATTTACTGTTTACTTTACGAACGTTTATGTTGTAATTTCTTGTTAGGTTAAATTGAATCTTGCGCTCCTATTTTAATTTTTTTTAATAATTTTTTGGGTAGACCTCGAAGAATTCGGTCTGCCCATTCATTTGTCCCCTACTTTCGAATTTTGGAAAAATTTCTTCACAGAAGGTCTTCTTATGACCGCCTGAGTCCGAAATGACCATTGGTCAAAAAGTTTATATATATATATATATATATATATATATATATATATATATGCGTGCGTGCTTCCAGATTCGACTTTTGTCAGCACGATAGCGGCCGCAGTTTCGCTCGGATCGCTTTCAAACTTTGCACAAAAATCAACCATCCAAAAATGAAGGTCAAGTTCGTTAACCAGAGAAATCTGGTCACAGGGGGCGCTAGGGCCTCACTTTTTCTGATTTCAGTTTTTCGACCATAACTTTGTCCCTATACAAAGGAGATCAATCGCGTTCATATTATATGATGTCTTTGATAAATACCTATAACTAATGTAGATAAACCGAAACCCTAACTTCAATAACTTAGGGGTGGGGGTAAAAAAACCGAATTATTTTGAAAAAAAATTCATAACTTTCTTCTGGTAAACATTCTGACATCACAAGTATTTTTAATAGAAAGGTTATTTTTTACTCTAAATTTAGGTACCAAAAGTTTTTCCGTAAAAGGTACCGTTTCCGAGAAAAAAAATTAAAACCACTTTTAGCTTGTAAATTTTAGGTAGGTAAAACCACGACAACTTTTTTCTGGTATACATTCCCTCCTCGCAAATATTTTTAATAGAAAGGTTATTTTTACTCTAAATTTAAGTACCAAAAGTATTTCCAAAAAAGATACCTTTGCCGAGAAAAAAAATTAAAACCGCTTTTTGCTTGAAAATTTTTGATGTAAATAACGGCATCATGTATTATTCTTAGGTAGTGAGTTATATTTTAAACGAGTTACACACGAGGTCTACCCACGCGTGTCCCCCTGCGGGCACGGATTTTTTAATATCTTATGTTAAGACGTACAGCATACGATGAGTATTGGATGTTATTTAGATGGAAAACTACAAGAAACTAAGACTAAGACTTGAACATTTAAGATTGTGAAATTTTAAGTGATCTTCGGTCGGAGGGGCTGTCTAGTTTTGAATAAGGGAATAGAGGTCGCTACGTATCCTTTTAAACCTTAACCCTTAATTACGTAGCTTCTGTGATTATAATGATATCAGTCCATGTCAGAACATGACGTAGGTTTCATATAGATTCACATCACGTAGCGCCTCACAGATGCACCCTGTGGGTACAAAGCCTTCATCAAGACTATGTAATAGGATTTGACATATGAGATACATTGTTGGTAAATTCGAACTATTTTTCTATTTGCCATTACATTTTATCAACAGAGAGGATTCTTCACGTGACTTGCTCACTCCGCCTCTTACGCCAGTTTGTAGTATCTCAATACTATCAATAAAAATAACTTAGCGCCATGATTATTATATGAAGTATTTAAAGTTTCATTATTTACATATTTAATGTTATATATTGTTTTAAGAAATAAGATTAATCTCGCTACTTCATCCAATTCTTACATGAGTTTAACATGAGTGTCAAATATTTTTTTGAGGCATGATAACTGTGAAAATGATAATAATTCTGTAAAAATAGAACTTACGATACAATTATTAATTTAACAGAAAAACGGACTACAAGTATGTACTGTGAGTAGTGTGTATTCGGGGGTTCTGCCTCATTGGTACTCAGCGGGGGTCTCGCTCAAGTTTGGGTCTGACTCACAATAAAAAAAAAAAAAAAAAAAAAAAAAAAAAAGGTTTTGCTCTTACGGTTACAGAGATAGCTTTTTGAATTCGACTACCTAGCCGAAGGCTGATAAGACCATTCATTCCCTACTCAACTCGCCCGCCGTTATCGCCGCAGGCCGATAAGGCCCACCGGCACTAATTACTACAGTACTTGTTTATATACATGTTTGTTTTATGCAATAATACCACAAATTAAAATTTATATTTTATTTAAAATAATACTTGATTAAATTATCAATTATTACATCCTAACCAAATAATCTATTTTATATAGATTTTTGTTTTATGCAATAATTATTACATCATTGTACAGGGTTTCATCTTCATCGAATATCCTAAACATAATCTATACAACCTAACATAACCTAACCAAATATATTCTATACAACCTAACATAACCTAACCAAATAATCTATTTTATAGAGATTTTTGTTTTATGAAATAATACCACAAATTAAAATTTTACATTTTATTTAAAATAATACTTGATTAAATTATCAATTATTACATCATTGCACAGGGTTTCATTTTCATCGAATATCCTCACGAAGTTCTGCATGCTCTGACCGTAGAACATATGATGTAGGTATACCAAGCAGTATTCACCACACACCGAAGTCCACTCGTTTTGTATTTTCTTACTATTAAAATACCATATTTTACAGTTTCTATTAAGAAATGCTTTATGGAAGCCTTTCGGTGCTCGGCCAAATGAATCAAAATATTGGCCGATTTTGTTTTTGTCTACATGTATGGCTACCCAGTGAGAACCTGGCTGAGTATCATAATCTAGATTGCTTACTAAAAATGTAGGGGCTTCAATATGTATCGGCAATCTGTTTGCAGGAAATACATTCATTTGTAACAATGGATTAATCCTATTTAAGCATTCCTGAATTTGTAGGGTATTCATATTTTAGAATAGATAACACGTGCTCTATCATGCATAGACATGTAATGAATAGTTAGGTATCTTAAAACATGTCTTTATAGTAAGGAGATTATGTACAGCAAGCGATGCATACGCTAAATCGTTGGAATTTATAAACTAGTTACTAACGTTGAAATACCAAAGAAATAGTTTTAAGGAATTTTGAATAGACAAACCATTACTTATCAGGTTTTACTCATAAGTCAACAATGTAATGTTTCGTTTAGAGTTATCGTTTTACGATAATAGTAAGCACTTACTATCGCTATATAAGTCCAAAACGAAAGAGGACCACCACATAACAGTAGTCGTCTACGTGCAGTACAGTGTATCCAAGTTACAAGTTATTGTGTGGTTACATTAAATTTCTTTGGGGTCGCCATGGAGGTAAGCTAACTATTTTTAAATATTTATTCGTGTTGTATTTCTTTCAATATGTCTTACATGGATCTAATCACTTTTAATCTAGTGCGTGTGTTATGTTTGTGCTTAAAATGAATGTTATTGTTACAGAATAAATTTGAAGAAAATACATTCAAAGATTATTATTACAAAACCCTATCGGATGATAGCAACGATAGTCTTATGATTGCCAGAGATTCGTCAAAACTTAAAGCGAAACGTGGAGAAGAAGACCGGCTTGACGACTTGTTCAAGTTTTTTTTTTTTTTTTTTTTTTTTTTTATACCCTCTGGGTTAGTGCTTGACTACATTCCACCTGATGGAAAGTGGAAATGTAGTCATAGATGGTAAGGCGCATTAACCCAGTAACCTATTCACTCTTTTCTTGAAGACACCCACATCGTATTGGGACGGAAATACCGACGCAGGCAAGCTGTTCCAGTCCTTCGCTGTACGAACTAAAAAAGACGAAGCAAAGCGCTTTGTTCGGACAGGGGGAATGTCCACAACGTAAGGATGGATATCTGCCGTGCGTCGGAACGTCCTGTGATGGAAGGGGGATGGAGGAATTAAATCATGTAATTCCTGCGCACACTCACCAAAATGTATCCTATAGAATACTGAGAGGCTAGCAATTCTACGCCTGTGTTCAAGGCTGTGGAGGTTGGCTTCAACCAATTCAGGGTCGCCTATAAGCCTCTTTGCTCGCCTCTCAATTGAGTCCAGAACCGCAAGATGAGACTTAGCGGCACCAGCGAATATATGCCCACAGTACTCCACACACGACCGGATCTGTGCTTTGTATAATACAAGTAGCTGTCCCGGTGTAAAGTACTGACGGACCTTCGCAAGAACGGCAAGCTTTCCTGCAGCTGCTCTTGCTCTGGACTCAATACACCGACCAAAGTTGAGGTTCGAGGAAATCTCTAAGCCTAACAACTGAAGCCGGTCACTGTATTCCAAAGATACACTCTGGAAAGTAGGAGACAAGGTGAAAGGGCTCCTTTTGGCGGTGAACAGACACGTCTGCGTTTTGGTGGCGTTGAATTTGACAAGATTGGCTTTGCCCCATGCGGAGACTGCCTGAAGTTTGTCATTCAAACGTTGCACCACGGCTTCTCTTTCAGACTGTACTTGATCTCTACTAGCCCGACTACTCGGCAGGTATCTTTCTACAACTGTGCTGTCGTCTGCATACCCATAGATACCGGGTTTCAGCAGATCGTTAATGTGCAGCAGAAATAGAGTTGCAGAAAGAACGGACCCCTGAGGCACTCCGGCATTTATTGTCAAGGGTTCCGAGGAACACCCGTCGACAACTACTCGGAGAGATCTTTGGTTCAGAAAGTCCGTTACCCAACCGATCAGACCAGGAGATATACCGTATGTTAAAAGCTTGCTTATAAGGCTCGCATGCCAGACCCTGTCAAATGCCTTCGAGACGTCAAGAGAGACGGCGACCGCTTCTCCGTTCTTCTCGATGGCCTCGCCTAAAATGTGCGTAGCGTACACTAGAAGGTCCCCAGTGGACCTATTTCGGCGAAACCCGTACTGTCGGTCACTGAGGAGATCGTTACCTTCAAGGTACGCTAAAAGGCGCGAGTTCAATACACGCTCCATAATCTTGCAGAGTATGGAGGTGATTGAAATCGGTCTATAATTGGCAGGATCGGCACGACTGCCTTTTTTGGGCACTGGTTGCACGTTAGCAAGCTTCCAAGATTTCGGCACTATTCCAGACTTGAAAGAGAGACGATACAGACGTGTCAATACAGGAGACAACTCAGCTGCGCATGTCTTGAGCAGAATGGCTGGTATACCATCAGGGCCACTGGCTTTATTCACATCAAGACGACACAATGCTCTCCATACCTCTTTGTTAGTGATGCGGATTTCAGGCATCGAAATACCGCAGTGAGGAAGATGCGCTGGAGAAGCATTGCCAGTGTCTAGATATGAATTATCAGCGAACAGAGAAGCAAATACATTCGCTTTCTCTGTCGCTGTATGGGCCAGAGATCCATCCGGCTTCAGCAGAGCAGGTAGTGAGGGTTGGCAGAAGTTCGACTCGATCGCTTTGGCAAGAGACCAGAAAGCTCGACTGCCAGTAGGTCTGACAGAGAGCTTTTCGCCATTCTTAGCGATACGATCGCGACGAGCCTTCCGTAATGCCTTTTTATAGGACTTGGCAGCTTGGTTAAAGGCTCTCTTCTTTAAACTTACATCCGGAGCTTTGCAGCTTCGAGCATCAGCCCAAATTAGGTATGCCGAATGTTTTCGGTCTTCAGCATGACCACATTCGGCATTAAACCATGGGCGAGCTTTGCCACCGATGGGTACGTCAGCAAAATTAATGAAGTACTCCATTGCCTGATATACCACATCGGTTATAGCATCCGCGCAACTCGACGGATCCAAAGAAGAGAAGCAGACCTGCCGCCAAGGATAAGACGCAAAGAAATGCCGCATCTCATCCCAATCTGCTGACTTGTATTTCCATACTCGCCTAACACCAGGTGGTTCGAAAGCTGGTGGGGAATATGTAAATACAGATTTCACCAAACAGTGATCGGAGGTTCCCAAGGGGGAGGTCACCTCAACACGATACCTGTCCGGATCAGTTGTCAGCAAAAGGTCCAGGCAATTGGCTGTATGGCCAACTACATCTGGTACCCTTGTCGCTTGCCTCACCAGCTGAAAGAGGTCAAAAGACAACGCAAAATTCCGCGCTTCTCTTCCAGCATGGTCGGTCTTCTGGTACGGGAATAGCCAGTCCTGATGACAGGCATTAAAGTCCCCCAGAAAGACGAGCTGCACTGAAGGGTACTGATGCAGAGCCATATCAGCAGCCTCACCGAGATACTCAAATAATTTAGTTGTCTCCTGATCACCGCTGTGCGAACGGTAGACACAGCAATACAGGATTTTTTCGTTTCCTGTGTCTACTAAAATCCATAAGGAAGAAAAAGTGGGGTCTTCAAGGTGACGGAGACGCAGGATACAGAGGTCGTTCCGTGCGTATACACAGACCCCGGCACGTGAGCGAAAGTTGTACTCTAACGAGTAACCGGGATGATCCAGGTACGCAACGCTTAGAGGACATTGTATCTGTGTCTCCGTCAAAAAGAGCAAGTGCGGTTGCTCTGTCTCCAGGTGGTGGTGGACAGGTAAGAGATTAGAGTGCAAGCCCCTGATGTTAGTGAGGTGCACTTTAAATGAGGAGGAGTGCAACCGCTGTAAAAACTTATTCTTTTTATTGGACTTTTTCATGATAAAAAATAAAATAAAAGAGTGAATAGGATGAGAAATGGCAGTTGAACGAGGCGGTACGTATCAAACCCGGCGCCGAAATTGGTGATGTCATGCCACTGGGAGGCTAGTCTGGAGACTGCGGGGACGCCCGAACCCCCCCAGGGATCGCCATCGGGCCTCCTCATCTGGTCGCCAACCAGCACGATGGAGCCACCCTGGGATTTTACGCAGCTGGCGGGGCAGCCTTTCGTGGGTGGCTGGCCCACTAATTGGGCCCCCAACTATCTGCGGGCGGCCAGCGGAAAGCCGTCGCTTCGGATCCCGCTACCCTCTTCGACTAGACACCCGACACAATAAGCACCAACTCAACGCCAAACCGGTTCGCCAACGCAACGTAACTGTTCAGACCCATTTCTCATATAGACGGCTTCATCGAACAACGTGCCGGAACACGACTAGGTCGCTTTGCGGCACGACTTTGCCCGATGGGTGGTAACCTTGCCGGCGACTCGATGTTATGGTCTACCACCGGATGTTAACTACTAACAAAAGGAAAAAGCAGTGCTCGTCTGTATCGCGAGCGCAAGCAAATGGAGGCGTAGCATTCATATCAACAAACAGAGAAGATGCGGCCTCATCATCTCACTTGATAAAAATAGAAGTGTATGATATGAAGAAACTTGTCAACGTGCCACAAGAACAACATTGGAAGAATGCAAATATTAGATTGAAATATTTTACCAACGATACTAACCAACACATGGAAACTATCAACAAGATAATTTACAGTATAACGAAAGAAATAACACAGGCAGATATTGAGAGGTATGTATTTAGTGAAATCAGTGACTAATCGGTTTAGTAGTGTAAATAATGTATTTTGGTGTATTAAAAGTAATCAATATAGTTCATCCACAGTCAGCCACCATTATTACTATGGCAGACGGGTTGTGGAGCAAAAAAATTAATGGATGACTCCGGACAAAGAAGCGGTCAAGACAAGAGACCACGACACCAGGAACCGTCAACTTCAACCGAAGATGGGAATAAGGTACTCTGTGAAACTTGTAACATTTACGTTAATAGAAGATATTTTGTAAATTGTACCAAGAGTAATTTACACAAAAATAATGTTTTAAAATCACACTGCTCCCTTGCCAATGTGTCTGTTGTAGGTTCCGCTTTTGGACAGCGCATAATATCTTTTAAAATTGAAAGTAAAAAGGAATCTGACATAACATTCCAAACACCAGAATTATTTTTGCAATCTATCAAAAGTAATATTATTTTTTTAATCAATGAAGTCATCAAACAACATAGATCTTTAAAGATTAACTTTGTTCTACATGCTGATTTTGTGCATGAAACAAAACAAATAAATAACTCCTTTGATTTTCAAACAAGTAATTTTATAATAACTGAAGCTGACGATTTAAACATTTTTATGATATCGTTGAAAGATATGCTGTCAAATAAAATTAGTTCTTTTGAAAGAAAAGATAGTGGTTGGAGTTTAAAACATATAAATTACATAGAATTAAATATAAACAAATTTACTCCATTTCGTAGTGGTTCATACATTGACTTACCAAAAGATATAAAACTTAAAAAAGCTGTTATAAATGTTAAAAACTTAGATCAGTTATGCTTAAAGTGGTCTATACTTTCGGCTTTATACCCCGTGAACAAAAATTCCGATCGACCATCATCTTACACTTTAAATTCTCATAGAATTAAACTTAATGGGATATCCTTCCCGGTCAAATTGAATGACATACCTAAAGTAGAAAAACAAAATAATATTAGTATAAATGTCTTTGGTTTAGAATGGGATATCAAGACGAAAAAGCATTCCGTAGTTGGACCACTTTATTTTAGTAAATGTCGTAAAACTAATCATATTAATTTATTACTCTTGCAAAATGGTAGTAATTATCACTACTAATATATTAAAAACTTATCTCGTTTAGTAAGCGCACAATTAATAAAGAAAAAAGTAGCTGTACATATATGTGATGGGTGTTTAGTACATTTTACTACCAAAGAAAAATTATGTAACCACCAACTTCACGATTGCTCTCATGTCACTGCTAATTTACCTAGCAGCGATAAGTTAACTAAAAATTGGTTCGGAAAGTTTGTACCTAGTGATTATTTAGAATTTGATAAATTTCACAAGAAAATTAAAGTCCCGTTCGTAGTTTATGCTGATTTTGAAGCATTCTTATACCCAATACAAACATGTGTTAATGATCCATCAAAACCATTTACAAATAACATACAAAAACATGAACCTTACAGTTTTGGTTATTATATAAAATGTTCGTTTGATAATACTTTGAGTAAATATGAGTCATACAGTGGTCCAAATTGTTCAGAAATGTTTATGAAACGATTATACAATGATGTAAAATTAATATATGAAAAGAATAATTTTCGACGATCTCCAAAACCATTGTCAGAAGTAGATAATTATAAAATAAGTAACGCCAAACTTTGTCACATTTGTGAAACAGATTTGAATAACAAAAACTCCTTAGATTTTGACTGGCAAACTGGTGATTTTAAAGGTGTTGTACATGAAATCTGTATAAATAAATGTCATGTCCCGCGATACATCCCTATTTTTTTACATAATTTGAGCAATTACGATGCTCATTTCATTGTTCATGCTCTTAATTTTGTAGAAGGTGGAATAGACTTAATACCACAAAATAAAGAAAAATATATTTCATTTTCTAAAAGCATTTGCATTAACAATCAAAAAGTTAGTTTGAGATTTGTGGATTCGTTTAGATTTTTGTCATGTAGTCTTGATAAATTAGCTCAAAATTTAAAAGATGAAGAATTTCATGATCTTAAAAAAAACTTTCCAAATATAGAAGATTTCAATCGCCTACGAAAGAAAGGAGTCTATCCTTATGAGTTCATGAAATCCTTTGACTTATTAAACTGTACACAATTACCAAGTAAAGATAAATTTTATGACTCATTGAATGATACAAACATAACGGCAGACGATTACCATCGAGCTCAAGACGTTTGGCAACATTTTGGTTGTCGCAATATGTTAGACTATTCAAACTTATATTTAAAGACAGATGTTTTATTGTTAGTCGATATTTTTGAAAATTTCAGAAATCTTTGTCTCAAAACGTATGATTTAGATGCTGCTCACTATTATACAGCACCAGGACTTAGTTGGGATACAATGTTAAAATTAACAAAAGTTAGATTAGAGTTATTGACGGACATAGATCAAATATCATTCATTAAATCAGGGATTCGAGGAGGTGTATCTCAATGTAGTAATCGTCATGCAAAAGCTAATAATAAGTACTTAAACGATTTTAATAAAAACGAACCCTCATCTTACATAACTTACTTTGATGGTAATAACCTTTATGGATGGGCTATGTCACAATACCTTCCTCTAGATAAATTTGAGTGGACTAGTCCAGAGACCAATTTTGAAGTTGAAGACACATCTGAGTTTGGTTTCATTTTAGAAGTTGATTTGGAATATCCTGAACACCTTCATGATTTGCATTCAGATTTACCATTATGTCCAGAAAATATATCCATAAGTAGATCGGAGGACAAAAAACTCATCCCAAATTTAAACAACAAAGAAAAATATAAAATTCACTATAGAAATTTAAAACAATATTTAAAATTAGGTCTTAAATTAACAAAAGTACATAGAGTTTTAAAATTTAGACAGAGTCCATGGCTAAAAAAATATATTGATTTAAATACAGATTTAAGGAAAAAAGCAGAATCTAACTTCGAAAAAGATTTCTTTAAATTAATGAATAATTCTGTATTCGGTAAAACCATGGAAAATGTTGAAAAAAGAGTAAATGTTAAGTTAATAACTCATTGGGAAAACGTAGGAAAAAGTTTAGGTGTCCAAGATTTAATAGCTAAACCTGAATTTAAAACTTTATCGATTTTTTCAGAAAATTTAGTAGCTGTTCAGTTACAAAAGACTAAAATCAGTTATGACAAACCAATATACTTAGGATTTTCCATTTTAGATATGTCAAAAACCCTCATGTACGAATTTCAATATGATTACATGTTACCAAAATTTGAAAACAAAACTAAATTATTATATACCGATACTGACAGCTTAATATATCAAATTTGTACTGAGGATTTTTATGATGATATAAAACCTGATCTTGCTTTGCGATTTGATACATCCGATTATCCCTTAAATAATTTATTTGATTATCCGCTAATAAATAAAAAACAGTTAGGATTTTTTAAAGATGAAAACAACGGAAATATTGTTAAGGAATTCGTTGGTTTAAGATCAAAAATGTATGCAATAGAAACGAATACAAAATTAACAACTAAAGCAAAAGGTGTTAACAAAAGCGTTACAAAAAGAATGACGATGGAGAGTTATAAATCTTGTCTTTATAATAAAAATATTAAATATGATAAAATGTTAAGATTCAGATCAATTAAACACGCCATTTTTACACAACAAATTAATAAAGTATGTTTATCCTATAATGATACAAAAAGGCACATTTTACCAAATAACGTGGACACATTGGCTTGGGGTCACTATAAATTGAAATAGCGATGTTTATGTAAGCGAAGCTTTAATATTTTTTATTGATTGTCGATTATTATTATCATTGTTATTCAGACATGTATTATCTTTAAATTGTAAGGTTGTTAATATTAAGACATAAAAAATGTTATGTTCTAGACTAAATGTAATAAAATAAAATTATTATATGTATAGTATGTTAAGTTCTTTATGAAATAAAATAAAATGGTTGTTATCCAATAAAAGACTTCACTTCTAATTTACTCTTTTAATAATTCACACGTATTACAAAATGTTTCATTTTGTACATCCATTCACTGCAATAGTAGCGGGGCCAAGTGGCTGTGGAAAATCGAATTTTGTAAAAAACTTTTTAAAGTCTACAAATGATATTTGTAATACTTCATTTGCTCAGATAATGTGGTGTTTTGATGAAATGCAACCTTTGTACAATAATTTACAGAATGTAAATTTTTATCAGGGCATTCCAGATCTAAATATGTTTGATGGTAAAAAACCAAATCTTATCATAATTGATGATCTCATGAGGGAATCCGATGGTGGAATTGTCGATATATTCACTAAGGGTAGTCATCATAGAAACTTAAGCGTATTTTACATAACACAAAATCTCTTTCATCAAGGGAAGGGACAAAGAGATATTTCTTTAAACTCTAGTTATATGATTTATTTCAAAAATCCTCGAGACAAAACTCAAATCCGACATTTGGCACGACAAATATTACCAGAAAATACAAAATTCCTTGAAGATGCTTACAGAGATGCAACAAAAGAAGCTCATGGATACTTAATGATCGATTTAAAGCAAGGTACAAGTGATATATGTCGTATAAAAACAAATATTTTTCCTTCGGATGGTTACTGTCAAGTATACGTACCTACAAAGGGTTTTAAATACACTGATAACCAACAAATTCCAATCATTTATAAATAATGTCCCGAAGTGTCAACACGCATAAAGACTTATTGTTAGCATTGCATAAGCTCAAACCAAAATATAGAGCAGCTTTGTTAAAATCTTGTGATGAAGATGAGATAAACTGTATTTGTGAGTGTATTTATAACGTTTTGCAAGGGAAAGTACCCCTCGAAGATAAACATAAGAAAAAGTTACAAAAATATAAATCTGTTCTACGCAAGTTAGTCAAAAAAGGCGCAAATAAATTAAGGAAGAGGATAATTATTCAAAAAGGTGGTGCATTTTTACCAATAATATTAGGTTCAATTTTGAGGGTAATTGTTCAATCGCTTCTGTAAACTAATAGATTGTATAATGCAACATGCTAAAAAAATGATACTAATTGAACCAAGTGTTATTGAAAAGTTAAATCACCATAATAATGATGATAATCCAACATCTAGATTAGATGGTGAGATGAAAACTATTTTAAATAGCAATATGGATGACAGAAAGAAATGTATTCTTTACTTACAAATTTTACAAAGATATTTACATTTCAATGAAGAAAATCGACGACCTATTGAATTACCAATAATGGCTAATAATGAAATAAACATGGAAACGAATATAAATGATGGAATTGATACTAAAGATTCAGTCTCGAACCAAGCATTGAAGGATGAAAAGCTTGAATTTAAACCAGCATCGGAAATTGATCCTCTTTATTCAACAAATGATGATCCAATAGGTTGGGAACACTTTGCAAAGGCGTTACATGAAATAAAAATCCCACTCACATACTTAGGTAATCCAAAGAGAGTTGAATTTATAAACAAATTGAAATTAAGACACCTTGGCGATCTCTCACCGGATGAAGAATATTCTACTCCTTCAAACAAACTTGTGAATAAAAAAATCCATAAAAAACTTGACTGGGAAAAATGGACTCCCTACTAGATAATGATAGAATCAATCCACTAGATCGGATTAACGAAATTTATTATAATCCATCGCACCCTGCTAGTTATAGTAGCATTGAAAAATTAACTAAAGCTATGAATAAATATATGAATAAAAATGAAATAAGAAATTGGTTGCAGTCTCAAGAAACATATACGCTCCATAGACCTGTTAATAGAAAATTTCCTAGAAATAAGTATGTTTTATCAAATTTTAACGAACTCTGGCAAGTTGATTTAAGTGATATGAGAACTTATGTGAAATATAATGACAACTATAATTACATACCTTGTGTTATTGATGTTTCTTCTAAGTATGCTTATGCTAGACCAATAAAAAATAAAAATTCTCAAACTATAAAAAAATCTTTTGAAAGTATATTTGAAGAAGCGAACAGTACCCCTACTCCTATACAGTCCGACAAAGTTACGGAGTTCGTTTCCAAAGATTTACAACGTTACTTTAAAACCAAGAATATTAATTACTATACTACAAACAACCCTGACATTAAGGCTAGTGTTGTTGAGAGATTTCAAAGGACTTTAAAAATGAAAATGTGGCGATATTTTACTCACAGGAACACTTACAGGTACATAGATGTTTTACAAGATTTAATGTATGCATATAATCATAGTCGTCACTCTAGTATAAAAATGAGTCCTAGCGATGTTAGCTCAGGGAATATAATGACAGTTTGGAGAAATTTATACGATAGGAAAACAAAAGATACAAAAACTTCATACCTTTCACAGCCAAAATTTAATGTAGGAGATTATGTCAGAATAACTAAATTTAAACATATGTTTCAAAAGGGATATGAATCTAATTGGAGTGATGAAATATTCATTATTTCATCAATTGTAGATCGTTCTCCATGGGTGGTCTACACACTGACAGATTTAGTAAAAGAGCCGATAGTAGGAACGTTTTATGAAAGAGAATTACAAAAGGTAACATATGACACCACTTTAAATTATAAAATAGATAAAATAATTCGTTCACGCTTCTCTGGAAACAGAAAGGAAGTGTTAGTCAAGTGGAAAGGTTATCCAGATAAATTTAACAGTTGGGTTTTAGCCTCAAATTTAAAACAAATATGACGAAAATAAGTTTTTATTTAACTTTACTCAGTAACAGTTCAATGGAGTACTTTCCTAACAATACGACAACACGCTTTGCAACAAAGTTACCGGAACCAATAGTACTTGAAGGAACGTGGGATGTTGGTATCGTTGAGTTTCAATATCCGTGTACAATGTTTACTGTGCAAGAACAAGAAAGTATGGTATATGTGACTAAAACAATGGAAATGCCCAATGAAATAGGTACTTCAACCGTTTACTACAAAAAACATATTCCAGCAACAAACTATGATAATATTAACCATATATTGACGGCCTTAAACAATATAAATGAACAAGTAAAATTTCAATATGATGAATTATCAAAGTATGTTCATGTTGTTGTAATGGACAAAAATATAAAATCATTATCCTTATCAACTCAACTATCGCTTCAACTTGGGTTCGAACCAAATAATAATCTAGTAGAAAAAGGACTAGGAAAATGTCCAGCTAATCTTCATTTGGGGTTGCCACCACAGTTGTTTATTTACTGCGATATTATTGAACCACAAATAGTTGGAGATGTTATGACACCCTTATTAAGAATAATACCATTAGACCCATCTAAGTATATTTACGGAGCCAACAAAATGCACGTATTTTCACCACCTCACTACTTGCCAGTAATGCGAAGAGAGTTCGATACAATTGATATAGATATAAGAACAAGCACCGGTCAAAAAATACCATTTCAGTTTGGAACAGTGTGTATTAAACTCCATTTTAGAAAATTATAATCATGTATTCTCACAGTGATAAAATTATTTGTCCTTATGAACATTATTATTATCACCAAGCCGGATCTGGTATTGGAGTTATTTATAAGGGAGCCCCGTATCAACGAGGTCACGGAATTGGTAGCTTTTTAGGAGGGTTGTTTCGATGTGTTTTTCCATTACTGTCTAGTGGTGCTCGAGCTATCGGTAAAGAAGCTTTAAACGCTGGTGTAGGACTTTTATCTGATATGGTGGCCTCTAGATCTATGGAAGAAGCTGTTAAATCACGGTTAAAGGAAGCAGGCTCCAATTTGAAAAGAAAGGCAGATGCTAAAATCGACCGCATTAATATGTCCGGTTCAGGATATATAACGAAGAGAAAACGTCTGACTTCATTCAGTTCATCGCCTACCGCCAACGGGAAAGTTAATAAGAGCAAGAAATTTACTAAAAAAGTAACTAAAGACATTTTTTCTTAAATAATAAAATGTCATTTTTACATAACCATTCCTGTGAATGTATTAAGTCCGAATTAGATTTGTTTGCCTTGCCCTCTACTCAAACTAGTATAGAAAATGGGTCATGGATACATTACAAACCAATTTCTTCACTTGCTGATGATGGACCTATAGAGTTCCAAGTACCGGGAGCTGGTGATGATTACATGGATTTATCTCACACGCTGATACACATAAAAGCAAAAGTTATAAATCAAGACTCTACAAAACTTAATTCATCAGCAGTTGTGGCTCCAGTTAATAATTGGTTGCATTCACTTTTCAGTCAGCTTGATATCTATTTAAATCAAAAACTTATTTCACCTCCTAATAACACATATGCTTACCGTTCATATATAGAGACATTACTTAATTATGCCCCGGCCGCTAAAACGTCTCACCTGACTTGCGGTCTCTGGTATGAATATACTTCTGAAAAGATGGAATCAACCGACGAAGCCAACAAAGGATTTACAAAACGTCAAGAGCTTATAGCCGAAAGCAAAGAAGTTGAAATGATTGGACATTTACATGGTGATTTATTCAATCAAGAAAAATTTTTGATAAATGCGGTTGATATGTCTGTTAAATTAGTAAGATCTAGAGAAACCTTTAATTTGATGGCATCTTCAAGTGATTTAAAGTTAAAAGTATGTATTTCGGATGCTACTCTCATAATTCGTAGAGCCAGATTTAATCCAACTGTATTACTTGCACATCAAAAAGTTGTAGCCTCTACAACAGCAAAGTATCCTATTACCCGTGCTGAAGTTAAAGTTTTAACTATACCTTCAGGTGTTCAAGGAAAAACTCTGGATAATATCTTTCTTGGGCAAATTCCAAAAAGATGTATTGTTGGATTTATCAATAATGCAGGTTTCAATGGTACTCTTGTTAAAAATCCTTTTAATTTCCAGAACTATCAGATGAGTTCATTTTGTTTATACGTTGACGGTCAGCAAATACCTTCTAAAGCATTGCAACCATCATTTGAAAGTAACATGTTCACTTCAGCTTACCATTCGTTATTCTCTGGAACAGGAATACATTTTTTAAATGAGGGCAATGGAATATCTAGAGAACAATATGCGAATGGTTATTGTCTTTTAGCTTTTGACTTAACACCTGATTTATCAGCTAACTCCTCAAGTCATTGGAATTTGATAAAGAATGGTAGTGTAAGATTAGAAGTTCGTTTTGAATCTTCTCTAACGCAAACTATAAACTGTATTGTTTATGCTGAATTCGATAATGTTATTGAAATAGATAAGAATCGCAATGTAATCGTAGATTATAGTAGTTAAGATTTTCTATTGTATTTTAGGTTAAGTTGTCCCTATTGTTTATAAATAAAATGATAAAATGAATTTAAAGCCTTTATTTTTTATAATACCTTATTACATTGAAACAGTGTATTCAAGTAACAGTTTTTGTGTTGTAAAAAAATCTAAACATTCATATCGTTAATTGTTATTATTGAAACACATTTTTTTACAATTATCTATTTGTGTTATTTCTTTCGTTATACTGTAAATTATCTTGTTGATAGTTTCCATGTGTTGGTTAGTATCGTTGGTAAAATATTTCAATCTAATATTTGCATTCTTCCAATGTTGTTCTTGTGGCACGTTGACAAGTTTCTTCATATCATACACTTCTATTTTTATCAAGTGAGATGATGAGGCCGCATCTTCTCTGTTTGTTGATATGAATGCTACGCCTCCATTTGCTTGCGCTCGCGATACAGACGAGCACTGCTTTTTCCTTTTGTTAGTAGCTAACTTGAACAAGTCGTCAAGCCGGTCTTCTTCTCCACGTTTCGCTTTAAGTTTTGACGAATCTCTGGCAATCATAAGACTATCGTTGCTATCATCCGATAGGGTTTTGTAATAATAATCTTTGAATGTATTTTCTTCAAATTTATTCTGTAACAATAACATTCATTTTAAGCACAAACATAACACACGCACTAGATTAAAAGTGATTAGATCCATGTAAGACATATTGAAAGAAATACAACACGAATAAATATTTAAAAATAGTTAGCTTACCTCCATGGCGACCCTAAAGAAATTTAATGTAACCACACAATAACTTGTAACTTGGATACACTGTACTGCACGTAGACGACTACTGTTATGTGGTGGTCCTCTTTCGTTTTGGACTTATATAGCGATAGTAAGTGCTTACTATTATCGTAAAACGATAACTCTAAACGAAACATTACATTGTTGACTTATGAGTAAAACCTGATAAGTAATGGTTTGTCTATTCAAAATTCCTTAAAACTATTTCTTTGGTATTTCAACGTTAGTAACTAGTTTATAAATTCCAACGATTTAGCGTATGCATCGCTTGCTGTACATAATCTCCTTACTATAAAGACATGTTTTAAGATACCTAACTATTCATTACATGTCTATGCATGATAGAGCACGTGTTATCTATTCTAAAATATGAATACCCTACAAATTCAGGAATGCTTAAATAGGATTAATCCATTGTTACAAATGAATGTATTTCCTGCAAACAGATTGCCGATACATATTGAAGCCCCTACATTTTTAGTAAGCAATCTAGATTATGATACTCAGCCAGGTTCTCACTGGGTAGCCATACATGTAGACAAAAACAAAATCGGCCAATATTTTGATTCATTTGGCCGAGCACCGAAAGGCTTCCATAAAGCATTTCTTAATAGAAACTGTAAAATATGGTATTTTAATAGTAAGAAAATACAAAACGAGTGGACTTCGGTGTGTGGTGAATACTGCTTGGTATACCTACATCATATGTTCTACGGTCAGAGCATGCAGAACTTCGTGAGGATATTCGATGAAAATGAAACCCTGTGCAATGATGTAATAATTGATAATTTAATCAAGTATTATTTTAAATAAAATGTAAAATTTTAATTTGTGGTATTATTTCATAAAACAAAAATCTATATAAAATAGATTATTTGGTTAGGTTATGTTAGGTTGTATAGAATATATTTAGTTAGGTTATGTTAGGTTGTATAGATTATGTTTAGGATATTCGATGAAGATGAAACCCTGTACAATGATGTAATAATTATTGCATAAAACAAAAATCTATATAAAATAGATTATTTGGTTAGGATGTAATAATTGATAATTTAATCAAGTATTATTTTAAATAAAATATAAATTTTAATTTGTGGTATTATTGCATAAAACAAACATGTATATAAACAAGTACTGTAGTAATTAGTGCCGGTGGGCCTTATCGGCCTGCGGCGATAACGGCGGGCGAGTTGAGTAGGGAATGAATGGTCTTATTAGCCTTCGGCTAGGTAGTCGAATTCAAAAAGCTATCTCTGTAACCGTAAGAGCTAGCGCAACGGGGATAGCAGCAAACGATTTAGATGATAGCAAAACCTTTTTTTTTTTTTTTTTTTTTTTTTTATTCTGAGTCAGACCCAAACTTGAGCGAGACCCCCGCTGAGCCAGAACATCCCCCAATACCAATGAGGCAGAACCCCCGAATACACACTACTACTGTGTAGTACAGTGTATTAAATATTTTATATTTTAGACTATTAATACTGTAAAAAATCTCAAATTTGCTTATAGTTTGAAATAGAAGTTTATAATTATAAACATTGACAGCCAACAGCCAAGCTATTGAATGTAGAGCAGGCCTTATTTAACTATGTAGGCGAGATAATAATAGATAATGTAGTGTAATCAACTAATTCAATTTACCACAGTCTCCATTATATAATTCAGTTCTATACTTTACATAAAATTATTAAAAGCTATAGAGTCTCGCGGTGGTGTAACTGAATATTAATAATAGTTGCCATAAATACCAAAAGTCACTCCTAACGCAATATTATTACAACATTTATAATACATTTAATTAATAAAAAAAATATATTAAAGATTTTCTTAGCATGTATCTAATAAATTTTATAAGCAGATAAGCTATATAAGATAGCAGATCCTATTTTCTTGGATCTATTGCTAAGTATCATACTTACTTAATATTTACTGAAAATTGTTTATACTTAATAACATTTGTAAAATAAATAAATAACAAAAAAATACAATTACAAAATGAATACCTCAGATATAAAATAAACTTCTAACACACTTACTACCCTTATCAACAATACTGGTAAGTGTCAATGAGCAATTAGCACAAGTTTAATCGGTACAGTAACTACCAGGACCGGTGTTACTCTCTCCAGTCACGTGCGGGTCGTGTGTCGCGTGTATATATATTGCTTTATTACTACCTATATAATATATTATGTTTAAGTACATGAGGTATACTTTTTGATGGTTTCGTGCAGTGGTCGGCAAACTTATTAGCCAAAGAGCCAAATATTTTGATATTATATGAACATTACAACAAAAAAAAAAATGGGATCCAAATCTTCTTGTTTAGTAAACGTTTATTACACTAAATAGTACACAAAATAAAACTAAATTTCATATTTAATAAATATTTATTAATGCGAACAATGGGCTTGCATCTCTTTGGAAAGTTTGAGTAAGTCAAGTTTGTATTGTGTAATTTTTTATTTTAAGCATGATTCCAAGTTCTCGTCAATAAGACGACTTCTCAGTTTACTCTTTATAATATTCATACTTGAAAAAGCTTGTTCGCATATATATGTAGAACCGAAAAGGGAAAGAACAGCTAACGCGAGCTTTTTCAGCTGATCGTAATATTTAGCAATAGTATTCCAAGCGTTGAAAATGATCATGTCTTCCTTTTCTAGGTCATTCAGGTCAAGTCTATTGTAGGTGAGGTCATCAAAGCGGACCACTTGCGTTGTGAACTAAGATCACATTTTTTCTTCTCTATTATTTCCAATTCAACACAAAGACGTACGAATTTAGAGCGCCATATTTCCTTGTTTTTTAAATCCAGCAATTGTATTTCAAAAGTACCAATATCAATTTCAAAAGAATAAAATTTCAACTCGGTTATCGTAGCATTAAGAGGATTTTTGACAAATGCAAAAGTTGCTCTGCTGTTTTTAAATTCTTGAAACCTGCCTCTTGAAGGAAATGCTTCATATTTAAAATTATCGTTTTAAAATGGTGTTTATTAATAGAGGAATTATTTCCGTGGCGATGCTTCAGCAGGCTCGGAAAGTGAAACAATGTTTTCCTTTCAAAATCCTGAGGAAAAATTGATAATCTGTTTTCAAATGTTATTACTTCTTCTAACATCGAAAAAAATTAAGTTTCCTTTCCCTTGTAGTTTACGATTAAACTGATTTATATGAGACGTAACGTCTACCATGAGATAAACGTTTTGGATACACTGATCGTCTGTTAGTTCTGGATAGTGAATGCCTTTCTCAAGGAGAAATGCTTTAATTCCGCAAAATGGGACGCGAAACGTTTTAAAACGTTCTCTCTTGATAACCAACGTACCATGTTATGAAGCAGAAGATCAGCGTACTCACTTTCCATTTCGGATAAAAAATCTTTGAATTGGCGAAGATTACGAGCTTTAGCTAAAATGGAGTTGATAATGGTAATCACTAATTCCATAACTTTACAAATTTCATCCGGAAAGGTTTGTGCACAAAGCGCTTCTTGGTGAATGATACAATGGTAAACAAGTATCTCGTGATTAATTTTTTCTTTCAAAATAGTAATAAGCCCTTTTCTTACGCCAGTCATACTTTTGGCTCCATCTGTTGAAATCGACACAATTTTATCGAGGTGAATATGATGTTTATCCATACAATTAATTACAGCTTTTGCGATATCCTCTCCACGCGCCTGACCTTTGAGTGGTAATAATCCTAAAAGTTCTTCTTTGGGGCATGGGGCAGACATAAATCTTACAAAAAAATAAACTGTATCATTTATGTCACAAGACTCGTCAACTGCTATTGATAAAGCCGAAACTAATTTCAGATCTTCGATACGCTGAGTGGTTATATTCGAACACATTTTGATTATTCTACCATTAATGGTTTTGGCAGACAATGGTAACTCTTTAATTCTTTTTAGAATATCTACTTTGTTCTTAAGATCCCGAAATAGCATGCATTTATAACTCGAATTTTATGTATTCGCTGTCTGTGTACGTAAAAATCCTAAAGTTGCTCAAAGTATTATGCAAAATAACTTTACTTTATTATGTAAATGGGCACATGACATGGGCCTAATAATAAATCATCAAAAAACTAAAGCAATACATATTCACTCATCGCAAAATAAAGCTGCTACGTCACCAACTGTCATTGCTCATACTCATCAGTGTTTACATAATATTATTTGTAACTGCTCTTACTCGCATTTAGAACTCATTAGTCAACATATGTATATTGGCTTTATAATTGATAACCGGAAACCCCATATAGAACAAGTATGCTCAAAATTACGGTCTACTCTCAACCAATTATTTGTACTAAAACATAAGCTGCCTTTTAGCACTAAAAGGCTAATATATATGGCTCCAGCAGATTCAGTTATCATTTATGGGTTAAGTAGTTACGGACGAACCTACAAAACTTATCTCAAAAAAAATTATAAAATTCAGCTAAGAATATTAAAATTGTTGGTTCCCAGGCAGATCCGGAGCAAATTGAAATATAACGATAAAGAACTATTTAAGTATTGTAATATCATGAATATTTATGACAAATTCAGCTACAAAATATTAAGCGAATAATCTTAGAGCTATTGAATACACGGATAATTTTTGTGTACCTAAGACTAACAATACATATGGTACAAGGATGGTAAAAACTTAACGTACCAGATTATTTACAAAAACGTCATAAATGTAAAAACAACGAATATTTCAATGCGCTCAAAAAATACTACTTAAATCAGCCGTACTTTAGCGAATGAAAACACTTTAAATTTGAATACATAAGATAAACTACTATTTATGTACTGTACTTAAAAATAATACTTTTCTTGCGAACAATCACTTGCTCAGATAATTTCTGAGAGGTTTTTGTGTTAATTTACTTTGTATGTATGTATGTATGTAATCATTATATATTTTAAATAAATTAAAAAAAAATAAAAAAAAACATGCGGCTCTGGAGCCGCACTTTGCCGACCACTGATTTAGTGGAATGTTCTCCGGTTTGTGGTTACCTGGTCGAGTATTACCGTTTGTTAATTAAACATCAATTATCACATGTAATTAGACTCGAATCGGAACACCGAAAATCTAAAAAATATATTTGCGTTAATCTATTGTTCGTTATATATCTATATAACTGATTTAAATTAGTCTTTAAAAATAACTAGAAAATCGTCTTTACAATTATAGACTATCAGAAGTCATTTGAATGCAGGTCGTATACTCGTATGGGCTGGTTCGATCATGATAGTAACAAGGATCCTCAGAAGTAACTATTATAGCTAGGTGTTCTTCTAGCTTCAATGAGTAAGAGTCTTCCGTAAGAGTGGATTAGAACTTTAAAGAACTATACTAAAAATAAATATGAAACTTTCAGTTCTACTTTTATATTAGTATATATATACTTAAAAAATAATAACATTATTATAATTATTGGTTTAATTCCTTAACAGTTATTATGAAAAATGCAGTTTGAACTACTTCACCTTTTTAAATAATCTCAAAAGTAAAAATTATATTTGATGGATAAATAATTGCTTAAAAAGTGTAATAGAACATTAACTTAAGAAAAAGTAACTACTTCTTACCTACTGTAATACTGATACTGATGACAGACGATGATGATGATGATGATAACATAAAATAATGAAAATAATGATCGAAAAAAAAGGTTATTTAAATTTATTCAACAAGACATCGGTAAGAATCAAACCAAAACTGTTTGTTCGTGGAAGAGTGATGCTACTTTGTAATAGAGAAATAGTGGAGTGACCGTGAGACTTCAATAGGATATGATCATTATATATCAGTGTTCAGTTTATAAAGACCTTTTCCATACCACCAAAGATGACATCCGCCTTGATCAAAACAATTCACGTGTTTTCGGAGCGCTTGTGTTAATAATGGTACTGGTTACCAAAAAAATAAATAAAAACATTGTTAGTCGAACACAAATCAAACCTCTAAATTGCTGCATAAATAAAATTTATTATTGACTTCCAATACGATGTAATAGATTTTTTTAAAGAAAAAAAATATTCAATAGTATAGAAAAGGTCGAATAAGTCAACAA
Organism: Melinaea menophilus ssp. n. AW-2005; assembly: GCA_918358695.1. Classification (NCBI taxonomy): domain Eukaryota; kingdom Metazoa; phylum Arthropoda; class Insecta; order Lepidoptera; family Nymphalidae; genus Melinaea; species Melinaea menophilus. Next base: position 19,632,350 of record OU911048.1, read on the forward strand.
ATCTTCATGAATTCTTAACGAAGCCGGTGACTACGGAGATAATTCATAAACCCAAACATATAATAGCCAGATAAGATATTTAATATTTTATTATGTTTAAAATAAAAATTAAAATAAAAAGAATACTTTATTTAAATTGATCGTTTTCTGAGTTAAGAAACTAAATATTTATTATTAAAGTTTTTTTATAGCTTTTATTATTATATACATACAGACAAACATTATTTTATTATGATATCAGTAATTAAGTGAAGAAATAAATTAAGGAAATTAGGTACTTAGATTAGGTACAGAAGGTTTACTTGTCGTTAGCTTACCCAAATATAAAACGGAAGTTAAAGGTATTACTAGCTCTTCTAGTTTCTATATTATTATGTAAATGGGAACTACGGAACTTTACATATGATAATGAGAATTGCACGAACCGATATGTAAATACAGTGTTTGATTTATTTATTACATATATGTCACAGCAATCACATTTACTAGTATTAATGTGAAAAATAATTTCAGTATCCAAATTTTCAAGATTTGTTCGTAGGCGGACAGACAAACAGTGTATGTAGTATATAATAAATCACCAATATATATTATCTGGACAAATGTATTACTTGTATTGTTTACCTCGGTTTATAAAACCCGAGGGATATCTAATGATAAAAAGACGGGATTAAGCTCACGTATAAGACAACTTTTCATATAATTATACTCGCAAGTTTAAACATACTACTACTAATTACATTCCCCAATATTTACTATATAATAAAGATGTTTTTCAGGCCGATACACTTAATCTTAATAAGAAAGTAGAATAAAACAATTAATCGAAATTGGAAACTCGTAAGTAACTCACACTTGTAGTGAGATCATAAGGCGTTTGGGTTGGAGCGGAAACAGTAAAAATGAATTAGTAAAGGCGTCGATAAAGTTTTACGTAATAAAGGATGCGATATAACCCCTGTATCCCCTGTAGTAGATACAGTCTGCCTCAAAATAAATTTTAAGGACCTACATTTTAAGCCGCTGCTCTTTAAAGGTTATCAAATTGTTGGTTATATAGATTTTTACAACATTTAAAGTATTGTTATTATTATTATTTTTATAAGGACGTGATCACTTCTGTTAATTGGTAGCGGAAAGGATATAAAAATTAAATGCCTATATCATGGTAATTAAAAGGCTCGCAAATAAAAAATACATTGATTGATTGATTGATTGGCTTAAAAAAGTCTATCTACTTCACTATCTCTTTTAATTACACAGGCACACAAAAAAAAAAAAACGTCATGAACCAGAGGGGAGACCCCATTATTCCTAGGTTTTTGGGATCGCTAAAACCGAATATGACAATAAAAACTAATTTTAAATGCCCGTTTTGCCGCTAGCACCCCCTTACTACCTCTTAAGGGGTGAAAATTGAAATTTTTGTAAAAAATCAAGATAGATGTGTCTTTTTTTGGGATGCTGAAACCTAAAATGATAACTAAAAATAAATTCATGACCACTATCACCCCCTACCATCCCTTACAGGGGGTGAAAATTTCATTTTTTTCTATAAAATCAAGACAGATGTGTATTTCTACGTTTTTTGGTATAATGAAACCGAAAATGACAACCAAAAGTGAATTTGATACCTCTTTTACTCAATATCACCCCCTAACTACCCCTAACGGGGTTGAGGGGGTGGAGGTAGTTTCAATTTTGTATAAAATCAAGATGTATGAAGAAATTTTGACGATTTACAGTAAATGACATGTTTATCAAACTAGTTTGAAGTTACTCTTAGCTCTTATATTAGAAATTCAAATGCTTTATCGATCAGAAGTATCTGATATATATTCATGATTTAATTCTATTCTTAGCGTAACCCAGGAACAAAGGCGTGGACGTAGTAGATTTCTGTTCCCTTTTGGAGTGCTGGATTAAAGTGAGTCCCCTTGCCTCTCACTATCCGGGGTGCTGAATTAAAGTGAGTCCCCTTGCCTCTCACTATTCAGCGTCTACCTGTTTCTACGATAACGAACTCTCTTGTTGTCAAAAGTTCTTCTAAGTGGTTTCCTTTTATTGGTTCTTTTCTGTTCTGGCAAATCTCTTTTTAAATTCCAACAGTAGTCTGCTAACATATTGACATCCCATTTACCCTGATAGCGCTGTTCCATTGTCTTAAGATCCTGTCTGATGGAACCTTTCACCTTGCTCCTCACTGTAGTCTCCTAAATTGGCCGAAAAATAGTAACCTTACTATTTCGGAGGCATAGAATTAGGTTCAGCATCTTTTAAGCGTTTTACAAGACTGCCGGATGGATAACAGTATAAACAGAATTAAATAGAAAGCAAAAAAAAAAACAAAAAATTAAACAACTTGTTAAGAATAGGACAAAAATCATGATTCAGTCTTAGTATCATAATAACAAATATATGCATACAATAAGGTTACCATATCCTTTATAATAATTTTTTCTCTCAGCATCTTGAAAAACATAGAAATTCACATATTTTCGGTTCCAGCATCCTAAAAAACGTAGAAATACACATCTATCTTGATTTTATAGAAAAATTTAAATTTTCACCCCCTTTAAGGGGTAGTAAGGGGGTGATAGTGGTCATAAATTTATTTTTAGTTATCATTTTCGGTTTCAGCATCCCAAGAAACGTATAAATACACATCTGTCTTGATTTTATAGAAAAAAATGAAATTTTCACCCCCTGTAAGGGATGGTAGGAGGTGATAGTGGTCATGAACTTATTTTTAGTTATCATTTTCGGTTTCAGCATCCCAAAAAATGTAGAAAGACACATCTATCTTGATTTTTTACAAAAATTTCAATTTTCACTCCTTAAGAGGTAGTAAGGGGGTGCTAGCGGCAAAACGGGCATTTAAAATTAGTTTTTATTGTCATATTCGGTTTTAGCGATCCCAAAAACCTAGGAATAATGAGGTCTCCCCTCTGGTTCATGACGTTTTTTTTTTTTGTGTGCCTGTGTTATTGATTCTAGAAGCACTTGATATGTCTATATTATTGTCAATAAAATATTTTCAAATATTCAATTTATTCACAAGTCTGAGTATTTAACATAATTATGGTTTTATTTTACTTTAGAGTTAATATTTAAAATTGCGTAACAAACAAACGTAAAATAGATATCTTGTATCGTAACATATTTGTGTGAAAGAAGATGTAAAAACTGTGTAGACGATGTTACAAAATTACATGTTCATTGTCATGTGGCTAGACTTCAAAATCAAACTTGAAGTGACAAATTCTGACTTTTTTTGTAAGTTTTTCATGGAATTATGTTGACAACATAATAAATTTTCTTGGTCACTACAAAAAAGAATTTTTATTTCTTTCGCGTCTTGTTCGTTTTACCATTTTTTTTGTTAAAATTTATAAATATGTTTTCCCTACTTTTTTATTACAGAACATTCATATAATAATTTGAAAACGAATATATTAATATTATTTATTAAAGCAAACATATAAGAAAACTTGGTTTTGCTCCATGGAGGACATAAAAGAGTTATCAAAAAACAGATTCTAGCGCCTCCGCATTAAAAACCAAGATATTAAGTATTACTATTCTTATCTAATTAAAGTAGCATATTTTTCTACTTTTTTTTTGTATTAACAATGAATAATATTACGCAATTAAATGAATTATGAAATTGTTCAACAGTAAATTCATTTTTTTTATCAACTTAAACTAGAAAAAAAATAGTCTGCATTCATATTAATATAAGATCTAATATAAAAAAATTTCAAAGCTTTTATACATTGTTCAAAGTACTATACATCCAATTGATATGTTAATAATTAGCGAAGTGGATATATCAAACTCATTGTGTCATTGGTTAATATTCCGGGCTACACGATGCGCGCACGCACCTACGCACTTACAAATTTATGTAAAAAATTACTTAAAATTCACACAAAAGGTCATAAAATCATACACACTTGAGAATATAACAGGAACAATCAAAACAGTCTGTAATCAAACGGTCGGTTTATGTGTTGTCTATAGACCCCCATGCACTAATATGTCTATGTTTGTCAAAGAACTGCATTGCTTACTTTCTAAAATTCATAATAATGGAATTACTATGTGGAATAACAGATTACAATTGAAAAACGTTTAGATAAAGTAACAAAGACGTGTATAGATCACATTTTCGTGCGTCCTGCATCATTGGGAACTGTTACTGCGGCTGGCGTTACGAGTACCACGCTGGCTGATCATCGCGCAGTCGTTTTTGCTTGCTGTAGTAAACATGCTATACAGCGAGATTAAAAAAAAAAAACAAGAATAGTTACATATTTTTTAAAAACGAAATATTGATGGAGGAATTAAATATAGTTGATTGGAGCGAAACTAACACTATGAAATCCCCGTATGACGTATACTTTTTTATTAGTACTGCTTTTTCTGTTGCTTATGTAAAGTCAAAAATACAACAAACTAAAAGAATTCAAAATAAAGAAATAGCACCGTGGGTTTACTAAAACATTTCTCAACTGTTTGACTAAAAGGATATATTGTATAATAAATGGAAAAAAGATATGAACAACTTCAGTCTTCTAAAGAATACAAAAGGATTAGAAATAAGTTACATAAAGTGACTGAGTTATAAAGATATTTATATTACATAAATAGGATAAGGAGTAGTTTCACTAATAGTCGCAATATTTGGAAGACTGTTAATGAAATTTATGGAAGATTAAACTTATCTTTGGAATAAGTAATTTTAAAAGCATTTCATGCACCAAAATCTCCTTCCAAAACTCACTTTGCAAAAGAATTTAGCAATGCAGTAAGAAATATATTGCCTAAATGTAGTTCGAAACTACTACCTAACCATAAATATACGAGCAAACCCTTGTCATGCTTTAGATATATAAAAGCCAGCCACAAAGCCAGTTAAAGTGCACAAATTAATAAGTAAGCAGAACACCCTTAAAGCACCAGGAACAGACGCTATTAGATTGATAGATATTGCAAATCTAATAAATACAAAAATGTTGTCAAAAATGTACCCTACGGAATTAAAGAAGGGTTGTGTGCGTCCGTCCTCCGTCCGTTTAAAAAAGGCAATAATGATGACGTTACTAACTATAAGCCTATAACTTTACTATCATCTATTGACAAAATTGTCGAAAAGTACCTATGTGAACAAATTCACTCATACTACCAAAAAAATGACATAATCAACAAACACCAGTATGGGTTTCAGCCGGGTAAAAGCGCAACGATGCTTTTGTCTAAATTTTCTGACTATATAAATTATAATCTTAACGAAAGGTAACAAGTTCTTGGTTTATTTATTGACTTCTCCCGGGTCTTTGATACCCTCAACCGTGACAACCTTATCAAAAGCTTAGAAAATACAGGAATACATGGTCATCCTTTGGAATGGTGTTAAAATTATCTGCAGGGTCGGTCTTTCTGTGTTAAAATACAAAATTGCTGGAGCGAGGATAAAAGTATTAGTAATAGTTGATTGTTTTCAATAAATCTTATACTGGAAGTACTTATTAATAATGCCTCATACCTTTATATTATATTTAGTATAAAATCAAGATAATATCAATTTACACATCTTGGTCACGACATGCTCGTATGGTAAACCTACGTTATTTCTGAAATCCATTGACATTTTATTTTTATATGTATATAAAAGTGTTTACGTTCGTAATAATCGATATTCAATTATCTTTTCCTCGCCTTAAGAAAGTTTTATAGGTATTTATTTATTTTCATTTATAAATTGTTTGATTTTAGATTATACAGTACGTAGCGCTGTATACACTAGACAGTATACCATTAATTTCCTTTACATTATACGTTAATATAAGTATTAATGTTGTCTTGTTCCTTATAACAAAAGCTTAATGATATTATTGAAAGTTTATATAAAATGAATCAAATCAAAGCGGGCGTTAGCTAGCTCAGAGTGACGAAAGCACCCATAGTGCTGAAAGTCTAACTCGGTATATATACGCGCAATATCGATTTTTTTATACAGGAGACCTTCTGGTATGAGTGTGGTATTTTTAGAAAGCCCTTGGCCCATAGACCCAGAAAATGCATTTAACCTTAACAATATACCTACCGCCTCACCTCTACGGCCGTTTGAAAAATGAGACTAAAATTTAGTTTTTGGCTCCGCACCAGTATAAAAATGTTAATGAATGTGTTCGGAACGTTGCCAAACAAACAAACAAACAAAAAACAAACAAAAAAAAAATACAAACAAAAAATGTGAATGTGCTCGAAACGTTGCACAAATTGCATTTTTGATTTTATTTTATTAGATTGATCAAGGCAAGTTGGCAACGTTCCGAACACATTCACATTTTTTGTGTTTGTTTACGTTTGTGAATAAAAATGTTCGTGGTTTTTTTCGTCGCAAAATTCATATCAGGAGTTTTGTCAGTGGATTCGCTTTCGTCACTCGGTATTTACTTCGTTGAGAAGTTTTTGTTTTGATATATAAGACTATAACAAAGTGTTATTCTTCATTCGTTATCTTCTCAGCAGTGAATATGATGTGTTTTGTAAACTGACCTTGTCAAATTTTAGGTCAAGAATTCCCAAAAGATGAGTTCTCTTATTCGGAGTTACGCTTTATATGGGTCGCCAGCTCACAAAGTTTAATATACAAAAAATATTAAGGATTTCTGTAGTAGTACATTTAATTTGTATTTAATAGCAATTTACTACTAACAGAAAAGAAACTACACACTGTTACTAATGAGCAATACAATAGAAAAAATATATATTAATAACTTTAAGTGCAGTTATATTTATGGAATGACAAAATGTAGGTTAATAACACCCGGGTTTAAAATAAATAAATCTAACTATCCTTAAAAAAAGAAAACATACGAGCATATCACATCAACCAATTCTGGTTACCATCTATATATAAAACTAAATTTTTATTTTTGAAAACAAAAATGACAATGACCATGAGTAAAATAATAGGAAATATTTTGCCTTAGGTTCTTATCTGTGAATTAAAACATTAAAATTTGTAAATAGATAACTTGAAGTATGTAGGGTGGAGAGTGTACATTACAGTAATACCCCGCTTTACGTGACCCCGTTATACGCGGTTTCACTATAACGCGGATGCAAATTTCGCGCTCAAATGCCTCGAATTACGCGAAAGAGTGTGTATAAATATAATGTAGTCATCAACAATAGATGTATTTTTCCGAAAAAATTAAGAGTATGTATTGATTGCATAAAGTGTTCCTAGAATTAAAGTGATTGATTAAAATGATTTGTATTTTTTTGTAATAATTTTTGACTATGTTTAATCATAAACCTCGTTATACGCGAATTTCAGTTAACGCGATTTTTTTTTTGAACGTATCCCTCGCATAAAGCGGGGTATTACTGTACGTGCTGCATTAAATACATTCTTTGAAGAGCATTTTATATTTATTTGATTTATTTACAAATAAAAAGAAACAATATTTTTCTATTGCATTGCGTTTTATTTTATTCCAATGAGTAATAATACGAATGTCTTGAAGATCTCTACAATGTTACGTGAATACAGATAGAACCGATATTGTCTTAATGTCATGTATCACGGTGCAGCAGACAGGAGCATGATGTGAATGTGAGATATTTTCTCATACTTTACCGACTTCGCTCGCTGCATGTGGAGTACTTTTCGCCACTAGGGTTTTGCAGATCAGGAGAATAAAAAATAAGTTATGAATTGTATTATTTTGTATTTTTATTATGTTTTGCTAATATATACCTAATATCATCTAACTTGGGGTCACGACGCAAAATTTCTTTAATTCATATTACGAAAATACGTAACGTAACGTAACGTAACGTAACGTAAAATCGAAATCCCTATCTAAAGAGTGCATCTCTTCAGGGCCTCACCTTTTTTAACATACTAACATTTTGGAGCAGACATATACATATACGATTAGTTATATCGTCTGATTCACACGGCACTTCGAGTCTTTCGAAAAAACGAACGACTTTGAAACAAAATGCATTTTTAATACATCCAAATATTTGTATTATTCAATGCCCTAATTTGCAATTAAAAGTAATTTAATTGAAATAAGGTAACATAATCTTCGTAACAGAACAGTCTTTGTAACAAAGGTACATAGTACACTTGAGTTTTAATATAAACTCGGTCGTAACGTAGTCAGTGCGTCCAAGTGTTGGAGCGGTTCCAATTAAAAGTTGTTTTACATCGAAATTCACGTAGTTTCATCCATTTATAAAGTTAAGATGAGAAATTAATTTTCGCTCTTTTGATACATTTGCTTTCATATTATTATGAGGCCACATATTAAAAAATCTAACGCATTAAATAACAATATTGCTAAAAAAATTACCAAAGATTAAAAAAATAATTTATGGATTACGAGCACTGTTATTTTTTTACATTTAATTTTCATCAGTATTGACTTGGACAAAAAAAATTACGAACCTTCGTATTTTCGTTGCGGTCTTAATTAAAATATCAAGGGAAATTACAACTTCAAGTCTCAGAGGCTTTTTAGAAACTTTATTATGTTTTATAAAATACTAGTGGTCGCCCAGTGGTCCAAATTCGACCATATAATAAATTTAAATTGTAAGTGACTTAATATACATTATTAAAATAATTAATATACATTATTAACATACATTATTCAAACATTATTAAGGTTCTACCGTCGAAAACTAACTACTATAACCACAGATTTTACCAAGACTGTTATTTGCCAATTTCTTTTTTGAACAAATTATATGAAATTAAAAGAAATGTTCAATTCATGTTCAATTCTAAGTAGTCTGTTAAATTGTTGTAAACTTCAGACCTAAGACTTGTTTGATTTTGTCGAATGAAATGTAATCGTGAACCCTCTATTCTCACATACATATCAACAATCCACTGCAGAAATAGTTTTTGTGAATGGTGTTACATGCTGAAATCATTTCTAATTGCTAGTCGATAGGCTGTATACTGAAGCATGGTTAATTTATTTCTGGGTGCTCTTGAATTAAATGTAGTTGGTGTATTATGAGCAATATTGACATGCCACCCAGTATCACCGTTGGGAAAAAGCAGTGGGTACGCTAAAGGGTCTAATGATGAGTCCAAAACTGAGATATTCTTAATTATACCATTAACTTTTGAAAAACAAATCATATTTCATTCAAAAGGTGGCTCACCATCAACTGTATTAAATATTACTGCTACATCAGTTTGAACTGCATCATTAAATCGGCGTAGATCTAAATGATGATTTACTTTAATGAGCATACAAATTTCTTTGTTTTGATTTTTGACTCTCTGACAATGATCTTTCATTGCAATGAATGACCGCACAAAAGGATTACTGCCTTCCAATTCCAGTGAAATTTCATGCATAATGTTGTTGTTACATGTTTGATTAACATGTTCTTGTAATCTATAATTAATGGCAGTGTCAACATCATAAAAATATAATTGTGCATAACATGGTGAGCGACCATATGCGGCAGTCATTGGGCCTGATCTGTGATAAAAAAACATCATGTATTTTGAAATGATACACTCCACTTGTAACTGCCTCAGCAACTTTGGCTTCTGAGCTAACCATAGCAAAACATCAATTATATTTCCTAATATTTTCAAAATAATTTTTTGATTTACTTTTTATTGAAGGTTCATTTGAAGTAAGTTCAAAATGTTAATGTCATAACTTAAAAACACATTTGGAATGACATTTAGAGCACACTTAAATGCATCTCAAAATCATATTACTATCTAATACTACTGATGAGGAATTATTCCTTCCTCTTAGAGATATATTCCTTCTTCTTTGTCTCTCACTCCGACTCGTTAATGTTCTATGTCGAGGCATAATTAAAGTTCTTTCATAGATTACTGAAATCAAGAAGAGAAAAAATTTTTACACAAAATCACTTATTTATCCTAAAGTATATGCAATTACTGAAATCGTAAACTACAATAATTGCTTTGAACCAGCAATATCAAAAATTTTTGTACCTGAATGTTGTTATTGCAGATTGCTGCTACAGAGCTTTCTTTATGCATATAATGATAGTCCTTGAAAGACGACGATACGTTTAAATGTATCTTACTGCTACACAACTCACATAAATTTGTATAAACGCTCAGTATTTCACGTAGTATTCGTCAAATAAAACTTTAATTAACTTTAAACATTCAATAAAACCACAACAAACAAACTTTTCAACTACGTCTATAATAGAGAAAAGAAACAATTTGACCACAGAGTATGTATGCGTGTGTCAAATGCATGCTGGTTAGTATAATGTTTTATTAACTGATTTAATTTATTTTTTACGCATTATTATTAAAATCTTTTATTATATTTAATTAAATGAGACAAATTAAACTTTTTTTTTGAGTACTCTGTCTATGCACAAAATGAAAAACAAAAGAAACCATTTGACCACAGAGTATGTATAGGCAAATATATATATTTTTGATATGTCAATGTCAGTACTCTAAGTCTGTAGTAATTATGTGTGTGTGAATTTGCATGGTAGTGTGTGTGTTCGGAATAGTTATTAATTAAATTGTACAGTTGCTAATAGCAATCGTCAGGCGCTAAATATATTTTAATTATTAACAAATCGAGGGTAGATGTTACGTTTTTGGTGGTGTGACAAACGCACGCGTAACGGTCGAGACAGTTCTCGAACAACAGTTCTCTAGACAGTTCTCGAAGATAGTTCTCGGTGAGCGGTTCTCGGTGAACCTTGGTGCTTAACGATTTTGCGGAGTAATCATTATCGGTTCTAGAAGTTTCCAAAAGAGTAAATTACATTAGTGTCGGGTGTTTGAATTGTTGGCTGCAGCGCCGAATTGGTGGCTGCCTTCTCACTCGAAGTGTGCGTGGAACCGAAGGTCACGCGACGGAACACTTAAGTATCAAATTCTTTGTCCCATAATTATTTCCCTTTTATTAATTTTATACAATTTATCCTATTCTCTGGGGAACCCCAAATCCTTTACTAGTACAGACTGACTATGTGACTTCCTTCTTTGAAACATAACAGAAGCAGACAGGTAAGTCGTTAGTTTTAATAAGCAAATTAGGGAGTAATCGTATACGTAGCTGTTGATGACGTTGCCCGTCTAGAGGTTGTGTCGTGGGGTCAGCCGAGCCCCTTTGTACGATACAATTGCTGGTAGCAGAGCGTGGTTGTTAATCGAGTAGGTTTAAAACGTTAATATTCGGTATTACGGGTTGCATAATCAATTGATATACGTTTGTTATACGCGGCTATTACTAATTAATTATTTTGTTATTTTATTATTAAGGGTTATTTTTTATTAACGGCTAATTAATATTTAGTTGTATAATTTCTATTATTTTCGTAAAAATAAATAGCTAGGATTACTTTCTTTGTGACGTTTATAAAATCGTTATACGCTTACTCGCTACGTAACATATTTTTAAACCGGTTTGTTAATTAGTGTAACTTAATTTATTTTCAATTTAGTTGTTTCAGTAAGTAATTAGTTAGTATTATATTATTCAATATAATCGTTGGTTATTGGCTCACATATTATTATTTTCGGGAATTCTTTATTTTGGATTTAAATTTACTTTTTTTATTTTATTTGATTTTTATTTTTATTTTTATTTTCGCGATGAGTGCTAAACATACCGCACGAATTGCCGGCGTATTGCGTTGGCTCGGCTCCGCTGTTCTAAATATTGAACGTAAGGATCGTGCTCAGGCTTTATTATCGCGTTATAAATTATTAGATAGTCAGTTGGCTGATTTGTATGATGCGTACCGGTCTCTTTTGGAAATGGACTTGGACGGTGACGTTCTGAGTAAAATCAATTGCGACGTTAATCAAGCGGACGATCTGGCGGATCAATTACGTCAGGCAGTAGGCAATATCAATGCTTCTAAGATAAATGATCCTCGCATAATTCCGGATGCGGATAGTTCGCCGGCATTAATTAGTAGGTTGCCAGTCCTCGACTTACCGCACTTCAGCGGCGATTTAGGACAGTGGGTTGCGTTTAGTAACTTGTACGATAGCTTGGTACATTGTCGTAAGGATTTGACCCCTGCTCAAAAGTTAGCTTATTTGATGGCTTCATTGACTGGTGAGGCTAAAGGGTTAGTGCAACACTTGGAGCTCGTCGATGCAAATTATGACATTTCTCGGGACTTACTCAAGCGTAGGTACCAGAATGTTCGACGGCTAGCAGATAATCATGTTTCTGCCATTTTAGGTTTACCAAGGATCATTGAAGCTCACGTCTTACGAACGAAGCTTCTTAACCCGTTGTTAATTGCACTTAACGGTTTAAAGGGATTAGAATTGCCAGTGACGAGTTGGTCATTTTTGTTATTACACATCGTGTTAAGTAAATTATCACATGACTTAAGAAATCGGTTCGAATTGGAATACGGTGGGGACTCCGCCACTCATCTTCCCCAGTTTGATGAATTAATTGTTTTCCTGGAGGAGGAGTGTCGTCGTATGGAGAACGTTCCTCTACCCGGACCCTCAGTTGCTTATTCTCGTATACGGCCCGCAGCTGAAAATCGTCAGATGGTTCGGCCGCGTGAGATACCTCGTATGTACACTGCGGCAGCAGCACAGAAGGATGATCCTAGGTGTTCATATTGCCGAGATTCTGGACATGGTGTTACGAGCTGTCATAAATTTAAAAATCTTCGTTGGCAGGCGCGGCGCAGTATTACTCGTCAGCGTAACTGGTGTTACAATTGTTTAGGCAGCCATCTCGCGTTTCAATGTCAGTCGGCCCGTCCCTGTGCGCAGTGTAGAGGTAATCATCATCTCCTACTTTGTGGCAATCGCAATGGATCTCCTCAACCAGTTGCTACGGGTCGAGTATCACCATCAATTCTCCAGGGTGTGATATAAGGAACTCGCCTCAGCCTTGGACCGGAGGCGTCAAGTATGTTTCACCACGAAATAGTAATTCGTTTTCTAATCGAGGTGACAATGGTGGTCGTCGTTCACCACCTCGTACGGGCGGGGGTCCTCACGGTTCTCGGAACAAGGCTGGTGCAGATACGGATCGGAGGTGCTGGATTGAGCCACAAGCGCAGCTTCCTTATATAGATCATCCTCGCTTGGGGCAACGCAACCAACATTCTCATCGACGTTTGAAGGAAGGGTCTGGTAACGTTCTCTCACCGGACAGCTGTAATCGTGATCAGGATTGTTGACTCCTTCCTCGTTCTCCATGCGTGTCTTCATCTTCTCCTATAACCGTTTTGCTACCTACTGCGTATGTTCGTGTTGGTTCTCTTCGGAGCGAACAGGTTACCGCGCGCGCGATTTTGGATTCAGGCTCTCAGGGGTGTCTTGTGTCAACACGGTTGATGAAGAAATTATCTTTACATGTTGCTCCTGGCGCGAACTTTATTCATGGGGTTGGTGGAGTCAAGGTGTCTGGGTTGGTGGGGAAAGTCTCACTATCCTTTTCTCCACTTCATTCCCCTTCTCCTCGGATCACGACGACAGCGATCGTCTTGGATAATATTTTGGGACAGCATCCAGTAGTTTCATTACCTCCAGGCGTCGTGGGTTTAACGTCTAAACTCTCTCTTGCTGACCCAGGTTTCCACATTCCGGGACCAGTTGATGTTCTACTCGGAGCAGATGTTCTTGGATTGTTACGGTTGGAAAGCAGTAAGCTTCTTCAAGCAGGTGGTCTTTCTGCAATAAATACTGATCTTGGTGAAGTCATTATGGGTCCAGCATTTCCAGTACTCTCCTCTCCGGATAACGCCAGCTTTCAAGTAGGTCTATCCCTCGCTGACGCAGTTCAGCGATTTTGGGAAATAGAGGAACCTCCTACAGCGCCTCGTGTCAACCCGCAGCACCAGGAATGCGAATTATTCTTCCAGAATAATACCGGTCGGCTCCATTCAGGTCGGTTTGTGACACGGTTGCCCTTCTTGCCCTCTCGTTCTCCCCTTGGTCAGTCCAGGATGCTGGCAGAGAAAAGACTAATCTCCATGGAACGTCGTATGAAACGTGATGTGGCTTTCAAACAAGACTATTTAAATTTCATGAGAGAATACCTGGAGTTGGGCCACATGTCGGTTTCCAAATATTATTGGCGTTCTAAAGAGCATTATTTTATCCCTCATCATGCTGTGTTTAAGGCAGGAAAGATTAGAGTAGTTTTTGATGGTTCAGCACCCACCTCTAACGGTATTACCTTAAACCAATGTTTGCATGCCGGTCCAAAACTGCATCGTGATATTTCAGACCTCTTAACCAGCTTCCGCCGACATCAAGTCGTTTTTGTTGCGGATATAAGGATGATGTTTCGTCAGACTCTTATTCATCCAGATGATCGGTGTTATCAGCTCATACTGTGGCGAGAGGATCCATCTCATCCAATGACTGTATATGAGCTAAATACGAACACTTATGGACTCAAGTCTAGTCCGTTCATTGCTATAAGGTCTTTACTGGAACTTGCGGATCGCGAGCGTATTTACTTTCCCAGGGCAGCCGCTATTTTATCAAGCGATGTCTATGTCGATGACATATGTACAGGTGCTGCAAGTGAAGAAGAGGCGAAGGTTTTAAGAGATGAGCTAATCGGTATCTTGAGGTCTGGTGGGTATGAATTAAGAAAGTGGATATCCAACTCGCAGGTTCTTCTTGAAGATTTACCGGAAGAGCACCAGCAAGCCCCACATCTCTTTCAAAATATAGAAAATCCTAACGTAGTCACTCTTCTCGGAGTACAGTACCAACCGGTCCCAGATGTTTTCACATTTCGTGTACAGGATATAACTATCTGCAAGGTTTGGACTAAGCGTATGGTACTGTCAACCGTAGCTCGGATTTTTGATCCCAATGGTTGGTTGGCGCCGGTTGTGTTTTGGGCCAAGTGTTTCCTTCAGAAACTTTGGTTGCAGGAATTGACGTGGGATGCCCCTCTCATTGGTGAGTTGCTCCAGGCTTGGTCTCGGTTTGTAACATCTCTGCCAGATCTTGAATTTATTAAAATAGACCGAGCCTTCTTTCCGACGTCTAAATGTCGTGTCAGCCTGCATGGATTTTGTGATGCTTCCGAACGAGGTTATGCGGCTGCCGTCTATCTTCGTGTTATGGACCCGAAGGATAATGTGACTATTAAGTTGGTTATGGCTAAGAGTAAGGTCGCTCCTGTGAGATCAAGGCTCACGATTCCGAAGTTAGAATTATCCGGGGCAGCCCTTTTATCAAGACTTCTAAATCATTTGAATTCTACTTTGGGGCAAGTGGTGGAAATTGAAAAAGTATTTGCTTGGACTGACAGTCAGATTGTTCTTGGTTGGTTAAGAGCATCTGTCCATGCTTTGGAGGTTTTTGTGGCTAACCGGGTATCACAAATTCAAAATTCAAATGCGGTTATTAATTGGAGACATGTTCCCGGTGATTTGAACCCTGCAGATTGTGCGTCACGAGGCTGTGAATCTCCGGGTTTGGTTGACCATCATCTCTGGTGGGGGCCAGCTTGGCTTTGTGAACTTGAAAGTTCTTGGCCTCATACGGTTCTGGATATTGTGGAGCCTTTACCAGGTTTACGTATTTGTACGGTTCAGAAGGAACTTACTGGTGATTTGCAACCTTTACTAGATCGGTTTAGTTCTCTTAATAAGTTATTGGGAGTTACGGGATGGATTAAGAGATTTATTCGAAATTTACGGCAAAAGTCTAATAGGCTATCATCTCCGGTGCTCGATCCCGAGGAGCGTCACGAAGCCTTGGTTTTCTGGATTCGCGTAGTGCAACGTGAAAATTTTAAATCAGTTATTTCCAGTTTGCAAAACGGGTGCGTCAAGTTGAAAGGTGCTGTAGCTCGATTGAATCCGTTCCTCGATGACAAAGGTTTAGTTCGAGTAGGAGGTAGATTGCGTAACGCAGATTTACCTTATGAGGCGCGACATCCTCTCCTACTGCCAAAGGGTGGTTCACTTGTGAACCTTTTAATTGTAGACCGACATGTAAGAAATGCACACGCGGGGCTAAATACGCTGCTAGCTATCCTACAGCGGGAATTTTGGATTTTGTCAGCTAGACGGGCAATTCGAAAAGTTATTTACCGATGTATGCCGTGTTATAGGTTAAAGGCTACCCTTACTCAACCTCAAATGGGAGACTTGCCTCCAGATAGAGTAAAGATTTCTAGACCTTTCTCTGGAGTTGGTACGGATTTTGCGGGTCCGTTTATGGTCAAAGCTTTTACTGGTCGAAGTGCTCGAATCTGTAAGGCGTACTTGTGCGTGTTTGTTTGCCTATCTACTAAGGCCGTACATTTAGAGGTGATCTCAAGTCTTAGTACTGAGGCTTTTATAGCTTGTCTGTCTCGATTCGTCAGTCGGCGCGGTTTACCTTCTTTGATTCGGTCCGACTGTGGTACGAATTTTAAGGGAGGAGATAGGTATCTCTCAGAGGTACACAAATTTTTATATGAAAGTCAGGATTGTATAGGTCAAAAAATGTCTCAGCAGGGTATCCGGTGGAAATTTGATCCTCCAGCATATCCTTCTTGGGGTGGCATATTTGAGGCGGTTGTAAAGGTCGCGAAAACACATCTTCGCCGGGTTATTGGAGATACGGTACTCACCTTTGAAGAATTGCAGACGGTGTTTTGCAAAATTGAAGCGGTCCCTTATTCGCGACCTCTTTGTTCAGTCTCTTCGGACCCAAATGATTTGGATGTATTGACTCCAGGTCACTTTTTGGTCGGTGGTCCACTCACAGCTCTGCCAGAATATCCTTTAGAGAATACCCCACTTTATAGGCTCACACGTTTTGAACTGTTACAACAGCTATCTCAAAGTTTTTGGCGTAGGTTTAATTTAGAGTACTTACATTTGTTGCAACAGCGTGTACGATGGACTGATAAAACTGAGCCACCTAAGGTCGGTGATCTTGTCTTAGTTAAAGAAATGAATATGCCTCCACTCTCCTGGAGACGGGGTCGTATTCTAAGGTTATTAACAGGCGCAGATGGAATTCCAAGAGTCGCAGAAGTACATGTGGGCAATTCTGTGTTAAAGCGGGCAGTAGCTACTCTCTCTCGGTTACCAGTAGCTTAGACACTTTTCAGGTGTCTGGTATTAACTTTAGACTCAGTCAAGTTTCGCCTGGCTGGGGCGGGGGATTGTTCGGAATAGTTATTAATTAAATTGTACAGTTGCTAATAGCAATCGTCAGGCGCTAAATATATTTT
The DNA here is from genome assembly GCA_918358695.1 of Melinaea menophilus ssp. n. AW-2005. Lineage (NCBI taxonomy): Eukaryota > Metazoa > Arthropoda > Insecta > Lepidoptera > Nymphalidae > Melinaea > Melinaea menophilus. The sequence continues at coordinate 19,649,593 of OU911048.1, forward strand.
AATTATTAACAAATCGAGGGTAGATGTTACGTTTTTGGTGGTGTGACAAACGCACGCGTAACGGTCGAGACAGTTCTCGAACAACAGTTCTCTAGACAGTTCTCGAAGATAGTTCTCGGTGAGCGGTTCTCGGTGAACCTTGGTGCTTAACGATTTTGCGGAGTAATCATTATCGGTTCTAGAAGTTTCCAAAAGAGTAAATTACATTAGTGTCGGGTGTTTGAATTGTTGGCTGCAGCGCCGAATTGGTGGCTGCCTTCTCACTCGAAGTGTGCGTGGAACCGAAGGTCACGCGACGGAACACTTAAGTATCAAATTCTTTGTCCCATAATTATTTCCCTTTTATTAATTTTATACAATTTATCCTATTCTCTGGGGAATCCCAAATCCTTTACTAGTACAGACTGACTATGTGACTTCCTTCTTTGAAACATAACAGAAGCAGACAGGTAAGTCGTTAGTTTTAATAAGCAAATTAGGGAGTAATCGTATACGTAGCTGTTGATGACGTTGCCCGTCTAGAGGTTGTGTCGTGGGGTCAGCCGAGCCCCTTTGTACGATACAGTGTGTAATATTTCTATGTCTATAGACAAAATGAAAAACAAAAGAAACATGTGTGTGTGAAATGCATGGTAGTGTGGGTAATGTTTTATTTATTGATTTAATGTACTTTATAAGCATTATTATTGAAAAATATTAGCGTTCTGCACTTCTCCTGTACATAAACTATAAGTGTGCCAAGTTTTATGCTCTTGCGTCCGCGCAATTTTCGTAAAAAGGGGTCCAAAGTTTTGGCATCACGTATTAATATATAGATGTAGCGGTTTTTATGAAATCTGGTAAATTTAAAAAAAAATTATATTGTGTGTAAATTTAATTATTTTTATTTTAAATCACACTAATGATAACAGAAAATCTATAAATACAAATGACAACAGTAAAGGTATTTGTCAAGCATTTATGTTCTGAACTCTTAAACTAATTGCGAGATTACTTATGTTCCCTGCGAAGTAAACGAACTAATTCTAGTTTGCTTAGGCCTCGAGCACACTGTTTAAACTTCGCCTGCTACGTAATTACTAACGGAGGTTTATTCTCAATTTTATTCGATAGGTATCTATTTATTGGTCCCTTATCTTGTTATGATTACAGCGTCTGTAAAGATAGCTGTTCGCAACACTCCCCGTTGTAAATACGATGGAAGTCTTATAAAGAAAATACGTCTTTACGTAATGCCAAAGAGTGCAGCCGCGCACAGAGTATCGGGTCTGCGACAGTTTTTTGAAGCGCATAACAATGTTTGTTGAAAATATCCAACATATCATTGATGTGCAGGAGGAACGGAGTTGGGGATAGAATGCAGTAGGTACACCGCGCCTGGGATCTGAGCGTAAACTGTCGAAAACGACTTGTATGCTCCCCCCTCTGACAGAACAGAAGCTGATGATTCACTTTTTTTTTTTTTGTGTCTCTGCTGTTAGCCCTACTGGCCATGACAGCGTCACCGGTGGAATGGACGGGTGCAGAGACCCGCCCTTAAAAAAGGGAGGCCTGAAGGGCCCCAGGGGAACGCGCGTCCTGAGGGCGCCTCCTGTGAGGCTCGGACCACGGCTCAGGACGCCGTTAGGTGGGAAGCGAGAGTTGGATGTGGGTTAGGATTTGACACTAACGTCCTCCGACGGCAGAACGCCGGAGCAACGTGCTTGATTCACTTGCATAAACTCTCAGGTAGCACATAACAAGAGAAACTTCGAAAGAAGTCCCTTGTACCATACACGATTGAAGGCTATTGCGTAAGATATAACAGAAGATCGGCCGCCGATCGACCATGACGAAAGTCATATTGCCGGTTATTGATCAACTTGCGATCCTCGAGGTGCGTGAGGAGCTGTTGGTTGATTCAAATAATCAGAATCTTTAATTACTTAGATTTTCTCGAATAAATCGGGTACATTCAATATAAGTATTATAAATGCGTAAACTATATAATTTTAATGAAATTATATTTATTCCATCACAAGTAGCTTTTGACTTTTATAATTTAGTTAAATGTATGTTCGCAAATTACTTCGTTATTTTGTATTTTCACTAAAACTTCTCCTCCAGGACCTCAATAATGTCCGTCTGTAAAATTTATTTATTACCTCATTTAGATAGGTATAAAAAACTTTGACTTTAATTCAAGGTAACACGGAGAAGTGAAAATGTGTTGTCGTACACTCTTATCTAAACACACACTCTGTGAGAAACACAATATTTTAAATATAACGGTAATATAAAGAAAAAGCTTCAATGAGTAGTCACAAATAGCTTTGGGTTTCGTCAGAGTCGCTGAACGCGGTTTGAAACACGACAGAGAACAAAGATGAACACACAATGGAACATCCGGCGATGATGGAAGAAAACATAATTAAAATAATATTTTATAACGCTCGTTAATATTATTTCTTTTGTTTATTTTGGATTCGTTTACTCTTGGATAAAAACTTTAATTAAGTTTATTCCTGTGTTATTTTCTTGATAAAAAATATAACATGAAATAATATCTCAAATCAAAATCTGTACAAGTCTTTTTTAGTTAAAGTACTGTCTTTAAAATATTATACTAAAAAACATAAAATATCTATATACAGCTTCACAGTCGATCTAAACATTAACATTCAGTCACTTCCAGTTCCACTACACCAGAGGTTGTCATCTTTAATAATTCCACACTGTGAGTTCCGCTCGCGATGACGATTGCACACATGTACGTACCACTCGTACTTTGGACACACACTAATTGAAATGTACACACAAATAATATAGCTCATACTATTAAAGTACTTCATATTGTAAATAGAAAATAACTTTGCAGTATAAAAACTTATAAAAATAACATGTCCCTAATAAAATATGATTAAAATGTGCCTCAGCACATACTTGTAGACTATTTGAAAACGGTATAATTTTTAATTGTAAGTTCTTAACATTTGTTTGATAGTAAAAAGAGAATACTTACACATATGTACAATGTATGTACATTAACACAAAAATATTATAATAAAAAGTATAACACTTTTAAGAATCATATTTTAAAACAGGTATTAAGAAGAAATATTTTTAAAGCTATGAATAAAGTAAGTAAGTATTCTAAAGCTAGTTGTGTATTCACGGCGCTGGTAAGATCACTAATAATATTAACTATTTCAAAGATACCGCGATATCTCTATTTCTTGTTTTATTAAAATACTATTTTATATCTTCTACCGCTATATATTTTTTTCCGCTAACCGGAACTAAACGCTAAAGGAACAGAAAACGATTACAAACTATTATTAAGAGGAATATAAGATGTACTAAACACTGAGCAATTATTTCTTAAACAAATATTTAATTTGACATCATTTCTTATCGTTGTATGTTTAAGGAATAACATATCCTAATTAACATATTCAATAATTGACAAATATATGCCTTCCTAGTAGCATCACAAAATCAAATCAAATAGTTGTAATATTGAAATCGTTATCACGCTTCAAACAATCTTCGTGAAGGATATTAAATATCGTAAAGATGAAAGATATTAAATGTTTCTTTGGTACATGTTCTAATAATTAATATTCAGTTGACACACATACCGTTCCCACTCTTTGACGAACAGGGAATATAAGAACATAAGAACATATGTAAATATATACGTACCTATAGTACTAATTATTATGACGCCATCTTTTTATATCATTGTAAGAGATATGTTTTAAATCGGAGTAATATATATTTTTATTTTATCAAGCAGTACTGCGTTAATTACATAAAATAAGCAACATCTTTTGACGATTTAAGGTCATTTGAAATTGTTGAAGTATTATTTGATAACTATACATATGTTTCTCCATGCACCTTGACTTTTACTGGATCGGCCTAATCATCTGGTGGTTAATTACCCTGGCTTTTAAACTCAAGGCTTGGAGATTCATATCTATAGGGTACAATTCTTTGTTAGATTCACACACTGTTGTTCCGTGTCTAGTAGTAGTTTGTCTATTACATATATGTTTGTAAGCTCCGCGACAAAGGAAGCACTTGTTTTCTAACGCAGTTGATTTTAAAATATATAATAATATGTTTACCCTGAATCAATGCCACTACAACACTGTTTGTGTTGTAAATACATTACAAACAAACAGCCCTTCTTTAAAGACACCCTCCCACTTTTAATAAGGCTACGAAGGTTTCAAGCGCGCACAAGTCTATAATATTAAATTTAAAAATAGAATGAAAAATACAAGCAAGTCCTGTCCGTATCGATGTATTATTTCTATATATATTTATTTAATATTTAAATAAGCTTAACATGTCAAAACATGTTTATATACAATATCATACAAGCCATGCTATATCCAGGTATTAAACAGTGTGCTCTAGTCCTAAGTAAAGTTAATTAGTTAGTTCACTTTACACGTTTCTCAAGAGAGCTCGCAATTAGTTCAAGAGTTCAGAACAAACCGGCTTTGAAAAGTTGTTTTTCTAATGTCACGTATGAAGTGTTTCCTAAACACTGTATCCTTGCTCTATTTCAACAAAATAGTAGACTTTTAAAATGATATTAATGTATGTGTGATAGTATAAAATATTTTTAATTTTTATTACTTAGCTTATATTTATTTTGGTTTCCTTATAAGTTATCAAAAAGTCACGTTGTTTGTGAGGAGGCGTTGCAGCCGCGAATAAGACCTAGTTAATTATTTTATAATAATAAGAATTAAATGAATAAGATAGTGTGATTACAATAAATGTACAGATTTATCTAAGCCGGTATTTATGAAAAAAAAATACAAGTTTGCAAGCAATAGCTTGTTCGGTCTGTGCGTCACGGTATCCTCTGTAATTCTCTGGTCGACTGTAAAATAAATATACTCTGCATAAGCTACATAACTTAAAGAAAACTACGCTGGAAAATATGGATTCTATTTCGCTTTATAAAATAAGTTTATATAATAACATGAAAACTTTTAGGATATTGTTGTTTGGGTTATCTTAATGTTAAAAGAGCGCGGTGCGTCCTTATTACTTATGCAATGCGAGGTGAGGCACCGCCGTTAACTATATCGATTTAGGTTTCATCATTTTTGAAGACATGCGTTACCAGGTCTCCATCGCCGTGAAACAGCTAAATTGCAGATCGACGAGGTACGGAATGCAGTCTGCTTACTTCGATTTTTCATTGTTAATTTTTTCTACTGTACATTATTACTTCTGTCTTAGCTCCAGATAGAAAACACGTTTTCTTATCGTTGTTATTTTAAATAAATAATATATATATATTTAAATTTCCTGATAGTCTGAACATAACTCATGTTATGATACGAGTATATTACGTATTCCAAATGCGATAGTTTTCTGTTTATTTGTCTTGCTTTTCAATTAAAAGAGTGAAGAAAAGAGGTGTTTTATAATATAGCGAGAGAAATGTGATAATGGCTTATTTATATATGAATAACATATGACTTTTTATATCAATAATTATATCAAATATGAACTAGTAATTATAACAATACTTAACCTCAACATACAAGGTAATTATTAAACGAAATACTTTTTGAAATAATAAAATAACAATTATTTATTTATGTATTTTTCACTTTGCATCACCACCAGGGATCACAATGTGATAATGAAACTCCGAATTGTTGTAACTAAGTTAGAAGATGTCTTAAACTAATAAGGTCTTGGAAGTTTAAAATATTTTATTTATAAACTGCATAAAATTCTAAAAAACAGATTAAATCCAACATTTTATAAATATTGCTGTTTCTTCCTTCAGTTTAACTTTAAACAATTGGAGCACATTTTAGCTCCTCGGTATACTTCTCCTTGATAAAATAGTTATATATATATATAATGATATATATATATATCATTATTTAAAATTAACTGAAAAGATCATAAATATAAGTGTATTTAGTACCTCGAAATAACTTATGTGTGTTGGAACAATAATCGAAATTCATTTGTTCTGTACAAAATGAATCTTATTGTACGCAGGTAGAGAGTGGCACATAATACGACTCAACCATTAAGATCGCGTTCTGAGCGCTTGACGAATGACAAAACGCGTTCTGGCCGTTCGACAATTACCAGAACGCGAGCGTTTAATAGCGGCCAAAACGCGTTCTGCGCATTTGAAGACAGCCAGAACGCCTTGTGGCCGTTTTTTCCGTCCACTGAGTGTTTTCGGTCTTTGGGCCTAACATATATAATACGCATACACCGACTGCACACAGCGCAATGCGACAAGTCGGGACACGAACAGTTCGCTTTGCATCTTAACTTTCAACTACACCAGCACAAAATACAATACTATCATAACATTTTAGAATTTAAATTGTTTTAGAAAAGCTTGGAATTGTAATTTCAGTATTATTATTTGTTTTTCTTGTAAAGTTCATTAATTTAGTCATTGTATTTTTATTGCGAATACAAATTCCATTATCGGTGGGACATGTACTTGGATCCGGTAGATGCGGTGCTGTAGGTGACATATTGAAGGTCGCAATGGAATCAAAAGAAACTTTACTTCTTTTGGGCTTACAGATGATTGAAAATTTTGGGCATTTTCTTTTTGGTTTGGTTTTAAAGATAAATCATTTAGATATTTTATTCTACAAGCGTTTTCTTGAAAAGCGGCATTAATCTATCTGCGCTATTCTGCTAAAAGCAATGTTTCCATTTAACGGGGTAGTGTAATTTTTTGTTTTATTTATTATTTTTGTTAAAACTGAACAAGGCTGTAAAGAACTGTTCGATCCAATCCTTGTACCTTTATAATCAAAATAATTATGTTTTTTGTTGGTAAATGAGTTATGTTTTGTATCAAACATTTTTAAATAATTACATTGTTTTTTGTTTGTAACACTTGGGTTCATGTTAAATACTTTATCTTTATAATTCTAACAGTTATTAATATTTGAAATAATTATATAATATTTAGATTTTAATTAGTCTTTTTTTGCTGTGGCAGCTGCGGCAGATGCGGCACCGCCGGTTAATAAATAATTATCAGAAAAACTAAACAACATTTAGTAGTAAATATCTTTGTCAATCTACACTGGTTTTTAAAGTGTATAATATTTTTGTTCATATATTGTACAATATTCCATCAAACAAAGTTTAACTCGATGTAAGTCAAACTCATGAATACTTAAACAAACCGTACCTTCATTCAGCGTATCTTTTAAATATACCGGTATATCGTGTATACTTATAATTATTTTCATTTTATCAATAGTCACAATTATTATTAATTATTGTTAATTATTGTTAATTATTATTAATTATTGTTAATTATTGTTAACACTATACAATATATCATTAAATACGTAAGATATGATTTTGGTAATTTGTATTCCTATTTCAATGATCTCCTCCATCGGCAGAACGGAAATGGTATAGTAGTTTAACAGATTAAAAACACTTAATGTTAATATTAATTTATGTAGCTATTACAGTTGTATAGGAAAAACCTATCAGCACGAGCAGGACTCGAACCTGTGACCTCTGATATACCATCCCTGTCGTTTTACTAACTATGCTATAATTTGTTCAATTAATCAACTTTATTAGGAAGTATAAAAAATTTTTCGCATCTTTTGAAAATCTAAAGCAATGTTTCTAGCTTGCTACGAGTAGTCTGGGACGATGGTAGAAATAAAGGACTTAATATGTCAGTGTGAAAAATAGTGAACAGATTCCACAATCGAAGTTAATGTTTCAAATTGTCTATAAGTTATTTATATACCGGTTGAAGAAGAGCAAATATTACGAGAATATTAAGACATTGAGTCCTTTGTGTTTACACAGAACATGTTAATACATGCACGAGGTCATTGTTTGTACTTAAAATAATTGTTAAAATAAAATAATTATTGTAAGCTAAATATGAAATGAAATGATTGTATAAGTTTTAGTCACTCAGTTTAGTAACTTATCAAGAATCACAATCTGTGGGTCTATAAATAGTCAAGTATATTTTTCCTTGAAACCTCATTTGTATTCTATAGAGGTCCGGACCCGCCCTCTCGCTCTGGTGACGTTATTTTCTGGGTTTTTAAACTAAACTGGTGTGCAAATGTATTACCTGATGCTCATCTAACTATTTCTCTACAAACAGATATATTTGTATAGCCATGTTACTGTAAAATTTCATCGAAATCTATTTAGTAGTTTTTCCGTGCGAGAGTGGCAAACATACATACTTCCTCACAAACTTTCGCATTTATAATATTAGTAGGATATACGAGTAAGTAGACATCGCAATGCCATGAAACCGATGTACGAATGTTATAAAGTATTGGCTTTCGCTCACTTGACGAGATGAAAGTTTCGAACACTCCGGATACAATTCAATACATATCATTTGATACTTTTAGTACACAATACTACACATTAAAAATAATAAACTCTTTGTACAATAATAGACGATTGAAATATTAATAAATTTTAAAATATAAATCTTATTATAGACAGAATATATTTCTTGATAAAACTTATTTAACTTTTACTTTGTTTAAAACTCAAGTTTTTGATATAATCCGACTTTAATATTAGAAGGTCAGTGTCGGTGGAAAGTTAACTAATCTTACTTAAATCCAAGCAATTTGTATTAACCAGGACTATCTAATTCTATCTAGTTCTATCAAATTATGTGGTTTGTTGAGAATTATAGTAACTAACCACAGAAATTATACTTCTAATAGGGTTTGTGATAATCAACACATTAATAGAAATATACGAGACACAATCTGTACAATAAATATTATTAATAATACTTGAAATCATTAGCAATGGTAAGATTTAGGACTATTTCATTTATCTCTTTGTCTATTAATAATAAAGATATTACATTGTATTGAGATTAATTAATGATATTATAATATAACAAAGTTATCATATACGAGTACACGGCACGTGTTGTTGTCACAATATTGAAACCAAACGTTATCATATAAAGTATTATTATTACTTAATTAGTGTATTTTGGTTTCATCGCTATTTTATTATATTATAATTACCATTACTAAGAGATGCAGTTAATAAGACTTTTAGAATGTGACTTAAGACATTGTCTGATGGTGGTGGTGGATGGTGACAGTACTAGATGAGGATAATATTCAAACAAGTAGTATTCATCACGAGATGGCGACTTTGGACTGTCCTTTAGACTTTGGACCTTTGGAGTGTCGTGTGGACGTACAAGTAAGAATCTATGCATTTAGCAATTTGTTTATTAACTGATTATATTCATAAAGACTATATTATATGATTGTCATGTATTTGATCTTCTTTTCATTAAGTGGATACGTCTCTTCGGCACCAACTGTTTACGTAGCTTCCATTCTCACTGAGATACGAGCACACACGAGGTTATTACGGAATAAAACACTATAAGATTACAAACCATTTTCAACCTAATTACAATGATAATAAATAGAATAATTAATATATACGTTCAACTATAATCATTTAAGTATACAAATATTGTTAATCGATAAAATAAAATAAAATATAAATAGTCATGTTATAAAAAATAGAAACATCACAAAAAGAGCCTTTGGAAGACATGCAGTATATATTATATTGTATAATATTGTAATTATATGAAGATATAAACCTTTAATATTGTACTAAGTTCAGTTCATTTACTGTATGTCGCTATACATAGATTGTTTCTTAATATTAGTTTGCAGTCGCGGCGAGTATTTTATATGAAATCCACTCATATTATGTTTATTAAGAAAATATTGAAATACATAAAAAATATATTAACATTAATTACTTGTATAATGTCAATGGTTTATCTGTCAGTCAGTCAGTCAGTCAGTCAGTGAGTGCAGACTGAGAGATAAACTGTAATAGTCTGCGTCAGCTGTCTGCGGATCTAAATAACTTATTTGAATACCCAAGTATTTATTTACAAAACTTATTTTGCTTCTAAAGTGCTTTTCTGAATTGTTTATAATTATTTAAAGAACTTTTTGTACAGCAAATAAATGATGTATTACATTTAATATTCAAAATAATACATGTTATATTTATGAAGTAATAGTATTTGTTTATTTCCTCAAGACATTGTCCTTGTGAGATGTTCACGAGTCATCAAGCAATTATCTACACGAGTTATTTCAGTTGAAACAAAGGAATGCGTGGGTAGATCAAACATAACACTCTTAATACTCGCGAGTTAACGAGCGATCAGATAACAGTTTAGTTACTGATTACACAGGCACACAAAAAAAAAATCATGAACCAGAGGGGTGACCCCATTATTCCTAGGTTTTTGGGGTCGCTGAAACCGAATATGATAATAAAAACTAATTTTAAATGCCCGTTTTCCCGCTAGCACCCCCTTACTACCTCTTAAGGGGTGAAAATTGACATTTTTGTATAAAATAAAGATAGATGTGTATTTCTACGTTTTTTGGGATGCTGAAACCGAAAATGATAACTTAAAATAAATTCATGACCACTATCACCCCCTACCATCCCTTACAGGGGGTGAAAATTTTAATTTTTTCTATAAAATGAAGACAGATGTGCATTTCTACGTTTTTTGGGATGCTGAAACCGAAAATGATAACTAAAAATAAATTCATGACCACTATCACCCCCTACCACCCCTTACAGGGGGTGAAAATTTAAATTTTTCTATAAAATCAAGATAGATGTATATTTCTACGTTTTTTGGAATGCTGGAACCGAAAATGATAACTAAAAATAAATTCATGACCACTATTATCCCCTTACCACCCCATAAAGGGGGTGAAAATTTCAATTTTTCTATTAAATCAAGATGGATGTGAATTTCTATGTTTTTCAAGATGCTGAGAGAAAAAATGATTATAAAGTATATGGTAACCTAACCTTAAACACCAAAATCAAGATTACAAGTTCTGAAAACCTTGTTCCCATAAGTTTTTAATTTTCATACAGTTTCTCGAAGACAATAAAATAAGTATAATTGGCAGTGCTGGAGTGTGTAAATCATTGTTAATTATCCTTTCACATTACCTTCATACCTTCATAAACCTTATTAAATAAATTGGTTTGTTAAAAAAAGTCTCTATTTTTATTTATAGACGAAAAAATTGTCTTTCTCAAAGATGTTACCTTAATATAAAAATATAAAACAGACACACAATACAAACAGGTCATACCTGGTATATATTTACTAACCCTGCAAATATATCTTTACATTCTTTTGTGATTCAGTGTTCCATTAACTTAAGTCTATAGTTCGACACACTATTTTGAAACGATATCTATGAGCCATTGTTAAGTTACCGTAAGCTTCCTTCATACTATCAAATTAATCCCGTATGATTAGTAACATTTGACATTATCACTCACCCTTCCTTAACACTATTGTTTGAGGTCAGCGCAAAATGTCAAATACCTATTTATCTACTTCTACGCTCTTCCGTCACCTCTGTGGAGACTGTTTGATGGATTTACTGTAATTAATTGAATATTAAATAAGATCTGAAACAAATATTTATTATTTTAATATGCAAGCCCCGCCCGTTGCCTCTCGAGACTTACAAACAACTTATTACTTGCAAGTCGTCTTTGCATCAAATTTGTTCTTTATTATTTTTATCTCTTCATTACATGTTGAATTGATTCTCCTGTCTTTTAAAGTATGTCTATGAATGTAATGTCATTTTCTTCGCTCATTAGTATGCGTTATGTGCGATATCTGACTATGACTTTATTTCCTTCTAAAGTAAATTGGGAATGCTCTCCTCAGTTGAATTTGAATAATGTGTTTATATAAATATATAATAAAATGTAATATGCAAAATATGTCAATAATAATATATTAATAGTAATTGCCGAGAGCCCATTCAGTACATGACACAGACCTCAAAACTATGCTGTAATGTTTTATCCGATTGTCTGTTTGTTGCACACAAAAACTACTAGAAGGCCTTTTATGAAATGAAATGTGGTTTATTATCTGAACCAAGGTGTAAGATGTTTTTCATTTTGTTAAATTCTCTAATTTTATTCCAGAAAACATATACACATATACAATAATAATATTAATAATGTCGGAGTCGAAGGAACTCGCAACCATTATTGAAAAAATATGATTTGAAGCTGGTGGGAGAGAGCGGACGCTATGTGATCGGCTGAGTCGTTGGCGCGTCGCTGAACTCAGTCACACCTAGACATATGCCTTAAATGAAAGTGAACTACTTGTAGAGGTCCGTCTTTTCCGTCCTGTCTTGGTTTACAAACTATATGACGCTGAATAACTGTAATGGATGACAAACCAAATCATATGTTATCTCCTCCGTAGGCTGACCTACCTGTTACAAGTCATTATTATTGAATATTGCAAATTGTTTTCAAACTATAAGTTGAAGATGTGAATATTCTCTACCACGATTATTCATATGATACTACATTTAAAAAATTAACGAAAATATAATCCCATATGATCTAATTATTTACTTATTTTATTTATTAAAACTTCATACAAAAATGGTACAATTGGCGGATTTATTGAAAAGGCATTATCTACCAGTCAGCCAACAATGTTAACAGAATAAGGAAACACAACGAGGGACACGAATAAACAAGAGAAGGGATAACAGAAAATCTCTAATAAATTAGAGACCATACTGAAATAATCTAATAATAATAAATACATACATATTTATATACACAAAATAAATTAAATCATTACAAATACTCAAATTGTGAAGTCGGTCAAAGTGCAAGTATGGGTACTCGTAAGTGCGCGCTCTCGTGAAGATACTCACAGACGCGCTTCTTAAATGTTTGACAGAGAATGTCAGCGAGGCTCTTTACAATTTTATATTATAATACTTACGCTAAACAACTATTATTTTTTTGTGTCTCTATTTAAAATATCCACTACTTCATTAAATACTACAATGATGGGTAGAATTAGAACACCGTATCTCAGAGTAACTAAACATTACGTCATTTACCGTACCATCCGTCCTTTCATTTGTAATGACCGTTCAAAGTCTGAGGACGATGGTAAAAGTATGAAGAGATCATTTAAAGATATATTTACTATTTGAGCAAGAGTTGGTTCAACATATTACATTATTTCATATCAGAAAGGCACAAGTCTCAGTATTATCAGTGACGTAAGTAAATGTATATAAATCATTTGTATATTAATCTCTAACAGATGTTCCAAGTGTTACAAGTTGTGTATTCGAGGAGTTTGAGATTCATTGTATACTTTGTATATCTTAAGCTTCTTTGACAAAACACCGCTTTGGTTGGGTACAAATTATATACAATATTAAAGTAGCGTCCTACAACTTTTTACCTACAAAATTATTAAATAAATTAAATATGATGTGAGCTTGAAATTGTTTTATATAACATTTGAAAAGCGATTTTGAAATAAACATTAAAGGTATAAATTAATTTGAATGAACACGTTGTACGATGCCGATTACTAGTTAAGGCTTTATTGAATGCAACGCCGCGATAGCAATTGTTACATTGGAGAAATAATCAATAACAATTCTCAAACAATGTTTATAAATTTGACTACCCTTACTTTGTAATCTACAGTGGCTCTGTTACTTCATAGCTACTTAAACACTACTCAAATGTATAACAGAAAAAAGGATACATAATACTGTATGCCTGTTTTATAAAAGTTAGTAATGTTTAAACCTTATATCTTTTTTATTATTTTCAGTAGTTGTTGCTGTTGTTTATGGCTTATTTACATTTTAATTGACATATGGCCATCTGATTCTTTTTTCGGCATATATATTGCGTCTTCTCCTACAACTATTTATTTATTAGTTATTTATTTATCTTCACTCCATGTCCCTTGCGGGGTAGCCGGAGACGATGGAGCGCCAAACGCATACGTCTCTCGCCTCGGCCACAGACATCAACCTCTTCATACAGGCCCTCCGGGGGTTCCTCGTGCTTTTTACGTGACCTTCCTCCAGTATCGTAGATACTGTGTTTTCGAAGGTCACTCTAGGCCTCCCCCTGTCTCTCTTACCGGTCACTTTTCCTGTATAAATCTTTTTTACCATTCTTTCATCACTCATTCGTTCGACGTGCCTAAACCACCTGAGCACGTTCTTCTTCTTCACGCCGTGACATCCACACAAATAACTTCCAGATCTTTGTCATCCATCACATCTATTAATTCATTCATATTCTCTTCCATTCCTCCTCTTACATTCCACGTAGCTATTTGTAGCTCCGTCCTCCACCTCCCGCCGCTCGGAACATGGCGTATTGGTTTGCGGTCCCCAACGCCGCATTCGTTAATTTTATTACAATGCCATAACAATTATTTATTATACAATTAAATTTTAATAAATTAAATCACTATTTCAAATAAATAAATAATTCCACTATAGATCAAATAATTATTAAAAAAAAAAAAAAAAAATACAACTATTTTATTAATTATTTATATAAATAATATAATCTTACAATTTGTATGCAAGAATCAGTAGTCTTTTAAAATGAATACTTAAATATAAAACTGGAGACGAAATGAACAAGAGTGACAATGTTAATAATCAAAGTTAATAAGTATATACACGTAGGTATCACTGGTATTGCTGCATGGCGCTGCATGGCGCTGCATGGCGCTGCATGGCGCTGCATGGTTTAGTTCTTCCCGTTCACTCATTCAGAATTTGAACTGAACATTTAACACAACATTAACTTAATTTGTCAAAACATTTTTTATTTTATACTCAGATATAAAAATAGGTTCTTCATAAGAGTAACAAAAGCCAAAACTATTATCTTTACAATTTTTGTTTTTTTGTTTTTTTGTTTATACGCGAATAATAAAAACCTTTGAAACCATTCGAACCGCTAGTTTACTTTTGTTTTATATCGGTCGTAGTAACACAACTCAATTACAAATTAATCAGTTTCGTGTTTCATTACACTCTGAAGTCTGAACTCCGAGCACGCGCGGGTTGTGTAATCATTTTAAATTTTAAGCGCTCTCTCCAACTTATATTTCAACAATTTCGTAAGCTGTAAACCAATATTTAATATAATATAGGTAAAGTGTATATTGTTTTAAGACTACTACATAAATAAAACATCATAATATATTATTAAAATTAATGAATTCTCATGCTTCATTCAAGTAAGAGAAATCATTTTTTTAATATATTCAGCGTTAATATACATATGATTTTATTGGACATTTAGACACGTCTTTTGTTTTTTAATAGTAGCAGTATTATATAATGGTAATAGAAACTTTGACATCCATGTGTTCGTAGTTTTTGGTGCTTTTCCAATGTAAGGTTGGTTGAAAGCGAAGTTAGGAAGGAATTGGACGCATCGAAGGTCACTATCGAAGCTCCAAATTACAGATGTGTTTGTTTTGTTAAGTATAGTGCATAGAGACATCGAAATATGTCTTGAAATATTCTGATTTATCGCATTTAGATAAATGTTATCTTGTTGATTGCTTCCTCTTCTCAGAGTTAGTGTTGTTATGCTTCTGTGCGAGATGACCTTAACATACACTGTATGAGACTTATCAAATATTACAAGTTAAAACAACTATTTAACTGATTAATGGAAAATGTTGTAATCTTTAGTTAAAGTAAAGATTATTATCGCAATACTAATAATATTTTAAAACTAATATTACATACAAATGGGTTAAATAATTAAAATACTTTTTCAAAAATCAGTTTAAAATTATATTAAGACAATTAAACTCTTATCAAACTGTCCCGGGACTCGATTAACGAGATTACTTTTACACCATTTTAACTGCCATTACAATTGTTATACATTTGAGAAACATCGCCTGCAGGTTCTACGATTAAAATATACTAGGGGCGTCAACAAACCCTCAATTTCGACTCGCTGCGCTCGCGAAATCTCGGGTGCCTTTTGCATATTGAGCGAAGCGAGCCCAGTGTATTGACTCATCGTTTATATCAGTTAATATAATTTTTTTGACATGATATTAAAAAAAATATATATTTTTTTGAGAAATATTTTCAAATTTTTTTTTTTAAACCATCTCCCAATGTGTGTCTTTTTGATTGCAAAGTTTCATAATTTTCCGTCAAGTAGTTTTCGAGCCAATTCGTGACAAAGAATGTAAAAAGTCTCCAGTAAAACGCTCCGCTCACTTCGTTCGCTTCGCTCAATAATGGTATTTACTTGAGGTATATCATAAGGATTTTTCAGATATTATCAATATAAAGAAAACATTAGACACATAAATCTGTATGACTTGTGCTTAAAAATAATAAAAATAAAAGACATTAATGAAATGTGTTATTACAATGGTCCAGTCAGTCTTCATATTTATTAATCTGAAAAAATCGCAATGTGGAATGAACTTGGTAGGATATATTTAAAACTATGTTTCAAAGGTCTCTCTCTATGGAGTGTAAGAGATATAACACAGGAAATTTCTTAGAGCTTAGATGATTACACTCGTTGTTTACCTCAATGCAATGTCAATTATATATAAAAAACTCAATATTAGTTAATTATCACTTGTGGTTAACGTAACAGCTGATCAATTATCAAACTTACTGAGAGTATTTGTTCGTCTAACCCTTATTATTATAGCTCTTATATTATATTATTATAGCTCTGAGATATCTCTTACAATCAACAAAACAAAAGGGTGATTCTATATGTTTAATGACTCAACTACTCCTTGTATTAAAGGAAGTCACAGTACCGTAGTGGTTTACTTTTATCCGCTGTCTTTCACTGACAGCACTGACACAGATCGTAATTACGATACCATACCTCTGGTAAGTGACATGAAAGGCATGGAAAATATACTTTTTATGATAACATACCTCTGGTAGGTGACATGAAAGGAATGGAAGATATACTTTATAATGTCCCCGTTTCAAAATGATGAGGGTCTTTTGAAAGATCTGCTCCAGACACTTTCTGTTTTTTCTGAACGTTTGACTCTGTCCCCTTTTTTGCTCCGACATATTGTCAGGTTGTTTGTTTAAAAAAGAATGGTATTTTTGTTCCAGTGACACGGGTTGTTTAAAGTTGTTGTGTCTGGATTCAATGGTTATATTATGTAAAGATGCTGCCGACCTCACTCATCTCTCATCTCCCCCATCCATCCATCCATCCATTCATCCATCACGCCGTGCCGCCGAAATTGATTTGATTGATTTTAGAAAATAGTGCTCCCGCATTATAACAATTATTACATTGTTATTAATATTACACACGCACACACGTTAACACACTTCCACACACAAAGGAAGTAAATATAAAATAAAAAACACATATTAATTGTAATTACACGTCACTGCCGTTAGGGATACTGTTAAGTTACGAAATTCCCGCTTTTGTACAGACACAGAGTGTACGAACTGGAGCACGGGAGCACGGGAGCACGGGAGCACGGGAGAACGGGAAAGAAAACACCAAGTCATTGTGTGTGTGTGACATTCTAATTATTTTGAATGTTTAATTTAGTTACAGTTACTTCATATTGTTTGTATTATTCGGTTAGTGACCTTCAGTGATCTAGAGGTCTAGTCTGTGTTATATTCTATACAATTACAGATTGTTGTACAGAGTCTAGATGTTCTCAGCGTCTGTTATTTATTTGTAGTTTACTCTCAACACAAAGCTTTGTAACCTTTAACACTAAACCTACCAAGTACCGGTCTAATTGACCGTCGAATGAATTGAATGTCGTTATCAAACTACATGACGATTCTTAGAATATTCATATAATATTTTCTACACTCTTTACTTTCAGTTATACCTATTATTACCTGCGTTATATAATAAAATATTTTTTAATTACCGGTCAATTTGACGGCGTGCGGTAGGAACAGGTACACAAGAATTGTCGGTAGGTTTAGTGTTAAGATAATTTGAAAGATAATAAAAAGCGTATCAATATGTTTTATCATTTATTATCTTAATAATAATATTAAATAAATATACCCACAACAATCTTATATCTTCATAATCTTTGTATTGTTAATATATAATATATAAAAACACATATTGTTATTCAAACAGCGGTCCTGTTTATATGACAAACTATGTTTAATTAACAGAACTTATTTATGTATTTTAGAACAACACAATTTATTTGGTCATAACAAACTGAGGCAAACCCTGGAGTCGGCGGGATGTAAGGTCATGGGAGACTTGAGATCCACCGCAAACGGTCCGTCCCGGCGAGTGTCCCCGACCGGAGATATCCGGACGCGCGGGAGCAGCTTCACGAGGCAGCATTTCATTTGGATTAGGGCGAATCTTTTACCTGTAATATGTGTTATTACTCGTTTAAACAATAATAGCTCTTATGTTAACAGTGTTAAGGTTTATATACATTTAAGTACTAATGATATTCTCGGAAGTATAAACGTATGAGAGGACGGGGGGAAGAACATGTACATGGTCACTGCTCGCTCTTGCATCTACAGTGCTATACGAGGCATAGACCCGTGCTGCGTTTGAGATATACCGAACGTAACCGACTATGAGAGAAAGAGAAAAAGAAAATTTGGGCTCGCACCTCTCTCACTTGCCTTTACAATAATATACGAAACATTACTCTCTCTCTTTCTACCTTCACTAACTTATAACTCAACTTCCGTTCGCCACGATCGATCACACTTTTCGTAACGCTCTTGTCACGAAGCCACTACCTTACTCCCCAAGCCAGGCCTCGGCTATTAAATAATTTAATATACACCTACGCACTCCACCCACGTGCCACAGGTACTCACCGATGCAGTACCTCGGGCCGTCCCCGAAGGGCGCGTACACGCCGGGCGGCGGCGCGCGGCTCCAGCGCTCCGGGATGAAGGACAGCGCGCGCTCGAAGTACTGCGAGTGGTACATTACACGCACTTACACAACCATGCACATTGACATTTGAAAACCTCAATTTAGGACAATTTTTATTTTTTATATTTCATTTTATATTATATCAGTTGAATACCTGTTCGTCTCTATGCAACCCCAGTGTGGGCAGCAGCACGATGGTACCACATGGCACCGTGACGTCACACCCGGGCACGCCGTACGCGCGCGTGCACACCCGCTGTATCGTCGGGAAGGGCGGGTATAGGCGGAGCGTTTCTGGATTTATTTTTATAATTTTTTATAACCAAAGTTTTTATTAAAACTAGTAACAGTGTTATTTTTTTATATTAATTATAGAATACTGTTGTTTTTATGAATAGTCACCCTGTATAACCATATCCATATAGGTCAGGTCCTGTAACATCTCAGAGGTCACTGAACCGTGCTTGTCCATCGCCTGTCGTATCTCAGACCTCATCTGCTCCTGTATGCGAGGCTGAGCCGCCAGCTCCAGGAACAGAAAGGCTAGAGTTGATGAAGTGGTTTCAAAGCCGCCCAAGAATATTATAAACGCGTTCCCGGCTATCACCATGTCCGCTGGAAATAAATTGTCTCTATTATTTATGTATTCATACGTCACTTCAGTTATTGTATACATTGGTTGGCTTTGATTTGTGAATGTGATCATTTACAATAAGTTTTAAAATATACTTAAATAAGAAATATATTTTGCTCGGGGAGAGGTTCTCCGGCTTCATCAGAGCCGGTACCCTCCTGGGGTGTATTAGAAGCATCGCTTTCTTTGGGGGGAGGGAATTGGAATTGAGTTCTTGTTTTATAAGCCATTTTTTACTTTCAAAATATAACATTTATATTTATTACGATATAATATATTGTAACAGACAATAATATCAGACCAAAGGCGAGAGGCAAATCCGTAACAAATACACTGAGGATCACTCTGGAACTCCGAACTCCTGTGTGTACTGACAACCGAACATCTTCTAACACCTGTATGTTTGAAGGACACCTAGTTTTATGACACATTTTAAAAAGCCTCAATTCTTCATATCTTTTGATATTTATATAATATAATATAAGTATATTTAAAGTTCCTCCTCAGTGAATAATCTAATAAAGTGGAAATATATAAATCACACAAAGAATTGCATAAGCTGAGAATCAAACCCCCGACCTACAGCTCATCCGCTACGTAAGGTAGTAATTAAATAAATATGTCACCATTATTACCAAACTCATTTATACACAATACATTATTTAATAATTTTTGTTAAAACTTGTCTTTTAGAACCCTAAAATCACGATATTGTTAGTCACATATCTCACAATAATTATGTTGTAAATTATCAATGACGGCTATCCACCACCAGCACCACCACCAGCACCAAAAGATCGCCAAGCGTCCAGGTGGTACGGATGGTGTTGCAGGCGATGACCTGTTATGCTGTGATGAAATCGGCCGCAGGTATCAGATCAAATAGCTCTTCGGAACACTCCACTTAATGTAACAAAAAGACGCACTTCTTAGTTACGTCTCTACGCAATGTTATCCAATCGTTCGCAGAGCACCGGGTCTCCGACAATCCGGACGGCTCTCTGTTGTACGCCGTCAGATGGTAGAAGCTGATATTGGGGTGATCCGGCCTAGGTGAGAACAATATATGGCCGGACCTGCGACTTATAGAGCGCAAGTCTGGTCAAGCTGCAACCTGAGCAAGGCTTATCATACTGCAATCAGTAGACCAATGGCTCTACTGATTAAATTTCATAGAAGCCAACTTTGCCTTGCTCTCCAAATTACCACGAAACCCACAGTCGCTCGAAATGTAGAAGTTTAGACGAATATTCTAATACTTGGTGAGGTGTTGGAGGAATACTCTTTAAAAACCATACCACAAATGGGTTTTTTTTTGTGGTAAACGGTTTAAATTTGCGTCTTTAGGAGATTAAAGTGAAGGAGGTGTTATAGAAGATACAAGTATATTTCCACACTCGTCGACGTATTCCTCACAGAGCCCTGAGCGGCCGGTATGTGCTGCGCCTCCACTGCTCTTATCCGTATAACAATGTACGTTGAAAATATCCAAGATATCATTGATGTGCAGAGGAACAGAGGTGGGGATAGCACGCAGCCTTGGGGAACCTCATCGTTCAGCCTTGGGGTCCGAGCACAAACGATCAGGAACGACCTGTACACTCCGCTCAGTGACGAAGATGCTATTGAAGTGACGCTATCTGTTATATTTGTGTTATTCAGGTAAAATGATGTTAAGCCACGAATAATGAATAGTAAACATTTTCGTCAATCTTTTCGCCTGTTGTCTATAACTACTTTTAAATTTAATATTATAATAATTTTTTAAAGTGCGTGCGCGTGCGTGTGCGCGTGCGTGTGCGTGTGCGTGTGCGTGTGCGTGTGCGTGTGCGTGTGCGTGTGTGTACGTGTGTGTGTATGTATGTATGTATGTGTGTATGTACTCACTGATCTTGAAGTCGTCTTCCTTGTCCTCGGTACCGGTGTCGGCGTCGTCGGTCTGCAAGGCCATCATCATGTCGATGAAATCACCTCGTTTATCCTGAATTCCTGAAATTATAACAAACAATATAAACAAAATATATAAAAATAAAAGTTTACATTAATTTTAACTTTTTTTTTTTTTGGTATTACTGGAAAACAATAGGATTTTTTTTGTTTTGTATGTAATATAGAGAAAAAATGTAAATGTTATTGAGACTTATTTAATGCTAAATTCAATTTATCTAACAAAAAAAAAAAAAAAAAAAAAAATATATGAATATTAAAAAACAAAGTATATAACATGTACTTAATATATAAGGGTCTGAGAGATTCCCGTGTTATTGACCTCAAACAGAACCCTAGTCGCCGTCAATAGCAATGTTTATTTTATAAATGATATTTGTGAATCACAATAAAAGCCCTGGTGATAGCGGGACGGACTTGAAACGTTTTGGAAATAAATATTTTATTATGATATACATGAATTAGATTTATATTTTCCTTATTGAGCGAAGCGAACAAAGTGAGCGGAGCGTTTTACTGGAGACTTTTTACATTCTTTGTCACGAATTGGCTCGAAAACTACATGACGGAAAATTATGAAACTTTTCAATCAAAATGACACTCATTAGGTGATGGTTCTAAACAAAAAAAAAAAAAAAAAAAAAAAAAAAAAAAAAGAAAAAAAAAAAAAAAAAATTGAAAAATTTTTTTTTTTTTTTTTTTTTTTTTTTTTTTTTTTTTTTTTTTTTTTTTTTTTAATGCCCTGTCAAAAAAAAAAAAAAAAAAAAAAAAAAACTGATATCCCATTGAAGTCAATGGGAAACGATGAGTCAATACACTGGGCTCGCTTCGCTCAATATGCAAACGGCACCCGAGATTTCGCGAGCGCAGCGACTCGAAGTTGAGGGTTTGTTGGCGCCCCTAGTATATAATATGTAATAACATTTTATTCTACAAAATATATTTTAAAACTTTCATCTATTACATGGTTATTCCAGTAAAAGAATTGTAATTTTCATTAAAGTTCGTTAACAAAAAAAAGGTTAAAGTTAAGTTAAGTGTCAAAACCTTTATAAAGGTAATTTAACCCTCTGCGACTGACGTGGCTTAATTATAACTATTGTATTGACGTGGTAGTACACGAGACACTATTTCATTCGCAAATATTTTTATAGAAATAAATTATGCAGAAATTTTATTCACATTTATGGGATTTCTAACCTTTTTTTTTTTTATTAAATTTACCTGAAATAAAAAAAAACTATTTGTATTTTTAAACTGAAACAGTTTTAATTGACATCATATAAATCAGTCTAAAAATTTGAACTTAAACATTAATGACATAAAAAAATCACAAAATAAACTGTTTTAAAATTTAACATTACACGTTTTAAAATTAACCATTACAATAATCAGTCTTGCAAATATGAAATATATTCATTTAATTTTAAAATAAGGTAACTTGAAATTCACAGCTTTGTTTGATAATTATCACATAGTGGCTTGGAGCACTGAAGGCAATTGCTTTCGAACAATCACAGCAAACATACTTAGTTTGTCTTTTATTTTTGTGGGACAAATATAACATAATTTTCTACCACTTGGTGAAACAGACCGAACTACTGGTGGAGGTGGGGAGACATCCTTGCCTAAAACCCTAGTAATAGTCATTCGCAGCTCTCTCGGCAATCTTTCATTGTATACTCTATTTTTCATATGATTCAAAACTGTATCTCTGGCCATATTCAGTAAAAAGTGGCTCTCTTCATTTAATCCTTACTGTTCGTGCAACTTTAATACAATACAAAGCTGCCATATCCAACATCCTTTGAAAGATTGCCATAGGCCATAGACGAGTTTTAAGGCAGACAATATATCGAGCATTTCTTATCCACCTCGTCTAGTCCACCTTTTGTATGATTACAGTCTACAATCATAATTGGCTTCTCTGTATCATTATCTACTTCATTAATATAATGGGAGGAAGAAAGCAATAACACGGCTTTATTAGGTTTTGGCACATATGATAAAATTGTATAGTCCTTCGTAAAACCATACAACGAACTTTCTAAGGATCTATTTCTGTTTCGCAAGAAACACATGAAATGATGTCTTCTTCGATATGTTAGGTTTCTGGTTCAAAAGTCGGATCTTCATCTTCATTGTCAATATCGCTAAATTCATCTTTACTTTCCAGTTTTATCCACTCTAATATTTGATCATCATTCCTGGCAAAAGTTCCAGCCGACGATCTCTTGTAAGCAGAACGTCCTGGCCTAGCGTTGTCGCTTGATTCACCCATCTAGAAACAAGTATTTTTGAAAATAATGTACAGTTTTACGCTGTGATTTTCTTCGCATAAACTATAGTTTATTTTTTAATTCTATAGATACTACTTCACCGACTATAATATTATTACAACACGTTATTTAAACAGGTTATATAATCAAATTATACTCTTAATAACTTCACAATTAACATTAGTAAAAACAAATATAATAAGTAATTTAATTAAGATTAAATTCTGAAATAAAGTGAAATAATACTGATGTGGTTGTTCAGGAGACACTAAGAAAATATAACCATTTTACTGTGGTGGTAGTGTAGTAGACACAGTAGACCTTAACGCTGATGTGGTAGTCTCGTGGACACCTTCCGCCGTTTACGCACACGTGTGCTTGTTTTGATCACCTGCCACACATTGACAGATGCGCGGCCACGTTATGGTAAGGTACTAATAGCGGCCGGACTCAAATTTGGAAATTATCGGAAATAAGTATATTTTTCTATTTCGCGGTGTCTATTGGACTACCACGTCAGTCGCAGAAGGTTAATAGTGTTGAGGCCAGATTGTACTTATTAAATGTGTATTAAAAGATTTACTTTAATAAAGCAATTTTCGGAAAAAACATGTGAAATAATTATATAACACTTAAAAGAACCAGCGGCACTGCCTTTTATGCAAAAAATCAATTATTTTGAGAAGCACATATGTGTGTATTAAAATTATACTGGAATTTATATAATTTTTATTAATCTTCTTTTGACAATAAACGAAATCAATATAATTTACAACGTGTATTAGAAAGATAATAGATTTAAATATATTAAGATAATGCCAGTTGTTCATTGGATATTCAGTGAGCTGTGTCCTGTCTATGTTTAACTTCGTATGTGAGGGCTGTATTTATTCACACAATAGTCATTTACACGACGCTAAAACTACTGAGATATAAAAATAACTTATCACAATGTACTTAGGTTAGGTTAGGTTAGGTTAGGTTAGGTTGATCTTAGGATTTTTTGAGGTTGGATGTTTTCTTGGTTTCTGATGCTTAGTGGTTTTGTTTCGTTGTTTTGTGGTGTTATTCCCTTCGGTGTTCAAAAGGCCCTTTTCAGGGCCCCGTTGGTTGTTTCTATTTCGTTTCTTTCTTTTCTTTTCTTTCTTTCTTTTCTTTCTTATCTTTTTTCTTTCTTATCTTTTCTTTCTTTCTTTTCTTTCATATCTTTTTTTTTTCTTTCTTATCTTTTTTTTTTTTTTTTTTTTCTAGTTTTTGTTGTTGTTTTCGTTGTTTTCTTTTCTTTCGTGTGTGTGTTTCTTTATCGTGTTTTTTAGCCTTTTTTAAGGCTTGTTTTGTTTTCGCTGAGACCTCTGTGGCTCGGGCATCATGTCCGACCACGAGGTCACAGGCACGCGCAAGCGCCCCCTTAGTGGGGTCATAGGTTCGCCCAGCGATGCGACCGACAGCGATTTTGAGCTGGGTGTTGCAGGTAAATGCAACACCGCTCGTCATGGTCGCTCTGCTGCGAGCGTACGAGGGACCGGGCTTGCTCGGGCGAAGGCCGACTTACGGGCCCTTGCCGTCGAAGCTGAGGACGAGGAGCTGGAGAGGGCTCTTAGTTCGCGGGCTTTCCAAAAAGCCGCTTCATCCTCCGAAACATTAGTATGTTCGGAGGAAGAAACTACTCGGGGTGTTGCTCCTAGGCCTGACCCAGAGGTGTTGGGGCCCGAGGAGCTTCGGGCTTTGGCAGGGAAGTGCGCCGCGTCCATCCTAGAGGTTAGCCGGAAGTCAGGCAACCTCAAGGGGACGATGGTGAAGGCTCTCAAGGAGGCATCCAGGGACCTCCTTGAGGTTGTCGACACCCTGTTAAGTCGCAACGAGGCGGACGAAACCCGCCGTTTGAGGACCGCTAATGCGCGTTTATTAAGGGAGGTGGAGGACCTTAAAGCGGAGGTGAAGGCACACCGACGCGAATTTGTAGAGCTTAAGTCGGCAGCGGCTAAGGCCACCCCTGAAGCTCCCTCCCGCGACGCGGATATTGTGGAGGATCTGAGGCGCTCTATCGTCTCCTCTGTTGGCAATATGATTAATGCCAGATTTGCCAACATCGAGGAGCGCCTCCTCCCCGAGAAAGTGATGCGCCCGCCTCTGGCGGCAGATCGAAGGGCGAGTGCAGCAGCCGCTATTGCTCCTCGTAAATCGGGTGAGGCGAGACCTGCTGGGGGTCCCGTGTCGGCCAGAACGCCGACTGTTCCAACGCCGGCGTCTACTCCTATCATCACGGAGGCTTGGTCCTCTGTGGTGCGGCGGGGTCCTAAGAGGGGCCCCAGGACTGTGGCCCCTACTCCGGTGGCCCAGTCATTCGCGGCTCAAAAGACGGTCCAGCCGACACCGGTTGGCCTCCAGACGAGGAAGGGTAGAAAGGGTGGGCGAGGAAAGGGCGGTAAGGCCAGCCAGACCTCGCAGGGCCAAAAGCCCCCTCCCAAGCTGCCGTCCTCGCGGTCTCCGGCCGTTATTATAACGCTGCAGACCGGGGCGGCAGCTAAGGGCGTGACCTATGCCCAGGTCCTCGAGCGCGCCGCCGAGAAAATAGATCTCGGCGAGATCGGGCTCGAGGCTGGGCTAAAAATTCGCAGGTCTGCCACGGGGGCTAGACTTCTGGAGTTGCCCAAGGCGGCTCCAGAAAAGGCCGAGAAATTAGCCCAATCTCTCCGTTCGGTGCTAGACGGGGTGGCGGACGTCGTCCAGCCCATCAAACGGGTCAGTGTGCGAGTTGGGGGCCTGGACGATTCCGCCACCTCCGAAAAAGTAAAGGTGGCAATTTGCCGTGCTGCAAACTGCCCCAGCGAATCAGTTCTTGTGGGCGACATTCGCTGGGGCTACGGGGCCACGGGCTCCGTTGTTGCCCGTTGCCCCGTCGACGTCGCAAAGACGATTTTGGATGCGGGCAGACTCCTGGTGGGTTGGAGCTCGGCCAGGGTCGAGCTCCTAGAGGAGCGTCCGATGAGGTGCTACCGGTGCCAAGAACCGGGGCACACTCGGGCGCTCTGCCCATCGGGAGTCGACAGGAGCGACGTCTGCTTCCGGTGCGGCTTGTCGGGTCATACCCGCGACAGCTGCACCGGAGTACTGAGATGTGCTGTCTGCGCAGACCTCGGTCTCCAGGCAGGACACGAGTTGGGGAGTCGCGCCTGCAAGGCTCCCCGTAAACGAGGCAACGCAGCTGGTTCCTCCCCAGCTGCCGCAAGAGGTGCGCGTCAGCAGACGCCAGTTGAAGCCATGTCGTCATGAATAGACGACGACATGGCTTCCTACAGGCGAATCTGAACCACTCCGCCAGGGCCCAGGATCTCTTCATCCAGACCATGGCGGAGTGGGACATCAGTGTTGCGGTGGCCTGTGAGCCCTATTATGTCCCCCCTAATTCCAACTGGGCGGGGGACACTAGCGGTTCCGTGGCTGTGGTTGCGGGTTCTGGTCCCGGTCCCCCTTTCTCCACCTTGGAGACTGGCCCGGGTTTGGTCGTGGCGCGGTGGGGGGAGTACGTCGTCATCGGCGCGTACTTCTCCCCCAATCGTCGACTGGCGGAGTTCGAGACTTTCCTCGACTCCGTCAGTGCGGCGATTGGCAGACAGGCGTCGGGGAAGCTCATCTTCCTCGGCGACCTGAACGCCAAATCCGCGGCCTGGGGGAACCACGCCACGGACGCTAGGGGTAGGGCCGTCCAGGCCTGGTCGCTCCTCTCTGGTCTGTCCCTCCTCAATAGAGGGACCGATGCGACCTGCGTGCGACAGCAAGGGAGTTCTGTGGTGGACGTTTCGTTCGCCACCCCAGCTGTCGCACGCACGGTCGTCGACTGGAGAGTCGAGACGGAGGTGGAGACTCTATCGGACCATCTCTACGTCCGATTTGAGATCTCCACCTCCCGGCCGGACCAGGCCGGGCCACCGCGGGGGGGGAGTCGCTTTCCTCGTTGGGCAATAAAGCATCTGGATCGGGAAATGGCCAGGGAGGCAGCCATCGTTCAGAGCTGGGCCTTTCCCGATCCGCCCAACGAGGAAACCGACGTGGAGGTGTCGGCTGGCCGCATGCGCGAGGCCCTATCACGGGTCTGCGATGCGGCCATGCCGAGGGTGGGGTCTAGGCCCCGGCGCAGAGCAGTGTACTGGTGGTCGTCCGAAATAGCCGAACTTCGGACGGCCTGTTGCAGGGCTCGGAGGGCCTTCGGCCGGTGTCGCCGTCGTCACGGCTTCGACCCGGACCTGGAGGCCCAGCTGCGGAGTCGTTATCGCGAAGCGAAGTCGACTCTGCGGTTGGCGATTCGGAAGGCGAAGGATCTGGCTCGGGAGGAGATCCTGGCAGGTCTCGATAGGGACCCATGGGGGCGCCCGTATCGGGTGGCGCGGAACAAACTCCGCGCCGCTTGCGCCCCGGTCATGGAGTCCCTTCAGCCGGATTTCCTCGAGCGGCTGGTGGGGGACCTATTCCCTGAATCCACCGGCCACTCGCCTCCCGTGATGGCCCCCCCTTCTTCTAATGGGGGGGTGGGTTCTGTCCCGGACATCACGGAGGCCGAGCTGGAGGTCGCCTTGAGTCGTCTCCGAGCCCGCAGTACTGCGCCGGGGCCGGACGGTATTCCGGGGCGAGTTCTATTCCTCGCCCTGGAATACCTGGGGGGCAGGCTTCGGGAACTGTTCAACCTTTGTTTGCGCACTGGACAGTTCCCGAAGGCCTGGAAAGAGGGCAGATTGTGCCTGTTGCGGAAGGACGGTCCATCTCCGTCCAGGGACAGGAGGTGGTGGTGAAGGCCCAGTTAAAATATCTGGGTCTCACCCTGGACGGAAGATGGAACTTCGGGGCTCATTTCTCCCTTCTGGCCCCGAAGTTACTGTCCACCGCGGCTGCCTTGGGAAGGCTTCTGCCCAACGTCGGTGGGCCGCAGGCTCCGTGCCGGCGACTCTATGCCGGCATCGTGAGGAGCATGGCGCTGTACGGTGCCCCCATATGGTCGGGGTCCCTCACCGCCGATTCCAAGACCCTTTTGCGAAGGACGCAGAGGGTCTTAGCGGTGAGGATGATCAGGGGGTACCGTACAGTGTCGTACACTGCGGCCACACTCCTGGCGAGCGATCCGCCTTGGGAGCTGCAGGCGGAGGTGCTCGCCGGGGTGTATTGGCACCGGGCGGAAGCCAGGACCACTGGGGTTAGGCCCGAGGCAGCTCGAATCAGGGCTTTAGCTCACCGAGCCCTGATTCGACGGTGGACGAGGGACTTGGAGTCCCCCGCCGCCGGTCTGACGACAGTGGGGGCAGTTCGCCCCCACTTGGATCGTTGGATCAACCGGCGGCACGGGACTCTGACGTTCCGTCTTGTGCAGGTGCTCACGGGGCATGGGTGCTTCGGTGAGTACCTGCACAAGATTGCAAGAAGGGAGGCGGCCCCGTCCTGCCACCACTGTGACGAGTCCGTCGACACGGCTCGTCACACCGTGGCGGAGTGCGCAGCCTGGGGTCATCAGCGCGCTGAGCTGGTGGCCGTGGTTGGCGGGGACCTCTCGCTGCCGCGCCTTGTTGGCGCGATGGTCGGCAGCGAGAGGTGTTGGGCCGCTATGGCCTCCTTCTGCGAGCACGTCATCGCCGCGAAGGAGGCCGCGGAGCGGGTCAGGGAGCAAGCCTCTCCCTCTGACCCGCTCCGCCGGGGGAGGCTGGGAAGAAGGAGGCGGGAGTACGCCCGCCGCTTCCTCTCCCAGCAGTAGGCCTTGGTGAGAGGGGGGGGTGACCCCTCTCACCTGCCATAGGCCTACGCCGTGGGGGTGTCCTAAGTTGCTCGGGGCACCCTCGCTCGGGGGGTAACCGCCGGGGCGGCACGGTGAGTGCTAACGCGATCCCGTGTCGTCCCATTAAGGCGTTGAGGGCAACCGTTGGTTTTTTAGTGGGTAGCCTTAAAAATGGCGGCGTCTTCTATGCCGCCGGGTAGTCCCACATAACCCTCCGGCCATCACCTTCCTGGCCGGCGGGTATCCGTAACGGATTTTTCCAACGCAAAAAAAAAAAAAAAAAAAAAAAAGGTTAGGTTAGGTTAGGTTAGGTTAGGTTGGGGGGCCATGCTGGAAACCTCCTCGTGTGCCCGTCCGCTACCAATGTTGTCCGGATTCGTCCGGCGGGATTGGAAGCGGTACGGGCCGGTGCTCCCTGGGGGACGGTTAATGCGGTCTTTCGGGATCGCGTTAGCCGTCTGCTAATGTCCAGCGCGGGGTTGTCAGCCATGAGGTGCCCGAGTCTGGCTCATGGTTGGCAAGGGGGGGGTTCACGCGGCGGTCTGCCCTTAGGGGTGGTCCGTCTGCGGCGGCGGGCTCGGGCCCCTTTCCTTCGGCCTCAGCCGTTGGAAAGTGGGCCTGGGCAATTCGGTGGGAGGGCACAGGCCCTCTTTTCCGGGTGACAGCCGCGGGGTCATTCCGGGTACTTCTCTGTTTGCAGAGTTGACCTTGGGGTGGCCTCGTGGTTGCGGGGTTTTAGGGATTTTTAGGGCTTGGGGTTCTTCCTGCCGAGTCGCTCTCTAAGGAGCGGTTCGGACGGTCGTTTCTCCTAGCAAAAGATGGTGCCCGGATTAACCTTCGTGGAGCGAGACACCACGGTCTTGCTCGGCGATCGTTAGTCCCGGCTTGGTGGGTCCCCGACTTATGCCTCTTTCTTGCTGGACTCGGTTGACCACCGTGTTCGGCCGGTAGAGGCCTGTCGGGTTCGAGGTCGGGCTCCCTTTTTGAGTGGTGGTCTTGCGCGGCGGCGGTCCGTTGGCAGTTTCGGCCCTGTCAGCCAGCCGGGTCGTGCTTGACTCTCCGCTCATGTGGAGTCCGAACGGTGGTCTTCCTTCGGGGAGATCACCGCCGAGGGAGCTGGGCCTGGACGAGGTCCTCAGGCGTCTTGGGGTTGAGCATAGACTCCCCCGGGCGTTTGGGTTCCGGACCGGGCCTGGCTAGAAGAGGGCTTCGGCCTTCTTCTTAAGGTGGGCTTGGGTGGGGGGGAGGGGACCCCCCCGCGATCTATCAAGCCTGCCGAATATGGAGGGGGCCTCTCGTTGCGGGGTGCCCTCTACGTGGTGTCCGTCGGGGCGCCGCGATTGTATGCGCAAGCGTTCCCGCGGTGTCCCATCATGACGGCGACGGCAACCGTCTGGTTTAGTGAGTAGGAGTCTCACATACCCAGCGCCTTCCTCCCCTGGAATGCGGTGGGACCCATGATGGGTTCCAGACGTTAATAAAAAAAAAAAAAAAAAGGTTAGGTTAGGTTGGGGGGCCATGCTGGAAACCTCCTCGTGTGCCCGTCCGCTACCAATGTTGTCCGGATTCGTCCGGCGGGATTGGAAGCGGTACGGGCCGGTGCTCCCTGGGGGACGGTTAATGCGATCTTTCGGGATCGCGTTAGCCGTCTGCTAATGTCCAGCGCGGGGTTGTCAGCCATGAGGTGCCCGAGTCTGGCTCATGGTTGGCAAGGGGGGTTCACGCGGCGGTCTGCCCTTAGGGGTGGTCCGTCTGCGGCGGCGGGCTCGGGTCCCTTTCCTTCGGCCTCAGCCGTTGGAAAGTGGGCCTGGGCGTTTCGGTGGGAGGGCACAGGCCCTCTTTTCCGGGGGACAGCCGCGGGGTCATTCCGGGTACTCCTCTGTTTGCAGAGTTGACCTTGGGGTGGCCTCGTGGTTGCAGGGTTTTTGGGGCGGTTAGGGCTTGGGGTTCTTCCTTTCGAGTCGCTCTCTAAGGAGCGGTTGGGACGGTTGTTTCCCCTTGCAAAAGATGGTGCCCGGATTAACCTTCGTGGAGCGAGACACCACGGTCTTGCTCGGCGATCGTTAGTCCCGGCTTGGTGGGTCCCCGACTTATGCCTCTTTCTTGCTGGGCTCGGTTGACCACCGTGTTCGGCGGTAGAGGCCTGTCGGGTTCGAGGTCGGGCTCCCTTTTTGAGTGGTGGTCTTGCGCGGCGGCGGTCCGTTGGCAGTTTCGGCCCTGTCAGCCAGCCGGGTCGTGCTTGACTCTCCGCTCATGTGGAATCCGAACGGTGGTCTTCCTTCGGGGAGATCACCGCCGAGGGAGCTGGGCCTGGACGAGGTCCCCAGGCGTCTTGGGGTTGAGCATAGACTCCCCCGGGCGTTTGGGTTCCGGACCGGGCCTGGCTAGAAGAGGGCTTCGGCCTTCTTCTTAAGGTGGGCTTGGGTGGGGGGGAGGGGACCCCCCCGCGATCTATCAAGCCTGCCGACTATGGAGGGGGCCTCTCGTTGCGGGGTGCCCTCTACGTGGTGTCCGTCGGGGCGCCGCGGTTGTATGCGCAAGCGTTCCCGCGGTGTCCCATCATGACGGCGACGGCAACCGTCTGGTTTAGTGAGTAGGAGTCTCACATACCCAGCGCCTTCCTCCCCTGGAATGCGGTGGGACCCATGATGGGTTCCAGACGTTAAAAAAAAAAAAAAAAAAGGTTAGGTTAGGTTAGGTTGGGGGGCCATGCTGGAAACCTCCTCGTGTGCCCGTCCGCTACCAATGTTGTCCGGATTCGTCCGGCGGGATTGGAAGCGGTACGGGCCGGTGCTCCCTGGGGGACGGTTAATGCGATCTTTCGGGATCGCGTTAGCCGTCTGCTAATGTCCAGCGCGGGGTTGTCAGCCATGAGGTGCCCGAGTCTGGCTCATGGTTGACAAGGGGGGTTCACGCGGCGGTCTGCCCTTAGGGGTGGTCCGTCTGCGGCGGCGGGCTCGGGTCCCTTTCCTTCGGCCTCAGCCGTTGGAAAGTGGGCCTGGGCGTTCCGGTGGGAGGGCACAGGCCCTCTTTTCCGGGGGACAGCCGCGGGGTCATTCTGGGTACTCCTCTGTTTGCAGAGTTGACCTTGGGGTGGCTTCGTGGTTGCGGGGTTTTTGGGGCGGATAGGGCTTGGGGTTCTTCCTTTCGAGTCGCTCTCTAAGGAGCGGTTCGGACGGTTGTTTCCCCTTGCAAAAGATGGTGCCCGGATTAACCTTCGTGGAGCGTGACACCACGGTCTTGCTCGGCGATCGTTAGTCCCGGCTTGGTGGGTTCCCGACTTATGCCTCTTTCTTGCTGGACTCGGTTGACCACCGTGTTCGGCGGTAGAGGCCTGTCGGGTTCGAGGTCGGGCTCCCTTTTTGAGTGGTGGTCTTGCGCGGCGGCGGTCCGTTGGCAGTTTCGGCCCTGTCAGCCAGCCGGGTCGTGCTTGACTCTCCGCTCATGTGGAGTCCGAACGGTGGTCTTCCTTCGGGGAGATCACCGCCGAGGAAGCTGGGCCTCGACGAGGTCCTCAGGCGTCTTGGGGTTGAGCATAGACTCCCCCGGGCGTTTGGGTTCCGGACCGGGCCTGGCTAGAAGAGGGCTTCGGCCTTCTTCTTAAGGTGGGCTTGGGTGGGGGGGAGGGGACCCCCCCGCGATCTATCAAGCCTGCCGACTATGGAGGGGGCCTCTCGTTGCGGGGTGCCCTCTACGTGGTGTCCGTCGGGGCGCCGCGGTTGTATGCGCAAGCGTTCCCGCGGTGTCCCATCATGACGGCGACGGCAACCGTCTGGTTTAGTGAGTAGGAGTCTCACATACCCAGCGCCTTCCTCCCCTGGAATGCGGTGGGACCCATGATGGGTTCCAGACGTAAAAAAAAAAAAAAAAGGTTCAACTGGGCGGGGGACACTAGCGGTTCCGTGGCTGTGGTTGCGGGTTCTGGTCCCGGTCCCCCATTCTCCACCTTGGAGACTGGCCCGGGTTTGGTCGTGGCGCGGTGGGGGGAGTACGTCGTCATCGGCGCGTACTTCTCCCCCAATCGTCGACTGGCGGAGTTCGAGACTTTCCTCGACTCCGTTAGTGCGGCGATTGGCAGACAGGCGTCGGGGAAGCTCACCTTCCTCGGCGACCTGAACGCCAAATCCGCGGCCTGGGGGAACCACGCCACGGACGCTAGGGGTAGGGCCGTCCAGGTCTGGTCACTCCTCTCCGGTCTGTCCCTCCTCAATAGAGGGACCGATGCGACCTGCGTGCGGCAGCAAGGGAGCTCCGTGGTGGACGTTTCGTTCGCCACCCCAGCTGTTGCACGCACGGTCGTCGACTGGAGAGTCGAGACGGAGGTGGAGACTCTTTCGGACCATCTCTACGTCCGATTTGAGATCTCCGCCTCCCGGCCGGACCAGGTCGGGCCACCGCGGGGGGGGAGTCGCTTTCCTCGTTGGGCACTTAAACGTTTGGATCGGGAAATGGCCAAGGAGGCAGCCATAGTTCAGGGCTGGGCCTTTCCCGATCCGCCCAACGAGGAAACCGACGTGGAGGTGTCGGCTGGCCGCATGCGCGAGGCCCTATCACGGGTCTGCGATGCGGCCATGCCGAGGGTGGGGTCTAGGCCCCGGCGCAGAGCAGTGTACTGGTGGTCGTCCGAAATAGCCGAACTTCGGACGGCCTGTTGCAGGGCTCGGAGGGCCTTCGTCCGGTGTCGCCGTCGTCGCGGCTGCGGAGTCGTTATCGCGAAGCTAAGTCGACTCTGCGGCTGACGATTCGGAAGGCGAAGGACCTGGCTCGGGAGGAGATCCTGGCAGGTCTCGATAGGGACCCATGGGGGCGCCCGTATCGGGTGGCGCGGAACAAACTCCGCGCCGCCTGCGCCCCGGTCATGGAGTCCCTTCAGCCGGATTTCCTCGAGCGGCTGGTGGGGGACCTATTCCCGGAATCCACCGGCCACTCGCCTCCCGTGATGGCCCCCCCTTCTTCTAATGGGGGGGTGGGTTCTGTCCCAGACATCACGGAGGCCGAGCTGGAGGTCGCCTTGAGTCGTCTCCGAGCCCGCAGTACTGTGCCGGGGCCGGACGGTATTCCGGGGCGAATTCTATTCCTCGCCCTGGAATACCTGGGGGGCAGGCTTCGGGAACTGTTCAACCTTTGTTTGCGCACTGGACAGTTCCCGAAGGCCTGGAAAGAGGGCAGATTGTGCCTGTTGCGGAAGGATGGTCGTTCTGCCGACTCCCCTTCCGCATACAGGCCAATCGTGCTGCTGGACGAGACGGGCAAACTCTTCGAGAGAATTCTCTCTGCCCGTCTCGTCCAACACCTCGAGGAGGTGGGGCCGGGTCTCTCGGATGCCCAGTTCGGCTTCAGGGCGGGTCGATCGACGATCGACGCCCTGAAGGCTCTGAGAGACCTGACCCAAGAGGCAACTCGCGAGGGGGACGTGGTCCTGGCGGTGTCGCTGGACGTCGCCAATGCCTTCAACAGTCTTCCGTTTGAGACATTGGTTGAGGCACTCCGGTTCCATGGAGTGCCTCCCTATCTTCGGAGACTGTTGGGGGCCTACCTGCAGGACAGAGAGGTTCTGTGGGTTAGCGGCGACCAGCGTATACACCGGCGTAGCGTATGCCGCGGGGTTCCACAGGGGTCCGTCTTGGGACCGGTCTTGTGGAACCTCGGGTACGACTGGCTGCTCCGCTGTCCTCTCCTGCCGCGGATGAGGGTGTTGTGTTACGCAGACGACACCCTCGTCACATGCAGGGGAGGGACGTATGCGGAGGCGGCCCGTCTGGCAACAGTCGGCGCTACGCTGGTTGCGGACCGCATAGGGCTGTTGGGATTGGAGGTCTCCGTATCCAAAACGGAGGCCATCCTCTTCCACGGCCCTCGCCGGGGTCCCCCTCGCCGGGCGTCCATCTCCGTCCAGGGTGAGGAGGTGGTGGTGAAGGCCCAGCTAAAATATCTGGGCCTCACCCTGGACGGAAGATGGAACTTCGGGGCTCATTTCTCCCTTCTGGCCCCGAAGTTACTGTCCACCGCGGCTGCCTTGGGAAGGCTTCTGCCCAACGTCGGTGGGCCGCAGGCTCCGTGCCGGCGACTCTATGCCGGCATCGTGAAGAGCATGGCGCTGTACGGTGCCCCCATATGGTCGGGGTCCCTCACCGCCGATTCCAAGACCCTCCTGCGAAGGACGCAGAGGATCTTAGCGGTGAGGATGATCAGGGGGTACCGTACAGTGTCGTACACTGCGGCCACACTCCTGGCGAGCGATCCGCCTTGGGAGCTGCAGGCGGAGGTGTTCGCCGGTGTGTATTGGCACCGGGCGGAAGCCAGGACCACGGGGGTTAGGCCCGAGGTAGCTCGAATCAGGGCTTCAGCTCACCGAGCCCTGATTCGACGGTGGACGAGGGACTTGGAGTCCCCTGCCGCCGGTCTGACGACAGTGGGGGCAGTCCGCCCCCACTTGGATCGTTGGATCAACCGGCGACACGGGACTCTGACGTTCCGTCTTGTGCAGGTGCTCACGGGGCACGGGTGCTTCGGTGCGTACCTGCACAAGATTGCAAGAAGGGAGGCGGCCCCGTCCTGCCACCACTGTGACGAGTCCGTCGACACGGCTCGTCACACCGTGGCGGAGTGCGCAGCCTGGGGTCACCAGCGCGCTGAGCTGGTGGCCGTGGTTGGCGGGGACCTCTCGCTGCCGCGCCTTGTTGGCGCCATGATCGGCAGTGAGAGGTGTTGGGCCGCTATGGTCTCCTTCTGCGAGCAAGTCATCGCCGCGAAGGAGGCCGCGGAGCGGGTCAGGGAGCAAGCCTCTCCCTCTGATCCGCTCCGCCGGGGGAGGCTGGGAAGAAGGAGGCGGTAGTACGCCCGCCGCTTCCTCTCCCAGCAGTAGGCCTTGGTGAGAGGGGGGGGTGACCCCTCTCACCAGCCATAGGCCTACGCCGTGGGGGTGTCCTAAGTTGCTCGGGGCACCCTCGCTCGGGGGGTAACCGCCGGGGCGGCACGGTGAGTGCTAACGCGATCCCGTGTCGTCCCATTAAGGCGTTGAGGGCAACCGTTGGTTTTTTAGTGGGTAGCCTTAAAAATGGCGGCGTCCTCTATGCCGCCGGGTAGTCCCAAATAACCCTCCGGCCATCACCTTCCTGGCCGGCGGGTATCCGTAACGGATTTTTCCAACGGGGGAGTATGTAGGTTTGGCCGATGCCAAAAGGGCGCTTCTCGCTGCAAAGCGGGAAGAGTTCAAGGCGTTGGTGGAGGAAGACCTGGAGAAGAGCGTCGCCGTCACCCGCAAGAGGCGGGAACAGCGAGCCGCTGAACTAGCGTCGACCTCGGGGGAGGTAGCGGAGTCGGGCGTCGGACCCAGCAATAGGTCCACGGCCCTGAGCAAGCAGCAGGTCGTAGAGGACTTGGCTATTATTGCGAAAATAGCCACAAAGTCCAAAAACCTGAAGGGGACCATAGTCCGCGAGCTTAAGGATGCGGTGGCTTCAATAGCCGAGGCCGTGGAAGTCCTGGGGTCGCGGACTCTCACAGAAGAGACACGGCGGCTGCAGGCGGACAATGCTCGTCTGCAAGCCGAGATGGACACTCTCCGCAAGGAGATGTCCACATTACGAGAGGACATGGAGAGGGCACGGAAGCAGGGTTGTCCGACGCCCACTCCCACCGGATTGACGGAGGCTGCGTCCCCTGCAACGCAGCCTCAGACAACCTCGCTGGAGGAGATCTGTCGGGCGGTCATGTCCCAGGTGGGGACCATGGTGACCGCCCGACTGGCCTCCATAGAGGACCGGCTCCTGCCGGAGACGAGGCTTCGGCCTCCACTGGCGGCCGACAAGAGGCGGGAGGCGGTGCAGACCACAGAGTCTGTTAAGATCGCCGCCCCACCCTCTGCGGGCCCCAGCGGATCGGCACAGAAGACGTCTAAGGGAGCGAAGGCGAAGCCAAAAGCGGCTCAGCCGCAGGCAAAGCCGAAGGCTACCAAGCCTCAGGCGAAGCCAAAAGCGGCAAAGCCGCCCAAGAAGGGACAGGGAAAGGGCCCTGCTGGACCTTCTGCATCGCGGTCGAACCCGCTGTCGCATAAGCCAGGGACCGCTCCCAAAAGAAAGCTCCGGGCAGAACGATCCACGGCTGTGGTATTGACTCTGCATCCCGAAGCCAAGGCCACTGGCGTCACTTACGCCCAGGTCTTGGCGGAGGCGAAGCAGAAGGTCAACCTGGCCGACCTTGGTATTAAGGACCTAAGGTTCAGGAAGGCGGTCACTGGTGGCCGCATCCTGGAACTGCCCGGAGCGAATACCGGGGGTATGGCGGACTCTCTCGCTAAAAAGCTGAGAGAGTCACTGCCCGAAGGGCAGGTCAGGGTCTCTAGACCCACGAGGTGCGCAGAAATGCGCATTTCGGGACTGGACGACTCCGTGTCCAGCGTTGACGTGGCTACGGCCGTCGCACGGGTTGGTGGGTGCAACGTCGACGAAGTCCGGTGTGGGGCTGTCGCCGTCGGCGCCGGTGGCCTCGGTGCTGCGTGGGTTCGTTGCCCGGTCGCAGCGGCCAAGAAGGTGTCCGGCGGCGGCAGGCTCCTCGTCGGTTGGGTGTCGGCGCAGGTCCGCGTCTTGGACGATCGGCCCCTCAGGTGCTTCCGGTGCCTGGAGATGGGGCACGTCAGGACCAAGTGCACTGCGGAGGTCGACAGGAGCGACCTCTGCTATCGGTGCGGAAGGCCCGGGCACAAGGCCCAGGAGTGCTCTGCCGAGCCGCACTGCGTCACATGCGCAGCGGCCGGCAGACCGGCCAAGCATCGGGTGGGGACCAAGGAGTGCGTCCCCGCCCCGAAGGGAAGGAAGCCGGGCAAGGCTGGCAGAGGTCTTAGGGCCTCAAAGCAGCCTTCCAGGCCCGTAGAGGATCCCATGGTCATCGAATAAGATGGCCATGCGGATTCTACAGGCGAATATCAACCACTGCGCCAGGGCTCAGGACCTATTGTTCCAAAGCATGGCGGAGTGGTTGGTGAACGTCGTCGTGATCGCCGAGCCCTACTACGTCCCTTCGGGGGACGACTGGGCCGGCGACAGGGACGGTGTGGTGGCGATCGGGACCCGGACAGCGGCCGGATCCCCGGTCTTCGGAGGAGTGACGAAGGGTCGAGGCTACGTCTCGGCTCTCGTCGGAAACGTGACACTGATCGGGGTCTACTTCTCTCCGAATCGCAGTGTCGCCGACTTCGAACAGTTTCTGGTCGAAGTCGGTGCCCTCGTCGGGAGGAGTGGCCCCGGTCGGGTCCTCGTGGTCGGCGACCTGAATGCCAAATCCATGGCTTGGGGTTGCCCGGCCCCGGACGCACGTGGAGAGGTCCTCGAAGACTGGGTAGTCGCGTCCGGTCTTGTCGTCCTGAACCGCGGGTCGGTACATACGTGCGTGCGGCAACAGGGTGGTTCGATCGTTGACATCACGTTCGCCGATCCCACCCTGGCGCGCCGTATCCGAGGCTGGCGGGTGATGGAGGATGTGGAGACGTTGTCGGACCACCGCTACGTGAGGTTCGACGTCTCCGCACTCCCCGCCCCGCCGAGTGCCCCGAGTCGACACTCGCGCGAGGAGGGCCCGCGATGGGCTCTGAAGCGTCTGGACAGGGAGGCGCTGGTGGAGGCTGCCCTGGTCCAGGCCTGGGTAGGAGCGCCGGAAGGCGCTGTGAATGTAGAGGCGGAAGCTGTGCGTCTGGGCCAGACCATGTCGCACATCTGCGATGCGGCGATGCCCCGCGTACGTCCCGCGACTCCGAGGCGCGGCGTTTACTGGTGGTCTGAGGAGCTATCGCGGCTCCGAGAGACCTGCGTGGCTCTCAGGCGCCAGTACACCAGATGTCGGAGGCGGCGGCGACGGGACCAAGAGCTTGAGAGTCAGCACTATACTCGATATCGTGAGGCAGTGCTGGCTTTCGTAGCGGCCATCGCCAAAGCCAAAGACCTGGCCGAAGCGGAGATGGTGGAATCCCTGGACAGGGATCCGTGGGGGAGGCCGTACAAGATGGTGAGGCGAAAGCTTCGACCGTGGGCCCCCCCGCTGACCAAGACTCTCCAGCCGGAGTTGCTGGAGTCCGTAGTCACGGCATTGTTCCCTCGAGGTACCGACCATCGGGTACCTCGTATGGCGCCGGTGACTGAGGCGGTAGAGGATGAGCGTTGGGACGCAGCACAGGATGTCTCCGTAGGTGAGTTGGGGGCTGCAGCGCTTCGGCTTCGGTCGAAGAACACTGCGCTGGGACCCGACGGCATCCCCGGGCGCGCCTGGGCCTTGGCTATAGGGCCTTTAGAGCCTTTAGTGCTGAGCCTCTTCAACGCTTGCTTGCGGCAGGGCCGGTTCCCGCGGACGTGGAAGAGTGGGAAACTGGTGTTGTTGCGCAAGGAGGGGCGGCCGGCTGCCGAGCCATCGGCATATCGGCCGATAGTGCTTCTCGACGAGGCGGGTAAGCTCTTTGAGCGGGTCTTATCCGCTCGCCTCGTCAAGCACTTGGGGGAGTCCGGTCGGGATCTCAGCGACCATCAATTTGGCTTCCGGAAGGGCAGATCCACCCTCGACGCTGTCGGTCGGGTGAGGGCCCTGGCAGAGGCCTCGGTGTCTAGGGGCGGGGTGGTGTTGGCGGTGTCTCTCGATATCGCCAACGCGTTCAACACCCTTCCCTGGGCGACCATTTTGGAGGCGCTGAGGTTCCACGCCGTGCCCGGGTACTTGCGTCGCGTCGTAGCGGATTACCTCTGCGACCGCGCCGTCTGCTACCCGTCTGGCGACGGCTGGATTCGTAGGGAGGTGTCGTGCGGTGTTCCTCAGGGGTCGGTTCTCGGACCTCTTCTGTGGAACATCGGCTACGACTGGGTGCTGCGCGGTGCCAACTTACGGGGTGTCGAAGTAACCTGTTACGCCGACGACACTCTCGTAACGGCACGCGGCGACAGCTACCGGGAGGCCAGTGTTCTGGCAACGGCTGGGGTCGCGCAAGTAGTGGCGCGCATTAGAAGGTTGGGGCTGGAGGTTGCATTGCACAAATCCGTCGCTGTGTGTTTTCACGGGCCGCGGAACGCACCTCCTGCCGGGTCGAGTGTGGTGGTCGGAGGAGTTTCCATCGCCGTCGGGCGTTCCTTGGAGTACCTTGGACTCGTCCTCGACAGTCGATGGAGCTTCGACGAGCACTTTCGGCGCCTAGCGCCGAAGCTAGTTAGGGCAGCCGGAGCGATGTGTCGCGTCCTCCCAAATGTCGGGGGACCGAGCATGAGCTGCCGGCGTCTGTACACCGGGGTGGTAAGGTCCATGGCGCTCTACGGGGCACCAATATGGGCCGATAGTCTCGACTCTCGCAACCGGGCCCTCTTGTGCAGAGCGCAAAGGGTCATGGCTGTCAGGGTGATCCGAGGGTATCGCACCATCTCGTGCGAGGCGGCCTGCGCTCTGGCCGGGACCCCACCGTGGGACCTGGACGCTTTGACGCTGGCGGAGGCGTATCGACGGAGGAGGCACGCCCGTCTTCGGGGGGAGGGTGGGGAGTCTGATTGGAGGCGCAGGGCGCAGGAGGAGCTGCTCGTCACATGGCGAGAGAGGCTCAGAGTGCCCAGCGCTGGTAAATCGACTGCCCTGGCGATCGGTCCCATCCTTTCGGACTGGGTCGGTCGTAGGCACGGGGTGATGACTTTCCACCTGACGCAGATCCTTTCGGGGCACGGATGCTTCGGGAGGTATCTGTTTAGGGTGGCGGGTCGTGAGCCCACGATGATGTGCCACGAGTGCGGCTGCGCCGAGGATACGGCGCAGCACACGCTGGCTTCGTGCCCGCATTGGGCGGAGCCGCGTGCTACACTCGTGGCTTCCATCGGGTCGGACCTCTCGCTCCCGGCCGTGGTCAAGGCCATGGTCTCGAGCGAAGAGGCGTGGGGTGGGGTGCGTTCCTTCTGCGAGGTCGTGATGTCGCAGAAGGAGGCGGCGGAGAGGCTCAGGGAGGAGGACGGAGCCGCTCTACCGATGCGCCGGAGGAGGGTGGGGCGCAGGCGTGTCGCTCACGAGCGCCGTCTGCCGCCGTAGCCCCAGGTACGGGTGGTGGGCTGCGAAGTCCGCCACTCGCCACGGTCCCATCTCGGGGCCGGGGCTCTAGTGGGTATGAGTCGGATCGGACTTCCTTGACTCTGAGCTCGGCGGCTTGCCGTCGACTCGGAGATAAAGGTCGTCCAAAACGATCTGGCTCGATCGGCTTGGGCGGGGAGCAGGGGAGCTCCTCGCCAGAAAACAAGCCGACCATCGGAGTGGGGCGCATCCCGGTCAACAGTTTGCGCCGCTCCATTTGGGGGGGTGGTGGCCCCCTAATTGGCGCTGCCTGCCGTTGGAGCAACGCGGATGTATGCTTCGGCGTTCCCGTGGCGCTCCTCCATACGGCGATGTGTAGACCGTCTGGTTTAGTGAGTAGGAGTCTCACATACCCACCGCCTTCCGCTCCCCTGGAATGCGGTGGAACTCATGAGAGTTCCAGACGAAAAAAAAAAAAAAAAAAAAAAAAAAGGTTAGGTTAGGTTAGGTTGGGGAGCCATGCTGGAAACCTCCTCGTGTGCCCGTCCGCTACCAATGTCGTCCGGATTCGTCCGGCGGGATTGGAAGCGGTACGGGCCGGTGCTCCCTGGGGGACGGTTAATGCTGTCTTTCGGGATCGCGTTAGCCGTCTGCTAATGTCCAGCGCGGGGGTCAGCTATGAGGAACATGGCTGACGAAACGTTACCAAGGTGCCTTGGTCTGATTTTCATGGTCTTCGTGTCCGTGGTGATCAGAACGGAGGTTCTTGGCTAGCGTGGGGGAGGTGTATTCGGTTGCCTCATTCTGGGGCAGTCGATGGGAGGCCAGACCTTGAGTGATTGCTCCTGGCTGGTCGGGGGGGCCCGGTACCCCTTAGTGAGTGTTTCGGCGCTCGGTCTCGGGGTATTGGGATGCGGGGTCCCGTCGCTCCCTGCGGCGGGCTTGTTCGCGGGTCCGCTGTGGACGGAGTTCAGACCTTAGCAGAGGTGGGTCGAACCTTACGGCCGGTCTCTTGGGGGTGGTGCTTACGCTGCTCTCGAGGGTTGTAGGTTTGGGGCGTAGTGCTGCTGCCCATGCTTCACTAGTTTTAGGCCCGGTCGTTCGCTTCCGGGCGAGCGGCCATAGGTAGTCTAGTTAGAGGCTTGGCATAGTAGTAGTACTAGTTCGTAGTGGTGCTTAAGCTTGCTTCTAGTGTTGGCCCGGCTGACCCGCATTGAGCCCTGTTTGGATTATCCAACTTGCTCGAATGCGGAGGCCATAGGTAGTCTAGTTTGTGGCTTTAGTAGTTAGGTAGCTAGACTAGGGTGTCGGTCCCGGTCCTCCTGCCTCCGGCAGAGCTGGCTGTGCGATAGATACCTCGGTCTGGCTAGCGGCGGACCGATCCCGATGCCGGTTGCCGGTGTGGTGTTCATCAACGTGCTCGGTGGCGAATGGATCTGGGAAGCCGTAGCTAGAAGTAGTTAGCGGTAGTTAGCGGTAGTTAGAAGTAGCTAGTTCTAGTTTAAGGGGTGTTTTGGCCCGGACCCGATGCCGTTGGCGAATGGTCGAGGGCATGTCCGGATCAGTGGCCGTCGTTAGCGGTGGCCCTGTTGCCGGTCGGTCGGCGAGTCCGGTGGGTACTTAACTGTGCAGCCGGACGGGCATTTTTTGCCATCGTCGAGTCGTAAACTCCTGCAGGTGTGGCGGTCATGTGAAGCAGCCTGCAGGGGAGCGAGGGTCTTGCCTTAATTGGCCGGACCGCGAGGAGTAAACCTCTATAAAAAAATCCTCAATTCTCGGCGTTTCGTTGCGTGACGTCGGGGTGCTCGAAAGAGAGGCTGGGGAGTTCATCAGCCGCTAGCGCACAACCCTGGAATACCACCCGACCTTCCAGGTGTATTAGGGTTACCCGGGCAAGAGGCTCTGCCGGGGTTGACTTACTATTCCTCAGTACTCGTGGGATTTATCATGGGAAATTTTAAAAAATCAAAAGACGTTGAGGGAGAGGAGAGGAGGACGAGGAGGGGAGAAAGCAAAGAGAGGCGGATGACGAGGAGCGTCACCAGTAGGGAGTCCAGTGCGGGGCGGCAGGACGAGGACATGGACTCCGACTGCAGCTTCGCCACTGGACGGTCCCAAAGCCCCGCTACGGGCGGGAAACTTTGGCGCAAGAGGCGACATCCGAACCCCGAGTTGGAGCTGTCCGACGACGAGGATTCGGAGCGGTCTGCGTCTGCGACAAGAGGCCGAGGGCGGCCCCCGACAACGGGGGAGTATGTAGGTTTGGCCGATGCCAAAAGGGCGCTTCTCGCTGCGAAGCGGGAAGAGTTCAAGGCGTTGGTGGAGGAAGACCTGGAGAAGAGCGTCGCCGTCACCCGCAAGAGGCGGGAACAGCGAGCCGCTGAACTAGCGTCGACCTCGGGGGAGGTAGCGGAGTCGGGCGTCGGACCCAGCAATAGGTCCACGGCCCTGAGCAAGCAGCAGGTCGTAGAGGACTTGGCTATTATTGCGAAAATAGCCACAAAGTCCAAAAACCTGAAGGGGACCATAGTCCGCGAGCTTAAGGATGCGGTGGCTTCAATAGCCGAGGCCGTGGAAGTCCTGGGGTCGCGGACTCTCACAGAAGAGACACGGCGGCTGCAGGCTGACAATGCTCGTCTGCAAGCCGAGATGGACACTCTCCGCAAGGAGATGTCCACATTACGAGAGGACATGGAGAGGGCACGGAAGCAGGGTTGTCCGACGCCCACTCCCACCGGATTGACGGAGGCTGCGTCCCCTGCAACGCAGCCTCAGACAACCTCGCTGGAGGAGATCTGTCGGGCGGTCATGTCCCAGGTGGGGACCATGGTGACCGCCCGACTGGCCTCCATAGAGGACCGGCTCCTGCCGGAGACGAGGCTTCGGCCTCCACTGGCGGCCGACAAGAGGCGGGAGGCGGTGCAGACCACAGAGTCTGTTAAGATCGCCGCCCCACCCTCTGCGGGCCCCAGCGGATCGGCACAGAAGACGTCTAAGGGAGCGAAGGCGAAGCCAAAAGCGGCTCAGCCGCAGGCAAAGCCGAAGGCTACCAAGCCTCAGGCGAAGCCAAAAGCGGCAAAGCCGCCCAAGAAGGGACAGGGAAAGGGCCCTGCTGG
Source organism: Melinaea menophilus ssp. n. AW-2005 (assembly GCA_918358695.1). NCBI lineage: Eukaryota > Metazoa > Arthropoda > Insecta > Lepidoptera > Nymphalidae > Melinaea > Melinaea menophilus. The sequence continues at coordinate 19,694,194 of OU911048.1, forward strand.
ACCTTCTGGTGCTGATGATGATGGTGCTGATCGGCCCCTCAGGTGCTTCCGGTGCCTGGAGATGGGGCACGTCAGGACCAAGTGCACTGCGGAGGTCGACAGGAGCGACCTCTGCTATCGGTGCGGAAGGCCCGGGCACAAGGCCCAGGAGTGCTCTGCCGAGCCGCACTGCGTCACATGCGCAGCGGCCGGCAGACCGGCCAAGCATCGGGTGGGGACCAAGGAGTGCGTCCCCGCCCCGAAGGGAAGGAAGCCGGGCAAGGCTGGCAGAGGTCTTAGGGCCTCAAAGCAGCCTTCCAGGCCCGTAGAGGATCCCATGGTCATCGAATAAGATGGCCATGCGGATTCTACAGGCGAATATCAACCACTGCGCCAGGGCTCAGGACCTATTGTTCCAAAGCATGGCGGAGTGGTTGGTGAACGTCGTCGTGATCGCCGAGCCCTACTACGTCCCTTCGGGGGACGACTGGGCCGGCGACAGGGACGGTGTGGTGGCGATCGGGACCCGGACAGCGGCCGGATCCCCGGTCTTCGGAGGAGTGACGAAGGGTCGAGGCTACGTCTCGGCTCTCGTCGGAAACGTGACACTGATCGGGGTCTACTTCTCTCCGAATCGCAGTGTCGCCGACTTCGAACAGTTTCTGGTCGAAGTCGGTGCCCTCGTCGGGAGGAGTGGCCCCGGTCGGGTCCTCGTGGTCGGCGACCTGAATGCCAAATCCATGGCTTGGGGTTGCCCGGCCACGGACGCACGTGGAGAGCTCCTCGAAGACTGGGTAGTCGCGTCCGGTCTTGTCGTCCTGAACCGCGGATCGGTACATACGTGCGTGCGGCAACAGGGTGGTTCGATCGTTGACATCACGTTCGCCGATCCCACCCTGGCGCGCCGTATCCGAGGCTGGCGGGTGATGGAGGATGTGGAGACGTTGTCGGACCACCGCTACGTGAGGTTCGACGTCTCCGCACTCCCCGCCCCGCCGAGTGCCCCGAGTCGACACTCGCGCGAGGAGGGCCCGCGATGGGCTCTGAAGCGTCTGGACAGGGAGGCGCTGGTGGAGGCTGCCCTGGTCCAGGCCTGGGTAGGAGCGCCGGAAGGCGCTGTGAATGTAGAGGCGGAAGCTGTGCGTCTGGGCCAGACCATGTCGCACATCTGCGATGCGGCGATGCCCCGCGTACGTTCCGCGACTCCGAGGCGCGGCGTTTACTGGTGGTCTGAGGAGCTATCGCGACTCCGAGAGACCTGCGTGGCTCTCAGGCGCCAGTACACCAGATGTCGGAGGCGGCGGCGACGGGACCAAGAGCTTGAGAGTCAGCACTATACTCGATATCGTGAGGCAGTGCTGGCTTTCGTAGCGGCCATCGCCAAAGCCAAAGACCTGGCCGAAGCGGAGATGGTGGAATCCCTGGACAGGGATCCGTGGGGGAGGCCGTACAAGATGGTGAGGCGAAAGCTTCGACCGTGGGCCCCCCCGCTGACCAAGACTCTCCAGCCGGAGTTGCTGGAGTCCGTAATCACGGCATTGTTCCCTCGAGGTACCGACCATCGGGTACCTCGTATGGCGCCGGTGACTGAGGCGGTAGAGGATGAGCGTTGGGACGCAGCACAGGATGTCTCCGTAGGTGAGTTGGGGGCTGCAGCGCTTCGGCTTCGGTCGAAGAACACTGCGCTGGGACCCGACGGCATCCCCGGGCGCGCCTGGGCCTTGGCTATAGGGCCTTTAGAGCCTTTAGTGCTGAGCCTCTTCAACGCTTGCTTGCGGCAGGGCCGGTTCCCGCGGACGTGGAAGATTGGGAAACTGGTGTTGTTGCGCAAGGAGGGGCGGCCGGCTGCCGAGCCATCGGCATATCGGCCGATAGTGCTTCTCGACGAGGCGGGTAAGCTCTTTGAGCGGGTCTTATCCGCTCGCCTCGTCAAGCACTTGGGGGAGTCCGGTCGGGATCTCAGCGACCATCAATTTGGCTTCCGGAAGGGCAGATCCACCCTCGACGCTGTCGGTCGGGTGAGGGCCCTGGCAGAGGCCTCGGTGTCTAGGGGCGGGGTGGTGTTGGCGGTGTCTCTCGATATCGCCAACGCGTTCAACACCCTTCCCTGGGCGACCATTTTGGAGGCGCTGAGGTTCCACGCCGTGCCCGGGTACTTGCGTCGCGTCGTAGCGGATTACCTCTGCGACCGCGCCGTCTGCTACCCGTCTGGCGACGGCTGGATTCGTAGGGAGGTGTCGTGCGGTGTTCCTCAGGGGTCGGTTCTCGGACCTCTTCTGTGGAACATCGGCTACGACTGGGTGCTGCGCGGTGCCAACTTACGGGGTGTCGAAGTAACCTGTTACGCCGACGACACTCTCGTAACGGCACGCGGCGACAGCTACCGGGAGGCCAGTGTTCTGGCAACGGCTGGGGTTGCGCAAGTAGTGGCGCGCATTAGAAGGTTGGGGCTGGAGGTTGCATTGCACAAATCCGTCGCTGTGTGTTTTCACGGGCCGCGGAACGCACCTCCTGCCGGGTCGAGTGTGGTGGTCGGAGGAGTTTCCATCGCCGTCGGGCGTTCCTTGGAGTACCTTGGACTCGTCCTCGACAGTCGATGGAGCTTCGACGAGCACTTTCGGCGCCTAGCGCCGAAGCTAGTTAGGGCAGCCGGAGCGATGTGTCGCGTCCTCCCAAATGTCGGGGGACCGAGCATGAGCTGCCGGCGTCTGTACACCGGGGTGGTAAGGTCCATGGCGCTCTACGGGGCACCAATATGGGCCGATAGTCTCGACTCCCGCAACCGGGCCCTCTTGTGCAGAGCGCAAAGGGTCATGGCTGTCAGGGTGATCCGAGGGTATCGCACCATCTCGTGCGAGGCGGCCTGCGCTCTGGCCGGGACCCCACCGTGGGACCTGGACGCTTTGACGCTGGCGGAGGCGTATCGACGGAGGAGGGATGCTCGTCGTCGGGGGGAACATCCTCCGTCTGGGGAGGAGGGTGGGGAGTCGGATTGGAGGCGCAGGGCGCAGGAAGAGCTCCTTGTCACATGGCGAGAGAGGCTCAGGATGCCCGGCGCTGGCATATCGACGACCCTGGCGATCGGTCCCATCCTTTCGGATTGGGTCGGTCGTAGGCACGGGGTGATGACTTTCCACTTGACGCAGATCCTTTCGGGGCACGGATGCTTCGGGAGGTATCTGTTTAGGGTGGCGGGTCGTGAGCCCACGATGATGTGCCACGAGTGCGGCTGCGCCGAGGATACGGCGCAGCACACGCTGGCTTCGTGCCCGCATTGGGCGGAGCCGCGTGCTACACTCGTGGCTTCCATCGGGTCGGACCTCTCGCTCCCGGCCGTGGTCAAGGCCATGGTCTCGAGCGAAGAGGCGTGGGGTGCGGTGCGTTCCTTCTGCGAGGTCGTGATGTCGCAGAAGGAGGCGACGGAGAGGCTCAGGGAGGAGGACGGAGCCGCTCCACCGATGCGCCGGAGGAGGGTGGGGCGGAGGCGTGTCGCTCACGAGCGCCGTCTGCCGCCGTAGCCCCCGGTACGGGTGGTGGACTGCGAAGTCCGCCACTCGCCACGGTCCCATCTCGGGGCCGGGGCTCTAGTGGGTATGAGTCGGATCGGACTTCCTAGATTCTGAGCTCGGCGGCTTGCCGTCTGCTCGGAGATAAAGGTCGTCCAATACGATCTGGCTCGGTCGGCTTGGGTGGGGAGCAGGGGAGCTCCTCGCCAGAAAACAAGCCGACCATCGGAGTGGGGCGCATCCCGGTCAACAGTTTGCGCCGCTCCATTTGGGGGGGTGGTGGCCGCCTACTCGGCGCTGCCTGCCGTTGGAGCAACGCGGATGTATGCTTCGGCGTTCCCGTGGCGCTCCTCCATACGGCGATGTGTTGACCGTCTGGTTTAGTGAGTAGGAGTCTCACATACCCACCGCCTTCCGCTCCCCTGGAATGCGGTGGAACTCATGAGAGTTCCAGACGAAAAAAAAAAAAAAAAAAAAAAAGGTTAGGTTAGGTTAGGTTATGGGCGGTACGACTGACGGAGCCCAGCGCCGGGGCCAGGGCTATTGATGCAGTTGCTCCCGTCCTAAACCAGTGGTTAAGCAGACGCTTTGGTGCCCTTAGTTTCCGGCTGACGCAAGTACTCACGGGACATGGTTGTTTCGGCGGGTACTTGTGTCGGGTAGCCGGTAGAGAACCAAGTGCTATCTGCCACCACTGCGACGTCTGCCCTGTCGAGACGGCACAACATGCGCTGGAGGAATGTCCAGCCTGGGAACAGGAGAGAGCGGCTCTTAAAACAGCAATTGGGCAGGACCTATCGCTTCCAACTGTGGTCCGTAAAATGACTGAGAGCAAGGGATCATGGGATGCAGTCCAACTTTTCTGCGAGCAAGTAATGCTCCAGAAGGAAGATGCGGAGCGGGAAAGGGAAGAAACAACTTCTCTGGCTATCCGCCGTCGAAGAATGGGTCGCCGAAGAGAGGCGCATATTCGCCATCTCCCGCCCTAACAAAAGCTAGTGGGTGGTGGACTCGGGGGAGTCCGTCACTCAATTAAACTAGCCCGAGTAGGCGTGGGCGTGTTCCTGCACGCCACTCTGATCCGAGAAGTGTGGAAGGACGAAAACATCTGTCCTCCACCCCTAACGAGCAGGGGTCTGGTGAGACCGCATCGTCGTGGGGTCGCGGAAGATTGCCAGTCGGATGTTCCCGTGACCCCGGCACATGGCGACGAGAGGGACACCGTGGGGTTTTAGCCGGTTAGAGCCCGGCATAACCAGGTCGTCTCCCCCGAGGTGATCTGGTATCCGTTCTGGATTTCCCCACGTAAAAAAAAAAAAAAAAAAAAAAAAAAAAAAAAAAAAAAAAAGTTAAGTTAGGTTAGGTTAGGTTGGGGAGCCATGCTGGAAACCTCCTCGTGTGCCCGTCCGCTACCAATGTTTTCCGGATTCGTCCGGCGGGATTGGAAGCGGTACGGGCCGGTGCTCCCTGGGGGACGGTTAATGCGGTCTTTCGGGATCGCGTTAGCCGTCTGCTAATGTCCAGCGCGGGGGTGTCAGCTATGGGGTTCGTGCCCGGTACATAGCTGACAATAGGGGGGATGTGTTTGTGTTTGTTTTGTTTTGTCGCGTCTAGTCCTTTGTCACTGCCGTTTCGTTTTGAGAATGTCTTGTTGTGTCTTTGGAGTTGTGGGTGTATCTGTTTCATGTCAACCCTAAGGTTTGACGCCTGCCGAGGGGTTGGGTAATGGCGAGGGCGTCCTTCGGGGACCGCACCCCTTAAAGGATCTAAAAAACATGGTGAATCTTAAAGAGAAACTACCCCAGGAGGGTTCCGGCTGCTCAGCAGCCGGGCAATCCCTCACGGACGCTTCGGCCTCCGTCTTCCCCTCGTATTCTGGGGGGGGAAAAGACCACCAAACTGCAACTAGTGTAGAGTCAGACCATTCTGACACCAGCATGATAACGGCTGGTTCAAGGGAGTCCCCGACACCGTTATCATGCCGTAAAAAACGGCCCTTTTCTAAACAGCGGAGCCAATCAGCTTCGAATGAAAGTTCGAACGGTGAAGAAGTGTCCACCGTTAGGAAAATAACGACACCAAAGAGAGGGAGAGGTCGTCCTCCTACCACAGGCCAATACGTGGGCCTGCGGAAGGCCAAGGAGGACTACCTCAGACTCCAGAGAAGAGAAATGGAGTTGGAAGCGGAGAAGGACCTTCAAGAACGGATCCGGGCACGTCCACAAGTCAGACGTGGCCCGCGTACATCGCCTGAGATTGGAGACATTGTTGACTTGAGAAAGCGGGTGGAAGCTAATTTGGATCTCGTCTGCAGTGTAGCGACGAGATCCAAAAACCTCAAAGGCACGTTCCAAAGAGCCCTCAAAGATGCCGCATCTTCCATCAGGGCTTGCGTAGAAACCCTTACGGAGAGCACCACCACTGAGGAGACCCGCCAATTGCAGATTGCCAATGCTCGTTTACAGTTGGAGCTTTCTGAATTAAAGAAGGAGGTTGCTCTCCTTCGGGCATCAAGCGAGCGCGCTCCTCAAGCTCAGGAAGTAGCAGCTGCGCCGACGTTGAATAGGAATAGCTTCGATGTGGAAAAACTGACCACCTCTATCATGACTCAAGTAGGGACATTAGTAAACGCTCAGTTTGAGGCCTTCATCAATAAACTGCTGCCAGAAATTTCTAAGCCACAGCAGAAGCATTCAACACCTGCCGAAACCAAGGACAAGTCTGGTGAAGTGCCACCTGTCATCGTAGTCCGCGACCTTATCGAGACACAAACGAAGAAGGGTAAAGGCAAAACCAGGGAAAAGAAAAAGAACGGTACTGCCCTAACCGGATCGGTAAAAGCAACAGAAGGAGTACCTACACCAAATACCTGGGACGATGGGTGGGTGAAAGTGACAAGAAGGCGTTCCAAGCATCAGAATTTGAGTGCTCCCAAGGTCAAAGGAAAACAGACGACGACAGTGGAGAAGCCACATAAACTACTTCCTCCTCGATCGGCTGCAATTATACTTTCCTTGCAGCCTGGAGCAGAAGAAAAAGGAGTATCTTACGCAAGTATTCTCCGGCAGGCCAAAAACACCGATTTCTCCGGAGTGGGTCTCACCTCCTTCCGAGTTCGGAAGACTGCCACGGGAGCTAGGATCTTGGAGATTCCCGGAACAGGTAGTGGCGATAAAGCCGATGAAATAGCTAAGCGCTTGCGTATCGCCCTCAACACGGAAGACGTTCGAGTGTCCAGGGTAACGAAATGCGTAGAGTTACGCATTTCGGATCTGGACGACTCCGTTACAAAAGAGGAAGTGATCATGGCTTTATCTAGCGGAGGAGGATGCCCAGTAAGCCAAATCAGGGCCGGCAATATGCGTAGGGATAATAGTGGATTGCTAACGGTTTGGGTACGTTGTCCAGTCGCCGCAGCAAAAAAAGTTACCGAAAGTGGCCGATTACTAATTGGGTGGGTCTCTGCTCGGGTAAAATTGTTGGCAACCAGACCGAGACGATGCTACCGTTGTTTTGAAGCAGGGCATTTAAGGGATGCTTGTCCCTCTCAAATTGATCGCAGCGGATTCTGCTTCCGATGTGGCGTTCCAGGTCACAAGTCGAATTCATGCTCAGCCACTCCACACTGTGTACTCTGTGCTGATGCTAAATTACCGGCAGACCACAAAATTGGCAGCAATTCTTGCCCAACCACTGTCCCTTCAGAGGAAAGGTCAAGAAGAAATGCCAGAGAGAATAACCGTCAGGTGCAACGCCCGTCGTGCAGTGCGCGATCAGGCCAAGAGGTGACGCCGATACACGCTGACTAATGGCTTCGATGTCGATCCTTCAGGGTAACATAAACCACTGTGCTAGGGCTCAAGATCTTCTACTCCAGAGCCTGGCAGAGTGGTCGATACAGATTGCAGTGATAGCGGAACCCTACTTCATCCCGTCTAGGACTAACTGGGTCGGTGACCGGGATGGACTAGTGGCAATCGTTTCTCCTGACAGCACAGCTTCGCTCTCTTTTTCCAGAGTGGTCAGAGGTCACGGATATGTTGCGGGTTTAATAGGCAACATCGTCATTGTTGGCGCTTATTTCTCTCCTAACCGACCGCTCTCGGAATTTGAAGTATTTGTTACCGACATTGGAGCTATGGTAGGACACTTCTCTCCTTGTCCTATTATAGTAGCAGGGGATTTTAATGCAAAATCAACAGATTGGGGCTCGTCCAATACTGATACCCGAGGCCAGCTGTTGGAAGAGTGGCTGCCGGCTGTAGGGCTGGTTGTGTTGAATAGAGGGACGGTGAACACGTGTGTGCGGTCGCAGGGAGGATCTATTGTGGACCTCTCGTTCGCAAGCCCTGCATTGGCAAGTCGTGTTCGAGACTGGAGAGTACTCGAGGATGTCGAGACTCTTTCGGACCACCGATATATCCGATTCGAGGTACTCTCTCAGTCCGTCCCTATAAGCAACATCACAGAGACTTTCATCAATGAAGGTCCGAGGTGGCATTTCAAACATCTAAACAAAAATATGGTCATGGAGGCTGCAATCGTCCAGTCCTGGTTGCCCACTCCTGTCGAACCGATAGTGGTCGAAGAAGAAGCAGATTGGTTTCGTGGTGCATTGACGCATATTTGCGATGCATCCATGCCCCGAGCCAGGCACAATCCTTCCCCAAAACAGGTATACTGGTGGTCCGTGGAAATCGCGCAGCTACGTGTAGCTTGCGTGTCAGCGAGACGCCAGTATACCCGTAGTCGAAGGCGTAGGCGTAGGGATTTGATTTTGGAAGCACAGTTACACTCTGCATACGTCTCTTGCAAAGATGCACTCAAAGACTGCATAACTCGTGCTAAGGACACTGCGAGAACGGAACTGCTGGAGTCTGTGGATAGAGATCCGTGGGGCCGGCCGTACAGAATGGTACGAGGAAAGTTAAGACCCCGGGCTCCTCCACTGACCCAGACCCTCTGCCCCGAGCTGATCAATCGAGTAATCTCTGACCTGTTTCCGCAGAGGGGAGATTTTTCACCACCTCAAATGGTTTCTTCCGCGGATCTGTCTGAGCAGTCCGAAATACCCAGGGTGACGGAGAGGGAGTTCGGAGCAGGTGTGGATAGGCTTAAGGCCAAGAACACTGCTCCCGGCCCTGATGGAATCCCTGGACGGGTGTTAGGACTTGCTCTGGGGGAGCTTGGTGAAAAATGTAGGAGTCTTCTGGATGCGTGTCTTATGCAATCGCAATTTCCACGTCAGTGGAAGACAGGCCGAGTAGTGCTTCTCCATAAGGAAGGACGACCGGCTGAATCTTCCTCAGCATATCGCCCTATCGTGTTGCTCGACGAACTTGGAAAACTTTTGGAGCGCATCATCGCGGAGAGGATAGTATTCCACCTCCAAAGTACCGGTCCGAATCTCGCCCAAAACCAATTCGGCTTCCGCCGTGGTAGATCGACGGTGGATGCTATCCTACGGGTGAAAACAGCAGCAGAGGAAGCGGTGGGTTGTGGGAAAGTTGTCCTGGCGGTGTCCCTGGATATAGCCAACGCCTTTAACACCTTGCCTTGGAGCTGCATCACAGAAGCTCTCCAATACCATCGTGTGCCTCGGTACCTCAGGCGCATTGTCGACGCCTATCTGTCCGACCGTCACGTATGTTACCCAACGAGAGCGGGTATGAGAAGACGGCAGATGTCTTGCGGTGTTCCACAGGGGTCGGTTCTCGGGCCACTCCTGTGGAATATTGGTTATGATTGGGTACTGCGTGGTGGCAATATTAGGGGAGTAGATGTCATATGCTATGCTGACGATACCCTGGTCACAGCGCGAGCCGAAACTCCCAGGCAGGCTGCTATTCTTGCCACAGTCGGAGTTCAGCATGTTGTGGAACGCATTCGACGTTTAGGGCTTGAAGTTGCATTGAACAAATCGGAAGCTGTATGTTTTCACGGGCCTCGAAACTCCCCATCATCGGACGCCAGCATCATAGTGGGCGGTACTCGCATCTGCATCGGGTCGACGATGAGTTACCTCGGTCTCGTCCTCGATAGCAGGTGGAAGTTCACCGCCCACTTTGAAAGACTTACACCTAAACTGCTTGGTGCATCGGCAGCTTTAGGCAGACTTCTACCGAATCTAAGAGGACCAAATGCACTCAGCAGACGCTTGTACGTTGGCGTCGTGAAGTCCATGGCCTTGTATGGAGCGCCAGTGTGGTCCGAGTCCCTGAATAGCCGGAATATCGCTCTCTTGCGCAAACCGCAGAGAGCGATGGCGATCAGGTTGATTCGTGGCTACCGCACGGTTTCATATGAGGCCGCTACTCTTCTCGCCGGTTCTTTACCCTGGGATTTGGAAGCGAGGGCCCTCACGGCGATGTTCCACCGACGTGGGGAGGCGCTAGCCCAGCGTAATAGAATACGACAAGAAATTACGCGACCAGCTAACATGGCATGGAAGAAAAGGCTGACGGAACCCTGTGCTGGCGTTGTAACGATTGAGGCAATTATTCCAGTCTTCAATCAGTGGTTGACAAGACACCATGGTTCCTTGTCGTTCCGGCTTACGCAGGTGCTCACTGGAAACGGTTGTTTCGGTGAGTATCTGCACAGGGTAGCAGGTAGAGAGCCGACCGCAGTATGTCACCACTGCTACGGTTGCCCTGTCGATACGGCCCAACACACTTTGGAAGACTGTCCGGCATGGCATGATGAGCGCAGAGCCTTGACTGGCGTTGTGGGATTGGACCTCTCTCTCGCGGCTGTAGTGCGGCGCATGGTCGAGAGCCAGGATTCGTGGAAAGCGGTTGAGGACTTCTGTGAGCGGGTTATGCACAACAAAGAGAGCGCAGAAAGAGCTAGAGAAGCCACAAGCAGTGTAGCCATTCGTCGTCGCAAAAGGGGACGCAGGAGGGAGGCGTTCATCCGACAACTTCCTCCCTAACATTAGCTAGTGGCTGGTGGACTCGGGGGGGTCCATCAGTCCTCCAAAACTAGCCCGAGTAGGCGTGGGCGTGTTCTTGCACGCCACTCTGACCAACCGTTGCGCAGTGGAAGGACGACCATCTGTCCTCCACTCCAACCGAGAAGGGGTCTGATGAGACCGCCTCGTCGCCGGGTCGCGGACGATTGCCAGCTGGATGTTCCCGTGACCCCGGCATATGACGACGAGAAGGACACCGTGGGGTTTTAGCCGGTTAGAGCCCGGCATAACCAGGTCGTCTCCCCCGAGGCGGCATGGTATCCGTCCTGGATTTCCCCACGTACAAAAAAAAAAAAAAAAAAAAAAAAAAAAAAAAAAGGTTAGGTTAGGTTGGGGGGCCATCTGGCCGCATGCGCGAGGCCCTATCACGGGTCTGCGATGCGGCCATGCCGAGGGTGGGGTCTAGGCCCCGGCGCAGAGCAGTGTACTGGTGGTCGTCCGAAATAGCCGAACTTCGGACGGCCTGTTGCAGGGCTCGGAGGGCCTTCGTCCGGTGTCGCCGTCGTCACGGCTTCGACCCGGACCTGGAGGCCCAGCTGCGGAGTCGCTATCGCGAAGCGAAGTCGACTCTGCGGCTGGCGATTCGGAAGGCGAAGGACCTGGCTCGGGAGGAGATCCTGGCAGGTCTCGATAGGGACCCATGGGGGCGCCCGTATCGGGTGGCGCGGAACAAACTCCGCGCCGCTTGCGCCCCGGTCATGGAGTCCCTTCAGCCGGATTTCCTCGAGCGGCTGGTGGGGGACCTATTCCCGGAATCCACCGGCCACTCGCCTCCTGTGATGGCCCCCCCTTCTTCTAATGGGGGGGTGGGTTCTGTCCCGGACATCACGGAGGCCGAGCTGGAGGTCGCCTTGAGTCGTCTCCGAGCCCGCAGTACTGCGCCGGGGCCGGACGGTATTCCGGGGCGAGTTCTATTCCTCGCCCTGGAATACCTGGGGGGCAGGCTTCGGGAACTGTTCAACCTTTGTTTGCGCACTGGACAGTTCCCGAAGGCCTGGAAAGAGGGCAGATTGTGCCTGTTGCGGAAGGAGGGTCGTTCTGCCGACTCCCCTTCCGCATACAGGCCAATCGTGCTGCTGGACGAGACGGGCAAACTCTTCGAGAGAATTCTCTCTGCCCGTCTCGTCCAACACCTCGTCGAGGAGGTGGGGCCGGGTCTCTCGGATGCCCAGTTCGGCTTCAGGGCGGGTCGATCGACGATCGACGCCCTGAAGGCTCTGAGAGACCTGACCCAAGAGGCAACTCGCGAGGGGGACGTGGTCCTGGCGGTGTCGCTGGACGTCGCCAATGCCTTCAACAGTCTTCCGTTTGAGACATTGGTTGAGGCACTCCGGTTCCATGGAGTGCCTCCCTATCTTCGGAGACTGTTGGGGGGCTACCTGCAGGACAGAGAGGTCCTGTGGGTTGGCGGCGACCTGCGTATACACCGGCGTAGCGTATGCCGCGGGGTTCCACAGGGGTCCGTCTTGGGACCGGTCTTGTGGAACCTCGGGTACGACTGGCTGCTCCGCTGTCCTCTCCTGCCGCGGATGAGGGTGTTGTGTTACGCAGACGACACCCTCGTCACATGCAGGGGAGGGACGTATGCGGAGGCGGCCCGTCTGGCAACAGTCGGCGCTACGCTGGTTGCGGACCGCATAGGGCTGTTGGGATTGGAGGTCTCCGTATCCAAAACGGAGGCCATCCTCTTCCACGGCCCTCGCCGGGGTCCCCCTCGCCGGGCGTCCATCTCCGTCCAGGGTGAGGAGGTGGTGGTGAAGGCCCAGCTAAAATATCTGGGCCTCACCCTGGACGGAAGATGGAACTTCGGGGCTCATTTCTCCCTTCTGGCCCCGAAGTTACTGTCCACCGCGGCTGCCTTGGGAAGGCTTCTGCCCAACGTCGGTGGGCCGCAGGCTCCGTGCCGGCGACTCTATGCCGGCATCGTGAGGAGCATGGCGCTGTACGGTGCCCCCATATGGTCGGGGTCCCTCACCGCCGATTCCAAGACCCTCCTGCGAAGGACGCAGAGGGTCTTAGCGGTGAGGATGATCAGGGGGTACCGTACAGTGTCGTAAACTGCGGCCACACTCCTGGCGAGCGATCCGCCTTGGGAGCTGCAGGCGGAGGTGTTCGCCGGGGTGTATTGGCACCGGGCGGAAGCCAGGACCACGGGGGTTAGGCCCGAGGTAGCTCGAATCAGGGCTTCAGCTCACCGAACCCTGATTCGACGGTGGACGAGGGACTTGGAGTCCCCTGCCGCCGGTCTGACGACAGTGGGGGCAGTCCGCCCCCACTTGGATCGTTGGATCAACCGGCGACACGGGACTCTGACGTTCCGTCTTGTGCAGGTGCTCACGGGGCACGGGTGCTTCGGTGCGTACCTGCACAAGATTGCAAGAAGGGAGGCGGCCCCGTCCTGCCACCACTGTGACGAGTCCGTCGACACGGCTCGTCACACCGTGGCGGAGTGCGCAGCCTGGGGTCATCAGCGCGCTGAGCTGGTGGCCGTGGTTGGCGGGGACCTCTCGCTGCCGCGCCTTGTTGGCGCGATGATCGGCAGTGAGAGGTGTTGGGCCGCTATGGCCTCCTTCTGCGAGCAAGTCATCGCCGCGAAGGAGGCCGCGGAGCGGGTCAGGAAGCAAGCCTCTCCCTCTGACCCGCTCCGCCGGGGGAGGCTGGGAAGAAGGAGGCGGGAGTACGCCCGCCGCTTCCTCTCCCAGCAGTAGGCCTTGGTGAGAGGGGGGGGTGACCCCTCTCACCGGCCATAGGCCTACGCCGTGGGGGTGTCCTAAGTTGCTCGGGGCACCCTCGCTCGGGGGGTAACCGCCGGGGCGGCACGGTGAGTGCTAACGCGATCCCGTGTCGTCCCATTAAGGCGTTGAGGGCAACCGTTGGTTTTTTAGTGGGTAGCCTTAAAAATGGCGGCGTCCTCTATGCCGCCGGGTAGTCCCACATAACCCTCCGGCCATCACCTTCCTGGCCGGCGGGTATCCGTAACGGATTTTTCCAACGCAAAAAAAAAAAAAAAAAAAAAAAAAAAAAAAAAAAAAAAAAAAAAAAGGTTGGGGAGCCATGCTGGAAACCTCCTCGTGTGCCCGTCCGCTACCAATGTCGTCCGGATTCGTCCGGCGGGATTGGAAGCGGTACGGGCCGGTGCTCCCTGGGGGACGGTTAATGCTGTCTTTCGGGATCGCGTTAGCCGTCTGCTAATGTCCAGCGCGGGGGTCAGCTATGAGGAACATGGCTGACGAAACGTTACCAAGGTGCCTTGGTCTGATTTTCATGGTCTTCGTGTCCGTGGTGATCAGAACGGAGGTTCTTGGCTAGCGTGGGGAGGTGTATTCGGTTGCCTCATTCTGGGGCAGTCGATGGGAGGCCAGACCTTGAGTGATTGCTCCTGGCTGGTCGGGGGGGCCCGGTACCCCTTAGTGAGTGTTTCGGCGCTCGGTCTCGGGGTATTGGGATGCGGGGTCCCGTCGCTCCCTGCGGCGGGCTTGTTCGCGGGTCCGCTGTGGACGGAGTTCAGACCTTAGCAGAGGTGGGTCGAACCTTACGGCCGGTCTCTTGGGGGTGGTGCTTACGCTGCTCTCGAGGGTTGTAGGTTTGGGGCGTAGTGCTGCTGCCCATGCTTCACTAGTTTTAGGCCCGGTCGTTCGCTTCCGGGCGAGCGGCCATAGGTAGTCTAGTTAGAGGCTTGGCATAGTAGTAGTACTAGTTCGTAGTGGTGCTTAAGCTTGCTTCTAGTGTTGGCCCGGCTGACCCGCATTGAGCCCTGTTTGGATTATCCAACTTGCTCGAATGCGGAGGCCATAGGTAGTCTAGTTTGTGGCTTTAGTAGTTAGGTAGCTAGACTAGGGTGTCGGTCCCGGTCCTCCTGCCTCCGGCAGAGCTGGCTGTGCGATAGATACCTCGGTCTGGCTAGCGGCGGACCGATCCCGATGCCGGTTGCCGGTGTGGTGTTCATCAACGTGCTCGGTGGCGAATGGATCTGGGAAGCCGTAGCTAGAAGTAGTTAGCGGTAGTTAGCGGTAGTTAGAAGTAGCTAGTTCTAGTTTAAGGGGTGTTTTGGCCCGGACCCGATGCCGTTGGCGAATGGTCGAGGGCATGTCCGGATCAGTGGCCGTCGTTAGCGGTGGCCCTGTTGCCGGTCGGTCGGCGAGTCCGGTGGGTACTTAACTGTGCAGCCGGACGGGCATTTTTTGCCATCGTCGAGTCGTAAACTCCTGCAGGTGTGGCGGTCATGTGAAGCAGCCTGCAGGGGAGCGAGGGTCTTGCCTTAATTGGCCGGACCGCGAGGAGTAAACCTCTATAAAAAAATCCTCAATTCTCGGCGTTTCGTTGCGTGACGTCGGGGTGCTCGAAAGAGAGGCTGGGGAGTTCATCAGCCGCTAGCGCACAACCCTGGAATACCACCCGACCTTCCAGGTGTATTAGGGTTACCCGGGCAAGAGGCTCTGCCGGGGTTGACTTACTATTCCTCAGTACTCGTGGGATTTATCATGGGAAATTTTAAAAAATCAAAAGACGTTGAGGGAGAGGAGAGGAGGACGAGGAGGGGAGAAAGCAAAGAGAGGCGGATGACGAGGAGCGTCACCAGTAGGGAGTCCAGTGCGGGGCGGCAGGACGAGGACATGGACTCCGACTGCAGCTTCGCCACTGGACGGTCCCAAAGCCCCGCTACGGGCGGGAAACTTTGGCGCAAGAGGCGACATCCGAACCCCGAGTTGGAGCTGTCCGACGACGAGGATTCGGAGCGGTCTGCGTCTGCGACAAGAGGCCGAGGGCGGCCCCCGACAACGGGGGAGTATGTAGGTTTGGCCGATGCCAAAAGGGCGCTTCTCGCTGCAAAGCGGGAAGAGTTCAAGGCGTTGGTGGAGGAAGACCTGGAGAAGAGCGTCGCCGTCACCCGCAAGAGGCGGGAACAGCGAGCCGCTGAACTAGCGTCGACCTCGGGGGAGGTAGCGGAGTCGGGCGTCGGACCCAGCAATAGGTCCACGGCCCTGAGCAAGCAGCAGGTCGTAGAGGACTTGGCTATTATTGCGAAAATAGCCACAAAGTCCAAAAACCTGAAGGGGACCATAGTCCGCGAGCTTAAGGATGCGGTGGCTTCAATAGCCGAGGCCGTGGAAGTCCTGGGGTCGCGGACTCTCACAGAAGAGACACGGCGGCTGCAGGCTGACAATGCTCGTCTGCAAGCCGAGATGGACACTCTCCGCAAGGAGATGTCCACATTACGAGAGGACATGGAGAGGGCACGGAAGCAGGGTTGTCCGACGCCCACTCCCACCGGATTGACGGAGGCTGCGTCCCCTGCAACGCAGCCTCAGACAACCTCGCTGGAGGAGATCTGTCGGGCGGTCATGTCCCAGGTGGGGACCATGGTGACCGCCCGACTGGCCTCCATAGAGGACCGGCTCCTGCCGGAGACGAGGCTTCGGCCTCCACTGGCGGCCGACAAGAGGCGGGAGGCGGTGCAGACCACAGAGTCTGTTAAGATCGCCGCCCCACCCTCTGCGGGCCCCAGCGGATCGGCACAGAAGACGTCTAAGGGAGCGAAGGCGAAGCCAAAAGCGGCTCAGCCGCAGGCAAAGCCGAAGGCTACCAAGCCTCAGGCGAAGCCAAAAGCGGCAAAGCCGCCCAAGAAGGGACAGGGAAAGGGCCCTGCTGGACCTTCTGGTGCTGATGATGATGGTGCTGATCGGCCCCTCAGGTGCTTCCGGTGCCTGGAGATGGGGCACGTCAGGACCAAGTGCACTGCGGAGGTCGACAGGAGCGACCTCTGCTATCGGTGCGGAAGGCCCGGGCACAAGGCCCAGGAGTGCTCTGCCGAGCCGCACTGCGTCACATGCGCAGCGGCCGGCAGACCGGCCAAGCATCGGGTGGGGACCAAGGAGTGCGTCCCCGCCCCGAAGGGAAGGAAGCCGGGCAAGGCTGGCAGAGGTCCTAGGGCCTCAAAGCAGCCTTCCAGGCCCGTAGAGGATCCCATGGTCATCGAATAAGATGGCCATGCGGATTCTACAGGCGAATATCAACCACTGCGCCAGGGCTCAGGACCTATTGTTCCAAAGCATGGCGGAGTGGTTGGTGAACGTCGTCGTGATCGCCGAGCCCTACTACGTCCCTTCGGGGGACGACTGGGCCGGCGACAGGGACGGTGTGGTGGCGATCGGGACCCGGACAGCGGCCGGATCCCCGGTCTTCGGAGGAGTGACGAAGGGTCGAGGCTACGTCTCGGCTCTCGTCGGAAACGTGACACTGATCGGGGTCTACTTCTCTCCGAATCGCAGTGTCGCCGACTTCAAACAGTTTCTGGTCGAAATCGGTGCCCTCGTCGGGAGGAGTGGCCCCGGTCGGGTCCTCGTGGTCGGCGACCTGAATGCCAAATCCATGGCTTGGGGTTGCCCGGCCACGGACGCACGTGGAGAGCTCCTCGAAGACTGGGTAGTCGCGTCCGGTCTTGTCGTCCTGAACCGCGGGTCGGTACATACGTGCGTGCGGCAACAGGGTGGTTCGATCGTTGACATCACGTTCGCCGATCCAACCCTGGCGCGCCGTATCCGAGGCTGGCGGGTGATGGAGGATGTGGAGACGTTGTCGGACCACCGCTACGTGAGGTTCGACGTCTCCGCACTCCCCGCCCCGCCGAGTGCCCCGAGTCGACACTCGCGCGAGGAGGGCCCGCGATGGGCTCTGAAGCGTCTGGACAGGGAGGCGCTGGTGGAGGCTGCCCTGGTCCAGGCCTGGGTAGGAGCGCCGGAAGGCGCTGTGAATGTAGAGGCGGAAGCTGTGCGTCTGGGCCAGACCATGTCGCACATCTGCGATGCGGCGATGCCCCGCGTACGTTCCGCGACTCCGAGGCGCGGCGTTTACTGGTGGTCTGAGGAGCTATCGCGGCTCCGAGAGACCTGCGTGGCTCTCAGGCGCCAGTACACCAGATGTCGGAGGCGGCGGCGACGGGACCAAGAGCTTGAGAGTCAGCACTATACTCGATATCGTGAGGCAGTGCTGGCTTTCGTAGCGGCCATCGCCAAAGCCAAAGACCTGGCCGAAGCGGAGATGGTGGAATCCCTGGACAGGGATCCGTGGGGGAGGCCGTACAAGATGGTGAGGCGAAAGCTTCGACCGTGGGCCCCCCCGCTGACCAAGACTCTCCAGCCGGAGTTGCTGGAGTCCGTAGTCACGGCATTGTTCCCTCGAGGTACCGACCATCGGGTACCTCGTATGGCGCCGGTGACTGAGGCGGTAGAGGATGAGCGTTGGGACGCAGCACAGGATGTCTCCGTAGGTGAGTTGGGGGCTGCAGCGCTTCGGCTTCGGTCGAAGAACACTGCGCCGGGACCCGACGGCATCCCCGGGCGCGCCTGGGCCTTGGCTATAGGGCCTTTAGAGCCTTTAGTGCTGAGCCTCTTCAACGCTTGCTTGCGGCAGGGCCGGTTCCCGCGGACGTGGAAGAGTGGGAAACTGGTGTTGTTGCGCAAGGAGGGGCGGCCGGCTGCCGAGCCATCGGCATATCGGCCGATAGTGCTTCTCGACGAGGCGGGTAAGCTCTTTGAGCGGGTCTTATCCGCTCGCCTCGTCAAGCACTTGGGGGAGTCCGGTCGGGATCTCAGCGACCATCAATTTGGCTTCCGGAAGGGCAGATCCACCCTCGACGCTGTCGGTCGGGTGAGGGCCCTGGCAGAGGCCTCGGTGTCTAGGGGCGGGGTGGTGTTGGCGGTGTCTCTCGATATCGCCAACGCGTTCAACACCCTCCCCTGGGCGACCATTTTGGAGGCGCTGAGGTTCCACGCCGTGCCCGGGTACTTGCGTCGCGTCGTAGCGGATTACCTCTGCGACCGCGCCGTCTGCTACCCGTCTGGCGACGGCTGGATTCGTAGGGAGGTGTCGTGCGGTGTTCCTCAGGGGTCGGTTCTCGGACCTCTTCTGTGGAACATCGGCTACGACTGGGTGCTGCGCGGTGCCAACTTACGGGGTGTCGAAGTAACCTGTTACGCCGACGACACTCTCGTAACGGCACGCGGCGACAGCTACCGGGAGGCCAGTGTTCTGGCAACGGCTGGGGTCGCGCAAGTAGTGGCGCGCATTAGAAGGTTGGGGCTGGAGGTTGCATTGCACAAATCCGTCGCTGTGTGTTTTCACGGGCCGCGGAACGCACCTCCTGCCGGGTCGAGTGTGGTGGTCGGAGGAGTTTCCATCGCCGTCGGGCGTTCCTTGGAGTACCTTGGACTCGTCCTCGACAGTCGATGGAGCTTCGACGAGCACTTTCGGCGCCTAGCGCCGAAGCTAGTTAGGGCAGCCGGAGCGATGTGTCGCGTCCTCCCAAATGTCGGGGGACCGAGCATGAGCTGCCGGCGTCTGTACACCGGGGTGGTAAGGTCCATGGCGCTCTACGGGGCACCAATATGGGCCGATAGCCTCGACTCCCGCAACCGGGCCCTCTTGTGCAGAGCGCAAAGGGTCATGGCTGTCAGGGTGATCCGAGGGTATCGCACCATCTCGTGCGAGGCGGCCTGCGCTCTGGCCGGGACCCCACCGTGGGACCTGGACGCTTTGACGCTGGCGGAGGCGTATCGACGGAGGAGGGATGCCCGTCGTCGGGGGGAACATCCTCCGTCTGGGGAGGAGGGTGGGGAGTCGGATTGGAGGCGCAGGGCGCAGGAAGAGCTCCTTGTCACATGGCGAGAGAGGCTAAGGATGCCCGGCGCTGGCATATCGACGACCCTGGCGATCGGTCCCATCCTTTCGGATTGGGTCGGTCGTAGGCACGGGGTGATGACTTTCCACTTGACGCAGATCCTTTCGGGGCACGGATGCTTCGGGAGGTATCTGTTTAGGGTGGCGGGTCGTGAGCCCACGATGATGTGCCACGAGTGCGGCTGCGCCGAGGATACGGCGCAGCACACGCTGGCTTCGTGCCCGCATTGGGCGGAGCCGCGTGCTACACTCCTGGCTTCCATCGGGTCGGACCTCTCGCTCCCGGCCGTGGTCAAGGCCATGGTCTCGAGCGAAGAGGCGTGGGGTGCGGTGCGTTCCTTCTGCGAGGTCGTGATGTCGCAGAAGGAGGCGACGGAGAGGCTCAGGGAGGAGGACGGAGCCGCTCCACCGATGCGCCGGAGGAGGGTGGGGCGCAGGCGTGTCGCTCACGAGCGCCGTCTGCCGCCGTAGCCCCCGGTACGGGTGGTGGACTGCGAAGTCCGCCACTCGCCACGGTCCCATCTCGGGGCCGGGGCTCTAGTGGGTATGAGTCGGATCGGACTTCCTAGATCCTGAGCTCGGCGGCTTGCCGTCGGCTCGGAGATAAAGGTCGTCCAAAACGATCTGGCTCGGTCGGCTTGGGTGGGGAGCAGGGGAGCTCCTCGCCAGAAAACAAGCCGACCATCGGAGTGGGGCGCATCCCGGTCAACAGTTTGCGCCGCTCCATTTGGGGGGGTGGTGGCCGCCTACTTGGCGCTGCCTGCCGTTGGAGCAACGCGGACGTATGCTTCGGCGTTCCCGTGGCGCTCCTCCATACGGCGATGTGTTGACCGTCTGGTTTAGTGGGTAGGAGTCCCACATACCCACCGCCTTCCTCTCCCCTGGAATGCGGTGAAACCCATGAGGGTTCCAGACGAAACAAAAAAAAAAAAAAAAAAAAGGTTAGGTTAGGTTAGGTTAGGTTGGGGGGCCATGCTGGAAACCTCCTCGTGTGCCCGTCCGCTACCAATGTTGTCCGGATTCGTCCGGCGGGATTGGAAGCGGTACGGGCCGGTGCTCCCTGGGGGACGGTTAATGCGGTCTCTCGGGATCGCGTTAGCCGTCTGCTAATGTCCAGCGCGGGGGTCAGCTATGAGGGACATAGCTGACGAAACGCTACCAAGGTGCCTTGGTCTGGTTTTCATGGTCTTCGTGTCCGTGGCGATCAGAACGGAGGTTCTTGGCTAGCGTGGGGAGGTGTTTTCGGCTGCCTCATTCTGGGGCAGTCGATGGGAGGCCAGACCTTGAGTGATTGCTCCTGGCTGGTCGGGGGGGCCCGGTACCCCTTAGTGAGTGTTTCGGCGCTCGGTCTCGGGGTATTGGGATGCGGGGTCCCGTCTCTCCCTGCAGCGGGCTTGTTCGCGGGTCCACTGTGGACGGAGTTCAGACCTTCGCAGAGGTGGGTCGAACCTTACGGCCGGTCTCTTGGGGGTGGTGCTTGCGCTGCTCTCGAGGGTTGTAGGTTTGGGGCGTAGTGCTGCTGCCCATGCTTCACTAGTTTTAGGCCCGGTCGTTAGCTTCCGGGCGAGCGGCCATAGGTAGTCTAGTTAGAGGCTTGGCATAGTAGTAGTACTAGTTCGTAGTGGTGCTTAAGCTTGCTTCTAGTGTTGGCCCGGCTGACCCGCAGTGAGCCCTGTTTGGATTATCCAACTTGCTCGAATGCGGAGGCCATAGGTAGTCTAGTTTGTGGCTTTAGTAGTTAGGTAGCTAGACTAGGGTGTCGGTCCCGGTCCTCCTGCCTCCGGCAGAGCTGGCTGTGCGATAGATACCTCGGTCTGGCTAGCGGCGGACCGATCCCGATGCCGGTTGCCGGTGTGGTGTTCATCAACGTGCTCGGTGGCGAATGGATCTGGGAAGCCGTAGCTAGAAGTAGTTAGCGGTAGTTAGCGGTAGTTAGAAGTAGCTAGTTCTAGTTTAAGGGGTGTTTTGGCCCGGACCCGATGCCGTTGGCGAATGGTCGAGGGCATGTCCGGATCAGTGGCCGTCGTTAGCGGTGGCCCTGTTGCCGGTCGGTCGGCGAGTCCGGTGGGTACTTAACTGTGCAGCCGGACGGGCATTTTTTGCCATCGTCGAGTCGTAAACTCCTGCAGGTGTGGCGGTCATGTGAAGCAGCCTGCAGGGGAGCGAGGGTCTTGCCTTAATTGGCCGGACCGCGAGGAGTAAACCTCTATAAAAAATCCTCAATTCTCGGCGTTTCGTTGCGTGACGTCGGGGTGCTCGAAAGAGAGGCTGGGGAGTTCATCAGTCGCTAGCGCACAACCCTGGAATACCACCCGACCTTCCAGGTGTATTAGGGTTACCCGGGCAAGAGGCTCTGCCGGGGCTGACATTTTAGTTCCTCAATACTCGTGGGATTTGTTATGGAAAATCTTAAACACAAAAACGACGTTGAGAGAGAGGAGAGGAGGACGAGGAGGGGAGAGAATAAGGAGAGGCAGGTGACGAGGAGCGTCACGAGTAGGGAGTCTAGTGCGGGGCGGCAGGACGAGGACATGGACTCCGACTGCAGCTTCGCAACTGGACGGTCCCAAAGCCCCGCTACGGGCGGGAAGCTTTGGCGCAAGAGGCGACGCCCGAACCCCGAGTTGGAGCTGTCCGACGACGAGGATTCGGAGCGGTCTGCGTCTGCGTCAAGAGGCCGAGGGCGGCCCCCGACGACGGGGGAGTACGTAGGTTTGGCCGATGCCAAAAGAGCGCTTCTCGCTGCAAAGCGGGAAGAGTTCAAGGCGTTGGTAGAGGAAGAGCTAGAGAAGAGCGTCGCTGTAACTCGCAAGAGGCGGGAACAGCGAGCCGCTGAACTAGCGTCGACCTCGGGGCAGGTATCGGAGTCGGGCGTCGGACCCAGCAATAGGTCCACGGCCCTGAGCAAGCAGCAGGTCGTAGAGGACTTGGCTATTATTGCGAAAATAGCCACAAAGTCCAAAAACCTGAAGGGGACCATAGTCCGCGAGCTTAAGGACGCGGTGGCTTCAATAGCCGAGGCCGTGGAAGTCCTGGGATCGCGGACTCTCACCGAAGAGACGCGGCGGCTGCAGGCGGACAATGCTCGCCTGCAAGCCGAGATGGACACTCTCCGCAAGGAGATGTCCACACTAAGAGAAGACATGGAGAGGGCACGGAAGCAGGGTTGTCCGGCGCCCTCTCCCACCGGATCGACGGAGGCTGCGTCCCCTGCAACGCAGCCTCAGACAACCTCGCTGGAGGAGATCTGTCGGGCGGTCATGTCCCAGGTGGGGACCATGGTGACCGCCCGACTGGCCTCCATAGAGGACCGGCTCCTGCCGGAGACGAGGCTTCGGCCTCCACTGGCGGCCGACAAGAGGCGGGAGGCGGTGCAGACCACAGTGTCTGTTAAGATCGCCGCCCCACCCTCTGCGGGCCCCAGCGGATCGGCACAGAAGACGTCTAAGGGAGCGAAGGCGAAGCCAAAAGCGGCTCAGCCGCAGGCAAAGCCGAAGGCTACCAAGCCTCAGGCGAAGCCAAAAGCGGCAAAGCCGCCCAAGAAGGGACAGGGAAAGGGCCCTGCTGGACCTTCTGCATCGCGGTCGAAACCGCAGTCGCAGAAGCCAGGGACCGCTCCCAAAAGAAAGCTCCGGGCAGAACGATCCACGGCTGTAGTATTGACTCTGCATCCCGAAGCCGAGGCCACTGGCGTCACTTACGCCCAGGTCTTGGCGGAGGCGAAGCAGAAGGTCAACCTGGCCGACCTTGGTATTAAGGACCTAAGGTTCAGGAAGGCGGTCACTGGTGGCCGCATCCTGGAACTGCCCGGAGCGAATACCGGGGGTATGGCGGACTCTCTCGCTAAAAAGCTGAGAGAGTCACTGCCCGAAGGGCAGGTCAGGGTCTCTAGACCCACGAGGTGCGCAGAAATGCGCATTTCGGGACTGGACGACTCCGTGTCCAGCGTTGACGTGGCTACGGCCGTCGCACGGGTTGGTGGGTGCAACGTCGACGAAGTCCGGTGTGGGGCTGTCACCGTCGGCGCCGGTGGCCTCGGTGCTGCGTGGGTTCGTTGCCCGGTCGCAGCGGCCAAGAAGGTGTCCGGCGGCGGCAGGCTCCTCGTCGGTTGGGTGTCGGCGCAGGTCCGCGTCTTGGACGATCGGCCCCTCAGGTGCTTCCGGTGCCTGGAGATGGGGCACGTCAGGACCAAGTGCACTGCGGAGGTCGACAGGAGCGACCTCTGCTATCGGTGCGGAAGGCCCGGGCACAAGGCCCAGGAGTGCTCTGCCGAGCCGCACTGCGTCACATGCGCAGCGGCCGGCAGACCGGCCAAGCATCGGGTGGGGACCAAGGAGTGCGTCCCCGCCCCGAAGGGAAGGAAGCCGGGCAAGGCTGGCAGAGGTCCTAGGGCCTCAAAGCAGCCTTCCAGGCCCGTAGAGGATCCCATGGTCATCGAATAAGATGGCCATGCGGATTCTACAGGCGAATATCAACCACTGCGCCAGGGCTCAGGACCTATTGTTCCAAAGCATGGCGGAGTGGTTGGTGAACGTCGTCGTGATCGCCGAGCCCTACTACGTCCCTTCGGGGGACGACTGGGCCGGCGACAGGGACGGTGTGGTGGCGATCGGGACCCGGACAGCGGCCGGATCCCCGGTCTTCGGAGGAGTGACGAAGGGTCGAGGCTACGTCTCGGCTCTCGTCGGAAACGTGACACTGATCGGGGTCTACTTCTCTCCGAATCGCAGTGTCGCCGACTTCGAACAGTTTCTGGTCGAAGTCGGTGCCCTCGTCGGGAGGAGTGGCCCCGGTCGGGTCCTCGTGGTCGGCGACCTGAATGCCAAATCCATGGCTTGGGGTTGCCCGGCCACGGACGCACGTGGAGAGCTCCTCGAAGACTGGGTAGTCGCGTCCGGTCTTGTCGTCCTGAACCGCGGGTCGGTACATACGTGCGTGCGGCAACAGGGTGGTTCGATCGTTGACATCACGTTCGCCGATCCCACCCTGGCGCGCCGTATCCGAGGCTGGCGGGTGATGGAGGATGTGGAGACGTTGTCGGACCACCGCTACGTGAGGTTCGACGTCTCCGCACTCCCCGCCCCGCCGAGTGCCCCGAGTCGACACTCGCGCGAGGAGGGCCGGCGATGGGCTCTGAAGCGTCTGGACAGGGAGGCGCTGGTGGAGGCTGCCCTGGTCCAGGCCTGGGTAGGAGCGCCGGAAGGCGCTGTGAATGTAGAGGCGGAAGCTGTGCGTCTGGGCCAGACCATGTCGCACATCTGCGATGCGGCGATGCCCCGCGTACGTTCCGCGACTCCGAGGCGCGGCGTTTACTGGTGGTCTGAGGAGCTATCGCGGCTCCGAGAGACCTGCGTGGCTCTCAGGCGCCAGTACACCAGATGTCGGAGGCGGCGGCGACGGGACCAAGAGCTTGAGAGTCAGCACTATACTCGATATCGTGAGGCAGTGCTGGCTTTCGTAGCGGCCATCGCCAAAGCCAAAGACCTGGCCGAAGCGGAGATGGTGGAATCCCTGGACAGGGATCCGTGGGGGAGGCCGTACAAGATGGTGAGGCGAAAGCTTCGACCGTGGGCCCCCCCGCTGACCAAGACTCTCCAGCCGGAGTTGCTGGAGTCCGTAGTCACGGCATTGTTCCCTCGAGGTACCGACCATCGGGTACCTCGTATGGCGCCGGTGACTGAGGCGGTAGAGGATGAGCGTTGGGACGCAGCAAGGGATGTCTCCGTAGGTGAGTTGGGGGCTGCAGCGCTTCGGCTTCGGTCGAAGAACACTGCGCCGGGACCCGACGGCATCCCCGGGCGCGCCTGGGCCTTGGCTATAGGGCCTTTAGAGCCTTTAGTGCTGAGCCTCTTCAACGCTTGCTTGCGGCAGGGCCGGTTCCCGCGGACGTGGAAGAGTGGGAAACTGGTGTTGTTGCGCAAGGAGGGGCGGCCGGCTGCCGAGCCATCGGCATATCGGCCGATAGTGCTTCTCGACGAGGCGGGTAAGCTCTTTGAGCGGGTCTTATCCGCTCGCCTCGTCAAGCACTTGGGGGAGTCCGGTCGGGATCTCAGCGACCATCAATTTGGCTTCCGGAAGGGCAGATCCACCCTCGACGCTGTCGGTCGGGTGAGGGCCCTGGCAGAGGCCTCGGTGTCTAGGGGCGGGGTGGTGTTGGCGGTGTCTCTCGATATCGCCAACGCGTTCAACACCCTTCCCTGGGCGACCATTTTGGAGGCGCTGAGGTTCCACGCCGTGCCCGGGTACTTGCGTCGCGTCGTAGCGGATTACCTCTGCGACCGCGCCGTCTGCTACCCGTCTGGCGACGGCTGGATTCGTAGGGAGGTGTCGTGCGGTGTTCCTCAGGGGTCGGTTCTCGGACCTCTTCTGTGGAACATCGGCTACGACTGGGTGCTGCGCGGTGCCAACTTACGGGGTGTCGAAGTAACCTGTTACGCCGACGACACTCTCGTAACGGCACGCGGCGACAGCTACCGGGAGGCCAGTGTTCTGGCAACGGCTGGGGTCGCGCAAGTAGTGGCGCGCATTAGAAGGTTGGGGCTGGAGGTTGCATTGCACAAATCCGTCGCTGTGTGTTTTCACGGGCCGCGGAACGCACCTCCTGCCGGGTCGAGTGTGGTGGTCGGAGGAGTTTCCATCGCCGTCGGGCGTTCCTTGGAGTACCTTGGACTCGTCCTCGACAGTCGATGGAGCTTCGACGAGCACTTTCGGCGCCTAGCGCCGAAGCTAGTTAGGGCAGCCGGAGCGATGTGTCGCGTCCTCCCAAATGTCGGGGGACCGAGCATGAGCTGCCGGCGTCTGTACACCGGGGTGGTAAGGTCCATGGCGCTCTACGGGGCACCAATATGGGCCGATAGTCTCGACTCCCGCAACCGGGCCCTCTTGTGCAGAGCGCAAAGGGTCATGGCTGTCAGGGTGATCCGAGGGTATCGCACCATCTCGTGCGAGGC
Organism: Melinaea menophilus ssp. n. AW-2005; assembly: GCA_918358695.1. Classification (NCBI taxonomy): domain Eukaryota; kingdom Metazoa; phylum Arthropoda; class Insecta; order Lepidoptera; family Nymphalidae; genus Melinaea; species Melinaea menophilus. The sequence continues at coordinate 19,720,278 of OU911048.1, forward strand.
GGCCTGCGCTCTGGCCGGGACCCCACCGTGGGACCTGGACGCTTTGACGCTGGCGGAGGCGTATCGACGGAGGAGGGATGCCCGTCGTCGGGGGGAACATCCTCCGTCTGGGGAGGAGGGTGGGGAGTCGGATTGGAGGCGCAGGGCGCAGGAAGAGCTCCTTGTCACATGGCGAGAGAGGCTCAGGATGCCCGGCGCTGGCATATCGACGACCCTGGCGATCGGTCCCATCCTTTCGGATTGGGTCGGTCGTAGGCACGGGGTGATGACTTTCCACTTGACGCAGATCCTTTCGGGGCACGGATGCTTCGGGAGGTATCTGTTTAGGGTGGCGGGTCGTGAGCCCACGATGATGTGCCACGAGTGCGGCTGCGCCGAGGATACGGCGCAGCACACGCTGGCTTCGTGCCCGCATTGGGCGGAGCCGCGTGCTACACTCGTGGCTTCCATCGGGTCGGACCTCTCGCTCCCGGCCGTGGTCAAGGCCATGGTCTCGAGCGAAGAGGCGTGGGGTGCGGTGCGTTCCTTCTGCGAGGTCGTGATGTCGCAGAAGGAGGCGACGGAGAGGCTCAGGGAGGAGGACGGAGCCGCTCCACCGATGCGCCGGAGGAGGGTGGGGCGCAGGCGTCTCGCTCACGAGCGCCGTCTGCCGCCGTAGCCCCCGGTACGGGTGGTGGACTGCGAAGTCCGCCACTCGCCACGGTCCCATCTCGGGGCCGGGGCTCTAGTGGGTATGAGTCGGATCGGACTTCCTAGATTCTGAGCTCGGCGGCTTGCCGTCGGCTCGGAGATAAAGGTCGTCCAAAACGATCTGGCTCGGTCGGCTTGGGTGGGGAGCAGGGGAGCTCCTCGCCAGAAAACAAGCCGACCATCGGAGTGGGGCGCATCCCGGTCAACAGTTTGCGCCGCTCCATTTGGGGGGGTGGTGGCCGCCTACTTGGCGCTGCCTGCCGTTGGAGCAACGCGGACGTATGCTTCGGCGTTCCCGTGGCGCTCCTCCATACGGCGATGTGTTGACCGTCCGGTTTAGTGGGTAGGAGTCCCACATACCCACCGCCTTCCTCTCCCCTGGAATGCGGTGAAACCCATGAGGGTTCCAGACGAAAAAAAAAAAAAAAAAAAAAAAAAAGGTTAGGTTGGGGGGGGGGGCCATGCTGGAAACCTCCTCGTGTGCCCGTCCGCTACCAATGTTGTCCGGATTCGTCCGGCGGGATTGGAAGCGGTACGGGCCGGTGCTCCCTGGGGGACGGTTAATGCGGTCTCTCGGGATCGCGTTAGCCGTCTGCTAATGTCCAGCGCGGGGGTCAGCTATGAGGGACATAGCTGACGAAACGCTACCAAGGTGCCTTGGTCTGGTTTTCATGGTCTTCGTGTCCGTGGCGATCAGAACGGAGGTTCTTGGCTAGCGTGGGGAGGTGTTTTCGGCTGCCTCATTCTGGGGCAGTCGATGGGAGGCCAGACCTTGAGTGATTGCTCCTGGCTGGTCGGGGGGGCCCGGTACCCCTTAGTGAGTGTTTCGGCGCTCGGTCTCGGGGTATTGGGATGCGGGGTCCCGTCTCTCCCTGCAGCGGGCTTGTTCGCGGGTCCGCTGTGGACGGAGTTAAGACTCACGCAGAGGTGGGTCGAACCTTACGGCCGGTCTCTTGGGGGTGGTGCTTGCGCTGCTCCCGAGGGTTGTAGGTTTGGGGCGTAGTGCTGCTGCCCATGCTTCACTAGTTTTAGGCCCGGTCGTTCGCTTCCGGGCGAGCGGCCATAGGTAGTCTAGTTAGAGGCTTGGCATAGTAGTAGTACTAGTTCGTAGTGGTGCTTAAGCTTGCTTCTAGTGTTGGCCCGGCTGACCCGCAGTGAGCCCGGTTTGGATTTTCCAACTTGCTCGAATGCGGAGGCCATAGGTAGTCTAGTTTGTGGCTTTAGTAGTTAGGTAGCTAGACTAGGGTGTCGGTCCCGGTCCTCCTGCCTTCGGCAGAGCTGGCTGTGCGATAGATACCTCTGTCTGGCTAGCGGCGGACCGATCCCGATGCCGGTTGCCGGTGTGGTGTTCATCAACGTGCTCGGTGGCGAATGGATCTGGGAAGCCGTAGCTAGAAGTAGTTAGCGGTAGTTAGAAGTAGCTAGTTCTAGTTTAAGGGGTGTTTTGGCCCGGACCCGATGCCAGTGGCGAATGGTCGAGGGCATGTCCGGATCAGTGGCCGTCGTTAGCGGTGGCCCTGTTGCCGGTCGGTCGGCGAGTCCGGTGGGTACTTAACTGTGCAGCCGGACGGGCATTTTTTGCCATCGTCGAGTCGTAAACTCCTGCAGGTGTGGCGGTCATGTGAAGCAGCCTGCAGGGGAGCGAGGGTCTTGCCTTAATTGGCCGGACCGCGAGGAGTAAACCTCTATAAAAAATCCTCAATTCTCGGCGTTTCGTTGCGTGACGTCGGGGTGCTCGAAAGAGAGGCTGGGGAGTTCATCAGCCGCTAGCGCACAACCCTGGAATACCACCCGACCTTCCAGGTGTATTAGGGTTACCCGGGCAAGAGGCTCTGCCGGGGCTGACAATTTAGTTCCTCAATACTCGTGGGATTTGTTATGGAAAATCTTAAACACAAAAACGACGTTGAGAGAGAGGAGAGGAGGACGAGGAGGGGAGAGAATAAGGAGAGGCAGGTGACGAGGAGCGTCACGAGTAGGGAGTCTAGTGCGGGGCGGCAGGACGAGGACATGGACTCCGACTGCAGCTTCGCAACTGGACGGTCCCAAAGCCCCGCTACGGGCGGGAAGCTTTGGCGCAAGAGGCGACGCCCGAACCCCGAGTTGGAGCTGTCCGACGACGAGGATTCGGAGCGGTCTGCGTCTGCGTCAAGAGGCCGAGGGCGGCCCCCGACGACGGGGGAGTACGTAGGTTTGGCCGATGCCAAAAGAGCTCTTCTCGCTGCAAAGCGGGAAGAGTTCAAGGCGTTGGTAGAGGAAGAGCTAGAGAAGAGCGTCGCTGTAACTCGCAAGAGGCGGGAACAGCGAGCCGCTGAACTAGCTTCGACCTCGGGGCAGGTATCGGAGTCGGGCGTCGGACCCAGCAATAGGTCCACGGCCCTGAGCAAGCAGCAGGTCGTAGAGGACTTGGCTATTATTGCGAAAATAGCCACAAAGTCCAAAAACCTGAAGGGGACCATAGTCCGCGAGCTTAAGGACGCGGTGGCTTCAATAGCCGAGGCCGTGGAAGTCCTGGGATCGCGGACTCTCACTGAAGAGACGCGGCGGCTGCAGGCGGACAATACTCGCCTGCAAGCCGAGATGGACACTCTCCGCAAGGAGATGTCCACATTAAGAGGAGACATGGAGAAGGCACGGAAGCAGGGTTGTCCGGCGCCCTCTGCCACCGAATTGACGGAGGCTGCGACCCCTGCAACGCAGCCTCAGACAGCCTCGCTGGAAGAGATATGTCGGGCGGTCATGTCCCAGGTGGGGACCATGGTGAACGCCCGACTGGCCTCCATAGAGGACCGGCTCCTCCCGGAGACGAGGCTTCGGCCTCCGCTGGCGGCCGACAAGAGGCGGGAGGCGGTGCAGACCACTGAGTCAGCTAAGACCGCCGCCCCACCCTCTGCGGGCCCCAGCGGGTCGGCGCAGAAGAAGCCTAAGGGAGCGAAGGCGAAGCAAAAAGAGGCGCAGCCGCAGGCAAAGCCGAAGGCTATCGAGCCTCAGGCGAAAGCGGCAAAGCCGGCCAAGAAGGGACAGGGAAAGGGCCCTGCTGGACCTTCTGCATCGCGGTCGAAACCGCAGTCGCAGAAGCCAGGGACCGTTCCCAAAAGAAAGCTCCGGGCAGAAAGATCCACGGCTGTGGTATTGACGCTGCATCCCGAAGCCGAGGCCAATGGCGTGACTTACGCCCAGGTCTTGGCGGAGGCGAAGCAGAAGGTCCACCTGGCCGACCTGGGTATTAAGGACCTAAGGTTCAGGAAGGCGGTCACTGGTGGCCGCATCCTAGAACTGCCCGGAGCGAATACCGGGGGTATGGCGGACTCTCTCGCTAACAAGCTGAGAGAGTCACTGCCCGCAGGGCAGGTCAGGGTCTCTAGACCCACGAAGTGCGCAGAAATGCGCATTTCGGGACTGGACGACTCCGTGTCCAGCGTCGACGTGGCTACGGCCGTCGCTAGGGTTGGTGGGTGCGACGTCGACGAAGTCCGGTGCGGGGCTGTCACCGTCGGCGCCGGTGGTCTCGGTGCTGCGTGGGTTCGTTGCCCGGTCGCGGCGGCCAAGAAGGTGTCCGGCGGCGGCAGGCTCCTCGTCGGATGGGTGTCGGCGCAGGTCCGCGTCTTGGACGATCGGCCCCTCAGGTGCTTCCGGTGCCTGGAGATGGGGCACGTCAGGGCCAAGTGCACTGCGGAGGTCGACAGGAGCGACCTCTGCTATCGGTGCGGAAAGCCCGGGCACAAGGCCCAGGAGTGCTCTGCCGAGCCGCACTGCGTCACGTGCGCAGCGGCCGGCAGACCGGCCAAGCATCGGGTGGGGACCAAGGAGTGCGTCCCCGCCCCGAAGGGAAGGAAGCCGGGCAAGGCTGGCAGGGCTCCTAGGGCCTCAAAGCAGCCTTCAAAGCCCGTAGAGGATCCCATGGTCATCGAATAAGATGGCCATGCGGATTCTACAGGCGAATATCAACCACTGCGCCAGGGCTCAGGACCTATTGTTCCAAAGCATGGCGGAGTGGTTGGTGAACGTCGTCGTGATCGCCGAGCCCTACTACGTCCCTTCGGGGGACGACTGGGCCGGTGACAGGGACGGTGTGGTGGCGATCGGGACCCGGACAGCGGCCGGATCCCCGGTCTTCGGAGGAGTGACGAAGGGTCGAGGCTACGTCTCGGCTCTCGTCGGAAACGTGACACTGATCGGGGTCTACTTCTCTCCGAATCGCAGCGTCGCCGATTTCGAACAGTTTCTGGTCGAAGTCGGCGCCCTCGTCGGGAGGAGTGGCCCCGGTCGGGTCCTCGTGGTCGGGGACCTCAATGCCAAATCCATGGCTTGGGGTTGCCCGGCAACGGACGCACGTGGAGAGGTCCTCGAAGACTGGGTAGTCGCGTCCGGTCTTGTCGTCCTGAACCGCGGGTCGGTACATACGTGCGTGCGGCAACAGGGTGGTTCGATCGTTGACATCACGTTCGCCGATCCAACCCTGGCGCGCCGTATCCGAGGCTGGCGGGTGATGGAGGATGTGGAGACGTTGTCGGACCACCGCTACGTGAGGTTCGACGTCTCCGCACTCCCCGCCCCGCCGAGTGCCCCGAGTCGACACTCGCGCGAGGAGGGCCCGCGATGGGCTCTGAAGCGTCTGGACAGGGAGGCGCTGGTGGAGGCTGCCCTGGTCCAGGCCTGGGTAGGAGCGCCGGAAGGCGCTGTGAATGTAGAGGCGGAAGCTGTGCGTCTGGGCCAGACCATGTCGCACATCTGCGATGCGGCGATGCCCCGCGTACGTTCCGCGACTCCGAGGCGCGGCGTTTACTGGTGGTCTGAGGAGCTATCGCGGCTCCGAGAGACCTGCGTGGCTCTCAGGCGCCAGTACACCAGATGTCGGAGGCGGCGGCGACGGGACCAAGAGCTTGAGAGTCAGCACTATACTCGATATCGTGAGGCAGTGCTGGCTTTCGTAGCGGCCATCGCCAAAGCCAAAGACCTGGCCGAAGCGGAGATGGTGGAATCCCTGGACAGGGATCCGTGGGGGAGGCCGTACAAGATGGTGAGGCGAAAGCTTCGACCGTGGGCCCCCCCGCTGACCAAGACTCTCCAGCCGGAGTTGCTGGAGTCCGTAGTCACGGCATTGTTCCCTCGAGGTACCGACCATCGGGTACCTCGTATGGCGCCGGTGACTGAGGCGGTAGAGGATGAGCGTTGGGACGCAGCACAGGATGTCTCCGTAGGTGAGTTGGGGGCTGCAGCGCTTCGGCTTCGGTCGAAGAACACTGCGCCGGGACCCGACGGCATCCCCGGGCGCGCCTGGGCCTTGGCTATAGGGCCTTTAGAGCCTTTAGTGCTGAGCCTCTTCAACGCTTGCTTGCGGCAGGGCCGGTTCCCGCGGACGTGGAAGAGTGGGAAACTGGTGTTGTTGCGCAAGGAGGGGCGGCCGGCTGCCGAGCCATCGGCATATCGGCCGATAGTGCTTCTCGACGAGGCGGGTAAGCTCTTTGAGCGGGTCTTATCCGCTCGCCTCGTCAAGCACTTGGGGGAGTCCGGTCGGGATCTCAGCGACCATCAATTTGGCTTCCGGAAGGGCAGATCCACCCTCGACGCTGTCGGTCGGGTGAGGGCCCTGGCAGAGGCCTCGGTGTCTAGGGGCGGGGTGGTGTTGGCGGTGTCTCTCGATATCGCCAACGCGTTCAACACCCTCCCCTGGGCGACCATTTTGGAGGCGCTGAGGTTCCACGCCGTGCCCGGGTACTTGCGTCGCGTCGTAGCGGATTACCTCTGCGACCGCGCCGTCTGCTACCCGTCTGGCGACGGCTGGATTCGTAGGGAGGTGTCGTGCGGTGTTCCTCAGGGGTCGGTTCTCGGACCTCTTCTGTGGAACATCGGCTACGACTGGGTGCTGCGCGGTGCCAACTTACGGGGTGTCGAAGTAACCTGTTACGCCGACGACACTCTCGTAACGGCACGCGGCGACAGCTACCGGGAGGCCAGTGTTCTGGCAACGGCTGGGGTCGCGCAAGTAGTGGCGCGCATTAGAAGGTTGGGGCTGGAGGTTGCATTGCACAAATCCGTCGCTGTGTGTTTTCACGGGCCGCGGAACGCACCTCCTGCCGGGTCGAGTGTGGTGGTCGGAGGAGTTTCCATCGCCGTCGGGCGTTCCTTGGAGTACCTTGGACTCGTCCTCGACAGTCGATGGAGCTTCGACGAGCACTTTCGGCGCCTAGCGCCGAAGCTAGTTAGGGCAGCCGGAGCGATGTGTCGCGTCCTCCCAAATGTCGGGGGACCGAGCATGAGCTGCCGGCGTCTGTACACCGGGGTGGTAAGGTCCATGGCGCTCTACGGGGCACCAATATGGGCCGATAGTCTCGACTCCCGCAACCGGGCCCTCTTGTGCAGAGCGCAAAGGGTCATGGCTGTCAGGGTGATCCGAGGGTATCGCACCATCTCGTGCGAGGCGGCCTGCGCTCTGGCCGGGACCCCACCGTGGGACCTGGACGCTTTGACGCTGGCGGAGGCGTATCGACGGAGGAGGGATGCCCGTCGTCGGGGGGAACATCCTCCGTCTGGGGAGGAGGGTGGGGAGTCGGATTGGAGGCGCAGGGCGCAGGAAGAGCTCCTTGTCACATGGCGAGAGAGGCTCAGGATGCCCGGCGCTGGCATATCGACGACCCTGGCGATCGGTCCCATCCTTTCGGATTGGGTCGGTCGTAGGCACGGGGTGATGACTTTCCACTTGACGCAGATCCTTTCGGGGCACGGATGCTTCGGGAGGTATCTGTTTAGGGTGGCGGGTCGTGAGCCCACGATGATGTGCCACGAGTGCGGCTGCGCCGAGGATACGGCGCAGCACACGCTGGCTTCGTGCCCGCATTGGGCGGAGCCGCGTGCTACACTCGTGGCTTCCATCGGGTCGGACCTCTCGCTCCCGGCCGTGGTCAAGGCCATGGTCTCGAGCGAAGAGGCGTGGGGTGCGGTGCGTTCCTTCTGCGAGGTCGTGATGTCGCAGAAGGAGGCGACGGAGAGGCTCAGGGAGGAGGACGGAGCCGCTCCACCGATGCGCCGGAGGAGGGTGGGGCGCAGGCGTGTCGCTCACGAGCGCCGTCTGCCGCCGTAGCCCCCGGTACGGGTGGTGGACTGCGAAGTCCGCCACTCGCCACGGTCCCATCTCGGGGCCGGGGCTCTAGTGGGTATGAGTCGGATCGGACTTCCTAGATTCTGAGCTCGGCGGCTTGCCGTCGGCTCGGAGATAAAGGTCGTCCAAAACGATCTGGCTCGGTCGGCTTGGGTGGGGAGCAGGGGAGCTCCTCGCCAGAAAACAAGCCGACCATCGGAGTGGGGCGCATCCCGGTCAACAGTTTGCGCCGCTCCATTTGGGGGGGTGGTGGCCGCCTACTTGGCGCTGCCTGCCGTTGGAGCAACGCGGACGTATGCTTCGGCGTTCCCGTGGCGCTCCTCCATACGGCGATGTGTTGACCGTCTGGTTTAGTGGGTAGGAGTCCCACATACCCACCGCCTTCCTCTCCCCTGGAATGCGGTGAAACCCATGAGGGTTCCAGACGAAAAAAAAAAAAAAAAAAAAAGGTTAGGTTAGGTTGGGGAGCCATGCTGGAAACCTCCTCGTGTGCCCGTCCGCTACCAATGTTGTCCGGATTTGTCCGGCGGGATTGGAAGCGGTACGGGCCGGTGCTCCCTGGGGGACGGTTAATGCGGTCTTTCGGAATCACGTTAGCCGTCTGCTAATGTCCAGCGCGGGGGTCAGCTATGGGGCTCATACCCGATACATAGCTGACAATGGGGGGGATGTGTTTGTTTTGTCTTGTCTTGTTGTGTCCTTTGTCGTTGTTGTTTTGTTTCGAGAGTGTTTTGTCGTTGTCTTAGGAGTCGTGGGAGTATTTGTTTCATGTCAACCCTAAGGTTTGACGCCCGCCGAGGGGTTGGGTAAGGGCAAGGGCGTCCTCCGGGGACCTCACCCCTAAAAAGGAAAACAATGAAATGGTGAAGCTTAAAGAGAAACTACCCCAGGAGGGTTCCGGCTGCTCAGCAGCCGGGCAATCCCTCACGGACGCTGCGGCCTCCGTCTTCCCCTCGTATTCTGGGGGGGGAAAAGATCACCAAACGACAACCACGGCAGAGTCTGATCATTCACGATCAGACACAAGCATGATAACGGCTGATTCAAGGGAGTCCCCGACACCGTTATCATGCACTAAGCGACGGCCCTGCTCTAAGGAGAGGAGCCATTCCGGCTCGAATGAGCATTCGAGTGGAGACGAGGTGCTCACTATCAAGAAACTTGTGACGCCTAAGAGAGGGAGAGGTCGTCCTCCTACAACAGGCCAATACGTTGGCCTTAAGAAGGCCAAGGAGGACTACCTCAGACTCCAAAGGAAGGAAATGGAGATTGAGGCAGAAAGGGAATTGCAAGAGCGTATTCGCGAACGTCAACAGACCAGACGTGGCAGGCAGATCTCCCCAGAAGTGGATGAAATAATAGATCTCCGTAAAAAAGCAGAAGAGCAGTGTGACCTCGTGTGCAGCATAGCGACGAGGTCTAAAAACCTAAAAGGTACTTTTCAACGAGCACTCAAAGACGCAGCTTCTTCCATTAGGGCTTGCGTGGAGAGTCTGGTTGATAAAAACAGTACTGATGAGACGCGACAGTTGCAGGCGGCCAACGCAAGACTGCAATTTGAGTTATCTGAGTTGAAGAAGGAAGTGGCTCAGCTCCGCGCTGAAGGCGAAATGGCTACCAAGTCTCAGGGAGAAGGAAACCATGTAGCTGCTATAAGAAGTGTGATCGACGTTGAACACCTCTCCAATTCGATCATGATCCAGGTGGAAAGCATAGTAAATGCAAGGTTTGAAGCACTGGAGAATAAGCTGTTACCCGGAAAACAAATTGGTGCACGTTCAAATCTTGAGGAGGCTACATTGCAACCACCGATAATGGTAGATCCCCAGCAATTGCCTCTAGCTATCCCAACTGGAGGTATAGCTTCAAACAGAGGAGAACCCAAAGGCCAAAAGAAAAAGAAGAAAACGAAAAATGTTTCCAAGAAAAATGCCAATCACAAACCAATGCAACGGCAGGCGGAACCTCTTCAAATGCCTACTACCCATATAAATGAGAGTGACGGCTGGGTTAAGGTCACACGACGAAAGGGCAAAACTAAAGGGGGCTCACGAGATACAGGGAGGGAACCGGCAAAGGGGAAATACACTAAAGTGCAACTACCCCGGTCGGCCGCTATAGTTTTAACATTGCAGCCGGGAGCTAAAGAAAGGGGTTTATCCTACGCCAACATTCTTCGTCAAGCCAAAACAGCAGATCTCTCCGGAATTGGACTTTCAGGTATCAGAATAAGGAAGACCGCCACAGGAGCGAGGATTCTCGAAATTCCTGGTGCAGCCAGTGGTGAAAAGGCTGATGAGATAGCAAAACGTCTTGAGAATACTCTGGATAAAAGTGACGTTCGGGTTACAAGAGTTACGAAATGCGCTGAAGTTCGAGTTTCGGAGCTTGACGACTCGGTCACAAAAGAAGAAGTGATCTCGGCAATCTCTCGCTTAGGCGGATGTCCTGGAGGACAGATTGTGGCCGGTGAGATACGACAGGATTTCAGAGGCCTTTACACCATGTGGTTGCGATGTCCGGTAGCTGCAGCCAGAAAAGTCACTGAGAGCGGACGAATTCTCATTGGGTGGGTCTCAGCAAGAGCGCAAACTCTGCCTCCCAGAGCGAGACTTTGTTGGCGGTGTCTCGAAGAAGGGCATGTAAGAGGAAGCTGCTCGTCCGACGTAGATCGCAGCGGTCTATGCTTTCGGTGCTCTAAACCCGGGCACAAAGCAAATACCTGTCTGTCAGCACCGCACTGCATACTTTGTGCTGAACGCAAAAGACCTGCTAACCATACAGTAGGCAGCAAGTACTGTTTTGTTAGCCAACCAGGAAAGGTAAGGCTAGGTAAGAAAACATCTGGTGCTAAAACGCAAAAGCGGCCCCCACTGCTCAGTGCAAGGTCAGGGGAAGAGATGGCAAAAACTAACATCCCATAATGGCACGGCTAACAGTGCTCCAAGGCAATATCAATCACTGTGCCAGAGCTCAGGACTTACTCCTCCAGAGCCTGGCAGAGTGGATGATACAGATTGCGGTGATAGCGGAACCGTATTTCATTCCCCCTAGGTCTAACTGGATCTGCGATCAGGACGGCCTAGTTGCAATCGTATGCCCCGGTGGCATTAATTCAATCAGTCCTGCTAGGGTAATTAAGGGGCGGGGATATGTTGCAACTCTGCTAGATAAAATAGTAGTCGTTGGAGCCTACTTCTCTCCAAACAGGCCGCTCGCTGAATTTGAAGTTTTTATGACCGAAATTCTAGGCATTATGGGGCAGTTTCTTCCCTGTCCTATAATGGTGGTCGGAGACTTTAATGCTAAGTCGACGGCCTGGGGATCTCCCGCTACGGATGCACGCGGGGAAGTACTGGAAGAATGGTTGCCAACCGCTGGACTCGTTGTTCTGAACAGAGGGTTTGTAAATACATGTGTGCGGTCGCAGGGCGGATCAATCGTCGACGTTTCTTTCGCGAGCCCTGCGTTGGCAAGTCGTATTGTACAGTGGAGAGTCCTCGAGGATGTGGAAACGTTATCGGACCACCGATACATCCGGTTCGAGGTTACCTCCCCCTTTGACAGACAACAAGTTTCCGTGGGGTCTTATAACGAGGTGAGCGCTAGGTGGAAACTAAAGCAGCTGGACAAGGAAATGCTGATTGAAGCGGCTGTTGTCCAATCCTGGGTGCCTGTGCCCGAAGGACCAACTGAGGTTGAGCATGAAGCGAACTGGTTCCGTGGAGCAATGACGCACATTTGCGATGCATCGATGCCCCGGGCCAGGCTGAATCCTCCCTTAAAACAGGTGTATTGGTGGTCGTCGGAAATATCGCATCTCCGCGAAGCCTGCGTATTGGCTAGACGGCAATACACCCGCAGTCGTAGAAGAAGAATAAGAAATCCTGAACTTGAGGCCGAGCTTCATTCTTCCTATGTGTCTGCCAAAGATGCACTCAAGATCAGCATCTCGCGGGCAAAAGATGAGTCTAGAAGAGAAATGCTAGAGTCCGTCAACAGAGACCCATGGGGGCGGCCATACTTGATGGTGAGAGGGAAACTTCGACCCTGGACTCCCCCACTAACGCAGACCCTCCAGCCTGAGTTAACAGACCAGGTTGTGACAGAACTATTTCCACAAAGGGAGGAGTATTTGCCGCCGATAATGGCTGCTTCTATAGACGTGACGGAGGCGCTCGATGTACCCGGGGTTACCGATATCGAATTTGGTGTAGCAGTGGAGAGGCTTAAGGCCAAAAAAACTGCTCCCGGTCCAGACGGAATACCCGGTCGGGTATTAGGGCTTGCTCTTGAAGATCTAGAGCCTAGACTGAGGGGTCTATTGGACGCGTGCCTGTTGCAGTCGCAATTTCCACAGCAGTGGAAGACAGGCCGTCTAGTGCTGCTCAGTAAGGAGGGACGTTCACCGGAGTCTGCTTCGTCGTATCGCCCCATTGTCTTACTGGACGAAGTGGGGAAACTCTTCGAACGCATCCTTGCTTCTAGAATAGTAAGCCATCTTCGCACTATCGGTCCGAACCTATCCGACAAACAGTTCGGATTCCGACCTGGCAAGTCGACGGTGGATGCTGTCTTACGAGTAAAAACTGCTGCGCAAGAGGCTGTGGAACGAGGGGAAGTCGTCTTGGCGGTGTCCCTAGACATCGCCAACGCGTTCAACACTTTGCCCTGGAGCTGTGTCAGAGAAGCGCTAGGATATCATCATATTCCTTCTTACCTCCGTCGCATCATCGGAGCTTATCTCTCCGATCGCTCCGTCGTGTACCCGGTAAAGAGGGGTTGGCGGAAGAGAGATATGTCCTGTGGTGTTCCACAGGGGTCAGTCCTCGGGCCGCTCTTGTGGAACATCGGATATGACTGGGTCCTGCGCGGTGGTAACATCTCAGGTATCGATGTTACCTGTTATGCTGATGACACTCTGGTCACGGCTCGGGCAAAAACCCCGAGACAGGCCGTAACTCTAGCCACCGTTGGAGTGGAACACGTCGTGGGTCGTATTCGTCGCCTTGGCCTCGAGGTGGCCCTTAATAAGTCCGAGGCTTTATGTTTTCATGGGCCTCGGAATGCGCCATCGTCGGAGCTCGGCATCACAGTGGACGGTACTCGCATCTGCATCGGGTCGACGATGATATATCTCGGTCTCGTCCTCGATAGCAGGTGGAAGTTCACCGCCCACTTTGAGCGATTAACGCCGAAATTACTCAGCGCAACAGCGGCTTTCGGATGGCTGCTGCCGAATTTAGGTGGGCCGAATGCATTAAGTAGACGGCTTTATGCTGGGGTTGTGAGATCCATGGCCTTGTATGGAGCTCCGGTGTGGGCCGGATCCCTGAATAGCCGGAATATCGCTCTCCTGCGCAAACCGCAGAGAGCGATGGCGATCAGGTTAATCCGTGGTTACCGCACCGTCTCATATGAGGCCGCCTGCGTCCTGGCGGGTTCGTTGCCCTGGGATCTTCACGCGGTTGCCCTCACAACGATATATAATCTTCGTGGGGAGGCGTCTATCTCAGGTCTCCAACTAGGTGTACACGAAAGCATGCGGCGGGCAGTAGTGGGTCATGCTAATGCAGCATGGGCGGTACGACTGACGGAGCCCAGCGCTGGGGCCAGGGCTATTGAAGCAGTTGCTCCCGTCCTAAACCAGTGGTTAAGCAGACGCTTTGGTGCCCTTAGTTTCCGGCTGACGCAAGTACTCACGGGACATGGTTGTTTCGGCGGGTACTTGTGTCGGGTAGCCGGTAGAGAACCAAGTGCTATCTGCCACCACTGCGACGGCTGCCCTGTCGAGACGGCACAACATGCGCTGGAGGAATGTCCAGCCTGGGAACAGGAGAGAGCGGCTCTTAAAACAGCAATTGGGCAGGACCTATCGCTTCCAACTGTGGTCCGTAAAATGACTGAGAGCAAGGGATCGTGGGATGCAGTCCAACTTTTCTGCGAGCAAGTAATGCTCCAGAAGGAAGATGCGGAGCGGGAAAGGGAAGAAACAACTTCTCTGGCTATCCGCCGCCGAAGAATGGGTCGCCGAAGAGAGGCGCATATTCGCCATCTCCCGCCCTAACATAAGCTAGTGGGTGGTGGACTCGGGGGAGTCCGTCACTCAATTAAGCTAGCCCGAGTAGGCGTGGGCGTGTTCTTTCACGCCACTCTGACCAGTTGTTGTTGCGCAGTGGATGGACGAACATCTGTCCTCCACTCCAACCGCGCAGGGGTCTGATGAGACCGCCTCGTCGCCGGGTCGCGGACGATTGCCAGTTGGATGTTCCCGTGACCCCGGCATATGGCGACGAGAAGGACACCGTGGGGTTTTAGCCGGTTAGAGCCCGGCATAACCAGGTCGTCTCCCCCGAGGCGGCAGGGTATCCGTCCTGGATTTCCCCACGTAAAAAAAAAAAAAAAAAAAAAGGTTAGGTTAGGTTAGGTTGGGGAGCCATGCTGGAAACCTCCTCGTGTGCCCGTCCGTTATCAATGTCACTCGGACTTGTCCGGTGGGATTGGAAGCGGTACGGGCCGGTGCTCCCTGGGGGACGGTTAATTCGGTCCTTCGGGATCGCGTTAGCCGTCTGCTAATGTCCAGCGCGGGGGTGTCAGCTATGGGGTTCGTGCCCGGCACATAGCTGACCAATTGGGGGGATGTGTTGTTTTGTCTTTGTTGCGTTTGGTCCTTTGTTATTGTTGTCTGTGTCGAGAATGTCTTGTTATTGTCATAGGAGTTGTGGGTGTATTTGTTTTATGTCAACCCTAAGGTTTGGCGCCTGCCGAGGGGTTGGGTAATGACGAGGGCGTCCTCCGGGGACCACACCCCTTAAAGGATTTTAATAAAATAATGGTGAATCTTAAAAAGAAATTACCCCAGGAGGGTTCCGGCTGCTCAGCAGCCGGGCAATCCCTCACGGATGCTACGGCCTCCGTCTTCCCCTCGTATTCTGGGGGGGGAAAAGACCACCTAAATACGTCTGCAGAGTCTGATCATTCAGACACTAGTATGATAACGGCTGGTTCAAGGGAGTCCCCGACACCGTTATCATGCTCAAAGATCCGGCCCTGCTCTAAAGAGAGGAGCCGTTCCAGCTCAAAGGAGCGTTCAAGCGGAGATGAAGTGCTCACGGTCAAAAAGATCATGACACCAAAGAGAGGGAGAGGTCGTCCTCCTACAACAGGCCAATATGTAGGCCTCAAAAAGGCTAAAGAGGACTACCTAAAACTTCAAAGGAGAGAAATGGAGATCGAGGCTGAAAGAGAGCTACAGGAGCGCATCCGGGAGCGTCACCAGACGACACGTGCCCAGAGAATTACGCCGGAGGTGGATGCCTTATTAGATCTCAGGAAAAGAGCAGAGGAACAGTTAGATCTCGTTTGCAGTATAGCAACGAGATCTAAAAATCTCAAAGGCACTTTTCAAAAAGCGCTTAAAGACGCGGCTTCTTCTGTCAGAGCTTGTGTCGAGAGTTTGGCAGAGAAAAACTGTACAGAGGAAATGCGCCAGTTGCATGAAGTAAATGCGCGTTTGCAGTCAGAGTTGACCGAACTTAAGAAGGAAGTGGCTCAGCTTCGGATTACCAGCAAAATAGCTGTCCCGTCTCAGGAAGAATCAAACGGTCGAGCCCCAGAAAGTCAGCATATTGACATCGAGCATCTCACCCGTTCCATTATAGTGCAGGTTGGAACCATGATGATCTCAAGATTTGAGGCGCTTGAGGAAAGGCTTCTGTCAAGACAGTGTATCGGCCCGCCTTTAAATCCAGGTCCCATTATGGAACCAATAATCGTACCAGATACAGAGCAACAGACTGTGCCCGCAGCATCCACAGGTCGCCATCCAGAGCTAGATAATGGGAAACGAAGGCACACAGGGAAAGCAAAAAGAAAAAGGAAGCTATCACCAAAAGTCACAAAGATCAACCCATCGCAGGCACGGACGGAACCTAGTGAACTTTCAACACTTCCCCTTGAGGAAGAAGGCTGGGTAAAGGTGACGAAACGAAAACGAAATCCTCAGAAGTCGGATGGCCCACGAGTCAGGAGAAAAACAAAATTGTCCGAAAAGGAAAAAATCACGATTGGACGGCAACCTCGATCTGCCGCCGTTATCTTGACTTTGCAGCCGGGAGCTGAGGCGAGAGGAGTTACCTACGCCAGTGTTCTTCGACAGGCCAAATCAGCTGACCTCTCTGGATTCGGACTAACTGCGATTCGAGTCAAGAAAGCCGCCACAGGGGCGAGAATCTTAGAAATATCCGGTGCAGCAAGTGGCGAAAAGGCTGACGAAATGGCAAAGCGGCTTGGTAACACCCTTGGAAAGGAGGACGTTAGAGTGTCCAGGGTAACGAAATGCGCAGAAATGCGCATTTCGGAGCTGGACGACTCCGTCACTAAAGAGGAAGTGGTTTCGGCCATTTCACGTTCAGGTACCTGCCCGAGCAGCCAAGTAATTACTGGCGATGTGAGGAAGGATTACCGAGGTCTCTTCACAATCTGGGTGCGATGTCCAATTACAGCAGCCAAAAAAATCGCGGAGAGCGGACGAATTACGATCGGATGGGTTTCCGCAAGAGTACAGTTGTTACAAGCACGAACAAGACGCTGCTGGAGGTGTCTCGAGGAAGGACATGTGAGGGAAAGCTGCACTTCAACAACAGATCGCGGCGGTCTGTGTTTTAGATGCTCTAAGCCCGGCCACAAAGCAAACATCTGCTCATCAGCACCGTACTGCATACTTTGTGCTGATCACAAAAGGCCAGCTAATCACACAGTTGGCAGCAAATCTTGTCCCGTTAACCCTCCCAGAAAGGTTAGGATTATGCGAAATGCAGCTAGTGTGGGGCCCACTAATGGCATGGCGATACCAGACAACACCGGTTAAATGGTTAAGTTCTCTATTCTACAAACAAACCTCAATCACTGTGCTAGAGCTCAGGATTTGTTTCTTCAGAGTTTTTCACAGTGGATGATAAAGATAGCGGTAATAGCTGAACCATACTACGTCCCCTCTAGGCCGAACTGGGTCGGCGATAGAGATGGCTTAGTTGCAATTGTTAGCTCTAACGCGCACGGGGCACAGCCCCCTGAAAGGGTGATGAAGGGACGGGGTTATGTCGCAGCAATGTTTGATGAGATTTCAGTTATTGGCGTCTATTTCTCCCCTAACAGAAGTCTCGCTGAATTCGAAGTCTTTATGACTGAAATTCTTGCCATCATTGGGCAGTTTCTTCCATGCCCTACAATGGTGGTTGGCGACTTTAACGCTAAATCGATAGCCTGGGGATGTGCCGCTACCGATGCCCGCGGAAAGGTAATGGATGTGTGGTTGGCATCTGCTGGACTGGTTGTTCTGAATAGAGGCTCTGTTCATACGTGCGTACGTTCGCAGGGCGGATCTATCGTCGACGTTTCTTTCGCGAGCCCTGCGTTGGCGAGTCGTGTGATACAGTGGAGGGTCCTCGAGGATGTGGAAACATTATCGGATCACCGATACATCCGGTTCGAGGTTCTCTCTCCCTCTGACAGACAACATTCTCTTGTGCGGTCTACCCACGAGGTAAGTCCTAGGTGGCAAGTAAAGCGGCTAGATAAAGGCATGCTGATGGAGGCGGCAGTCGTCCAATCCTGGGTGCCCGTGCCCGATGGACCAACTGAGGTTGAGGATGAAGCGAACTGGTTTCGTGGTGCAATGACTCGCATATGCGATGCCTCAATGCCCCGGGCCAGGCTGAATCCTCCCTTAAGACAGGTGTACTGGTGGTCGTCGGAAATATCGCAGCTACGCGAAGCCTGCGTATTGGTTAGGCGACAGTACACCCGTAGCCGTAGAAGAAGGCGAAGAAACCCTGAATTGGAGGCTGAGCTCTATTCGTTGTACGTGTCGGCCAAGAACGCTCTAAAGATCAGCATCTCGCGAGCCAAGGATGAAGCCAGGACAGAGATGCTAGAGTCTGTTAACAGAGATCCATGGGGGCGACCATACAAGATGGTGAGAGGGAAACTTCGACCCTGGACCCCCCCACTGACGCAGACTCTCCCGCCCGAGCTAACAGACCGGGTTGTGGCTGGATTATTTCCTCGAAGGGAAGACTACTTGCCACCGCCGATGGCGGGTTCCACAAGAGAGGAGGAGGAGTCCGATATACCCGGGGTGACCGATATGGAATTCGGTGTAGCGGTGGAGAGGCTTAAGGCCAAGAACACTGCTCCCGGTCCAGACGGAATACCCGGTCGGGTATTAGGGCTTGCTCTAGAGGAACTCGAGCCAAGACTAAGGAGTCTTTTGGACGTGTGCCTGTTGCAGTCGCAGTTTCCACAGCAGTGGAAGACGGGCCGTCTAGTGCTCCTTAGTAAGGAGGGACGTTCTCCGGAATGTGCTTCGTCATACCGTCCAATTGTCTTGCTGGACGAAGTGGGAAAACTGTTTGAGCGACTGTTAGCTGCTAGAATAGCAACCCATCTTCGAGATACCGGTCCTGACCTCTCCGAGAACCAGTTCGGATTCCGATCTGGTAAATCGACGGTAGATGCTGTCCTGCGAGTGAAGACCGTTACGCAGGAGGCGGTGAAACGAGGGGAAGTTGTTTTGGCGGTGTCCCTAGACATCGCCAACGCGTTTAACACTTTGCCTTGGAGCTGTATCAGAGAGGCGCTAAGGTATCATCGAGTGCCCCCTTACCTTCGTCGCATTATCGGTGCATATCTCTCCGATCGTTCCGTTTTGTACCCGGTCAAAGGGGGTTTTCAGAAGAGGGACATGACTTGCGGTGTTCCACAGGGGTCGGTCCTCGGGCCGCTCTTGTGGAACATTGGGCACGATTGGGTCCTGCGCGGAGGTAACATTTCCGGTATCGATGTTACCTGTTATGCCGACGACACTTTGGTCACAGCTCGCGCTAAAACTCCGAGACAAGCCGCAATTCTTGCCACGGTTGGAGTTGAGCATATGGTAGGGCGTATTCGTCGTCTTGGGCTTGAAGTAGCCCTTAGCAAGTCCGAGGCTTTATGCTTCCACGGTCCTCGTAACGCCCCATCTTCGGACCTCGGCATCACAGTGGGCGGTACTCGTATCTGCATCGGGTCGACGATGAGATATCTCGGTCTCGTCCTCGATAGCAGGTGGAAGTTCACCGCCCACTTTGAGCAACTAACGCCGAAACTGCTGAGTGCAACAGCGGCATTCGGCTGGCTGCTGCCGAATCTAGGTGGACCAAATTCATTGACAAGGCGGCTTTATGCTGGGGTCGTGAGGTCAATGGCTGTATATGGAGCTCCGGTGTGGTCCGAGTCCCTGAATAGCCGGAATATCGCTCTCTTGCGCAAACCGCAGAGAGCGATGGCGATCAGGTTGATTCGCGGCTACCGCACCGTCTCATATGAGGCTGCTTGCGTCCTGTCGGGATTGTTGCCTTGGGACCTCTACGCGGTAGCCCTCACGACGATGTATAATCTTCGTGGGGAGGCGTCTGTCTCAGGCCTCCGATCTGGAGTACAGGAAAGCATGCGGCGAGCAATAGTGGGACATGCTAATGCAGCATGGGCGGTAAGGCTGACGGAGCCCAGTGCAGGAGCCAGGGCTATTGATGCAGTTGCTCCCGTCCTAAAACAGTGGTTGAACAGACGCTTTGGTTCCCTTAGCTTTCGGCTGACGCAAGTGCTCACGGGACATGGTTGTTTCGGCGGGTACTTGTGTCGGGTTGCCGGGAGAGAACCAAGTGCAGTCTGTCACCACTGCGACGTCTGCCCTGTCGAGACGGCACAACATACGCTGGAGGAATGTCCAGCCTGGGAACAGGAGAGATTGGCTCTCAGAGCGGTTGTGGGGCAAGACCTTTCACTATCCACTGTGGTTCGAAAGATGACCGAGAGCAGGGAGTCGTGGGTCGCAGTCCGAGCTTTCTGTGAGCAAGTTATGCTCCAGAAGGAAGATGCGGAGCGAATAAGGGAGGAAACTTCTTCTTTGGCTATCCGCCGCAGAAGAATGGGTCGTCGAAGAGAGGCACACATTCGCCATCTTCCGCCCTAACAGTAGCTAGTGGGTGGTGGATTCGGGGGAGTCCTTCACCCAATTAATCTAGCCCGAGTAGGCGTGGGCGTGTTCTTTCACGCCACTCTGACCAGTTGTTGTTGTTGCGCAGTGGATGGACGACCATCTGTCCTCCACTCCAACCGAGCAGGGGTCTGGTGAGACCGCCTCGTCGCCGGGTCGCGGACGATTGCCAGTTGGATGTTCCCGTGACCCCGGCATATGGCGACGAGAAGGACACCGTGGGGTTTTAGCCGGTTAGAGCCCGGCATAACCAGGTCGTCTCCCCCGAGGCGGCCGGGTATCCGTCCTGGATTTCCCCACGTAAAAAAAAAAAAAAAAAAAAAAGGTTAGGTTAGGTTAGGTTAGGTTAGGTTAGGTTTTTTTTTTTTTTTTTTTTTTTTTTTTTTTTTTTTTTTTTTTCATCTGTGTACCTTCGAATGGTTGGTCGAAGCCTGTGTTCAGGTAAATAAGTTTTTCAGTTTGTTTTTCTTTATTACATATGTAGTGTGTTTATTATGTTGTTTTTAATTTGTGTTTCACCATGTGGGCAGCTTTTTTCCAATATCTTACTAATTACAATTTGTTCGAATTATGTTTAGTTTCGATTTATGTTTACTCAGTACAAATTATTCACAATAGAAAAAGAAAGGTTGTATATCTATATATATGTATCTATTTTCTCAGCTACTTAACATATTATTGATTTCTATATTTATTATTAAATATTTACATTTAAAGTTATTTTATTCTATTATCATCTAAGCTGCCTCACATGTACTATACTAACTAACATTTAAGCTATTTACAGTTTTACAATTCTGGTCGACTAATTTAATTTCATACTATATTACTATTACTATTACTATATGACCATGCTACTTAATCTAAGAACCTTGGACAGGTATGTATATAATTAATAATTTTTTTTTTTTTTTTTTTTTTTTTTTTTTCCAAGATGCCGATGCTGTCAGATGCTGCCGATGCTGCCAGCTGCTGCCGATGCTGCCAGATGCTGCCGAAGCTGCCAGATACTGCCGATGTCCCATCCGTGATTACTGCTGGTGAAGGTAGGTATTTTTAGATTGATACCTCCTTCTTTTCTCGTCCAAGGCCCTAAACAGTCCATGTGAGCACACATGGTGTTAGGACGTTTCTGTTCTTTGTTCTGTGTCCATATATGCAGTGGATTGCTGTACCATTACTGTTCCACACTGTCCATCAGGTGATTCAGAGATGTTGCGGCTGCAGATGTTATTCCTGTATCAGTCATAGTCGTCGTATTATTCTGTAAAAGTTACGTCAGTCTATGTCCTGTCCAAGGTCCTGTCTACTGTCATTTTGGAGTCTTATTTTTTATTTTCATTTATTACTATCCCCCCCACATATTTACAAAAATCTAAAAATTTAGTTCTTGCCCCTTGATCCGTCATAATTTCTGAAATGTTTGTCCTATTTATAGTCATGTCGAGTTGAGTTTCCGTTTCCTGTCTATGTCTGTGGAACCTTGGGCATTCCGTAATCAGGTGTATAATGTCTTCGTCGGTTAAGTCATCGCACTTGCATGTCGGTCTGTCAGTCAGTTTGTACTTATGTAAGTATGCTGCAAATCCCCCGTGCCCGGTGAGGATTTGCGCCGTCAGAGAGTCCATGTCAAGTTGAGTCATTATCTTCGCCGCTTTTCTTACATCTGGGAGGAAGATTTTTGTAACAGCTGCTGTGTCTCCTTCTGCATATCTCTTCTGCCAGGTGTCAATAGTTGCCTCTCGTAATCTTCTTTTAGCGTGTGATAATGGAAAATCATCGTAAATTGTCGCTCTTTTTGTGTTTAGTGCCGCCTCCTTTGCCAGTTCGTCCGCCCTCTCGTTTCCTGGTACACCCACATGCGCCTTAATCCAGAACAGCCTCACTATGCGCCCCTTACTATGGATTTCTCGTAAAGTTTTGGTTATACTAAGCGCAAGTGGGTGCACCATAGGGTCCGTGTTCAACGCGTCCAAGGATGATCGTGAGTCAGTCAAAATATTTATTTCCTTCCAGTTCTTTCTTGCTATGAGTTGAGTTGCAGTTAATATAGCTATCATCTCCGCCTGGTACACAGAGCAATGGTCTGCCAGACGGAGCTTCCTGAACTGCAGCTCCCTATCCGAATCCCACACCGTCAGGGCCGCACCCACCTTCCCTTCGATCTTGCTCCCATCCGTATATATGAATTTGCCTTTCATGTCGAGCTCTGTTTTCGTTTCAGTGGTGAGTGCGTCCAAACAGATGTAGTCGTAATTTCGGATTTTTGCAGGATGATCCAAGTCAGCGTATTCTACCCTTTTTTCCAATGAGTGCTCGTCGGACGCGTATAGGAACGGGCGCCCTCGTCGGGTTTCGTATAACAACGCTTGCTCCTTGATCTGCAGGTCGAGGGGTAGGAGCCTTGCCAGGATCATGGCCGCGTGCTTGGACACTGTTCGGTGTGTCCGGCCAATCTTCTGAGCAAAGCCCCTCTGCACCGCCGATAACTGCTTCTGCACGTAGATCTTGTCTGTCTCCCGCGCCCAGACTGCCGCCCCATACGCAATGATCGGCACGATCACCGCGGTGTATATTTTCCGTGTTATGCTCGGGTTTAGCCCCCATGTCGCCTTTGCAGCTCGCGATAAATGGCCATAAATGTTCAAGGCTTTCCGGGTCACGTGAGAGACATGCTCTGCGAAGGTGAGCTTCTTGTCGATGATGACCCCCAGGATTTTGATTTCATTTGTTACTGTGATGTGTTCAGTTCCCATGGTTAGTAACGGGTTGTCATACTTTAACTTCCTGGTGATCACCATCGACTTTGTTTTGTGAGGCGCAAATCTGAGCTTGTTTGTGCGTCCCCAGCTCTGGACCATTTCCAGCACTCTGTTTGCCTCCCTTTGTATTTCTGCTGTCTCGCGCCCGGAAAAGACCAATACAATATCATCCGCAAAGGCTTGACAATATGCTCCTATTCTGTCTAACTCGTTTAGGAGCGGGTCGAGAAGAACATTCCACAGGAATGGTCCACCCACCGAGCCCTGGACGCATCCCTTAGTGGTTTCTCTTTCTGCTTGTCTTCCCATATAGTTAACCCTAACTTTTCTGTCACGCAGGTAGTCCGCCATCAGCTGCCACAGGTTCGCGGGAATTCCCAGTCTGTTCAATTGGACTTTTATCGCCGGCCACCACGCGCTATCGAAAGCGCCCTCTATGTCTAAAGATATCAGTACCACGATTTCCTTGTTATTTCTCTTGGCTCTAATATAGTTCACCAGATCATAGAGGGCGTCTTCCGTGCAGCGCTGTGGTGTGAATCCATATTGACGTGGGTTCAATTTAAGTCTGAGGTGCCATCTAAGTCTCCTTATAACCATTTTCTCCAGCACCTTCCCAAAGACGGACAGCAACCCAATCGGCCTATAAGATTTTGGTTCGTGGTAATCGCTCCGCCCGGGCTTCCTGAGGATAATCACTTCTGCTATTTTCCATGCTGATGGAAAAACCGATAATTCCATGCATTTATTTATTATCCCCAGGAATGTGTCGGGGGCCCGATTTATCGCGGCCTGGCAGATATCCGCAGTCAGCCCATCCATTCCCGGAGCTTTCTTAACGCTGAAAGACTTTGCTGCGTTGTGCAGCTCCGCTGCCGTGAATGGTGGGTCGTTCTGAGTGCAAAGGATTACGTTCTCAGCGATCTGTCTGGCCATGGTATGCTGCTCCTCATCCTTTTCTGTGGTGTCACTAGGAAAGAAGATATGAGCCAAGTGGTTGACGGATTCAGAGTCGCTAAGAGTGCGTCCCTGTGTGACCATTGGAAGGTCGTCACTCTTCCTATGCGCCCCTCTTATAACTCTGTATATGGAGTCCCACATCGACTCTTGCTCCTGTTGGGAGCAGTACTCCATCCAGCTGTCGGTTTGTGCCTTCCTCGCCGCTGCTTCGTAGGTCTCCTTCCTGGCCAGATACTCAGCTATCACATGCTCCTTCCTTCTAGGTGCCGCATTCCTGATTCTCCGCTTCCTAATCATGACTTCCTTTTTGAGCTTGGTTAGCTCTTTCGTCCACCACGGGATGGGTGGTCTCTCGCAGGGTCGCACTCTGGGTATGGTCTCCTCACAGGTCTCCCTGACGGTTCCGATGTAGGCGTTTACCATCGCCTCCAGTCTCTGCCGGCTGTCGATGCGATCCACCTCCTCTACAGTGACCCTTGCTTCCCTCATCTTAGTGTCCAGGTATTCACTAAAGCGTGTCCAGTCCGCCTTCCTTGTGTTGAAGATCCTGGTCGTTTTCTTATTTGTCACCAGCTCCGGCTTCTGCTTTATTGTGAAGGTAATGGCATTATGGTCAGAGCTGGTCATACTCGTTTCTACCCTCCACCCTTCCACCTTCCCAAGCATGTCCTCTGTGCACAGAGTTAAGTCCACTATACTGGAGTACTCTCTTCCGCCCCGGACTGCCAGGAATGTGGGGCTGTCACCCGTGTTGAGCAGCTGCAGGTTGTTGGCGTTGATGTAACTGCTGAGCTCCGCTCCCCTAAGGTTTTCGCGTATGCTACCCCACCAGGGGCTCCACGCATTAACATCCCCGCCAACAACCATACTCCTCCCCGCAACGCTTTGTAGTTTTCGAGAAATGTGGCCTAGGTAGGGGTCTAGTAGCTGGTCCCCCTCAAAATAAACCGAGGCTATGTTGAGGGTGTTCTTCTCGGTTCTAATACCCACCCATGCCACATTCTCAGTCTGCTCTGTCGGGTCCCAAACGATCGACAGCTCTGTGTTATGTATCATTATCGCTGCTTTTACTGGTTTTTGGTGATTCGTGGTCTTCTGTATCACCCTCACTCCTGGGTAGGCCTGAACGACACCACTGGCCCCCACATATGGTTCTTGGACTAGGCTTATGTGTGTGCCGTTCTTTTTTGCAGCCCTCAGCAGCTCCGCGGTGGCCAGCTTGCTCCTCTGCAGATTTGCCTGAATCACCTTAAGATCTTTTTGGGTGCCCTTAGCAATATGAAGTAGTCGATCTAGCTATTGCATCCCATCGCTTTCTTACTTGGCAGTCCGAGTCAAAGGCAGAATGGTCCGTCCTGTCCATCTTTGCCGCCAGACAATTGGCACATGTCGGTCGATCTCCATTAGCACAAGCCGGGCAATCAGCTTTGAGATGGCCACCGCCGCAGTGGCTGCAGGTGTCAGTTGCCGCCTTACAGTACTTACGGCCATGGCCATAGCCCAGGCACTTTGTACACTGGACCAGCGGGGAGTGGTCCGTCACGGTGCACCTCTGAAGGTCTACATGGAGTTTGCCTGCTGATGTCAACGCAATCCAGACTTTGGGAGATACCTGCAGGACGGCGTGACATTCGTGGGGATTCCTGGCTCTCCTTCGGAATTTTACCACCGCTCGGTACTCCTCCGGCGGGATGCTCCCCACTAGGTGCGCGTTCTGCCTTTTTATCGACTCCAGTATGTCATCGTCCTTGTTGTAGCTCAGCACGTTGTTAACCAGGAGGAGCGGGTCCTTGCTTTGCGCATCCTCGACCTTTAACTTTTTGCTGGCTTTTAACTTGTTTTTTAATTTATTTACCGTCTCTTTCGAGGAGCAACTTATCACCACTTTTTGGTTTCTGGCCTTTCTGATCCGCTCAACCGCTACCCCGCTAGCTCGGGCATCAGCGGCGCCGCGGACACGCATCAGGACATCCTCGCTTGTATCCTTTTCTTCCGTGGACGACACTATGATTGTGTAGCTCGGTTTATGCTCTCTGGGTTCCCGCGTCCCGGATCCCGCAGCCTCAGCATAGGTTCTCCCCAGGCCAGTTCCCTCAACAATGCTGGCTAGCTTCCTCCCGGTCTCCTGGAGTTGTTTGTTGAGGTCGGACGTCTGCTGTACGTGCTGCTGCTGATTGGAGTTTGCGAGGAGGTCTTTTAACTGCTCGCTGTTACGGTGTAGCAGCTCTTGGTGTTCGTCCAGTCTCTTCAGCAGCACCTCTTGGTCCGGGGAGGTCGCAGCAACCGGAGGGAGGGCCTTTAATCTGGCGTCTGCCTCGTAGGTCAGCCAACGCACCGACTCTGCCTCCTTACGCGTTTTTTCCACTTTATCGAGGATTTCGCAATTGGTCACTTGTTGGGCTTTGATAAATTGGCTCAAGGCGTCAGCGTGCCTCGCCTCCGCCTTTGCCAACAGCTGCTCCCTTCGTGCTATTATCTTTTCCTTTTCAGTGATGTGCCGGTTTCGGGAGTCCGCCAGCCGCAGGATCATTTGATAGAGCCCGTGCAGCCCGCCGATCACCTCCTCTCGGATGTCCCTGTTGAGGTTCCGGGACTCTTCCAGCCTGGTCTTAGTTCGCTGTAAGAGCTCCCCAGCCAGCCTTGGCATGTCGTGGAGGGCTCCTCCGCCAAAGCTCGACACGTCCGAACGCAGAGTTCCAGCGTTGTCCTCTTCGGCCTCCGATGCCAGGTTGACGCTGGTCTCCAGGCTCGCCTGAGAGGCGGCTCGCACTTGGGCTGTGATTCTCAACAGCGCTGACTCCGATCTGGTCTTGTTATGGAGGCCATTCTCAGGTGTTGACGTCATCGTGGCCAAACCGCCTTCACTCTGAGTCTCATTGATAGCGTCCTGATATTCTTCGTCAGGACCTCGAAGTGAGACTGTCTCAGCGTCCAAGAGCCTTGCCTCCTCAGATGTTATTGGTGACAAGGCTCTTCGCTGTTCCTCCGTGGGTTTCGATTTGACCGTTTTTTCCCTTGAAGGTGCCCCTTTGACTGGGACGCAGGGCTTGCGGGGGACCTTCTTGGAGGCTGTCGTGCTCGTCGACATACTGTGATGATTTATTCTCGCCTCTTCAGCAACGGAGAGTGTGTTGAATTAAGGGCTCTATGTAGAGCTGATAGGGGAAGTCTATTTGGGGGTAATTGACTCTACAGGAGCAGCTAGAATGCTGTTATACCAAGTAAAACTGACTCTAGCTTTTGGCTCTACCTAGAGTCACAGCTGTAGGTCGCCAGGAAAGAGGAACCAATGGCCTTATATTTGGAAAAAACCACGGGTCGCTACGACGCCCGGTTCCAAAGATATCGCCAAAATAGTTTTCCAGTATGGCTGGATGGAAGGGGGTGTATTGGTGGGGGTATACTGTCTTGGAACAGCTGCTCCTAGTCCCGAGAGGGACTTAGGTGAAAACCGGAGCCTTCTACGACCACCCGTTACGGAGATAACTGGGAAAGAAGATTTCCAAGATGGCTACCCAAAATGGCCGCCAAAACAAAAACACCTATAACTTCACAACGGATGACCGCAGAGAAGTGGGATTTCTTCCTCGACAGTTGTTAGGAGGTTCCCGATTTTCTGAGGTAGCCAAAAGTTAAGTTTACCCTGAGATGTGATTTCGGGTGGATGAGACCGTGCTATGGTAGATACAGGAAACCGCACGTTTGTACGACCCTTGGAACCCGAGATATCGGGATTTTAAGAAAAACAAGATGGCGTCCGCGCAAAATTCGGAGCTCTGTATCTCCCGAACCGCTCGTCCTAGAGAGCCGATCTTGGTACCAAATTGTAGGTATTTCCTCTGCCTATCCAGGGAAATCGCCAAATTGGGTTGTCCAGAGACACCCTCTTTTCTCGACAAAATCCTAAAATTAAGAGTAGGCCAGAATATACGCTGAAAACCCCGTCTCTCTACGTCGTCCAGGTGCTGAGATATTTAAATTCGAAAATTTGCAAGATGGCTGCCAAAACGCTGAGATTTCGACAAAAACGCGATTATTTCTCTTCTGGTAGGCGGAATTAGCCCGTGTTTGGACTCTGAAGATAGGGAATTCGACAAGGATTCCAAATCCAGTGCCAGAAAAATTTTCGGATATTCCGTTTCTGAAATATCGCGGAAAAATGCGAAATTTCGCGGAAAAGTCCGCAGCTCCGCTGTTTCCAAACGGATTTTCAAATAAAAAACGGGTAAATTAAGGGTAGCTAACAGGCTATTCGATTATAAAATTTACTTTTTGGAATTCCCACGGGAACACGGACCACGTGTTTTTTCCCGGTTGGTTTTTCACTTGGCGCTCGGAAAATACTGGTTGTTATGTGTTGTAATTAAACCCGATTAAAGAGTTTAATAGGCGCTACCTACCAGTATTTTTCGTTTTCCAATAGACCAAACGGTTGAATTTTTATAGTTATTAAAAGAAATTTGCTCAATTTTTGAGCAATTATATCTCTAAAGATAATGAAGATATTTCAAATCTAACAATTTACGTGAACAGTTCCTACAGTGCTCTTTCAAGGTAAAAAGGTGATTCTAAATTTGGAGACAAAAACCTGCCATGTGCTTTTCACTATTTTAATTGTAGTGTCGCGAATTTTGGGAGGAAAATTCTACAAAGTACACAAAAATGTGGGCACCTATAAGGCCGACAAAATACACAATTAAAAAGTATGGCTCACCGCTTTACTTTTAGCAGGATTTCAGGTTGAAGTTAGGAAACGACTTTCCTTAACCTGTGAAATTGCTGGTTTTCCAGCAATTTCTCGAAGACGCCTGATCCGATCTGGATGAAACTTTCACCAAAACGTGGACGATCACAAGACGCACAAACAGATACCAAATTTATCACAATCACAACACTTTTTACCACTAAAACTGAATTTAAACGACGGAGCAATACGGAAATAGGTGTGTTCACGACGCCGGACGGGGGGGAACTGGGTTAGGTTAGGTTAGGTTAGGTTAGGTTAGGTTAGGTTAGGTTAGGTTAGGTTCGGTTGGGTTGGGTTGGGTTGGGTTGGGTTGGGTTGGGTTGGGTTGGGTTGGGTTGGGTTGGGTTGGGTTGGGTTGGAGTCGTCCGCCGGCAGCCGCCGCGAGCGCACGCGCGCCCGCGCGCGCTCCGCTCTCGCGCCCGGGATGCGGTTGTGAACTATATCATTTTTGTTTGTTTTTCGTGTCGCGTGTGTCTGTGTGTGTCTGTGTAGGTGTGTGTTGTGTTTTTAGTTCCAAGGCGGCAAGACGAGGAAGGGGTGCCAGAGAGGGTGCTCGTGTATAGAAAATTTTTGTGCGAGCTATCGTGATGTGTAGTGTATAAAGTTGTTTTGTGGAGCTTCCGGTTGTGTGATGTTCAGTTAGAGCGTGAAGCTAGCTTCTGCGCCGGTTCGCGTGTTTTCGCCAGAGCTCTCGCTGTGCAGCTTTCGCGATTCAGATGTCATTGCTGCGTTTGGTCCTTTGTTACGGCTGTCTGTGTCGAGAGTGTCTTGTTAGTGTTTCAGAAGTGGTGGGTGTATTTGTTTTGGGTGTTCTTACTCAACGCAAACTGTACGACGAAGACTTGGATCGGATTGTATAACCTGGCTAGGGCGACGCCGGAGTTTATGACACCTTAGCAGCGCAGGTGTCTTTCCAGGAATCTTGAGTCTTGTCGGCTTCTTTCATTTCACTGACAATTGTTATCACTATGGGTTCTTTGGACCCGTATGGTACTGGCCTGTACCGGCCGGTACGGTACGGAGTGGTACGCGGAGCAGGTAGTCGGGACATGTGTTCGGTACTAGCCGGTACGGTATGGAGTGGTACGCGGAGCAGGTAGTCGGGACATGTGTCCGGTACTAGCCGGTACGGTATGGAATGGTACGGACAGCGCGGACGGGAGCAGGTAATCGGGACATGTGCCCGGTACTGGCCGGTACGGTATGGAGTAGTACGCGGAGCAGGTAGTCGGGACATGTGTCCGGTACTAGCCGGTACGGTATGGAATAGTACGGACAGCGCGGACGGGAGCAGGTAGTCGGGACATGTGCCCGGTACTGGCAGGTACGGTACGGAGTGGTACGGACAGCGTGGGTACATGGGAGCAGGTAGTTGCGACTCATGTCCGGCCCAACTCCACGAAGCGGAATTCAGGTAGTAATTAGTAATTAATTATATAATTTTTACTTAGGGGTGTTTTGTACTTTAGGGGTGTTTTGGCCCAGACCCGATGCCAGTGGCGAATGGTCGAGGGCATGTCCGGATCAGTGGTCGTCGTTAGCGGAGGCCCTGTTGCCGGTCGGTCGGCGAGTCCGGTGGGTACTTAACTGTGCAGTCGGGCAGGCATTTTTTGCCACCGTCGAGTCGTAAACTCCTGCAGGTGTGGCGGTCATGTGAAGCAGCCTGCAGGGGAGCGAGGGTCTTGCCTTAATCGGCCGGACCGCGAGGAGTAAACCTCTATAAAAAATCCTCAATTCTCGGCGTTTCGTTGCGTGACGTCGGGGTGCTCGAAAGAGAGGCTGGGGAGTTCATCAGTCGCTAGCGCACAACCCTGGAATATCACCCGACCTTCCAGGTGTATTAGGGTTACCCGGGCAAGAGGCTCTGCCGGGGTTGACTTTTTATTTCCTCACTACTCGTGGGATTTATTATGGTAAATTCAACAGAAACAAACGACGTTGAGGGAGAGGAGAGGAGGACGAGGAGGGAAGCGAGTAAGGAGAGGCGGATGACGCGGAGCGTCACCAGCAGGGAATCCAGTGCGGGGCGGCAGGACGAGGACATGGACTCCGACTGCAGCTTTGCCACTGGACGATCTCAAAGCCCCGCTACAGGCGGGAAACTTTGGCGGAAAAGAAGACGCCCGAACCCCGAGTTGGCGCAGTCTGAAGAGGATTCGGAGCGGTCTGCGTCTGCGACCAGAGGTCGAGGGCGGCCTCCGACGACGGGGGAGTACGTCGGCTTGGCCGATGCCAAAAGAGCGCTTCTCGCTGTAAAGCGGGAAGAGTTCAAGGCGTTGGTCGAAGAAGACCTTGAGAAAAGCGTCGCTATCACTCGCAAGAGGCGGGAACAGCGAGCCGCCGAACTAGCGTCGGCCTCGGGTGAGAAGGCTGAGTCGGGCGTCGGACCCAGTAATAGGTCCGCGGCCCTGACCAAGCAGCAGGTTGTCGAGGACTTGGCGATCATTGCTAAAATCGCCACAAAGTCCAAAAACCTTAAGGGGACTATAGTCCGCGAATTGAAGGACGCTGTGGCTTCAATAGCCGAGGCCGTGGAAGTCCTGGGATCGCGGACTCTTACAGAAGAGACGCGTCGTCTGCAGGCGGACAATGCTCGCCTGCAAGCCGAAATGGACACTCTCCGCAAGGAGATGTCCACATTAAGAGAAGACATGGAGAGAGCACGGAAGCAGGGCTGTCCGGCGCCCTCTCCCACCGGATTGACGGAGGCTGCATCCCCTGCAACGCAGCCTCAAACAATCTCGCTGGAGGAGATCTGTCGGGCGGTCATGTCCCAGGTGGGGACCATGGTGACCGCTCGACTGGCCTCCATAGAGGACCGGCTCTTGCCGGAGACGAGGCTTCGGCCTCCGCTGGCGGCCGACAAGAGGCGGGAGGCGGTTAAGACCTCAGAGTCTGTTAAGACCGCATCTCAACCCTCTGCGGGCCCCAGCGGGTCGGCGCAGAAGACTCGTTCGGAGCCCGTGAAGAAGGCTAAGGGGATGAAGGCGAAGCCTAAAGAGGGCCAGTCGCACGCAAAGCTGAGGCCTACCAAGCCTCAGGCGAAGCCAAAAGCGGCAAAACCGCCGAAGAAGGGACAAGGAAAGCCCGCTCCCAAAAGAAAACTCCGGGTAGAACGATCCACGGCTGTGGTATTGACTCTGCTTCCCGAAGCCGAGGCCACTGGCGTCACTTACGCTCAGGTCTTGTCGGAGGCGAAGCAAAAGGTCAACCTGGCCGACCTAGGTATTAAGGACCTAAGGTTTAGAAAGGCGGTCACTGGTGGCCGCATCCTAGAACTGCCCGGAGCGAATACCGGGGGTATGGCGGACTCTCTCGCTAAGAAGCTGAGAGAGTCACTGCCCGAAGGGCAGGTCAGGGTCTCTAGACCCACGAAGTGCGCAGAAATGCGCATTTCGGGACTGGACGACTCCGTGTCCAGCGTCGACGTGGCTACGGCCGTCGCTAGGGTTGGTGGGTGCGACGTCGACGAAGTCCGTTGCGGGGCTGTCACCGTCGGCGCCGGTGGCCTCGGTGCTGCGTGGGTTCGTTGCCCGGTCGCAGCGGCCAAGAAGGTGTCCGGTGGTGGCAGGCTCCTCGTCGGATGGGTGTCGGCGCAGGTCCGCGTCTTGGACGATCGGCCCCTCCGGTGCTTCCGGTGCCTGGAGATGGGGCACGTCAGGGCCAAGTGCACTGCGGAGGTCGACAGGAGCGACCTCTGCTATCGGTGTGGAAAGCCCGGGCACAAGGCCCAGGAGTGCTCTGCCGAGCCGCACTGCGTCACGTGCGCAGCGGCCGGCAGACCGGCCAAGCATCGGGTGGGGACCAAGGAGTGCGTTCCCGCCCCGAAGGGAAGGAAGCCGGGCCAGGCTGGCAGAGGTCCTAGGGCCTCAAAGCAGCCTTCCAGGCCCGTAGAGGATCCCATGGTCATCGAATAAGATGGCCATGCGGATTCTACAGGCGAATATCAACCACTGCGCCAGGGCTCAGGACCTCTTGTTCCAAAGCATGGCGGAGTGGTTGGTAAACGTCGTCGTGATCGCCGAGCCCTACTACGTCCCTTCGGGGGACGACTGGGCCGGCGACAGGGACGGTGTGGTGGCGATCGGGACCCGGACAGCGGCCGGATCCCCGGTCTTCGGAGGAGTGACGAAGGGTCGAGGCTACGTCTCGGCTCTCGTCGGAAACGTGACACTGATCGGGGTCTACTTCTCTCCGAATCGCAGTGTCGCCGACTTCGAACAGTTTCTGGTCGAAGTCGGCGCCCTCGTCGGGAGGAGTGGCCCCGGTCGGGTCCTCGTGGTCGGGGACCTCAATGCCAAATCCATGGCTTGGGGTTGCCCGGCCACGGACGCACGTGGAGAGGTCCTCGAAGACTGGGTAGTCGCGTCCGGTCTTGTCGTCCTGAACCACGGGTCGGTACATACGTGCGTGCGGCAACAGGGCGGTTCGATCGTCGACATCACGTTCGCCGATCCCACCCTGGCGCGCCGTATCCGAGGCTGGCGGGTGATGGAGGATGTGGAGACGTTGTCGGACCACCGCTACGTGAGGTTCGACGTCTCCGCACTCCCCGCCCCGCCGAATGCCCCGAGTCGACCCTCGCGCGAGGAGGGCCCGCGATGGGCCCTGAAGCGTCTGGACAGGGAGGCGCTGGTGGAGGCTGCTCTGGTCCAGGCCTGGGTAGGAGCGCCGGAAGGTGCTGTGAATGTAGAGGCAGAAGCTGTGCGTCTGGGCCAGACCATGACGCACATCTGCGATGCGGCGATGCCCCGCGTACGTTCCGCGACTCCGAGGCGCGGCGTTTACTGGTGGTCTGAGGAGCTATCGCGGCTCCGAGAGACCTGCGTGGCTCTCAGGCGCCAGTACACCAGATGTCGGAGGCGGCGGCGACGAGACCAAGAGCTTGAGAGTCAGCACTATACTCGATATCGTGAGGCAGTGATGACTTTCGTAGCGGCCATCGCCAAAGCCAAAGACCTGGCCGAAGCAGAGATGGTGGAGTCCCTGGACAGGG
Source organism: Melinaea menophilus ssp. n. AW-2005 (assembly GCA_918358695.1). Lineage (NCBI taxonomy): Eukaryota > Metazoa > Arthropoda > Insecta > Lepidoptera > Nymphalidae > Melinaea > Melinaea menophilus. The sequence continues at coordinate 19,753,569 of OU911048.1, forward strand.
ACCCGTGGGGGAGGCCGTACAAGATGGTGAGGCGAAAGCTTCGACCGTGGGCCCCCCCGCTGACCAAGACTCTCCAGCCGGAGTTGCTGGAGTCCGTAGTCACGGCATTGTTCCCCCGAGGTACCGACTATCGAGTACCTCGTATGGCGCCGGCGACTGAGGCGGTAGAGGATGAGCGTTGGGACGCAGCACGGGATGTCTCCGGGGATGAGTTGGGGGCTGCAGTGCTTCGGCTTCGGTCGAAGAACACTGCGCCGGGACCCGACGGCATCCCCGGGCGCGCCTGGGCCTTGGCCCTAGGGGATTTAGAGCCACTAGTGCTACGACTCTTTAACGCATGTTTGCAGCAGGGCCGGTTCCCGCGGACGTGGAAGGGTGGGAAACTGGTACTGTTGCGCAAGGAGGGGCGGCCGGTTGCCGAGCCATCGGCATATCGGCCGATAGTGCTTCTCGACGAGGCGGGTAAGCTCTTTGAGCGGGTTTTATCCGCTCGCCTCGTCAAGCACTTGGGGGAGTCCGGTCGGGATCTCAGCGACCATCAATTTGGCTTCCGCAAGGGCAGGTCCACCCTCGACGCTGTCAGTCGGGTGAGGGCCCTGGCGGAGGCCTCGGTGTCTCGGGGCGGGGTGGTGTTGGCGGTGTCTCTCGATATCGCCAACGCGTTCAACACCCTTCCCTGGGCGACCATTTTGGAGGCGCTGAGGTTCCACGCCGTGCCCGGGTACTTGCGTCGCGTCGTAGCGGATTACCTCTGCGACCGCGCCGTCTGCTACCCGACTGGTGACGGCTGGATTCGTAGGGAGGTGTCGTGCGGTGTTCCGCAGGGGTCGGTTCTCGGACCCCTCCTGTGGAACATCGGCTACGACTGGGTGCTGCGCGGTGCCAACTTACGGGGTGTCGAAGTAACTTGTTACGCCGACGACACTCTCGTAACGGCACGCGGCGACAGCTACCGGGAGGCCAGTGTTCTGGCAACCGCTGGGGTCGCGCAGGTAGTGGCGCGCATTAGAAGGCTGGGGCTGGAGGTTGCATTGCACAAATCCGTGGCTGTGTGTTTTCACGGGCCGCGGAACGGACCTCCGGCCGGGTCGAGAGTGGTGGTCGGCGGAGTTTCCATCGCTGTCGGGCGTTCCTTGGAGTACCTTGGACTCGTCCTCGACAGTCGATGGAGCTTCGACGAGCACTTTCGGCGCCTAGCGCCGAAGCTTGTTAGGGCAGCCGGAGCGATGTGTCGCGTCCTCCCAAATGTCGGGGGACCGAGCATGAGCTGCCGACGTCTGTACACCGGGGTGGTAAGGTCCATAGCGCTCTACGGGGCACCAATATGGGCCGATAGACTCAACTCCCGCAATCGGGCCCTCTTGTGCAGAGCGCAGAGGGTCATGGCTGTCAGGGTGATCCGAGGGTATCGCACCATCTCGTGCGAGGCGGCCTGCGCTCTAGCCGGGACCCCACCGTGGGACCTGGACGCTATGACGCTGGCGGAGGCGTATCGACGGAGGAGGGATGCCCGTCTTCGGGGGGAGGGTGGGGAGTCGGAGTGGAGGCGCAGGGCGCATGAGGAGCTGCTCGTCACATGGCGCGAGAGGCTCAGAGTGCCCAACGCTGGTAAATCGACTGCCCTGGCGATCGGTCCCATCCTTTCGGATTGGGTCGGTCGTAGGCACGGGGTGATGACCTTCCACCTGACGCAGATCCTTTCGGGGCACGGATGCTTCGGGAGGTATCTGTTTAGGGTGGCGGGTCGTGAGCCCACGATGATGTGCCACGAGTGCGGCTGCGCTGAGGATACGGCGCAGCACACGCTGGCTTCGTGCCCGCACTGGGCGGAGCCGCGTGCTACACTCGTGGCTTCCATCGGGTCGGACCTCTCGCTCCCGGCCGTGGTCAAGGCCATGGTCTCGAGCGAAGAGGCGTGGGGTGCGGTGCGTTCCTTCTGCGAGGTCGTGATGTCGCAGAAGGAGGTGGCGGAGAGGCTCAGGGAGGAGGACGGAGCCGCTCTACCGATGCGCCGGAGGAGGGTGGGGCGCAGGCGTGTCGCTCACGAGCGCCGTCTGCCGCCGTAGCCCCCGCTACGGGTGGTGGGCTGCGAAGTCCGCCACTCGCCACGGTCCCATCTCGGGGCCGGGGCTCTAGTGGGTATGGGTCGGATCGGACTTCCTGATTCTGAGCTCGGCGGCTTGCCGTTGGCTCGGAGATAAAGGTGGTCCAAAACGATCTGGCTCGGTCGGCTTGGGCGGGGAGCAGGGGAGCTCCTCGCCAGAAAACAAGCCGACCATCGGAGTGGGGCGCATCCCGGTCAACAGTTTGCGCCGCTCCATTTGGGGGGGTGGTGGCCGCCTACTTGGCGCTGCCTGCCGTTGGAGCAACGCGGATGTATGCTTCGGCGTTCCCGTGGCGCTCCTCCATACGGCGATGTGTTGACCGTCTGGTTTAGTGAGTAGGAGTCTCACATACCCACCGCCTTCCGCTCCCCTGGAATGCGGTGGAACTCATGAGAGTTCCAGACGAAAAAAAAAAAAAAAAAAAAAAAAAAAAAAAAAAAAAAAAAAGGGTTGGTCGTCCGCCGGCAGCCGCCGCGAGCGCACGCGCGCCCGCGCGCGCTCCGCTCTCGCGCCCGGGATGCGGTTGTGAACTATATCATTTTTGTTTGTTTTTCGTGTCGCGTGTGTCTGTGTGTGTCTGTGTAGGTGTGTGTTGTGTTTTTAGTTCCAAGGCGGCAAGACGAGGAAGGGGTGCCAGAGAGGGTGCTCGTGTATAGAAAATTTTTGTGCGAGCTATCGTGATGTGTAGTGTATAAAGTTGTTTTGTGGAGCTTCCGGTTGTGTGATGTTCAGTTAGAGCGTGAAGCGAGCTTCTGCGCCGGTTCGCGTGTTTTCGCCAGAGCTCTCGCTGTGCAGCTTTCGCGATTCAGATGTCATTGCTGCGTTTGGTCCTTTGTTACGGCTGTCTGTGTCGAGAGTGTCTTGTTAGTGTTTCAGAAGTGGTGGGTGTATTTGTTTTGGGTGTTCTTACTCAACGCAAACTGTACGACGAAGACTTGGATCGGATTGTATAACCTGGCTAGGGCGACGCCGGAGTTTATGACACCTTAGCAGCGCAGGTGTCTTTTCAGGAATCTTGAGTCTTGTCGGCTTCTTTCATTTCACTGACAATTGTTATCACTATGGGTTCTTTGGACCCGTATGGTACTGGCCTGTACCGGCCGGTACGGTACGGAGTGGTACGCGGAGCAGGTAGTCGGGACATGTGTTCGGTACTGGCCGGTACGGTATGGAGTAGTACGCGGAGCAGGTAGTCGGGACATGTGTCCGGTACTAGCCGGTACGGTATGGAATGGTACGGACAGCGCGGACGGGAGCAGGTAGTCGGGACATGTGCCCGGTACTGGCAGGTACGGTACGGAGTGGTACGAACAGCGTGGGTACATGGGAGCAGGTAGTTGCGACTCATGTCCGGCCCAACTCCACGAAGCGGAATTCAGGTAGTAATTAGTAATTAATTATATAATTTTTACTTAGGGGTGTTTTGTACTTTAGGGGTGTTTTGGCCCAGACCCGATGCCAGTGGCGAATGGTCGAGGGCATGTCCGGATCAGTGGTCGTCGTTAGCGGAGGCCCTGTTGCCGGTCGGTCGGCGAGTCCGGTGGGTACTTAACTGTGCAGTCGGGCAGGCATTTTTTGCCACCGTCGAGTCGTAAACTCCTGCAGGTGTGGCGGTCATGTGAAGCAGCCTGCAGGGGAGCGAGGGTCTTGCCTTAATCGGCCGGACCGCGAGGAGTAAACCTCTATAAAAAATCCTCAATTCTCGGCGTTTCGTTGCGTGACGTCGGGGTGCTCGAAAGAGAGGCTGGGGAGTTCATCAGTCGCTAGCGCACAACCCTGGAATATCACCCGACCTTCCAGGTGTATTAGGGTTACCCGGGCAAGAGGCTCTGCCGGGGTTGACTTTTTATTTCCTCACTACTCGTGGGATTTATTATGGTAAATTCAACAGAAACAAACGACGTTGAGGGAGAGGAGAGGAGGACGAGGAGGGAAGCGAGTAAGGAGAGGCGGATGACGCGGAGCGTCACCAGCAGGGAATCCAGTGCGGGGCGGCAGGACGAGGACATGGACTCCGACTGCAGCTTTGCCACTGGACGATCTCAAAGCCCCGCTACAGGCGGGAAACTTTGGCGGAAAAGAAGACGCCCGAACCCCGAGTTGGCGCAGTCTGAAGAGGATTCGGAGCGGTCTGCGTCTGCGACCAGAGGTCGAGGGCGGCCTCCGACGACGGGGGAGTACGTCGGCTTGGCCGATGCCAAAAGAGCGCTTCTCGCTGTAAAGCGGGAAGAGTTCAAGGCGTTGGTCGAAGAAGACCTTGAGAAAAGCGTCGCTATCACTCGCAAGAGGCGGGAACAGCGAGCCGCCGAACTAGCGTCGGCCTCGGGTGAGAAGGCTGAGTCGGGCGTCGGACCCAGTAATAGGTCCGCGGCCCTGACCAAGCAGCAGGTTGTCGAGGACTTGGCGATCATTGCTAAAATCGCCACAAAGTCCAAAAACCTTAAGGGGACTATAGTCCGCGAATTGAAGGACGCTGTGGCTTCAATAGCCGAGGCCGTGGAAGTCCTGGGATCGCGGACTCTTACAGAAGAGACGCGTCGTCTGCAGGCGGACAATGCTCGCCTGCAAGCCGAAATGGACACTCTCCGCAAGGAGATGTCCACATTAAGAGAAGACATGGAGAGAGCACGGAAGCAGGGCTGTCCGGCGCCCTCTCCCACCGGATTGACGGAGGCTGCATCCCCTGCAACGCAGCCTCAAACAATCTCGCTGGAGGAGATCTGTCGGGCGGTCATGTCCCAGGTGGGGACCATGGTGACCGCTCGACTGGCCTCCATAGAGGACCGGCTCTTGCCGGAGACGAGGCTTCGGCCTCCGCTGGCGGCCGACAAGAGGCGGGAGGCGGTTAAGACCTCAGAGTCTGTTAAGACCGCATCTCAACCCTCTGCGGGCCCCAGCGGGTCGGCGCAGAAGACTCGTTCGGAGCCCGTGAAGAAGGCTAAGGGGATGAAGGCGAAGCCTAAAGAGGGCCAGTCGCAGGCAAAGCTGAGGCCTACCAAGCCTCAGGCGAAGCCAAAAGCGGCAAAACCGCCGAAGAAGGGACAAGGAAAGCCCGCTCCCAAAAGAAAACTCCGGGTAGAACGATCCACGGCTGTGGTATTGACTCTGCTTCCCGAAGCCGAGGCCACTGGCGTCACTTACGCTCAGGTCTTGTCGGAGGCGAAGCAAAAGGTCAACCTGGCCGACCTAGGTATTAAGGACCTAAGGTTTAGAAAGGCGGTCACTGGTGGCCGCATCCTGGAACTGCCCGGAGCGAATACCGGGGGTATGGCGGACTCTCTCGCTAAGAAGCTGAGAGAGTCACTGCCCGAAGGGCAGGTCAGGGTCTCTAGACCCACGAAGTGCGCAGAAATGCGCATTTCGGGACTGGACGACTCCGTGTCCAGCGTCGACGTGGCTACGGCCGTCGCTAGGGTTGGTGGGTGCGACGTCGACGAAGTCCGTTGCGGGGCTGTCACCGTCGGCGCCGGTGGCCTCGGTGCTGCGTGGGTTCGTTGCCCGGTCGCAGCGGCCAAGAAGGTGTCCGGTGGTGGCAGGCTCCTCGTCGGATGGGTGTCGGCGCAGGTCCGCGTCTTGGACGATCGGCCCCTCCGGTGCTTCCGGTGCCTGGAGATGGGGCACGTCAGGGCCAAGTGCACTGCGGAGGTCGACAGGAGCGACCTCTGCTATCGGTGTGGAAAGCCCGGGCACAAGGCCCAGGAGTGCTCTGCCGAGCCGCACTGCGTCACGTGCGCAGCGGCCGGCAGACCGGCCAAGCATCGGGTGGGGACCAAGGAGTGCGTTCCCGCCCCGAAGGGAAGGAAGCCGGGCCAGGCTGGCAGAGGTCCTAGGGCCTCAAAGCAGCCTTCCAGGCCCGTAGAGGATCCCATGGTCATCGAATAAGATGGCCATGCGGATTCTACAGGCGAATATCAACCACTGCGCCAGGGCTCAGGACCTCTTGTTCCAAAGCATGGCGGAGTGGTTGGTAAACGTCGTCGTGATCGCCGAGCCCTACTACGTCCCTTCGGGGGACGACTGGGCCGGCGACAGGGACGGTGTGGTGGCGATCGGGACCCGGACAGCGGCCGGATCCCCGGTCTTCGGAGGAGTGACGAAGGGTCGAGGCTACGTCTCGGCTCTCGTCGGAAACGTGACACTGATCGGGGTCTACTTCTCTCCGAATCGCAGTGTCGCCGACTTCGAACAGTTTCTGGTCGAAGTCGGCGCCCTCGTCGGGAGGAGTGGCCCCGGTCGGGTCCTCGTGGTCGGGGACCTCAATGCCAAATCCATGGCTTGGGGTTGCCCGGCCACGGACGCACGTGGAGAGGTCCTCGAAGACTGGGTAGTCGCGTCCGGTCTTGTCGTCCTGAACCACGGGTCGGTACATACGTGCGTGCGGCAACAGGGCGGTTCGATCGTCGACATCACGTTCGCCGATCCCACCCTGGCGCGCCGTATCCGAGGCTGGCGGGTGATGGAGGATGTGGAGACGTTGTCGGACCACCGCTACGTGAGGTTCGACGTCTCCGCACTCCCCGCCCCGCCGAATGCCCCGAGTCGACCCTCGCGCGAGGAGGGCCCGCGATGGGCCCTGAAGCGTCTGGACAGGGAGGCGCTGGTGGAGGCTGCTCTGGTCCAGGCCTGGGTAGGAGCGCCGGAAGGTGCTGTGAATGTAGAGGCAGAAGCTGTGCGTCTGGGCCAGACCATGACGCACATCTGCGATGCGGCGATGCCCCGCGTACGTTCCGCGACTCCGAGGCGCGGCGTTTACTGGTGGTCTGAGGAGCTATCGCGGCTCCGAGAGACCTGCGTGGCTCTCAGGCGCCAGTACACCAGATGTCGGAGGCGGCGGCGACGAGACCAAGAGCTTGAGAGTCAGCACTATACTCGATATCGTGAGGCAGTGATGACTTTCGTAGCGGCCATCGCCAAAGCCAAAGACCTGGCCGAAGCAGAGATGGTGGAGTCCCTGGACAGGGACCCGTGGGGGAGGCCGTACAAGATGGTGAGGCGAAAGCTTCGACCGTGGGCCCCCCCGCTGACCAAGACTCTCCAGCCGGAGTTGCTGGAGTCCGTAGTCACGGCATTGTTCCCCCGAGGTACCGACTATCGAGTACCTCGTATGGCGCCGGCGACTGAGGCGGTAGAGGATGAGCGTTGGGACGCAGCACGGGATGTCTCCGGGGATGAGTTGGGGGCTGCAGTGCTTCGGCTTCGGTCGAAGAACACTGCGCCGGGACCCGACGGCATCCCCGGGCGCGCCTGGGCCTTGGCCCTAGGGGATTTAGAGCCACTAGTGCTACGCTTCTTTAACGCATGTTTGCAGCAGGGCCGGTTCCCGCGGACGTGGAAGGGTGGGAAACTGGTACTGTTGCGCAAGGAGGGGCGGCCGGTTGCCGAGCCATCGGCATATCGGCCGATAGTGCTTCTCGACGAGGCGGGTAAGCTCTTTGAGCGGGTTTTATCCGCTCGCCTCGTCAAGCACTTGGGGGAGTCCGGTCGGGATCTCAGCGACCATCAATTTGGCTTCCGCAAGGGCAGGTCCACCCTCGACGCTGTCAGTCGGGTGAGGGCCCTGGCGGAGGCCTCGGTGTCTCGGGGCGGGGTGGTGTTGGCGGTGTCTCTCGATATCGCCAACGCGTTCAACACCCTTCCCTGGGCGACCATTTTGGAGGCGCTGAGGTTCCACGCCGTGCCCGGGTACTTGCGTCGCGTCGTAGCGGATTACCTCTGCGACCGCGCCGTCTGCTACCCGACTGGTGACGGCTGGATTCGTAGGGAGGTGTCGTGCGGTGTTCCGCAGGGGTCGGTTCTCGGACCTCTCCTGTGGAACATCGGCTACGACTGGGTGCTGCGCGGTGCCAACTTACGGGGTGTCGAAGTAACTTGTTACGCCGACGACACTCTCGTAACGGCACGCGGCGACAGCTACCGGGAGGCCAGTGTCCTGGCAACCGCTGGGGTCGCGCAGGTAGTGGCGCGCATTAGAAGGCTGGGGCTGGAGGTTGCATTGCACAAATCCGTGGCTGTGTGTTTTCACGGGCCGCGGAACGGACCTCCGGCCGGGTCGAGAGTGGTGGTCGGCGGAGTTTCCATCGCTGTCGGGCGTTCCTTGGAGTACCTTGGACTCGTCCTCGACAGTCGATGGAGCTTCGACGAGCACTTTCGGCGCCTAGCGCCGAAGCTTGTTAGGGCAGCCGGAGCGATGTGTCGCGTCCTCCCAAATGTCGGGGGACCGAGCATGAGCTGCCGACGTCTGTACACCGGGGTGGTAAGGTCCATAGCGCTCTACGGGGCACCAATATGGGCCGATAGCCTCGACTCCCGCAACCGGGCCCTCTTGTGCAGAGCGCAGAGGGTCATGGCTGTCAGGGTGATCCGGGGGTATCGCACCATCTCGTGCGAGGCGGCCTGCGCTCTGGCCGGGACCCCACCGTGGGACCTGGACGCTTTGACGCTGGCGGAGGCGTATCGACGGAGGAGGGATGCCCGTCTTCGGGGGGAGGGTGGGGAGTCGGATTGGAGGCGCAGGGCGCAGGAGCAGCTGCTCGTCACATGGCGAGAGAGGCTCAGAGTGCCCGGCGCTGGTAAATCGACTGCCCTGGCGATCGGTCCCATCCTTTCGGACTGGGTCGGTCGTAGGCACGGGGTGATGACCTTCCACCTGACGCAGATCCTTTCGGGGCACGGATGCTTCGGGAGGTATCTGTTTAGAGTGGCGGGTCGTGAGCCCACGATGATGTGCCACGAGTGCGGCTGCGCCGAGGATACGGCTCAGCACACGCTGGCTTCGTGCCCGCAGTGGGCGGAGCCGCGTGCTACACTCGTGGCTTCCATCGGGTCGGACCTCTCGCTCCCGGCCGTGGTCAAGGCCATGGTCTCTAGCGAAGAGGCGTGGGGTGCGGTGCGTTCCTTCTGCGAGGTCGTGATGTCGCAGAAGGAGGCGGCGGAGAGGCTCAGGGAGGAGGACGGAGCCGCTCTACCGATGCGCCGGAGGAGGGTGGGGCGCAGGCGTGTCGCTCACGAGCGCCGTCTGCCGCCGTAGCCCCCGGTACGGGTGGTGGACTGCGAAGTCCGCCACTCGCCACGGTCCCATCTAGGGGCCGGGGCTCTAGTGGGTATGAGTCGGATCGGACTTCCTTGATTCTGAGCTCGGCGGCTTGCCGTCGGCTCGGAGATAAAGGTCGTCCAAAACGATCTGGCTCGGTCGGCTTGGGCGGGGAGCAGGGGAGCTCCTCGCCAGAAAACAAGCCGACCATCGGAGTGGGGCGCATCCCGGTCAACAGTTTGCGCCGCTCCATTTGGGGGGGTGGTGGCCGCCTACTTGGCGTTGCCTGCCGTTGGAGCAACGCGGACGTATGCTTCGGCGTTCCCGTGGCGCTCCTCCATACGGCGATGTGTTGACCGTCTGGTTTAGTGGGTAGGAGTCCCACATACCCACCGCCTTCCTCTCCCCTGGAATGCGGTGAAACCCATGAGGGTTCCAGACGAAAAAAAAAAAAAAAAAAAAAAAAAAAAAAAAAAAAAAAAAAAGGGTTGGGTTGGGTTGAGTCGTCCCGGCGGGGGTCGCGCAGGTAGTGGCGCGCATTAGAAGGTTGGGGCTGGAGGTTGCATTGCACAAATCCGTCGCCGTGTGTTTTCACGGGCCGCGGAACGCACCTCCTGCCGGGTCGAGTGTGGTGGTCGGAGGAGTTTCCATCGCCGTCGGGCGTTCCTTGGAGTACCTTGGACTCGTCCTCGACAGTCGATGGAGCTTCGACGAGCACTTTCGGCGCCTAGCGCCGAAGCTAGTTAGGGCAGCCGGAGCGCTGTGTCGCGTCCTCCCAAATGTCGGGGGACCGAGCCTGAGCTGCCGGCGTCTGTACACCGGGGTGGTAAAGTCCATGGCGCTCTACGGGGCACCAATATGGGCCGATAGCCTCGACTCCCGCAACCGGGCCCTCTTGTGCAGAGCGCAGAGGGTCATGGCTGTCAGGGTGATCCGAGGGTATCGCACCATCTCGTGCGAGGCGGCCTGCGCTCTGGCCGGGACCCCACCGTGGGACCTGGACGCTTTGACGCTGGCGGAGGCGTATCGTCGGAGGAGGGATGCCCGTCGTCGGGGGGAGGGTGGGGAGTCGGATTGGAGGCGCAGGGTGCAGGAGGAGCTGCTCGTCACATGGCGAGAGAGGCTCAGAGTGCCCGGCGCTGGTAAATCGACTGCCCTAGCGATCGGTCCCATCCTTTCGGACTGGGTCGGTCGCAGGCACGGGGTGATGACCTTCCACCTGACGCAGATCCTTTCGGGGCACGGATGCTTCGGGAGGTATCTGTTTAGGGTGGCGGGTCGTGAGCCCACGATGATGTGCCACGAGTGCGGCTGCGCCGAGGATACGGCTCAGCACACGCTGGCTTCGTGCCCACATTGGGCGGAGCCGCGTGCTACACTCGTGGCTTCCATTGGGTCGGACCTCTCGCTCGCGGCCGTCGTCAAGGCCATGGTCTCGAGCGAAGAGGCGTGGGGTGCGGTGCGTTCCTTCTGCGAGGTCGTGATGTCGCAGAAGGAGGCGGCGGAGAGGCTCAGGGAGGAGGACGGAGCCGCTCTACCGATGCGCCGGAGGAGGGTGGGGCGCAGGCGTGTCGCTCACGAGCGCCGTCTGCCGCCGTAGCCCCCGGTACGGGTGGTGGACTGCGAAGTCCGCCACCCGCCACGGTCCCATCTCGGGGCCGGGGCTCTAGTGGGTATGAGTCGGATCGGACTTCCTTGATTCTGAGCTCGGCGGCTTGCCGTCGGCTCGGAGATAAAGGTCGTCCAAAACGATCTGGCTCGGTCGGCTTGGGCGGGGAGCAGGGGAGCTCCTCGCCAGAAAACAAGCCGACCATCGGAGTGGGGCGCATCCCGGTCAACAGTCTGCGCCGCTCCATTTGGGGGGGTGGTGGCCGCCTACTTGGCGTTGCCTGCCGTTGGAGCAACGCGGATGTATGCTTCGGCGTTCCCGTGGCGCTCCTCCATACGGCGATGTGTTGACCGTCTGGTTTAGTGAGTAGGAGTCTCACATACCCACCGCCTTCCGCTCCCCTGGAATGCGGTGGAACCCATGAGGGTTCCAGACGAAAAAAAAAAAAAAAAAAAAAAAAAAAAAAAAAAAAAAAAAGGGTTGAGTGGTCCGCCGGCAGCCGCCGCGAGCGCACGCGCGCCCGCGCGCGCTCCGCTCTCGCGCCCGGGATGCGGTTGTGACTATATCATTTTTGTTTGTTTTTCGTGTCGCGTGTGTCTGTGTGTGTCTGTGTAGGTGTGTGTTGTGTTTTTAGTTCCAAGGCGGCAAGACGAGGAAGGGGTGCCAGAGAGGGTGCTCGTGTATAGAAAAGTTTTGTGCGAGCTTTCGTGATGTGTAGTGTATAAAGTTGTTTTGTGGAGCTTCCGGTTGTGTGATGTTCAGTTAGACCGTGAAGCGAGCTCCTGCGCCGGTTCGCGTGTTTTCGCCAGAGCTTTCGCTGTGCAGCTTTCGCGATTCAGATGTCATTGCTGCATTTGGTCCTTTGTTACGGCTGTCTGTGTCGAGAGTGTCTTGTTAGTGTTTCAGAAGTGGTGGGTGTATTTGTTTTGGGTGTTCTTACTCAACGCAAACTGTACGACGAAGACTTGGATCGGATTGTATAACCTGGCTAGGGCGACGCCGGAGTTTATGACACCTTAGCAGCGCAGGTGTCTTTCCAGGAATCTTGAGTCTTGTCGGCTTTTTTCATTTCACTGACAATTGTTATCACTATGGGTTCTTTGGACCCGTATGGTACTGGCCTGTACCGGCCGGTACGGTACGGAGTGGTACGCGGAGCAGGTAATCGGGACATGTGCCCGGTACTGGCCGGTACGGTATGGAATGGTACGGACAGCGCGGACGGGAGCAGGTAGTCGGGACATGTGCCCGGTACTGGCAGGTACGGTACGGAGTGGTACGGACAGCGTGGGTACATGGGAGCAGGTAGTTGCGACTCGTGTCCGGCCCAACTCCACGAAGCGGAATTCAGGTAGTAATTAGTAATTAATTATATAATTTTTACTTAGGGGTGTTTTGTACTTTAGGGGTGTTTTGGCCCAGACCCGATGCCAGTGGCGAATGGTCAAGGGCATGTCCGGATCAGTGGTCGTCGTTAGCGGAGGCCCTGTTGCCGGTCGGTCGGCGAGTCCGGTGGGTACTTAACTGTGCAGTCGGGCAGGCATTTTTTGCCACCGTCGAGTCGTAAACTCCTGCAGGTGTGGCGGTCATGTGAAGCAGCCTGCAGGGGAGCGAGGGTCTTGCCTTAATCGGCCGGACCGCGAGGAGTAAACCTCTATAAAAAATCCTCAATTCTCGGCGTTTCGTTGCGTGATGTCGGGGTGCTCGAAAGAGAGGCTGGGGAGTTCATCAGTCGCTAGCGCACAACCCTGGAATACCACCCGACCTTCCAGGTGTATTAGGGTTACCCGGGCAAGAGGCTCTGCCGGGGTTGACTTTTTATTTCCTCACTACTCGTGGGATTTATTATGGTAAATTCAACAGAAACAAACGACGTTGAGGGAGAGGAGAGGAGGACGAGGAGGGAAGCGAGTAAGGAGAGGCGGATGACGCGGAGCGTCACCAGCAGGGAATCCAGTGCGGGGCGGCAGGACGAGGACATGGACTCCGACTGCAGCTTTGCCACTGGACGATCTCAAAGCCCCGCTACAGGCGGGAAACTTTGGCGGAAAAGAAGACGCCCGAACCCCGAGTTGGCGCAGTCTGAAGAGGATTCGGAGCGGTCTGCGTCTGCGACCAGAGGTCGAGGGCGGCCTCCGACGACGGGGGAGTACGTCGGCTTGGCCGATGCCAAAAGAGCGCTTCTCGCTGTAAAGCGGGAAGAGTTCAAGGCGTTGGTCGAAGAAGACCTTGAGAAAAGCGTCGCTATCACTCGCAAGAGGCGGGAACAGCGAGCCGCCGAACTAGCGTCGGCCTCGGGTGAGAAGGCTGAGTCGGGCGTCGGACCCAGTAATAGGTCCGCGGCCCTGACCAAGCAGCAGGTTGTCGAGGACTTGGCGATCATTGCTAAAATCGCCACAAAGTCCAAAAACCTTAAGGGGACTATAGTCCGCGAATTGAAGGACGCTGTGGCTTCAATAGCCGAGGCCGTGGAAGTCCTGGGATCGCGGACTCTTACAGAAGAGACGCGTCGTCTGCAGGCGGACAATGCTCGCCTGCAAGCCGAAATGGACACTCTCCGCAAGGAGATGTCCACATTAAGAGAAGACATGGAGAGAGCACGGAAGCAGGGCTGTCCGGCGCCCTCTCCCACCGGATTGACGGAGGCTGCATCCCCTGCAACGCAGCCTCAAACAATCTCGCTGGAGGAGATCTGTCGGGCGGTCATGTCTCAGGTGGGGACCATGGTGACCGCTCGACTGGCCTCCATAGAGGACCGGCTCTTGCCGGAGACGAGGCTTCGGCCTCCGCTGGCGGCCGACAAGAGGCGGGAGGCGGTTAAGACCTCAGAGTCTGTTAAGACCGCATCTCAACCCTCTGCGGGCCCCAGCGGGTCGGCGCAGAAGACTCGTTCGGAGCCCGTGAAGAAGGCTAAGGGGATGAAGGCGAAGCCTAAAGAGGGCCAGTCGCAGGCAAAGCCGAGGCCTACCAAGCCTCAGGCGAAGCCAAAAGCGGCAAAACCGCCGAAGAAGGGACAAGGAAAGCCCGCTCCCAAAAGAAAACTCCGGGTAGAACGATCCACGGCTGTGGTATTGACTCTGCTTCCCGAAGCCGAGGCCACTGGCGTCACTTACGCTCAGGTCTTGTCGGAGGCGAAGCAAAAGGTCAACCTGGCCGACCTAGGTATTAAGGACCTAAGGTTTAGAAAGGCGGTCACTGGTGGCCGCATCCTGGAACTGCCCGGAGCGAATACCGGGGGTATGGCGGACTCTCTCGCTAAGAAGCTGAGAGAGTCACTGCCCGAAGGGCAGGTCAGGGTCTCTAGACCCACGAAGTGCGCAGAAATGCGCATTTCGGGACTGGACGACTCCGTGTCCAGCGTCGACGTGGCTACGGCCGTCGCTAGGGTTGGTGGGTGCGACGTCGACGAAGTCCGTTGCGGGGCTGTCACCGTCGGCGCCGGTGGCCTCGGTGCTGCGTGGGTTCGTTGCCCGGTCGCAGCGGCCAAGAAGGTGTCCGGTGGTGGCAGGCTCCTCGTCGGATGGGTGTCGGCGCAGGTCCGCGTCTTGGACGATCGGCCCCTCCGGTGCTTCCGGTGCCTGGAGATGGGGCACGTCAGGGCCAAGTGCACTGCGGAGGTCGACAGGAGCGACGTCTGCTATCGGTGTGGAAAGCCCGGGCACAAGGCCCAGGAGTGCTCTGCCGAGCCGCACTGCGTCACGTGCGCAGCGGCTGGCAGACCGGCCAAGCATCGGGTGGGGACCAAGGAGTGCGTTCCCGCCCCGAAGGGAAGGAAGCCGGGCCAGGCTGGCAGAGGTCCTAGGGCCTCAAAGCAGCCTTCCAGGCCCGTAGAGGATCCCATGGTCATCGAATAAGATGGCCATGCGGATTCTACAGGCGAATATCAACCACTGCGCCAGGGCTCAGGACCTCTTGTTCCAAAGCATGGCGGAGTGGTTGGTAAACGTCGTCGTGATCGCCGAGCCCTACTACGTCCCTTCGGGGGACGACTGGGCCGGCGACAGGGACGGTGTGGTGGCGATCGGGACCCGGACAGCGGCCGGATCCCCGGTCTTCGGAGGAGTGACGAAGGGTCGAGGCTACGTCTCGGCTCTCGTCGGAAACGTGACACTGATCGGGGTCTACTTCTCTCCGAATCGCAGTGTCGCCGACTTCGAACAGTTTCTGGTCGAAGTCGGCGCCCTCGTCGGGAGGAGTGGCCCCGGTCGGGTCCTCGTGGTCGGGGACCTCAATGCCAAATCCATGGCTTGGGGTTGCCCGGCCACGGACGCACGTGGAGAGGTCCTCGAAGACTGGGTAGTCGCGTCCGGTCTTGTCGTCCTGAACCACGGGTCGGTACATACGTGCGTGCGGCAACAGGGCGGTTCGATCGTCGACATCACGTTCGCCGATCCCACCCTGGCGCGCCGTATCCGAGGCTGGCGGGTGATGGAGGATGTGGAGACGTTGTCGGACCACCGCTACGTGAGGTTCGACGTCTCCGCACTCCCCGCCCCGCCGAATGCCCCGAGTCGACCCTCGCGCGAGGAGGGCCCGCGATGGGCCCTGAAGCGTCTGGACAGGGAGGCGCTGGTGGAGGCTGCTCTGGTCCAGGCCTGGGTAGGAGCGCCGGAAGGTGCTGTGAATGTAGAGGCAGAAGCTGTGCGTCTGGGCCAGACCATGACGCACATCTGCGATGCGGCGATGCCCCGCGTACGTTCCGCGACTCCGAGGCGCGGCGTTTACTGGTGGTCTGAGGAGCTATCGCGGCTCCGAGAGACCTGCGTGGCTCTCAGGCGCCAGTACACCAGATGTCGGAGGCGGCGGCGACGAGACCAAGAGCTTGAGAGTCAGCACTATACTCGATATCGTGAGGCAGTGATGACTTTCGTAGCGGCCATCGCCAAAGCCAAAGACCTGGCCGAAGCAGAGATGGTGGAGTCCCTGGACAGGGACCCGTGGGGGAGGCCGTACAAGATGGTGAGGCGAAAGCTTCGACCGTGGGCCCCCCCGCTGACCAAGACTCTCCAGCCGGAGTTGCTGGAGTCCGTAGTCACGGCATTGTTCCCCCGAGGTACCGACTATCGAGTACCTCGTATGGCGCCGGCGACTGAGGCGGTAGAGGATGAG
Organism: Melinaea menophilus ssp. n. AW-2005; assembly: GCA_918358695.1. Taxonomy (NCBI): domain Eukaryota; kingdom Metazoa; phylum Arthropoda; class Insecta; order Lepidoptera; family Nymphalidae; genus Melinaea; species Melinaea menophilus. The sequence continues at coordinate 19,769,422 of OU911048.1, forward strand.
CGTTGGGACGCAGCACGGGATGTCTCCGGGGATGAGTTGGGGGCTGCAGTGCTTCGGCTTCGGTCGAAGAACACTGCGCCGGGACCCGACGGCATCCCCGGGCGCGCCTGGGCCTTGGCCCTAGGGGATTTAGAGCCACTAGTGCTACGACTCTTTAACGCATGTTTGCAGCAGGGCCGGTTCCCGCGGACGTGGAAGGGTGGGAAACTGGTACTGTTGCGCAAGGAGGGGCGGCCGGTTGCCGAGCCATCGGCATATCGGCCGATAGTGCTTCTCGACGAGGCGGGTAAGCTCTTTGAGCGGGTTTTATCCGCTCGCCTCGTCAAGCACTTGGGGGAGTCCGGTCGGGATCTCAGCGACCATCAATTTGGCTTCCGCAAGGGCAGGTCCACCCTCGACGCTGTCAGTCGGGTGAGGGCCCTGGCGGAGGCCTCGGTGTCTCGGGGCGGGGTGGTGTTGGCGGTGTCTCTCGATATCGCCAACGCGTTCAACACCCTTCCCTGGGCGACCATTTTGGAGGCGCTGAGGTTCCACGCCGTGCCCGGGTACTTGCGTCGCGTCGTAGCGGATTACCTCTGCGACCGCGCCGTCTGCTACCCGACTGGTGACGGCTGGATTCGTAGGGAGGTGTCGTGCGGTGTTCCGCAGGGGTCGGTTCTCGGACCTCTCCTGTGGAACATCGGCTACGACTGGGTGCTGCGCGGTGCCAACTTACGGGGTGTCGAAGTAACTTGTTACGCCGACGACACTCTCGTAACGGCACGCGGCGACAGCTACCGGGAGGCCAGTGTTCTGGCAACCGCTGGGGTCGCGCAGGTAGTGGCGCGCATTAGAAGGCTGGGGCTGGAGGTTGCATTGCACAAATCCGTGGCTGTGTGTTTTCACGGGCCGCGGAACGGACCTCCGGCCGGGTCGAGAGTGGTGGTCGGCGGAGTTTCCATCGCTGTCGGGCGTTCCTTGGAGTACCTTGGACTCGTCCTCGACAGTCGATGGAGCTTCGACGAGCACTTTCGGCGCCTAGCGCCGAAGCTTGTTAGGGCAGCCGGAGCGATGTGTCGCGTCCTCCCAAATGTCGGGGGACCGAGCATGAGCTGCCGACGTCTGTACACCGGGGTGGTAAGGTCCATAGCGCTCTACGGGGCACCAATATGGGCCGATAGACTCAACTCCCGCAATCGGGCCCTCTTGTGCAGAGCGCAGAGGGTCATGGCTGTCAGGGTGATCCGAGGGTATCGCACCATCTCGTGCGAGGCGGCCTGCGCTCTAGCCGGGACCCCACCGTGGGACCTGGACGCTATGACGCTGGCGGAGGCGTATCGACGGAGGAGGGATGCCCGTCTTCGGGGGGAGGGTGGGGAGTCGGAGTGGAGGCGCAGGGCGCATGAGGAGCTGCTCGTCACATGGCGCGAGAGGCTCAGAGTGCCCAACGCTGGTAAATCGACTGCCCTGGCGATCGGTCCCATCCTTTCGGATTGGGTCGGTCGTAGGCACGGGGTGATGACCTTCCACCTGACGCAGATCCTTTCGGGGCACGGATGCTTCGGGAGGTATCTGTTTAGGGTGGCGGGTCGTGAGCCCACGATGATGTGCCACGAGTGCGGCTGCGCCGAGGATACGGCTCAGCACACGCTGGCTTCGTGCCCGCATTGGGCGGAGCCGCGTGCTACACTCGTGGCTTCCATCGGGTCGGACCTCTCGCTCGCGGCCGTCGTCAAGGCCATGGTCTCGAGCGAAGAGGCGTGGGGTGCGGTGCGTTCCTTCTGCGAGGTCGTGATGTCGCAGAAGGAGGCGGCGGAGAGGCTCAGGGAGGAGGACGGAGCCGCTCTACCGATGCGCCGGAGGAGGGTGGGGCGCAGGCGTGTCGCTCACGAGCGCCGTCTGCCGCCGTAGCCCCCGGTACGGGTGGTGGACTGCGAAGTCCGCCACTCGCCACGGTCCCATCTCGGGGCCGGGGCTCTAGTGGATATGAATCGGATCGGACTTCCTTGATTCTGAGCTCGGCGGCTTGCCGTCGGCTCGGAGATAAAGGTCGTCCAAAACGATCTGGCTCGGTCGGCTTGGGCGGGGAGCAGGGGAGCTCCTCGCCAGAAAACAAGCCGACCATCGGAGTGGGGCGCATCCCGGTCAACAGTTTGCGCCGCTCCATTTGGGGGGGTGGTGGCCGCCTCCTTGGCGTTGCCTGCCGTTGGAGCAACGCGGATGTATGCTTCGGCGTTCCCGTGGCGCTCCTCCATACGGCGATGTGTTGACCGTCTGGTTTAGTGAGTAGGAGTCTCACATACCCACCGCCTTCCGCTCCCCTGGAATGCGGTGGAACCCATGAGGGTTCCAGACGAAAAAAAAAAAAAAAAAAAAAGAAAAAAAGGGTTGGGTTGGGTTGGAGTCGAGGAGTAAACCTCTATAAAAAATCCTCAATTCTCGGCGTTTCGTTGCGTGACGTCGGGGTGCTCGAAAGAGAGGCTGGGGAGTTCATCAGTCGCTAGCGCACAACCCTGGAATACCACCCGACCTTCCAGGTGTATTAGGGTTACCCGGGCAAGAGGCTCTGCCGGGGTTGACTTTTTATTTCCTCACTACTCGTGGGATTTATTATGGTAAATTCAACAGAAACAAACGACGTTGAGGGAGAGGAGAGGAGGACGAGGAGGGAAGCGAGTAAGGAGAGGCGGATGACGCGGAGCGTCACCAGCAGGGAATCCAGTGCGGGGCGGCAGGACGAGGACATGGACTCCGACTGCAGCTTTGCCACTGGACGATCTCAAAGCTCCGTTACAGCCGGGAAACTTTGGCGGAAAAGAAGACGCCCGAACCCCGAGTTGGCGCAGTCTGAAGAGGAATCGGAGCGGTCTGCGTCTGCGACCAGAGGTCGAGGGCGGCCTCCGACGACGGGGGAGTACGTCGGCTTGGCCGATGCCAAAAGAGCGCTTCTTGCTGTAAAGCGGGAAGAGTTCAAGGCGTTGGTCGAAGAAGACCTTGAGAAAAGCGTCGCTATAACTCGCAAGAGGCGGGAACAGCGAGCCGCCGAACTAGCGTCGGCCTCGGGTGAGAAGGCTGAGTCGGGCGTCGGACCCAGTAATAGGTCCGCGGCCCTGACCAAGCAGCAGGTTGTCGAGGACTTGGCGATCATTGCTAAAATCGCCACAAAGTCCAAAAACCTTAAGGGGACTATAGTCCGCGAATTGAAGGACGCTGTGGCTTCAATAGCCGAGGCCGTGGAAGTCCTGGGATCGCGGACTCTTACAGAAGAGACGCGTCGTCTGCAGGCGGACAATGCTCGCCTGCAAGCCGAGATGGACACTCTCCGCAAGGAGATGTCCACATTAAGAGAAGACATGGAGAGAGCACGGAAGCAGGGTTGTCCGGCGCCCTCTCCCACCAGATTGACGGAGGCTGCATCCCCTGCAACGCAGCCTCAAACAATCTCGCTGGAGGAGATCTGTCGGGCGGTCATGTCCCAGGTGGGGACCATGGTGACCGCTCGACTGGCCTCTATAGAGGACCGGCTCTTGCCGGAGACGAGGCTTCGGCCTCCGCTGGCGGCCGACAAAAGGCGGGAGGCGGTTAAGACCACAGAGTCTGTTAAGACCGCATCTCAATCCTCTGTGGGCCCCAGCGGGTCGGCGCAGAAGACTCGTTCGGAGCCCGTGAAGAAGGCTAAGGGGGTGAAGGCGAAGCCTAAAGAGGGCCAGTCGCAGGCAAAGCTGAGGCCTACCAAGCCTCAGGCGAAGCCAAAAGCGGCAAAACCGCCGAAGAAGGGACAGGGAAAGCCCGCTCCCAAAAGAAAACTCCGGGTAGAACGATCCACGGCTGTGGTATTGACTCTGCTTCCCGAAGCCGAGGCCGCTGGCGTCACTTACGCTCAGGTCTTGTCGGAGGCGAAGCAAAAGGTCAACCTGGCCGACCTAGGTATTAAGGACCTAAGGTTTAGGAAGGCGGTCACTGGTGGCCGCATCCTGGAACTGCCCGGAGCGAATACCGGGGGTATGGCGGACTCTCTCGCTAAGAAGCTGAGAGAGTCACTGCCCGAAGGGCAGGTCAGAGTCTCTAGACCCACGAAGTGCGCAGAAATGCGCATTTCGGGACTGGACGACTCCGTGTCCAGCGTCGACGTGGCTACGGCCGTCGCTAGGGTTGGTGGGTGCGACGTCGACGAAGTCCGTTGCGGGGATGTCACCGTCGGCGCCGGTGGCCTTGGTGCTGCGTGGGTTCGTTGCCCGGTCGCAGCGGCCAAGAAGGTGTCCGGTGGTGGCAGGCTCCTCGTCGGATGGGTGTCGGCGCAGGTCCGCGTCTTAGACGATCGGCCCCTCCGGTGCTTCCGGTGCCTGGAGATGGGGCACGTCAGGGCCAAGTGCACTGCGGAGGTCGACAGGAGCGACCTCTGCTATCGGTGCGGAAGGCCCGGGCACAAGGCCCAGGAGTGCTCTGCCGAGCCGCACTGCGTCACGTGCGCAGCGGCCGGCAGACCGGCCAAGCATCGGGTTGGGACCAAGGAGTGCGTTCCCGCCCCGAAGGGAAGGAAGCCGGGCCAGGCTGGCAGAGGTCCTAGGGCCTCAAAGCAGCCTTCCAGGCCCGTAGAGGATCCCATGGTCATCGAATAAGATGGCCATGCGGATTCTACAGGCGAATATCAACCACTGCGCCAGGGCTCAGGACCTCTTGTTCCAAAGCATGGCGGAGTGGTTGGTAAACGTCGTCGTGATCGCCGAGCCCTACTACGTCCCTTCGGGGGACGACTGGGCCGGCGACAGGGACGGTGTGGTGGCGATCGGGACCCGGACAGCGGCCGGATCCCCGGTCATCGGAGGAGTGACGAAGGGTCGAGGCTACGTCTCGGCTCTCGTCGGAAACGTGACACTGATCGGGGTCTACTTCTCTCCGAATCGCAGTGTCGCCGACTTCGAACAGTTTCTGGTCGAAGTCGGCGCCCTCGTCGGAAGGAGTGGCCCCGGTCGGGTCCTCGTGGTCGGGGACCTCAATGCCAAATCCATGGCTTGGGGTTGCCCGGCCACGGACGCACGTGGAGAGGTCCTCGAAGACTGGGTAGTCGCGTCCGGTCTTGTCGTCCTGAACCACGGCTCGGTACATACGTGCGTGCGGCAACAGGGCGGTTCGATCGTCGACATCACGTTCGCCGATCCCACCCTGGCGCGCCGTATCCGAGGCTGGCGGGTGATGGAGGATGTGGAGACGTTGTCGGACCACCGCTACGTGAGGTTCGACGTCTCCGCACTCCCCGCCTCACCGAATGCCCCGAGTCGACCCTCGCGCGAGGAGGGCCCGCGATGGGCCCTGAAGCGTCTGGACAGGGAGGCGCTGGTGGAGGCTGCTCTGGTCCAGGCCTGGGTAGGAGCGCCGGAAGGTGCTGTGAATGTAGAGGTAGAAGCTGTGCGTCTGGGCCAGACCATGACGCACATCTGCGATGCGGCGATGCCCCGCGTACGTTCCGCGACTCCGAGGCGCGGCGTTTACTGGTGGTCTGAGGAGCTATCGCGGCTCCGAGAGACCTGCGTGGCTCTCAGGCGCCAGTACACCAGATGTCGGAGGCGGCGGCGACGAGACCAAGAGCTTGAGAGTCAGCACTATACTCGATATCGTGAGGCAGTGATGACTTTCGTAGCGGCCATCGCCAAAGCCAAAGACCTGGCCGAAGCAGAGATGGTGGAGTCCCTGGACAGGGACCCGTGGGGGAGGCCGTACAAGATGGTGAGGCGAAAGCTTCGACCGTGGGCCCCCCCGCTGACCAAGACTCTCCAGCCGGAGTTGCTGGAGTCCGTAGTCACGGCATATTTCCCCCGAGGTACCGACTATCGAGTACCTCGTATGGCGCCGGCGACTGAGGCGGTAGAGGATGAGCGTTGGGACGCAGCACGGGATGTCTCCGGGGATGAGTTGGGGGCTGCAGTGCTTCGGCTTCGGTCGAAGAACACTGCGCCGGGACCCGACGGCATCCCCGGGCGCGCCTGGGCCTTGGCCCTAGGGGATTTAGAGCCACTAGTGCTACGCCTCTTTAACGCATGTTTGCAGCAGGGCCGGTTCCCGCGGACGTGGAAGGGTGGGAAACTGGTGCTGTTGCGCAAGGAGGGGCGGCCGGTTGCCGAGCCATCGGCATATCGGCCGATAGTGCTTCTCGACGAGGCGGGTAAGCTCTTTGAGCGGGTTTTATCCGCTCGCCTCGTCAAGCACTTGGGGGAGTCCGGTCGGGATCTCAGCGACCATCAATTTGGCTTCCGCAAGGGCAGGTCCACCCTCGACGCTGTCGGTCGGGTGAGGGCCCTGGCGGAGGCCTCGGTGTCTCGGGGCGGGGTGGTGTTGGCGGTGTCTCTCGATATCGCCAACGCGTTCAACACCCTTCCCTGGGCGACCATTTTGGAGGCGCTGAGGTTCCACGCCGTGCCCGGGTACCTGCGTCGCGTCGTAGCGGATTACCTCTGCGACCGCGCCGTCTGCTACCCGGCTGGTGACGGCTGGATTCGTAGGGAGGTGTCGTGCGGTGTTCCGCAGGGGTCGGTTCTCGGACCTCTCCTGTGGAACATCGGCTACGACTGGGTGCTGCGCGGTGCCAACTTACGGGGTGTCGAAGTAACTTGTTACGCCGACGACACTCTCGTAACGGCACGCGGCGACAGCTACCGGGAGGCCAGTGTCCTGGCAACCGCTGGGGTCGCGCAGGTAGTGGCGCGCATTAGAAGGCTGGGGCTGGAGGTTGCATTGCACAAATCCGTGGCTGTGTGTTTTCACGGGCCGCGGAACGGACCTCCGGCCGGGTCGAGAGTGGTGGTCGGCGGAGTTTCCATCGCTGTCGGGCGTTCCTTGGAGTACCTTGGACTCGTCCTCGACAGTCGATGGAGCTTCGACGAGCACTTTCGGCGCCTAGCGCCGAAGCTTGTTAGGGCAGCCGGAGCGATGTGTCGCGTCCTCCCAAATGTCGGGGGACCGAGCATGAGCTGCCGACGTCTGTACACCGGGGTGGTAAGGTCCATAGCGCTCTACGGGGCACCAATATGGGCCGATAGCCTCGACTCCCGCAACCGGGCCCTCTTGTGCAGAGCGCAGAGGGTCATGGCTGTCAGGGTGATCCGGGGGTATCGCACCATCTCGTGCGAGGCGGCCTGCGCTCTGGCCGGGACCCCACCGTGGGACCTGGACGCTTTGACGCTGGCGGAGGCGTATCGACGGAGGAGGGATGCCCGTCTTCGGGGGGAGGGTGGGGAGTCGGATTGGAGGCGCAGGGCGCAGGAGCAGCTGCTCGTCACATGGCGAGAGAGGCTCAGAGTGCCCGGCGCTGGTAAATCGACTGCCCTGGCGATCGGTCCCATCCTTTCGGACTGGGTCGGTCGTAGGCACGGGGTGATGACCTTCCACCTGACGCAGATCCTTTCGGGGCACGGATGCTTCGGGAGGTATCTGTTTAGAGTGGCGGGTCGTGAGCCCACGATGATGTGCCACGAGTGCGGCTGCGCCGAGGATACGGCTCAGCACACGCTGGCTTCGTGCCCGCAGTGGGCGGAGCCGCGTGCTACACTCGTGGCTTCCATCGGGTCGGACCTCTCGCTCCCGGCCGTGGTCAAGGCCATGGTCTCTAGCGAAGAGGCGTGGGGTGCGGTGCGTTCCTTCTGCGAGGTCGTGATGTCGCAGAAGGAGGCGGCGGAGAGGCTCAGGGAGGAGGACGGAGCCGCTCTACCGATGCGCCGGAGGAGGGTGGGGCGCAGGCGTGTCGCTCACGAGCGCCGTCTGCCGCCGTAGCCCCCGGTACGGGTGGTGGACTGCGAAGTCCGCCACTCGCCACGGTCCCATCTAGGGGCCGGGGCTCTAGTGGGTATGAGTCGGATCGGACTTCCTTGATTCTGAGCTCGGCGGCTTGCCGTCGGCTCGGAGATAAAGGTCGTCCAAAACGATCTGGCTCGGTCGGCTTGGGCGGGGAGCAGGGGAGCTCCTCGCCAGAAAACAAGCCGACCATCGGAGTGGGGCGCATCCCGGTCAACAGTTTGCGCCGCTCCATTTGGGGGGGTGGTGGCCGCCTACTTGGCGTTGCCTGCCGTTGGAGCAACGCGGACGTATGCTTCGGCGTTCCCGTGGCGCTCCTCCATACGGCGATGTGTTGACCGTCTGGTTTAGTGGGTAGGAGTCCCACATACCCACCGCCTTCCTCTCCCCTGGAATGCGGTGAAACCCATGAGGGTTCCAGACGAAAAAAAAAAAAAAAAAAAAAAAAAAAAAAAAAAAAAAAAAAAGGGTTGGGTTGGGTTGAGTCGTCCCGGCGGGGGTCGCGCAGGTAGTGGCGCGCATTAGAAGGTTGGGGCTGGAGGTTGCATTGCACAAATCCGTCGCCGTGTGTTTTCACGGGCCGCGGAACGCACCTCCTGCCGGGTCGAGTGTGGTGGTCGGAGGAGTTTCCATCGCCGTCGGGCGTTCCTTGGAGTACCTTGGACTCGTCCTCGACAGTCGATGGAGCTTCGACGAGCACTTTCGGCGCCTAGCGCCGAAGCTAGTTAGGGCAGCCGGAGCGCTGTGTCGCGTCCTCCCAAATGTCGGGGGACCGAGCCTGAGCTGCCGGCGTCTGTACACCGGGGTGGTAAAGTCCATGGCGCTCTACGGGGCACCAATATGGGCCGATAGCCTCGACTCCCGCAACCGGGCCCTCTTGTGCAGAGCGCAGAGGGTCATGGCTGTCAGGGTGATCCGAGGGTATCGCACCATCTCGTGCGAGGCGGCCTGCGCTCTGGCCGGGACCCCACCGTGGGACCTGGACGCTTTGACGCTGGCGGAGGCGTATCGTCGGAGGAGGGATGCCCGTCGTCGGGGGGAGGGTGGGGAGTCGGATTGGAGGCGCAGGGTGCAGGAGGAGCTGCTCGTCACATGGCGAGAGAGGCTCAGAGTGCCCGGCGCTGGTAAATCGACTGCCCTAGCGATCGGTCCCATCCTTTCGGACTGGGTCGGTCGCAGGCACGGGGTGATGACCTTCCACCTGACGCAGATCCTTTCGGGGCACGGATGCTTCGGGAGGTATCTGTTTAGGGTGGCGGGTCGTGAGCCCACGATGATGTGCCACGAGTGCGGCTGCGCCGAGGATACGGCTCAGCACACGCTGGCTTCGTGCCCACATTGGGCGGAGCCGCGTGCTACACTCGTGGCTTCCATTGGGTCGGACCTCTCGCTCGCGGCCGTCGTCAAGGCCATGGTCTCGAGCGAAGAGGCGTGGGGTGCGGTGCGTTCCTTCTGCGAGGTCGTGATGTCGCAGAAGGAGGCGGCGGAGAGGCTCAGGGAGGAGGACGGAGCCGCTCTACCGATGCGCCGGAGGAGGGTGGGGCGCAGGCGTGTTGCTCACGAGCGCCGTCTGCCGCCGTAGCCCCCGGTACGGGTGGCGGACTTCGCAGTCCACCACCCGCCACGGTCCCATCTCGGGGCCGGGGCTCTAGTGGGTATGAGTCGGATCGGACTTCCTTGATTCTGAGCTCGGCGGCTTGCCGTCGGCTCGGAGATAAAGGTCGTCCAAAACGATCTGGCTCGGTCGGCTTGGGCGGGGAGCAGGGGAGCTCCTCGCCAGAAAACAAGCCGACCATCGGAGTGGGGCGCATCCCGGTCAACAGTCTGCGCCGCTCCATTTGGGGGGGTGGTGGCCGCCTACTTGGCGTTGCCTGCCGTTGGAGCAACGCGGATGTATGCTTCGGCGTTCCCGTGGCGCTCCTCCATACGGCGATGTGTTGACCGTCTGGTTTAGTGAGTAGGAGTCTCACATACCCACCGCCTTCCGCTCCCCTGGAATGCGGTGGAACCCATGAGGGTTCCAGACGAAAAAAAAAAAAAAAAAAAAAAAAAAAAAAAAAAAAAAAAGGGGTGAGTGGTCCGCCGGCAGCCGCCGCGAGCGCACGCGCGCCCGCGCGCGCTCCGCTCTCGCGCCCGGGATGCGGTTGTGAACTATATCATTTTTGTTTGTTTTTCGTGTCGCGTGTGTCTGTGTGTGTCTGTGTAGGTGTGTGTTGTGTTTTTAGTTCCAAGGCGGCAAGACGAGGAAGGGGTGCCAGAGAGGGTGCTCGTGTATAGAAAAGTTTTGTGCGAGCTTTCGTGATGTGTAGTGTATAAAGTTGTTTTGTGGAGCTTCCGGTTGTGTGATGTTCAGTTAGACCGTGAAGCGAGCTCCTGCGCCGGTTCGCGTGTTTTCGCCAGAGCTTTCGCTGTGCAGCTTTCGCGATTCAGATGTCATTGCTGCATTTGGTCCTTTGTTACGGCTGTCTGTGTCGAGAGTGTCTTGTTAGTGTTTCAGAAGTGGTGGGTGTATTTGTTTTGGGTGTTCTTACTCAACGCAAACTGTACGACGAAGACTTGGATCGGATTGTATAACCTGGCTAGGGCGACGCCGGAGTTTATGACACCTTAGCAGCGCAGGTGTCTTTCCAGGAATCTTGAGTCTTGTCGGCTTCTTTCATTTCACTGACAATTGTTATCACTATGGGTTCTTTGGACCCGTATGGTACTGGCCTGTACCGGCCGGTACGGTACGGAGTGGTACGCGGAGCAGGTAATCGGGACATGTGCCCGGTACTGGCCGGTACGGTATGGAATGGTACGGACAGCGCGGACGGGAGCAGGTAGTCGGGACATGTGCCCGGTACTGGCAGGTACGGTACGGAGTGGTACGGACAGCGTGGGTACATGGGAGCAGGTAGTTGCGACTCGTGTCCGGCCCAACTCCACGAAGCGGAATTCAGGTAGTAATTAGTAATTAATTATATAATTTTTACTTAGGGGTGTTTTGTACTTTAGGGGTGTTTTGGCCCAGACCCGATGCCAGTGGCGAATGGTCGAGGGCATGTCCGGATCAGTGGTCGTCGTTAGCGGAGGCCCTGTTGCCGGTCGGTCGGCGAGTCCGGTGGGTACTTAACTGTGCAGTCGGGCAGGCATTTTTTGCCACCGTCGAGTCGTAAACTCCTGCAGGTGTGGCGGTCATGTGAAGCAGCCTGCAGGGGAGCGAGGGTCTTGCCTTAATCGGCCGGACCGCGAGGAGTAAACCTCTATAAAAAATCCTCAATTCTCGGCGTTTCGTTGCGTGATGTCGGGGTGCTCGAAAGAGAGGCTGGGGAGTTCATCAGTCGCTAGCGCACAACCCTGGAATACCACCCGACCTTCCAGGTGTATTAGGGTTACCCGGGCAAGAGGCTCTGCCGGGGTTGACTTTTTATTTCCTCACTACTCGTGGGATTTATTATGGTAAATTCAACAGAAACAAACGACGTTGAGGGAGAGGAGAGGAGGACGAGGAGGGAAGCGAGTAAGGAGAGGCGGATGACGCGGAGCGTCACCAGCAGGGAATCCAGTGCGGGGCGGCAGGACGAGGACATGGACTCCGACTGCAGCTTTGCCACTGGACGATCTCAAAGCCCCGCTACAGGCGGGAAACTTTGGCGGAAAAGAAGACGCCCGAACCCCGAGTTGGCGCAGTCTGAAGAGGATTCGGAGCGGTCTGCGTCTGCGACCAGAGGTCGAGGGCGGCCTCCGACGACGGGGGAGTACGTCGGCTTGGCCGATGCCAAAAGAGCGCTTCTCGCTGTAAAGCGGGAAGAGTTCAAGGCGTTGGTCGAAGAAGACCTTGAGAAAAGCGTCGCTATCACTCGCAAGAGGCGGGAACAGCGAGCCGCCGAACTAGCGTCGGCCTCGGGTGAGAAGGCTGAGTCGGGCGTCGGACCCAGTAATAGGTCCGCGGCCCTGACCAAGCAGCAGGTTGTCGAGGACTTGGCGATCATTGCTAAAATCGCCACAAAGTCCAAAAACCTTAAGGGGACTATAGTCCGCGAATTGAAGGACGCTGTGGCTTCAATAGCCGAGGCCGTGGAAGTCCTGGGATCGCGGACTCTTACAGAAGAGACGCGTCGTCTGCAGGCGGACAATGCTCGCCTGCAAGCCGAAATGGACACTCTCCGCAAGGAGATGTCCACATTAAGAGAAGACATGGAGAGAGCACGGAAGCAGGGCTGTCCGGCGCCCTCTCCCACCGGATTGACGGAGGCTGCATCCCCTGCAACGCAGCCTCAAACAATCTCGCTGGAGGAGATCTGTCGGGCGGTCATGTCTCAGGTGGGGACCATGGTGACCGCTCGACTGGCCTCCATAGAGGACCGGCTCTTGCCGGAGACGAGGCTTCGGCCTCCGCTGGCGGCCGACAAGAGGCGGGAGGCGGTTAAGACCTCAGAGTCTGTTAAGACCGCATCTCAACCCTCTGCGGGCCCCAGCGGGTCGGCGCAGAAGACTCGTTCGGAGCCCGTGAAGAAGGCTAAGGGGATGAAGGCGAAGCCTAAAGAGGGCCAGTCGCAGGCAAAGCCGAGGCCTACCAAGCCTCAGGCGAAGCCAAAAGCGGCAAAACCGCCGAAGAAGGGACAAGGAAAGCCCGCTCCCAAAAGAAAACTCCGGGTAGAACGATCCACGGCTGTGGTATTGACTCTGCTTCCCGAAGCCGAGGCCACTGGCGTCACTTACGCTCAGGTCTTGTCGGAGGCGAAGCAAAAGGTCAACCTGGCCGACCTAGGTATTAAGGACCTAAGGTTTAGAAAGGCGGTCACTGGTGGCCGCATCCTGGAACTGCCCGGAGCGAATACCGGGGGTATGGCGGACTCTCTCGCTAAGAAGCTGAGAGAGTCACTGCCCGAAGGGCAGGTCAGGGTCTCTAGACCCACGAAGTGCGCAGAAATGCGCATTTCGGGACTGGACGACTCCGTGTCCAGCGTCGACGTGGCTACGGCCGTCGCTAGGGTTGGTGGGTGCGACGTCGACGAAGTCCGTTGCGGGGCTGTCACCGTCGGCGCCGGTGGCCTCGGTGCTGCGTGGGTTCGTTGCCCGGTCGCAGCGGCCAAGAAGGTGTCCGGTGGTGGCAGGCTCCTCGTCGGATGGGTGTCGGCGCAGGTCCGCGTCTTGGACGATCGGCCCCTCCGGTGCTTCCGGTGCCTGGAGATGGGGCACGTCAGGGCCAAGTGCACTGCGGAGGTCGACAGGAGCGACGTCTGCTATCGGTGTGGAAAGCCCGGGCACAAGGCCCAGGAGTGCTCTGCCGAGCCGCACTGCGTCACGTGCGCAGCGGCTGGCAGACCGGCCAAGCATCGGGTGGGGACCAAGGAGTGCGTTCCCGCCCCGAAGGGAAGGAAGCCGGGCCAGGCTGGCAGAGGTCCTAGGGCCTCAAAGCAGCCTTCCAGGCCCGTAGAGGATCCCATGGTCATCGAATAAGATGGCCATGCGGATTCTACAGGCGAATATCAACCACTGCGCCAGGGCTCAGGACCTCTTGTTCCAAAGCATGGCGGAGTGGTTGGTAAACGTCGTCGTGATCGCCGAGCCCTACTACGTCCCTTCGGGGGACGACTGGGCCGGCGACAGGGACGGTGTGGTGGCGATCGGGACCCGGACAGCGGCCGGATCCCCGGTCTTCGGAGGAGTGACGAAGGGTCGAGGCTACGTCTCGGCTCTCGTCGGAAACGTGACACTGATCGGGGTCTACTTCTCTCCGAATCGCAGTGTCGCCGACTTCGAACAGTTTCTGGTCGAAGTCGGCGCCCTCGTCGGGAGGAGTGGCCCCGGTCGGGTCCTCGTGGTCGGGGACCTCAATGCCAAATCCATGGCTTGGGGTTGCCCGGCCACGGACGCACGTGGAGAGGTCCTCGAAGACTGGGTAGTCGCGTCCGGTCTTGTCGTCCTGAACCACGGGTCGGTACATACGTGCGTGCGGCAACAGGGCGGTTCGATCGTCGACATCACGTTCGCCGATCCCACCCTGGCGCGCCGTATCCGAGGCTGGCGGGTGATGGAGGATGTGGAGACGTTGTCGGACCACCGCTACGTGAGGTTCGACGTCTCCGCACTCCCCGCCCCGCCGAATGCCCCGAGTCGACCCTCGCGCGAGGAGGGCCCGCGATGGGCCCTGAAGCGTCTGGACAGGGAGGCGCTGGTGGAGGCTGCTCTGGTCCAGGCCTGGGTAGGAGCGCCGGAAGGTGCTGTGAATGTAGAGGCAGAAGCTGTGCGTCTGGGCCAGACCATGACGCACATCTGCGATGCGGCGATGCCCCGCGTACGTTCCGCGACTCCGAGGCGCGGCGTTTACTGGTGGTCTGAGGAGCTATCGCGGCTCCGAGAGACCTGCGTGGCTCTCAGGCGCCAGTACACCAGATGTCGGAGGCGGCGGCGACGAGACCAAGAGCTTGAGAGTCAGCACTATACTCGATATCGTGAGGCAGTGATGACTTTCGTAGCGGCCATCGCCAAAGCCAAAGACCTGGCCGAAGCAGAGATGGTGGAGTCCCTGGACAGGGACCCGTGGGGGAGGCCGTACAAGATGGTGAGGCGAAAGCTTCGACCGTGGGCCCCCCCGCTGACCAAGACTCTCCAGCCGGAGTTGCTGGAGTCCGTAGTCACGGCATTGTTCCCCCGAGGTACCGACTATCGAGTACCTCGTATGGCGCCGGCGACTGAGGCGGTAGAGGATGAGCGTTGGGACGCAGCACGGGATGTCTCCGGGGATGAGTTGGGGGCTGCAGTGCTTCGGCTTCGGTCGAAGAACACTGCGCCGGGACCCGACGGCATCCCCGGGCGCGCCTGGGCCTTGGCCCTAGGGGATTTAGAGCCACTAGTGCTACGACTCTTTAACGCATGTTTGCAGCAGGGCCGGTTCCCGCGGACGTGGAAGGGTGGGAAACTGGTACTGTTGCGCAAGGAGGGGCGGCCGGTTGCCGAGCCATCGGCATATCGGCCGATAGTGCTTCTCGACGAGGCGGGTAAGCTCTTTGAGCGGGTTTTATCCGCTCGCCTCGTCAAGCACTTGGGGGAGTCCGGTCGGGATCTCAGCGACCATCAATTTGGCTTCCGCAAGGGCAGGTCCACCCTCGACGCTGTCAGTCGGGTGAGGGCCCTGGCGGAGGCCTCGGTGTCTCGGGGCGGGGTGGTGTTGGCGGTGTCTCTCGATATCGCCAACGCGTTCAACACCCTTCCCTGGGCGACCATTTTGGAGGCGCTGAGGTTCCACGCCGTGCCCGGGTACTTGCGTCGCGTCGTAGCGGATTACCTCTGCGACCGCGCCGTCTGCTACCCGACTGGTGACGGCTGGATTCGTAGGGAGGTGTCGTGCGGTGTTCCGCAGGGGTCGGTTCTCGGACCTCTCCTGTGGAACATCGGCTACGACTGGGTGCTGCGCGGTGCCAACTTACGGGGTGTCGAAGTAACTTGTTACGCCGACGACACTCTCGTAACGGCACGCGGCGACAGCTACCGGGAGGCCAGTGTTCTGGCAACCGCTGGGGTCGCGCAGGTAGTGGCGCGCATTAGAAGGCTGGGGCTGGAGGTTGCATTGCACAAATCCGTGGCTGTGTGTTTTCACGGGCCGCGGAACGGACCTCCGGCCGGGTCGAGAGTGGTGGTCGGCGGAGTTTCCATCGCTGTCGGGCGTTCCTTGGAGTACCTTGGACTCGTCCTCGACAGTCGATGGAGCTTCGACGAGCACTTTCGGCGCCTAGCGCCGAAGCTTGTTAGGGCAGCCGGAGCGATGTGTCGCGTCCTCCCAAATGTCGGGGGACCGAGCATGAGCTGCCGACGTCTGTACACCGGGGTGGTAAGGTCCATAGCGCTCTACGGGGCACCAATATGGGCCGATAGACTCAACTCCCGCAATCGGGCCCTCTTGTGCAGAGCGCAGAGGGTCATGGCTGTCAGGGTGATCCGAGGGTATCGCACCATCTCGTGCGAGGCGGCCTGCGCTCTAGCCGGGACCCCACCGTGGGACCTGGACGCTATGACGCTGGCGGAGGCGTATCGACGGAGGAGGGATGCCCGTCTTCGGGGGGAGGGTGGGGAGTCGGAGTGGAGGCGCAGGGCGCATGAGGAGCTGCTCGTCACATGGCGCGAGAGGCTCAGAGTGCCCAACGCTGGTAAATCGACTGCCCTGGCGATCGGTCCCATCCTTTCGGATTGGGTCGGTCGTAGGCACGGGGTGATGACCTTCCACCTGACGCAGATCCTTTCGGGGCACGGATGCTTCGGGAGGTATCTGTTTAGGGTGGCGGGTCGTGAGCCCACGATGATGTGCCACGAGTGCGGCTGCGCCGAGGATACGGCTCAGCACACGCTGGCTTCGTGCCCGCATTGGGCGGAGCCGCGTGCTACACTCGTGGCTTCCATCGGGTCGGACCTCTCGCTCGCGGCCGTCGTCAAGGCCATGGTCTCGAGCGAAGAGGCGTGGGGTGCGGTGCGTTCCTTCTGCGAGGTCGTGATGTCGCAGAAGGAGGCGGCGGAGAGGCTCAGGGAGGAGGACGGAGCCGCTCTACCGATGCGCCGGAGGAGGGTGGGGCGCAGGCGTGTCGCTCACGAGCGCCGTCTGCCGCCGTAGCCCCCGGTACGGGTGGTGGACTGCGAAGTCCGCCACTCGCCACGGTCCCATCTCGGGGCCGGGGCTCTAGTGGATATGAATCGGATCGGACTTCCTTGATTCTGAGCTCGGCGGCTTGCCGTCGGCTCGGAGATAAAGGTCGTCCAAAACGATCTGGCTCGGTCGGCTTGGGCGGGGAGCAGGGGAGCTCCTCGCCAGAAAACAAGCCGACCATCGGAGTGGGGCGCATCCCGGTCAACAGTTTGCGCCGCTCCATTTGGGGGGGTGGTGGCCGCCTCCTTGGCGTTGCCTGCCGTTGGAGCAACGCGGATGTATGCTTCGGCGTTCCCGTGGCGCTCCTCCATACGGCGATGTGTTGACCGTCTGGTTTAGTGAGTAGGAGTCTCACATACCCACCGCCTTCCGCTCCCCTGGAATGCGGTGGAACCCATGAGGGTTCCAGACGAAAAAAAAAAAAAAAAAAAAAGAAAAAAAGGGTTGGGTTGGGTTGGAGTCGAGGAGTAAACCTCTATAAAAAATCCTCAATTCTCGGCGTTTCGTTGCGTGACGTCGGGGTGCTCGAAAGAGAGGCTGGGGAGTTCATCAGTCGCTAGCGCACAACCCTGGAATACCACCCGACCTTCCAGGTGTATTAGGGTTACCCGGGCAAGAGGCTCTGCCGGGGTTGACTTTTTATTTCCTCACTACTCGTGGGATTTATTATGGTAAATTCAACAGAAACAAACGACGTTGAGGGAGAGGAGAGGAGGACGAGGAGGGAAGCGAGTAAGGAGAGGCGGATGACGCGGAGCGTCACCAGCAGGGAATCCAGTGCGGGGCGGCAGGACGAGGACATGGACTCCGACTGCAGCTTTGCCACTGGACGATCTCAAAGCTCCGTTACAGCCGGGAAACTTTGGCGGAAAAGAAGACGCCCGAACCCCGAGTTGGCGCAGTCTGAAGAGGAATCGGAGCGGTCTGCGTCTGCGACCAGAGGTCGAGGGCGGCCTCCGACGACGGGGGAGTACGTCGGCTTGGCCGATGCCAAAAGAGCGCTTCTTGCTGTAAAGCGGGAAGAGTTCAAGGCGTTGGTCGAAGAAGACCTTGAGAAAAGCGTCGCTATAACTCGCAAGAGGCGGGAACAGCGAGCCGCCGAACTAGCGTCGGCCTCGGGTGAGAAGGCTGAGTCAGGCGTCGGACCCAGTAATAGGTCCGCGGCCCTGACCAAGCAGCAGGTTGTCGAGGACTTGGCGATCATTGCTAAAATCGCCACAAAGTCCAAAAACCTTAAGGGGACTATAGTCCGCGAATTGAAGGACGCTGTGGCTTCAATAGCCGAGGCCGTGGAAGTCCTGGGATCGCGGACTCTTACAGAAGAGACGCGTCGTCTGCAGGCGGACAATGCTCGCCTGCAAGCCGAGATGGACACTCTCCGCAAGGAGATGTCCACATTAAGAGAAGAAATGGAGAGGGCACGGAAGCAGGGCTGTCCGGCGCCCTCTCCCACCAGATTGACGGAGGCTGCATCCCCTGCAACGCAGCCTCAAACAATCTCGCTGGAGGAGATCTGTCGGGCGGTCATGTCCCAGGTGGGGACCATGGTGACCGCTCGACTGGCCTCTATAGAGGACCGGCTCTTGCCGGAGACGAGGCTTCGGCCTCCGCTGGCGGCCGACAAAAGGCGGGAGGCGGTTAAGACCACAGAGTCTGTTAAGACCGCATCTCAATCCTCTGTGGGCCCCAGCGGGTCGGCGCAGAAGACTCGTTCGGAGCCCGTGAAGAAGGCTAAGGGGGTGAAGGCGAAGCCTAAAGAGGGCCAGTCGCAGGCAAAGCTGAGGCCTACCAAGCCTCAGGCGAAGCCAAAAGCGGCAAAACCGCCGAAGAAGGGACAGGGAAAGCCCGCTCCCAAAAGAAAACTCCGGGTAGAACGATCCACGGCTGTGGTATTGACTCTGCTTCCCGAAGCCGAGGCCGCTGGCGTCACTTACGCTCAGGTCTTGTCGGAGGCGAAGCAAAAGGTCAACCTGGCCGACCTAGGTATTAAGGACCTAAGGTTTAGGAAGGCGGTCACTGGTGGCCGCATCCTGGAACTGCCCGGAGCGAATACCGGGGGTATGGCGGACTCTCTCGCTAAGAAGCTGAGAGAGTCACTGCCCGAAGGGCAGGTCAGAGTCTCTAGACCCACGAAGTGCGCAGAAATGCGCATTTCGGGACTGGACGACTCCGTGTCCAGCGTCGACGTGGCTACGGCCGTCGCTAGGGTTGGTGGGTGCGACGTCGACGAAGTCCGTTGCGGGGATGTCACCGTCGGCGCCGGTGGCCTTGGTGCTGCGTGGGTTCGTTGCCCGGTCGCAGCGGCCAAGAAGGTGTCCGGTGGTGGCAGGCTCCTCGTCGGATGGGTGTCGGCGCAGGTCCGCGTCTTAGACGATCGGCCCCTCCGGTGCTTCCGGTGCCTGGAGATGGGGCACGTCAGGGCCAAGTGCACTGCGGAGGTCGACAGGAGCGACCTCTGCTATCGGTGCGGAAGGCCCGGGCACAAGGCCCAGGAGTGCTCTGCCGAGCCGCACTGCGTCACGTGCGCAGCGGCCGGCAGACCGGCCAAGCATCGGGTTGGGACCAAGGAGTGCGTTCCCGCCCCGAAGGGAAGGAAGCCGGGCCAGGCTGGCAGAGGTCCTAGGGCCTCAAAGCAGCCTTCCAGGCCCGTAGAGGATCCCATGGTCATCGAATAAGATGGCCATGCGGATTCTACAGGCGAATATCAACCACTGCGCCAGGGCTCAGGACCTCTTGTTCCAAAGCATGGCGGAGTGGTTGGTAAACGTCGTCGTGATCGCCGAGCCCTACTACGTCCCTTCGGGGGACGACTGGGCCGGCGACAGGGACGGTGTGGTGGCGATCGGGACCCGGACAGCGGCCGGATCCCCGGTCATCGGAGGAGTGACGAAGGGTCGAGGCTACGTCTCGGCTCTCGTCGGAAACGTGACACTGATCGGGGTCTACTTCTCTCCGAATCGCAGTGTCGCCGACTTCGAACAGTTTCTGGTCGAAGTCGGCGCCCTCGTCGGAAGGAGTGGCCCCGGTCGGGTCCTCGTGGTCGGGGACCTCAATGCCAAATCCATGGCTTGGGGTTGCCCGGCCACGGACGCACGTGGAGAGGTCCTCGAAGACTGGGTAGTCGCGTCCGGTCTTGTCGTCCTGAACCACGGCTCGGTACATACGTGCGTGCGGCAACAGGGCGGTTCGATCGTCGACATCACGTTCGCCGATCCCACCCTGGCGCGCCGTATCCGAGGCTGGCGGGTGATGGAGGATGTGGAGACGTTGTCGGACCACCGCTACGTGAGGTTCGACGTCTCCGCACTCCCCGCCTCACCGAATGCCCCGAGTCGACCCTCGCGCGAGGAGGGCCCGCGATGGGCCCTGAAGCGTCTGGACAGGGAGGCGCTGGTGGAGGCTGCTCTGGTCCAGGCCTGGGTAGGAGCGCCGGAAGGTGCTGTGAATGTAGAGGTAGAAGCTGTGCGTCTGGGCCAGACCATGACGCACATCTGCGATGCGGCGATGCCCCGCGTACGTTCCGCGACTCCGAGGCGCGGCGTTTACTGGTGGTCTGAGGAGCTATCGCGGCTCCGAGAGACCTGCGTGGCTCTCAGGCGCCAGTACACCAGATGTCGGAGGCGGCGGCGACGAGACCAAGAGCTTGAGAGTCAGCACTATACTCGATATCGTGAGGCAGTGATGACTTTCGTAGCGGCCATCGCCAAAGCCAAAGACCTGGCCGAAGCAGAGATGGTGGAGTCCCTGGACAGGGACCCGTGGGGGAGGCCGTACAAGATGGTGAGGCGAAAGCTTCGACCGTGGGCCCCCCCGCTGACCAAGACTCTCCAGCCGGAGTTGCTGGAGTCCGTAGTCACGGCATATTTCCCCCGAGGTACCGACTATCGAGTACCTCGTATGGCGCCGGCGACTGAGGCGGTAGAGGATGAGCGTTGGGACGCAGCACGGGATGTCTCCGGGGATGAGTTGGGGGCTGCAGTGCTTCGGCTTCGGTCGAAGAACACTGCGCCGGGACCCGACGGCATCCCCGGGCGCGCCTGGGCCTTGGCCCTAGGGGATTTAGAGCCACTAGTGCTACGCCTCTTTAACGCATGTTTGCAGCAGGGCCGGTTCCCGCGGACGTGGAAGGGTGGGAAACTGGTGCTGTTGCGCAAGGAGGGGCGGCCGGTTGCCGAGCCATCGGCATATCGGCCGATAGTGCTTCTCGACGAGGCGGGTAAGCTCTTTGAGCGGGTTTTATCCGCTCGCCTCGTCAAGCACTTGGGGGAGTCCGGTCGGGATCTCAGCGACCATCAATTTGGCTTCCGCAAGGGCAGGTCCACCCTCGACGCTGTCGGTCGGGTGAGGGCCCTGGCGGAGGCCTCGGTGTCTCGGGGCGGGGTGGTGTTGGCGGTGTCTCTCGATATCGCCAACGCGTTCAACACCCTTCCCTGGGCGACCAGTTTGGAGGCGCTGAGGTTCCACGCCGTGCCCGGGTACCTGCGTCGCGTCGTAGCGGATTACCTCTGCGACCGCGCCGTCTGCTACCCGGCTGGTGACGGCTGGATTCGTAGGGAGGTGTCGTGCGGTGTTCCGCAGGGGTCGGTTCTCGGACCTCTCCTGTGGAACATCGGCTACGACTGGGTGCTGCGCGGTGCCAACTTACGGGGTGTCGAAGTAACTTGTTACGCCGACGACACTCTCGTAACGGCACGCGGCGACAGCTACCGGGAGGCCAGTGTTCTGGCAACCGCTGGGGTCGCGCAGGTAGTGGCGCGCATAAGAAGGCTGGGGCTGGAGGTTGCATTGCACAAATCCGTGGCTGTGTGTTTTCACGGGCCGCGGAACGGACCTCCGGCCGGGTCGAGAGTGGTGGTCGGCGGAGTTTCCATCGCTGTCGGGCGTTCCTTGGAGTACCTTGGACTCGTCCTCGACAGTCGATGGAGCTTCGACGAGCACTTTCGGCGCCTAGCGCCGAAGCTTGTTAGGGCAGCCGGAGCGATGTGTCGCGTCCTCCCAAATGTCGGGGGACCGAGCATGAGCTGCCGACGTCTGTACACCGGGGTGGTAAGGTCCATAGCGCTCTACGGGGCACCAATATGGGCCGATAGCCTCGACTCCCGCAATCGGGCCCTCTTGTGCAGAGCGCAGAGGGTCATGGCTGTCAGGGTGATCCGAGGGTATCGCACCATCTCGTGCGAGGCGGCCTGCTCTCTGGCCGGGACCCCACCGTGGGACCTGGACGCTATGACGCTGGCGGAGGCGTATCGACGGAGGAGGGATGCCCGTCTTCGGGGGGAGGGTGGGGAGTCGGATTGGAGGCGCAGGGCGCATGAGGAGCTGCTCGTCACATGGCGCGAGAGGCTCAGAGTGCCCAACGCTGGTAAATCGACTGCCCTGGCGATCGGTCCCATCCTTTCGGATTGGGTCGGTCGTAGGCACGGGGTGATGACCTTCCACCTGACGCAGATCCTTTCGGGGCACGGATGCTTCGGGAGGTATCTGTTTAGGGTGGCGGGTCGTGAGCCCACGATGATGTGCCACGAGTGCGGCTGCGCCGAGGATACGGCGCAGCACACGCTGGCTTCGTGCCCGCACTGGGAGGAGCCGCGTGCTACACTCGTGGCTTCCATCGGGTCGGACCTCTCGCTCCCGGCCGTGGTCAAGGCCATGGTCTCGAGCGAAGAGGTGTGGGGTGCGGTGCGTTCCTTCTGCGAGGTCGTGATGTCGCAGAAGGAGGCGGCGGAGAGGCTCAGGGAGGAGGACGGAGCCGCTCTACCGATGCGCCGGAGGAGGGTGGGGCGCAGGCGTGTCGCTCACGAGCGCCGTCTGCCGCCGTAGCCCCCGGTACGGGTGGTGGACTGCGAAGTCCGCCACTCGCCACGGTCCCATCTCGGGGCCGGGGCTCTAGTGGGTATGAGTCGGATCGGACTTCCTTGATTCTGAGCTCGGCGGCTTGCCGTCGGCTCGGAGATAAAGGTCGTCCAAAACGATCTGGCTCGGTCGGCTTAGGCGGGGAGCAGGGGAGCTCCTCGCCAGAAAACAAGCCGACCATCGGAGTGGGGCGCATCCCGGTCAACAGTTTGCGCCGCTCCATTTAGGGGGGTGGCGGCCGCCTACTTGGCGTTGCCTGCCGTTGGAGCAACGCGGATGTATGCTTCGGCGTTCCCGTGGCGCTCCTCCATACGGCGATGTGTTGACCGTCTGGTTTAGTGAGTAGGAGTCTCACATACCCACCGCCTTCCGCTCCCCTGGAATGCGGTGGAACTCATGAGAGTTCCAGACGAAAAAAAAAAAAAAAAAAAAAAAAAAAAAAAAAAAAAAAAAAAGGGTTGGGTTGGAGTCGTCCGCCGGCAGCCGCCGCGAGCGCACGCGCGCCCGCGCGCGCTCCGCTCTCGCGCCCGGGATGCGGTTGTGAACTATATCATTTTTGTTTGTTTTTCGTGTCGCGTGTGTCTGTGTGTGTCTGTGTAGGTGTGTGTTGTGTTTTTAGTTCCAAGGCGGCAAGACGAGGAAGGGGTGCCAGAGAGGGTGCTCGTGTATAGAAAATTTTTGTGCGAGCTATCGTGATGTGTAGTGTATAAAGTTGTTTTGTGGAGCTTCCGGTTGTGTGATGTTCAGTTAGAGCGTGAAGCGAGCTTCTGCGCCGGTTCGCGTGTTTTCGCCAGAGCTCTCGCTGTGCAGCTTTCGCGATTCAGATGTCATTGCTGCGTTTGGTCCTTTGTTACGGCTGTCTGTGTCGAGAGTGTCTTGTTAGTGTTTCAGAAGTGGTGGGTGTATTTGTTTTGGGTGTTCTTACTCAACGCAAACTGTACGACGAAGACTTGGATCGGATTGTATAACCTGGCTAGGGCGACGCCGGAGTTTATGACACCTTAGCAGCGCAGGTGTCTTTCCAGGAATCTTGAGTCTTGTCGGCTTCTTTCATTTCACTGACAATTGTTATCACTATGGGTTCTTTGGACCCGTATGGTACTGGCCTGTACCGGCCGGTACGGTACGGAGTGGTACGCGGAGCAGGTAGTCGGG
Source organism: Melinaea menophilus ssp. n. AW-2005 (assembly GCA_918358695.1). Lineage (NCBI taxonomy): Eukaryota > Metazoa > Arthropoda > Insecta > Lepidoptera > Nymphalidae > Melinaea > Melinaea menophilus. The sequence goes on from OU911048.1 coordinate 19,792,817, forward strand.
ACATGTGTTCGGTACTAGCCGGTACGGTATGGAGTGGTACGCGGAGCAGGTAGTCGGGACATGTGTCCGGTACTAGCCGGTACGGTATGGAATGGTACGGACAGCGCGGACGGGAGCAGGTAATCGGGACATGTGCCCGGTACTGGCCGGTACGGTATGGAGTAGTACGCGGAGCAGGTAGTCGGGACATGTGTCCGGTACTAGCCGGTACGGTATGGAATAGTACGGACAGCGCGGACGGGAGCAGGTAGTCGGGACATGTGCCCGGTACTGGCAGGTACGGTACGGAGTGGTACGGACAGCGTGGGTACATGGGAGCAGGTAGTTGCGACTCATGTCCGGCCCAACTCCACGAAGCGGAATTCAGGTAGTAATTAGTAATTAATTATATAATTTTTACTTAGGGGTGTTTTGTACTTTAGGGGTGTTTTGGCCCAGACCCGATGCCAGTGGCGAATGGTCGAGGGCATGTCCGGATCAGTGGTCGTCGTTAGCGGAGGCCCTGTTGCCGGTCGGTCGGCGAGTCCGGTGGGTACTTAACTGTGCAGTCGGGCAGGCATTTTTTGCCACCGTCGAGTCGTAAACTCCTGCAGGTGTGGCGGTCATGTGAAGCAGCCTGCAGGGGAGCGAGGGTCTTGCCTTAATCGGCCGGACCGCGAGGAGTAAACCTCTATAAAAAATCCTCAATTCTCGGCGTTTCGTTGCGTGACGTCGGGGTGCTCGAAAGAGAGGCTGGGGAGTTCATCAGTCGCTAGCGCACAACCCTGGAATATCACCCGACCTTCCAGGTGTATTAGGGTTACCCGGGCAAGAGGCTCTGCCGGGGTTGACTTTTTATTTCCTCACTACTCGTGGGATTTATTATGGTAAATTCAACAGAAACAAACGACGTTGAGGGAGAGGAGAGGAGGACGAGGAGGGAAGCGAGTAAGGAGAGGCGGATGACGCGGAGCGTCACCAGCAGGGAATCCAGTGCGGGGCGGCAGGACGAGGACATGGACTCCGACTGCAGCTTTGCCACTGGACGATCTCAAAGCCCCGCTACAGGCGGGAAACTTTGGCGGAAAAGAAGACGCCCGAACCCCGAGTTGGCGCAGTCTGAAGAGGATTCGGAGCGGTCTGCGTCTGCGACCAGAGGTCGAGGGCGGCCTCCGACGACGGGGGAGTACGTCGGCTTGGCCGATGCCAAAAGAGCGCTTCTCGCTGTAAAGCGGGAAGAGTTCAAGGCGTTGGTCGAAGAAGACCTTGAGAAAAGCGTCGCTATCACTCGCAAGAGGCGGGAACAGCGAGCCGCCGAACTAGCGTCGGCCTCGGGTGAGAAGGCTGAGTCGGGCGTCGGACCCAGTAATAGGTCCGCGGCCCTGACCAAGCAGCAGGTTGTCGAGGACTTGGCGATCATTGCTAAAATCGCCACAAAGTCCAAAAACCTTAAGGGGACTATAGTCCGCGAATTGAAGGACGCTGTGGCTTCAATAGCCGAGGCCGTGGAAGTCCTGGGATCGCGGACTCTTACAGAAGAGACGCGTCGTCTGCAGGCGGACAATGCTCGCCTGCAAGCCGAAATGGACACTCTCCGCAAGGAGATGTCCACATTAAGAGAAGACATGGAGAGAGCACGGAAGCAGGGCTGTCCGGCGCCCTCTCCCACCGGATTGACGGAGGCTGCATCCCCTGCAACGCAGCCTCAAACAATCTCGCTGGAGGAGATCTGTCGGGCGGTCATGTCCCAGGTGGGGACCATGGTGACCGCTCGACTGGCCTCCATAGAGGACCGGCTCTTGCCGGAGACGAGGCTTCGGCCTCCGCTGGCGGCCGACAAGAGGCGGGAGGCGGTTAAGACCTCAGAGTCTGTTAAGACCGCATCTCAACCCTCTGCGGGCCCCAGCGGGTCGGCGCAGAAGACTCGTTCGGAGCCCGTGAAGAAGGCTAAGGGGATGAAGGCGAAGCCTAAAGAGGGCCAGTCGCAGGCAAAGCTGAGGCCTACCAAGCCTCAGGCGAAGCCAAAAGCGGCAAAACCGCCGAAGAAGGGACAAGGAAAGCCCGCTCCCAAAAGAAAACTCCGGGTAGAACGATCCACGGCTGTGGTATTGACTCTGCTTCCCGAAGCCGAGGCCACTGGCGTCACTTACGCTCAGGTCTTGTCGGAGGCGAAGCAAAAGGTCAACCTGGCCGACCTAGGTATTAAGGACCTAAGGTTTAGAAAGGCGGTCACTGGTGGCCGCATCCTGGAACTGCCCGGAGCGAATACCGGGGGTATGGCGGACTCTCTCGCTAAGAAGCTGAGAGAGTCACTGCCCGAAGGGCAGGTCAGGGTCTCTAGACCCACGAAGTGCGCAGAAATGCGCATTTCGGGACTGGACGACTCCGTGTCCAGCGTCGACGTGGCTACGGCCGTCGCTAGGGTTGGTGGGTGCGACGTCGACGAAGTCCGTTGCGGGGCTGTCACCGTCGGCGCCGGTGGCCTCGGTGCTGCGTGGGTTCGTTGCCCGGTCGCAGCGGCCAAGAAGGTGTCCGGTGGTGGCAGGCTCCTCGTCGGATGGGTGTCGGCGCAGGTCCGCGTCTTGGACGATCGGCCCCTCCGGTGCTTCCGGTGCCTGGAGATGGGGCACGTCAGGGCCAAGTGCACTGCGGAGGTCGACAGGAGCGACCTCTGCTATCGGTGTGGAAAGCCCGGGCACAAGGCCCAGGAGTGCTCTGCCGAGCCGCACTGCGTCACGTGCGCAGCGGCCGGCAGACCGGCCAAGCATCGGGTGGGGACCAAGGAGTGCGTTCCCGCCCCGAAGGGAAGGAAGCCGGGCCAGGCTGGCAGAGGTCCTAGGGCCTCAAAGCAGCCTTCCAGGCCCGTAGAGGATCCCATGGTCATCGAATAAGATGGCCATGCGGATTCTACAGGCGAATATCAACCACTGCGCCAGGGCTCAGGACCTCTTGTTCCAAAGCATGGCGGAGTGGTTGGTAAACGTCGTCGTGATCGCCGAGCCCTACTACGTCCCTTCGGGGGACGACTGGGCCGGCGACAGGGACGGTGTGGTGGCGATCGGGACCCGGACAGCGGCCGGATCCCCGGTCTTCGGAGGAGTGACGAAGGGTCGAGGCTACGTCTCGGCTCTCGTCGGAAACGTGACACTGATCGGGGTCTACTTCTCTCCGAATCGCAGTGTCGCCGACTTCGAACAGTTTCTGGTCGAAGTCGGCGCCCTCGTCGGGAGGAGTGGCCCCGGTCGGGTCCTCGTGGTCGGGGACCTCAATGCCAAATCCATGGCTTGGGGTTGCCCGGCCACGGACGCACGTGGAGAGGTCCTCGAAGACTGGGTAGTCGCGTCCGGTCTTGTCGTCCTGAACCACGGGTCGGTACATACGTGCGTGCGGCAACAGGGCGGTTCGATCGTCGACATCACGTTCGCCGATCCCACCCTGGCGCGCCGTATCCGAGGCTGGCGGGTGATGGAGGATGTGGAGACGTTGTCGGACCACCGCTACGTGAGGTTCGACGTCTCCGCACTCCCCGCCCCGCCGAATGCCCCGAGTCGACCCTCGCGCGAGGAGGGCCCGCGATGGGCCCTGAAGCGTCTGGACAGGGAGGCGCTGGTGGAGGCTGCTCTGGTCCAGGCCTGGGTAGGAGCGCCGGAAGGTGCTGTGAATGTAGAGGCAGAAGCTGTGCGTCTGGGCCAGACCATGACGCACATCTGCGATGCGGCGATGCCCCGCGTACGTTCCGCGACTCCGAGGCGCGGCGTTTACTGGTGGTCTGAGGAGCTATCGCGGCTCCGAGAGACCTGCGTGGCTCTCAGGCGCCAGTACACCAGATGTCGGAGGCGGCGGCGACGAGACCAAGAGCTTGAGAGTCAGCACTATACTCGATATCGTGAGGCAGTGATGACTTTCGTAGCGGCCATCGCCAAAGCCAAAGACCTGGCCGAAGCAGAGATGGTGGAGTCCCTGGACAGGGACCCGTGGGGGAGGCCGTACAAGATGGTGAGGCGAAAGCTTCGACCGTGGGCCCCCCCGCTGACCAAGACTCTCCAGCCGGAGTTGCTGGAGTCCGTAGTCACGGCATTGTTCCCCCGAGGTACCGACTATCGAGTACCTCGTATGGCGCCGGCGACTGAGGCGGTAGAGGATGAGCGTTGGGACGCAGCACGGGATGTCTCCGGGGATGAGTTGGGGGCTGCAGTGCTTCGGCTTCGGTCGAAGAACACTGCGCCGGGACCCGACGGCATCCCCGGGCGCGCCTGGGCCTTGGCCCTAGGGGATTTAGAGCCACTAGTGCTACGCCTCTTTAACGCATGTTTGCAGCAGGGCCGGTTCCCGCGGACGTGGAAGGGTGGGAAACTGGTACTGTTGCGCAAGGAGGGGCGGCCGGTTGCCGAGCCATCGGCATATCGGCCGATAGTGCTTCTCGACGAGGCGGGTAAGCTCTTTGAGCGGGTTTTATCCGCTCGCCTCGTCAAGCACTTGGGGGAGTCCGGTCGGGATCTCAGCGACCATCAATTTGGCTTCCGCAAGGGCAGGTCCACCCTCGACGCTGTCAGTCGGGTGAGGGCCCTGGCGGAGGCCTCGGTGTCTCGGGGCGGGGTGGTGTTGGCGGTGTCTCTCGATATCGCCAACGCGTTCAACACCCTTCCCTGGGCGACCATTTTGGAGGCGCTGAGGTTCCACGCCGTGCCCGGGTACTTGCGTCGCGTCGTAGCGGATTACCTCTGCGACCGCGCCGTCTGCTACCCGACTGGTGACGGCTGGATTCGTAGGGAGGTGTCGTGCGGTTTTCCGCAGGGGTCGGTTCTCGGACCTCTCCTGTGGAACATCGGCTACGACTGGGTGCTGCGCGGTGCCAACTTACGGGGTGTCGAAGTAACTTGTTACGCCGACGACACTCTCGTAACGGCACGCGGCGACAGCTACCGGGAGGCCAGTGTTCTGGCAACCGCTGGGGTCGCGCAGGTAGTGGCGCGCATTAGAAGGCTGGGGCTGGAGGTTGCATTGCACAAATCCGTGGCTGTGTGTTTTCACGGGCCGCGGAACGGACCTCCGGCCGGGTCGAGAGTGGTGGTCGGCGGAGTTTCCATCGCTGTCGGGCGTTCCTTGGAGTACCTTGGACTCGTCCTCGACAGTCGATGGAGCTTCGACGAGCACTTTCGGCGCCTAGCGCCGAAGCTTGTTAGGGCAGCCGGAGCGATGTGTCGCGTCCTCCCAAATGTCGGGGGACCGAGCATGAGCTGCCGACGTCTGTACACCGGGGTGGTAAGGTCCATAGCGCTCTACGGGGCACCAATATGGGCCGATAGACTCAACTCCCGCAATCGGGCCCTCTTGTGCAGAGCGCAGAGGGTCATGGCTGTCAGGGTGATCCGAGGGTATCGCACCATCTCGTGCGAGGCGGCCTGCGCTCTAGCCGGGACCCCACCGTGGGACCTGGACGCTATGACGCTGGCGGAGGCGTATCGACGGAGGAGGGATGCCCGTCTTCGGGGGGAGGGTGGGGAGTCGGAGTGGAGGCGCAGGGCGCATGAGGAGCTGCTCGTCACATGGCGCGAGAGGCTCAGAGTGCCCAACGCTGGTAAATCGACTGCCCTGGCGATCGGTCCCATCCTTTCGGATTGGGTCGGTCGTAGGCACGGGGTGATGACCTTCCACCTGACGCAGATCCTTTCGGGGCACGGATGCTTCGGGAGGTATCTGTTTAGGGTGGCGGGTCGTGAGCCCACGATGATGTGCCACGAGTGCGGCTGCGCCGAGGATACGGCGCAGCACACGCTGGCTTCGTGCCCGCACTGGGCGGAGCCGCGTGCTACACTCGTGGCTTCCATCGGGTCGGACCTCTCGCTCCCGGCCGTGGTCAAGGCCATGGTCTCGAGCGAAGAGGCGTGGGGTGCGGTGCGTTCCTTCTGCGAGGTCGTGATGTCGCAGAAGGAGGTGGCGGAGAGGCTCAGGGAGGAGGACGGAGCCGCTCTACCGATGCGCCGGAGGAGGGTGGGGCGCAGGCGTGTCGCTCACGAGCGCCGTCTGCCGCCGTAGCCCCCGCTACGGGTGGTGGGCTGCGAAGTCCGCCACTCGCCACGGTCCCATCTCGGGGCCGGGGCTCTAGTGGGTATGGGTCGGATCGGACTTCCTGATTCTGAGCTCGGCGGCTTGCCGTTGGCTCGGAGATAAAGGTGGTCCAAAACGATCTGGCTCGGTCGGCTTGGGCGGGGAGCAGGGGAGCTCCTCGCCAGAAAACAAGCCGACCATCGGAGTGGGGCGCATCCCGGTCAACAGTTTGCGCCGCTCCATTTGGGGGGGTGGTGGCCGCCTACTTGGCGCTGCCTGCCGTTGGAGCAACGCGGATGTATGCTTCGGCGTTCCCGTGGCGCTCCTCCATACGGCGATGTGTTGACCGTCTGGTTTAGTGAGTAGGAGTCTCACATACCCACCGCCTTCCGCTCCCCTGGAATGCGGTGGAACTCATGAGAGTTCCAGACGAAAAAAAAAAAAAAAAAAAAAAAAAAAAAAAAAAGGGTTGTGACACTGATGGAGGAGTCGTCCGCCGGCAGCCGCCGCGAGCGCACGCGCGCCCGCGCGCGCTCCGCTCTCGCGCCCGGGATGCGGTTGTGAACTATATCATTTTTGTTTGTTTTTCGTGTCGCGTGTGTCTGTGTAGGTGTGTGTTGTGTTTTCAGTTCCAAGGCGGCAAGACGAGGAAGGGGTGCCAGAGAGGGTGCTCGTGTATAGAAAATTTTTGTGCGAGCTTTCGTGATGTGTAGTGTATAAAGTTGTTTTGTGGAGCTTCCGGTTGTGTGATGTTCAGTTAGAGCGTGAAGCGAGCTTCTGCGCCGGTTCGCGTGTTTTCGCCAGAGCTTTCGCTGTGCAGCTTTCGCGATTCAGATGTCATTGCTGCGTCTGGTCCTTTGTTACGGCTGTCTGTGTCGAGAGTGTCTTGTTAGTGTTTCAGAAGTGGTGGGTGTATTTGTTTTGGGTGTTCTTACTCAACGCAAACTGTACGACGAAGACTTGGATCGGATTGTATAACCTGGCTAGGGCGACGCCGGAGTTTATGACACCTTAGCAGCGCAGGTGTCTTTCCAGGAATCTTGAGTCTTGTCGGCTTCTTTCATTTCACTGACAATTGTTATCACTATGGGTTCTTTGGACCCGTATGGTACTGGCCTGTACCGGCCGGTACGGTACGGAGTGGTACGCGGAGCAGGTAGTCGGGACATGTGTTCGGTACTAGCCGGTACGGTATGGAGTGGTACGCGGAGCAGGTAGTCGGGACATGTGTCCGGTACTAGCCGGTACGGTATGGAATGGTACGGACAGCGCGGACGGGAGCAGGTAATCGGGACATGTGCCCGGTACTGGCCGGTACGGTATGGAGTAGTACGCGGAGCAGGTAGTCAGGACATGTGTCAGGCACTAGCCGGTACGGTATGGAATGGTACGGACAGCGCGGACGGGAGCAGGTAGTCGGGACATGTGCCCGGTACTGGCAGGTACGGTACGGAGTGGTACGGACAGCGTGGGTACATGGGAGCAGGTAGTTGCGACTCGTGTCCGGCCCAACTCCACGAAGCGGAATTCAGGTAGTAATTAGTAATTAATTATATAATTTTTACTTAGGGGTGTCTTGGCCCAGACCCGATGCCAGTGGCGAATGGTCGAGGGCATGTCCGGATCAGTGGTCGTCGTTAGCGGAGGCCCTGTTGCCGGTCGGTCGGCGAGTCCGGTGGGTACTTAACTGTGCAGTCGGGCAGGCATTTTTTGCCACCGTCGAGTCGTAAACTCCTGCAGGTGTGGCGGTCATGTGAAGCAGCCTGCAGGGGAGCGAGGGTCTTGCCTTAATCGGCCGGACCGCGAGGAGTAAACCTCTATAAAAAATCCTCAATTCTCGGCGTTTCGTTGCGTGACGTCGGGGTGCTCGAAAGAGAGGCTGGGGAGTTCATCAGTCGCTAGCGCACAACCCTGGAATACCACCCGACCTTCCAGGTGTATTAGGGTTACCCGGGCAAGAGGCTCTGCCGGGGTTGACTTTTTATTTCCTCACTACTCGTGGGATTTATTATGGTAAATTCAACAGAAACAAACGACGTTGAGGGAGAGGAGAGGAGGACGAGGAGGGAAGCGAGTAAGGAGAGGCGGATGACGCGGAGCGTCACCAGCAGGGAATCCAGTGCGGGGCGGCAGGACGAGGACATGGACTCCGACTGCAGCTTTGCCACTGGACGATCTCAAAGCTCCGTTACAGCCGGGAAACTTTGGCGGAAAAGAAGACGCCCGAACCCCGAGTTGGCGCAGTCTGAAGAGGAATCGGAGCGGTCTGCGTCTGCGACCAGAGGTCGAGGGCGGCCTCCGACGACGGGGGAGTACGTCGGCTTGGCCGATGCCAAAAGAGCGCTTCTCGCTGTAAAGCGGGAAGAGTTCAAGGCGTTGGTCGAAGAAGACCTTGAGAAAAGCGTCGCTATAACTCGCAAGAGGCGGGAACAGCGAGCCGCCGAACTAGCGTCGGCCTCGGGTGAGAAGGCTGAGTCGGGCGTCGGACCCAGTAATAGGTCCGCGGCCCTGACCAAGCAGCAGGTTGTCGAGGACTTGGCGATCATTGCTAAAATCGCCACAAAGTCCAAAAACCTTAAGGGGACTATAGTCCGCGAATTGAAGGACGCTGTGGCTTCAATAGCCGAGGCCGTGGAAGTCCTGGGATCGCGGACTCTTACAGAAGAGACGCGTCGTCTGCAGGCGGACAATGCTCGCCTGCAAGCCGAGATGGACACTCTCCGCAAGGAGATGTCCACATTAAGAGAAGACATGGAGAGAGCACGGAAGCAGGGTTGTCCGGCGCCCTCTCCCACCAGATTGACGGAGGCTGCATCCCCTGCAACGCAGCCTCAAACAATCTCGCTGGAGGAGATCTGTCGGGCGGTCATGTCCCAGGTGGGGACCATGGTGACCGCTCGACTGGCCTCTATAGAGGACCGGCTCTTGCCGGAGACGAGGCTTCGGCCTCCGCTGGCGGCCGACAAAAGGCGGGAGGCGGTTAAGACCACAGAGTCTGTTAAGACCGCATCTCAACCCTCTGTGGGCCCCAGCGGGTCGGCGCAGAAGACTCGTTCGGAGCCCGTGAAGAAGGCTAAGGGGGTGAAGGCGAAGCCTAAAGAGGGCCAGTCGCAGGCAAAGCTGAGGCCTACCAAGCCTCAGGCGAAGCCAAAAGCGGCAAAACCGCCGAAGAAGGGACAGGGAAAGCCCGCTCCCAAAAGAAAACTCCGGGTAGAACGATCCACGGCTGTGGTATTGACTCTGCTTCCCGAAGCCGAGGCCGCTGGCGTCACTTACGCTCAGGTCTTGTCGGAGGCGAAGCAAAAGGTCAACCTGGCCGACCTAGGTATTAAGGACCTAAGGTTTAGGAAGGCGGTCACTGCGGCCACGGACGCACGTGGAGAGGTCCTCGAAGACTGGGTAGTCGCGTCCGGTCTTGTCGTCCTGAACCACGGCTCGGTACATACGTGCGTGCGGCAACAGGGCGGTTCGATCGTCGACATCACGTTCGCCGATCCCACCCTGGCGCGCCGTATCCGAGGCTGGCGGGTGATGGAGGATGTGGAGACGTTGTCGGACCACCGCTACGTGAGGTTCGACGTCTCCGCACTCCCCGCCCCACCGAATGCCCCGAGTCGACCCTCGCGCGAGGAGGGCCCGCGATGGGCCCTGAAGCGTCTGGACAGGGAGGCGCTGGTGGAGGCTGCTCTGGTCCAGGCCTGGGTAGGAGCGCCGGAAGGTGCTGTGAATGTAGAGGTAGAAGCTGTGCGTCTGGGCCAGACCATGACGCACATCTGCGATGCGGCGATGCCCCGCGTACGTTCCGCGACTCCGAGGCGCGGCGTTTACTGGTGGTCTGAGGAGCTATCGCGGCTCCGAGAGACCTGCGTGGCTCTCAGGCGCCAGTACACCAGATGTCGGAGGCGGCGGCGACGAGACCAAGAGCTTGAGAGTCAGCACTATACTCGATATCGTGAGGCAGTGATGACTTTCGTAGCGGCCATCGCCAAAGCCAAAGACCTGGCCGAAGCAGAGATGGTGGAGTCCCTGGACAGGGACCCGTGGGGGAGGCCGTACAAGATGGTGAGGCGAAAGCTTCGACCGTGGGCCCCCCCGCTGACCAAGACTCTCCAGCCGGAGTTGCTGGAGTCCGTAGTCACGGCATTGTTCCCCCGAGGTACCGACTATCGAGTACCTCGTATGGCGCCGGCGACTGAGGCGGTAGAGGATGAGCGTTGGGACGCAGCACGGGATGTCTCCGGGGATGAGTTGGGGGCTGCAGTGCTTCGGCTTCGGTCGAAGAACACTGCGCCGGGACCCGACGGCATCCCCGGGCGCGCCTGGGCCTTGGCCCTAGGGGATTTAGAGCCACTAGTGCTACGCCTCTTTAACGCATGTTTGCAGCAGGGCCGGTTCCCGCGGACGTGGAAGGGTGGGAAACTGGTGCTGTTGCGCAAGGAGGGGCGGCCGGTTGCCGAGCCATCGGCATATCGGCCGATAGTGCTTCTCGACGAGGCGGGTAAGCTCTTTGAGCGGGTTTTATCCGCTCGCCTCGTCAAGCACTTGGGGGAGTCCGGTCGGGATCTCAGCGACCATCAATTTGGCTTCCGCAAGGGCAGGTCCACCCTCGACGCTGTCGGTCGGGTGAGGGCCCTGGCGGAGGCCTCGGTGTCTCGGGGCGGGGTGGTGTTGGCGGTGTCTCTCGATATCGCCAACGCGTTCAACACCCTTCCCTGGGCGACCATTTTGGAGGCGCTGAGGTTCCACGCCGTGCCCGGGTACCTGCGTCGCGTCGTAGCGGATTACCTCTGCGACCGCGCCGTCTGCTACCCGGCTGGTGACGGCTGGATTCGTAGGGAGGTGTCGTGCGGTGTTCCGCAGGGGTCGGTTCTCGGACCTCTCCTGTGGAACATCGGCTACGACTGGGTGCTGCGCGGTGCCAACTTACGGGGTGTCGAAGTAACTTGTTACGCCGACGACACTCTCGTAACGGCACGCGGCGACAGCTACCGGGAGGCCAGTGTTCTGGCAACCGCTGGGGTCGCGCAGGTAGTGGCGCGCATTAGAAGGCTGGGGCTGGAGGTTGCATTGCACAAATCCGTGGCTGTGTGTTTTCACGGGCCGCGGAACGGACCTCCGGCCGGGTCGAGAGTGGTGGTCGGCGGAGTTTCCATCGCTGTCGGGCGTTCCTTGGAGTACCTTGGACTCGTCCTCGACAGTCGATGGAGCTTCGACGAGCACTTTCGGCGCCTAGCGCCGAAGCTTGTTAGGGCAGCCGGAGCGATGTGTCGCGTCCTCCCAAATGTCGGGGGACCGAGCATGAGCTGCCGACGTCTGTACACCGGGGTGGTAAGGTCCATAGCGCTCTACGGGGCACCAATATGGGCCGATAGCCTCGACTCCCGCAATCGGGCCCTCTTGTGCAGAGCGCAGAGGGTCATGGCTGTCAGGGTGATCCGAGGGTATCGCACCATCTCGTGCGAGGCGGCCTGCTCTCTGGCCGGGACCCCACCGTGGGACCTGGACGCTATGACGCTGGCGGAGGCGTATCGACGGAGGAGGGATGCCCGTCTTCGGGGGGAGGGTGGGGAGTCGGATTGGAGGCGCAGGGCGCATGAGGAGCTGCTCGTCACATGGCGCGAGAGGCTCAGAGTGCCCAACGCTGGTAAATCGACTGCCCTGGCGATCGGTCCCATCCTTTCGGATTGGGTCGGTCGTAGGCACGGGGTGATGACCTTCCACCTGACGCAGATCCTTTCGGGGCACGGATGCTTCGGGAGGTATCTGTTTAGGGTGGCGGGTCGTGAGCCCACGATGATGTGCCACGAGTGCGGCTGCGCCGAGGATACGGCGCAGCACACGCTGGCTTCGTGCCCGCACTGGGAGGAGCCGCGTGCTACACTCGTGGCTTCCATCGGGTCGGACCTCTCGCTCCCGGCCGTGGTCAAGGCCATGGTCTCGAGCGAAGAGGTGTGGGGTGCGGTGCGTTCCTTCTGCGAGGTCGTGATGTCGCAGAAGGAGGCGGCGGAGAGGCTCAGGGAGGAGGACGGAGCCGCTCTACCGATACGCCGGAGGAGGGTGGGGCGCAGGCGTGTCGCTCACGAGCGCCGTCTGCCGCCGTAGCCCCCGGTACGGGTGGTGGACTGCGAAGTCCGCCACTCGCCACGGTCCCATCTCGGGGCCGGGGCTCTAGTGGGTATGAGTCGGATCGGACTTCCTTGATTCTGAGCTCGGCGGCTTGCCGTCGGCTCGGAGATAAAGGTCGTAAAAAACGATCTGGCTCGGTCGGCTTGGGCGGAGAGCAGGGGAGCTCCTCGCCAGAAAACAAGCCGACCATCGGAGTGGGGCGCATCCCGGTCAACAGTTTGCGCCGCTCCATTTAGGGGGGTGGCGGCCGCCTACTTGGCGTTGCCTGCCGTTGGAGCAACGCGGATGTATGCTTCGGCGTTCCCGTGGCTCTCCTCCATACGGCGATGTGTTGACCGTCTGGTTTAGTGAGTAGGAGTCTCACATACCCACCGCCTTCCGCTCCCCTGGAATGCGGTGGAACTCATGAGAGTTCCAGACGAAAAAAAAAAAAAAAAAAAAAAAAAAAAAAAAAAAAAAAGGGTTGTGACACTGATCGGAGTCTACTTCTCTCCGAATCGCAGTGTTGCCGACTTCGAACAGTTTCTGGTCGAAGTCGGCGCCCTCGTCGGGAGGAGTGGCCCCGGTCGGGTCCTCGTGGTCGGGGACCTCAATGCCAAATCCATGGCTTGGGGTTGCCCGGCCACGGACGCACGTGGAGAGGTCCTCGAAGACTGGGTAGTCGCGTCCGGTCTTGTCGTCCTGAACCGCGGGTCGGTACATACGTGCGTGCGGCAACAGGGTGGTTCGATCGTCGACATTACGTTCGCCGGTCCCACCCTGGCGCGCCGTATCCGAGGCTGGCGGGTGATGGAGGATGTGGAGACGTTGTCGGACCACCGCTACGTGAGGTTCGACGTCTCCGCACTCCCCGGCCCGCCTAGTGCCCCGAGTCGACCCTCGCGCGAGGAGGGCCCGCGATGGGCTCTGAAGCGTCTGGACAGGGAGGCGCTGGTGGAGGCTGCTCTGGTCCAGGCCTGGGTAGAAGCGCCGGAAGGCGCTGTGAATGTAGAGGCGGAAGCTGTGCGTCTGGGCCAGACCATGACGCACATCTGCGATGCGGCGATGCCCCGCGTACGTTCCGCGACTCCGAGGCGCGGCGTTTACTGGTGGTCTGAGGAGCTATCGCGGCTCCGAGAGACCTGCGTGGCTCTCAGGCGCCAGTACACCAGATGTCGGAGGCGGCGGCGACGGGACCAAGAGCTTGAGAGTCAGCACTATACTCGATATCGTGAGGCAGTGATGACTTTCGTAGCGGCCATCGCCAAAGCCAAAGACCTGGCCGAAGCGGAGATGGTGGAGTCCCTGGACAGGGACCCGTGGGGGAGGCCGTACAAGATGGTGAGGCGAAAGCTTCGACCGTGGGCCCCCCCGCTGACCAAGACTCTCCAGCCGGAGTTGCTGGAGTCCGTAGTCACGGCATTGTTCCCCCGAGGTACCGACTATCGAGTACCTCATATGGCGCCGGCGACTGAGGCGGTAGAGGATGAGCGTTGGGACGCAGCTCGGGATGTCTCCGGGGATGAGTTGGGGGCTGCAGTGCTTCGGCTTCGGTCGAAGAACACTGCGCCGGGACCCGACGGCATCCCCGGGCGCGCCTGGGCCTTGGCCCTAGGGCATTTAGAGCCACTAGTGCTACGCCTCTTTAACGCATGTTTGCAGCAGGGCCGGTTCCCGCGGACGTGGAAGGGTGGGAAACTGGTGCTGTTGCGCAAGGAGGGGCGGCCGGTTGCCGAGCCATCGGCATATCGGCCGATAGTGCTTCTCGACGAGGCGGGTAAGCTCTTTGAGCGGGTTTTATCCGCTCGCCTCGTCAGGCACTTGGGGGAGTCCGGTCGGGATCTCAGCGACCATCAATTTGGCTTCCGCAAGGGCAGGTCCACCCTCGACGCTGTCAGTCGGGTGAGGGCCCTGGCGGAGGCCTCGGTGTCTCGGGGCGGGGTGGTGTTGGCGGTGTCTCTCGATATCGCCAACGCGTTCAACACCCTTCCCTGGGCGACCATTTTGGAGGCGCTGAGGTTCCACGCCGTGCCCGGGTACTTGCGTCGCGTCGTAGCGGATTACCTCTGCGACCGCGCCGTCTGCTACCCGGCTGGTGACGGCTGGATTCGTAGGGAGGTGTCGTGCGGTGTTCCGCAGGGGTCGGTTCTCGGACCTCTCCTGTGGAACATCGGCTACGACTGGGTGCTGCGCGGTGCCAACTTACGGGGTGTCGAAGTAACTTGTTACGCCGACGACACTCTCGTAACGGCACGCGGCGACAGCTACCGGGAGGCCAGTGTTCTGGCAACCGCTGGGGTCGCGCAGGTAGTGGCGCGCATTAGAAGGCTGGGGCTGGAGGTTGCATTGCACAAATCCGTGGCTGTGTGTTTTCACGGGCCACGTAACGCACCTCCGGCCGGGTCGAGAGTGGTGGTCGGCGGAGTTTCCATCGCCGTCGGGCGTTCCTTGGAGTACCTTGGACTCGTCCTCGACAGTCGATGGAGCTTCGACGAGCACTTTCGGCGCCTAGCGCCGAAGCTTGTTAGGGCAGCCGGAGCGATGTGTCGCGTCCTCCCAAATGTCGGGGGACCGAGCATGAGCTGCCGACGTCTGTACACCGGGGTGGTAAGGTCCATAGCGCTCTACGGGGCACCAATATGGGCCGATAGCCTCGACTCTCGCAATCGGGCCCTCTTGTGCAGAGCGCAGAGGGTCATGGCTGTCAGGGTGATCCGAGGGTATCGCACCATCTCGTGCGAGGCGGCCTGCGCTCTAGCCGGGACACCACCGTGGGACCTGGACGCTATGACGCTGGCGGAGGCGTATCGACGGAGGAGGGATGCCCGTCTTCGGGGGGAGGGTGGGGAGTCGGAGTGGAGGCGCAGGGCGCATGAGGAGCTGCTCGTCACATGGCGCGAGAGGCTCAGAGTGCCCAACGCTGGTAAATCGACTGCCCTGGCGATCGGTCCCATCCTTTCGGATTGGGTCGGTCGTAGGCACGGGGTGATGACCTTCCACCTGACGCAGATCCTTTCGGGGCACGGATGCTTCGGGAGATATCTGTTTAGGGTGGCGGGTCGTGAGCCCACGATGATGTGCCACGAGTGCGGCTGCGCCGAGGATACGGCGCAGCACACGCTGGCTTCGTGCCCGCACTGGGCGGAGCCGCGTGCTACACTCGTGGCTTCCATCGGGTCGGACCTCTCGCTCCCGGCCGTGGTCAAGGCCATGGTCTCGAGCGAAGAGGCGTGGGGTGCGGTGCGTTCCTTCTGCGAGGTCGTGATGTCGCAGAAGGAGGTGGCGGAGAGGCTCAGGGAGGAGGACGGAGCCGCTCTACCGATGCGCCGGAGGAGGGTGGGGCGCAGGCGTGTCGCTCACGAGCGCCGTCTGCCGCCGTAGCCCCCGCTACGGGTGGTGGGCTGCGAAGTCCGCCACTCGCCACGGTCCCATCTCGGGGCCGGGGCTCTAGTGGGTATGGGTCGGATCGGACTTCCTGATTCTGAGCTCGGCGGCTTGCCGTTGGCTCGGAGATAAAGGTGGTCCAAAACGATCTGGCTCGGTCGGCTTGGGCGGGGAGCAGGGGAGCTCCTCGCCAGAAAACAAGCCGACCATCGGAGTGGGGCGCATCCCGGTCAACAGTTTGCGCCGCTCCATTTGGGGGGGTGGTGGCCGCCTACTTGGCGCTGCCTGCCGTTGGAGCAACGCGGATGTATGCTTCGGCGTTCCCGTCGCGCTCCTCCATACGGCGATGTGTTGACCGTCTGGTTTAGTGAGTAGGAGTCTCACATACCCACCGCCTTCCGCTCCCCTGGAATGCGGTGGAACCCATGAGGGTTCCAGACGAAAAAAAAAAAAAAAAAAAAAAAAAGGGTTGGGTTGGGTTGGGTTGGGGAGCCAGTCGTCTTGGCCGATGCCAAAAGAGCGCTTCTCGCTGTAAAGCGGGAAGAGTTCAAGGCGTTGGTCGAAGAAGACCTTGAGAAAAGCGTCGCTATCACTCGCAAGAGGCGGGAACAGCGAGCCGCCGAACTAGCGTCGGCCTCGGGTGAGAAGGCTGAGTCGGGCGTCGGACCCAGTAATAGGTCCGCGGCCCTGACCAAGCAGCAGGTTGTCGAGGACTTGGCGATCATTGCTAAAATCGCCACAAAGTCCAAAAACCTTAAGGGGACTATAGTCCGCGAATTGAAGGACGCTGTGGCTTCAATAGCCGAGGCCGTGGAAGTCCTGGGATCGCGGACTCTTACAGAAGAGACGCGTCGTCTGCAGGCGGACAATGCTCGCCTGCAAGCCGAAATGGACACTCTCCGCAAGGAGATGTCCACATTAAGAGAAGACATGGAGAGAGCACGGAAGCAGGGCTGTCCGGCGCCCTCTCCCACCGGATTGACGGAGGCTGCATCCCCTGCAACGCAGCCTCAAACAATCTCGCTGGAGGAGATCTGTCGGGCGGTCATGTCCCAGGTGGGGACCATGGTGACCGCTCGACTGGCCTCCATAGAGGACCGGCTCTTGCCGGAGACGAGGCTTCGGCCTCCGCTGGCGGCCGACAAGAGGCGGGAGGCGGTTAAGACCTCAGAGTCTGTTAAGACCGCATCTCAACCCTCTGCGGGCCCCAGCGGGTCGGCGCAGAAGACTCGTTCGGAGCCCGTGAAGAAGGCTAAGGGGATGAAGGCGAAGCCTAAAGAGGGCCAGTCGCAGGCAAAGCTGAGGCCTACCAAGCCTCAGGCGAAGCCAAAAGCGGCAAAACCGCCGAAGAAGGGACAAGGAAAGCCCGCTCCCAAAAGAAAACTCCGGGTAGAACGATCCACGGCTGTGGTATTGACTCTGCTTCCCGAAGCCGAGGCCACTGGCGTCACTTACGCTCAGGTCTTGTCGGAGGCGAAGCAAAAGGTCAACCTGGCCGACCTAGGTATTAAGGACCTAAGGTTTAGAAAGGCGGTCACTGGTGGCCGCATCCTGGAACTGCCCGGAGCGAATACCGGGGGTATGGCGGACTCTCTCGCTAAGAAGCTGAGAGAGTCACTGCCCGAAGGGCAGGTCAGGGTCTCTAGACCCACGAAGTGCGCAGAAATGCGCATTTCGGGACTGGACGACTCCGTGTCCAGCGTCGACGTGGCTACGGCCGTCGCTAGGGTTGGTGGGTGCGACGTCGACGAAGTCCGTTGCGGGGCTGTCACCGTCGGCGCCGGTGGCCTCGGTGCTGCGTGGGTTCGTTGCCCGGTCGCAGCGGCCAAGAAGGTGTCCGGTGGTGGCAGGCTCCTCGTCGGATGGGTGTCGGCGCAGGTCCGCGTCTTGGACGATCGGCCCCTCCGGTGCTTCCGGTGCCTGGAGATGGGGCACGTCAGGGCCAAGTGCACTGCGGAGGTCGACAGGAGCGACCTCTGCTATCGGTGCGGAAAGCCCGGGCACAAGGCCCAGGAGTGCTCTGCCGAGCCGCACTGCGTCACGTGCGCAGCGGCCGGCAGACCGGCCAAGCATCGGGTGGGGACCAAGGAGTGCGTTCCCGCCCCGAAGGGAAGGAAGCCGGGCCAGGCTGGCAGAGGTCCTAGGGCCTCAAAGCAGCCTTCCAGGCCCGTAGAGGATCCCATGGTCATCGAATAAGATGGCCATGCGGATTCTACAGGCGAATATCAACCACTGCGCCAGGGCTCAGGACCTCTTGTTCCAAAGCATGGCGGAGTGGTTGGTAAACGTCGTCGTGATCGCCGAGCCCTACTACGTCCCTTCGGGGGACGACTGGGCCGGCGACAGGGACGGTGTGGTGGCGATCGGGACCCGGACAGCGGCCGGATCCCCGGTCTTCGGAGGAGTGACGAAGGGTCGAGGCTACGTCTCGGCTCTCGTCGGAAACGTGACACTGATCGGGGTCTACTTCTCTCCGAATCGCAGTGTCGCCGACTTCGAACAGTTTCTGGTCGAAGTCGGCGCCCTCGTCGGGAGGAGTGGCCCCGGTCGGGTCCTCGTGGTCGGGGACCTCAATGCCAAATCCATGGCTTGGGGTTGCCCGGCCACGGACGCACGTGGAGAGGTCCTCGAAGACTGGGTAGTCGCGTCCGGTCTTGTCGTCCTGAACCACGGGTCGGTACATACGTGCGTGCGGCAACAGGGCGGTTCGATCGTCGACATCACGTTCGCCGATCCCACCCTGGCGCGCCGTATCCGAGGCTGGCGGGTGATGGAGGATGTGGAGACGTTGTCGGACCACCGCTACGTGAGGTTCGACGTCTCCGCACTCCCCGCCCCGCCGAATGCCCCGAGTCGACCCTTGCGCGAGGAGGGCCCGCGATGGGCCCTGAAGCGTCTGGACAGGGAGGCGCTGGTGGAGGCTGCTCTGGTCCAGGCCTGGGTAGGAGCGCCGGAAGGTGCTGTGAATGTAGAGGCAGAAGCTGTGCGTCTGGGCCAGACCATGACGCACATCTGCGATGCGGCGATGCCCCGCGTACGTTCCGCGACTCCGAGGCGCGGCGTTTACTGGTGGTCTGAGGAGCTATCGCGGCTCCGAGAGACCTGCGTGGCTCTCAGGCGCCAGTACACCAGATGTCGGAGGCGGCGGCGACGAGACCAAGAGCTTGAGAGTCAGCACTATACTCGATATCGTGAGGCAGTGATGACTTTCGTAGCGGCCATCGCCAAAGCCAAAGACCTGGCCGAAGCAGAGATGGTGGAGTCCCTGGACAGGGACCCGTGGGGGAGGCCGTACAAGATGGTGAGGCGAAAGCTTCGACCGTGGGCCCCCCCGCTGACCAAGACTCTCCAGCCGGAGTTGCTGGAGTCCGTAGTCACGGCATTGTTCCCCCGAGGTACCGACTATCGAGTACCTCGTATGGCGCCGGCGACTGAGGCGGTAGAGGATGAGCGTTGGGACGCAGCACGGGATGTCTCCGGGGATGAGTTGGGGGCTGCAGTGCTTCGGCTTCGGTCGAAGAACACTGCGCCGGGACCCGACGGCATCCCCGGGCGCGCCTGGGCCTTGGCCCTAGGGGATTTAGAGCCACTAGTGCTACGCCTCTTTAACGCATGTTTGCAGCAGGGCCGGTTCCCGCGGACGTGGAAGGGTGGGAAACTGGTACTGTTGCGCAAGGAGGGGCGGCCGGTTGCCGAGCCATCGGCATATCGGCCGATAGTGCTTCTCGACGAGGCGGGTAAGCTCTTTGAGCGGGTTTTATCCGCTCGCCTCGTCAAGCACTTGGGGGAGTCCGGTCGGGATCTCAGCGACCATCAATTTGGCTTCCGCAAGGGCAGGTCCACCCTCGACGCTGTCAGTCGGGTGAGGGCCCTGGCGGAGGCCTCGGTGTCTCGGGGCGGGGTGGTGTTGGCGGTGTCTCTCGATATCGCCAACGCGTTCAACACCCTTCCCTGGGCGACCATTTTGGAGGCGCTGAGGTTCCACGCCGTGCCCGGGTACTTGCGTCGCGTCGTAGCGGATTACCTCTGCGACCGCGCCGTCTGCTACCCGACTGGTGACGGCTGGATTCGTAGGGAGGTGTCGTGCGGTGTTCCGCAGGGGTCGGTTCTCGGACCTCTCCTGTGGAACATCGGCTACGACTGGGTGCTGCGCGGTGCCAACTTACGGGGTGTCGAAGTAACTTGTTACGCCGACGACACTCTCGTAACGGCACGCGGCGACAGCTACCGGGAGGCCAGTGTTCTGGCAACCGCTGGGGTCGCGCAGGTAGTGGCGCGCATTAGAAGGCTGGGGCTGGAGGTTGCATTGCACAAATCCGTGGCTGTGTGTTTCCACGGGCCGCGGAACGGACCTCCGGCCGGGTCGAGAGTGGTGGTCGGCGGAGTTTCCATCGCTGTCGGGCGTTCCTTGGAGTACCTTGGACTCGTCCTCGACAGTCGATGGAGCTTCGACGAGCACTTTCGGCGCCTAGCGCCGAAGCTTGTTAGGGCAGCCGGAGCGATGTGTCGCGTCCTCCCAAATGTCGGGGGACCGAGCATGAGCTGCCGACGTCTGTACACCGGGGTGGTAAGGTCCATAGCGCTCTACGGGGCACCAATATGGGCCGATAGACTCAACTCCCGCAATCGGGCCCTCTTGTGCAGAGCGCAGAGGGTCATGGCTGTCAGGGTGATCCGAGGGTATCGCACCATCTCGTGCGAGGCGGCCTGCGCTCTAGCCGGGACCCCACCGTGGGACCTGGACGCTATGACGCTGGCGGAGGCGTATCGACGGAGGAGGGATGCCCGTCTTCGGGGGGAGGGTGGGGAGTCGGAGTGGAGGCGCAGGGCGCATGAGGAGCTGCTCGTCACATGGCGCGAGAGGCTCAGAGTGCCCAACGCTGGTAAATCGACTGCCCTGGCGATCGGTCCCATCCTTTCGGATTGGGTCGGTCGTAGGCACGGGGTGATGACCTTCCACCTGACGCAGATCCTTTCGGGGCACGGATGCTTCGGGAGGTATCTGTTTAGGGTGGCGGGTCGTGAGCCCACGATGATGTGCCACGAGTGCGGCTGCGCCGAGGATACGGCGCAGCACACGCTGGCTTCGTGCCCGCACTGGGCGGAGCCGCGTGCTACACTCGTGGCTTCCATCGGGTCGGACCTCTCGCTCCCGGCCGTGGTCAAGGCCATGGTCTCGAGCGAAGAGGCGTGGGGTGCGGTGCGTTCCTTCTGCGAGGTCGTGATGTCGCAGAAGGAGGTGGCGGAGAGGCTCAGGGAGGAGGACGGAGCCGCTCTACCGATGCGCCGGAGGAGGGTGGGGCGCAGGCGTGTCGCTCACGAGCGCCGTCTGCCGCCGTAGCCCCCGCTACGGGTGGTGGGCTGCGAAGTCCGCCACTCGCCACGGTCCCATCTCGGGGCCGGGGCTCTAGTGGGTATGGGTCGGATCGGACTTCCTGATTCTGAGCTCGGCGGCTTGCCGTTGGCTCGGAGATAAAGGTGGTCCAAAACGATCTGGCTCGGTCGGCTTGGGCGGGGAGCAGGGGAGCTCCTCGCCAGAAAACAAGCCGACCATCGGAGTGGGGCGCATCCCGGTCAACAGTTTGCGCCGCTCCATTTGGGGGGGTGGTGGCCGCCTACTTGGCGCTGCCTGCCGTTGGAGCAACGCGGATGTATGCTTCGGCGTTCCCGTGGCGCTCCTCCATACGGCGATGTGTTGACCGTCTGGTTTAGTGAGTAGGAGTCTCACATACCCACCGCCTTCCGCTCCCCTGGAATGCGGTGGAACTCATGAGAGTTCCAGACGAAAAAAAAAAAAAAAAAAAAAAAAGGGTTGGGGAGCCATGCTGGAAACCTCCTCGTGTGCCCGTCCGCTACCAGTGTTGTCCGGATTCGTCCGGCGGGATTGGAAGCGGTACGGGCCGGTGCTCCCTGGGGGACGGTTAATGCGGTCTTTCGGGATCGTGCTAGCCGTCTGCTAATGTCCAGCGCGGGGGTCGGCTATGAGGAACATAGCCGACGAAACGCTACCAAGGTGCCTTGGTCTGGTTTTCATGGTCTTCGTGTCCGTGGCGATCAGAACGGAGGTTCTTGGCTAGCGTGGGGAGGTGTTTTCGGCTGCCTCCTTCTGGGGCAGTCGATGGGAGGCCAGACCTTGAGTGATTGCTCCTGGCTGGTCGGGGGGGCCCGGTACCCCTTAGTGAGTGTTTCGGCGCTCGGTCTCGGGGTATTGGGATGCGGGGTCCCGTCTCTCCCTGCAGCGGGCTTGTTCGCGGGTCCGTTGTGGACGGAGTTCAGACCTTCGCAGAGGTGGGTCGAACCTTACGGCCGGTCTCTTGGGGGTGGTGCTTACGCTGCTCTCGAGGGTTGTAGGTTTGGGGCGTAGTGCTGCTGCCCATGCTTCACTAGTTTTAGGCCCGGTCGTTCGCTTCCGGGCGAGCGGCCATAGGTAGTCTAGTTAGAGACTTGGCATAGTAGTAGTACTAGTTCGTAGTGGTGCTTAAGCTTGCTTCTAGTGTTGGCCCGGCTGACCCGCAGTGAGCCCTGTTTGGATTATCCAACTTGCTCGAATGCGGAGGCCATAGGTAGTCTAGTTTGTGGCTTTAGTAGTTAGGTAGCTAGACTAGGGTGTCGGTCCCGGTCCTCCTGCCTCCGGCAGAGCTGGCTGTGCGATAGATACCTCGGTCTAGCTAGCGGCGGACCGATCCCGATGCCGGTTGCCGGTGTGGTGTTCATCAACGTGCTCGGTGGCGAATGGATCTGGGAAGCCGTAGCTAGAAGTAGTTAGCGGTAGTTAGAAGTAGCTAGTTCTAGTTTAAGGGACGTTTTGGCCCGGACCCGATGCCAGTGGCGAATGGTCGAGGGCATGTCCGGATCAGTGGCCGCCGTTAACGGTGGCCCTGTTGCCGGTCGGTCGACGAGTCCGGTGGGTACTTCACTGTGCAGCTGGACAGGCATTTTTGCCACCGTCGAGTCGTAAACTTCTGCAGGTGTGGCTGTCATGTGAAGCAGCCTGCAGGGGAGCGAGGGTCTTGCCTTAATTGGCCGGACCGGGAGGAGTAAACCTCTATAAAAAAATCCTCAATTCTCGGCGTTTCGTTGCGTGACGTCGGGGTGCTCGAAAGAGAGGCTGGGGAGTTCATCAGTCGCTAGCGCACAACCCTGGAATACCACCCGACCTTCCAGGTGTATTAGGGTTACCCGGGCAAGAGGCTCTGCCGGGGCTGACATTTTAGTTCCTCACTACTCGTGGGATTTGCTATGGAAAGTCTTACAAACAAAAACGACGTTGAGGGAGAGGAGAGGAGGACGAGGAGGGGAGAGAGTAAGGAGAGGCGGATGACGAGGAGCGTCACGAGTAGGGAGTCTAGTGCGGGGCGGCAGGACGAGGACATGGACTCCGACTGCAGCTTCGCAACTGGACGGTCCCAAAGCCCAGCTACGGGCGGGAAACTTTGGCGCAAGAGGCGACGCCCGAACCCCGAGTTGGAGCTGTCCGACGACGAGGATTCGGAGCGGTCTGCGTCTGCGACAAGAGGCCGAGGGCGGCCCCCGACGACGGGGGAGTACGTAGGTTTGGCCGATGCCAAAAGAGCGCTTCTCGCTGCAAAGCGGGAAGAGTTCAAGGCGTTGGTAGAGGAAGACCTAGAGAAGAGCGTCGCCGTCACTCGCAAGAGGCGGGAACAGCGAGCCGCTGAACTAGCGTCGACCTCGGGGCAGGTATCGGAGTCGGGCGTCGGACCCAGCAATAGGTCCACGGCCCTGAGCAAGCAGCAGGTCGTAGAGGACTTGGCTATTATTGCGAAAATAGCCACAAAGTCCAAAAACCTGAAGGGGACCATAGTCCGCGAGCTTAAGGACGCGGTGGCTTCAATAGCCGAGGCCGTGGAAGTCCTGGGGTCGCGGACTCTCACGGAAGAGACACGACGGCTGCAGGCGGACAATGCTCGCCTGCAGGCCGAGATGGACACTCTCCGCAAGGAGATGTCCACGTTGCGTGAGGACATGGAGAGGGCACGGAAGCAGGGTTGTCCGGCGCCCACTCCCACCGGATCGACGGAGGCTGCGTCCCCTGCAACGCAGCCTCAGACAACCTCGCTGGAGGAGATCTGTCGGGCGGTCATGTCCCAGGTGGGGACCATGGTGACCGCCCGACTGGCCTCCATAGAGGACCGGCTCCTCCCGGAGAAGAGGCTTCGGCCTCCGCTGGCGGCCGACAAGAGGCGGGAGGCGGTGCAGACCACAGAGTCTGTTAAGACCGCCACCCCACCCTCTGCGGGCCCCAGCGGATCGGCGCAGAAGAAGTCTAAGGGAGCGAAGGCAAAGCCAAAAGCGGCTCAGCCGCAGGCGAAGCCGAAAGCGGCTCAGCCGCAGGCAAAGCCGAAGGCTACCGAGCCTCAGGCGAAGCCAAAAGCGGCAAAGCCACCCAAGAAGGGACAGGGAAAGGGCCCTGCTGGACCTTCTGCATCGCGGTCTAAACCGCAGTCGCAGAAGCCAGGGACCGCTCCCAAAAGAAAGCTCCGGGCAGAACGATCCACGGCTGTGGTATTGACTCTGCATCCCGAAGCCGAGGCCAATGGCGTGACTTACGCCCAGGTCTTGGCGGAGGCGAAGCAGAAAGTCAACCTGGCCGACCTGGGTATTAAGGACCTAAGGTTTAGGAAGGCGGTCACTGGTGGCCGCATCCTAGAACTGCCCGGAGCGAATACCGGGGGTAAGGCGAACTCTCTCGCTAACAAGCTGAGAGAGTCACTGCCCGCAGGGCAGGTCAGGGTGTCTAGACCCAGGAAGTGCGCAGAAATGCGCATTTCGGGACTGGACGACTCCGTGTCCAGCGTCGACGTGGCTACGGCAGTCGCAAGGGTAGGTGGGTGCGACGTCGACGAAGTCCGGTGTGGGGCTGTCACTGTCGGCGCCGGTGGCCTCGGTGCTGCGTGGGTTCGTTGCCCGGTAGCAGCGGCCAAGAAGGTGTCCGGCGGCGGAAGGCTCCTCGTCGGATGGGTGTCGGCACAGGTCCGCGTCTTGGACGATCGGCCCCTCAGGTGCTTCCGGTGCCTGGAGATGGGGCACGTCAGGGCCAAGTGCACTGCGGAGGTCGACAGGAGCGACCTCTGCTATCGGTGCGGAAAGCCCGGGCATAAGGCCCAGGAGTGCTCTGCCGAGCCGCACTGCGTCACGTGCGCAGCGGCCGGCAGACCGGCCAAGCACCGGGTGGGGACCAAGGAGTGTGTCCCCGCCCCGAAGGGAAGGAAGCCGGGCAAGGCTGGCAGGGGTCCTAGGGCCTCAAAGCAGCCTTCCAGGCCCGTAGAGGATCCCATGGTCATCGAATAAGATGGCCATGCGGATTCTACAGGCGAATATCAACCACTGCGCCAGGGCTCAGGACCTATTGTTCCAAAGCATGGCGGAGTGGTTGGTAAACCTCGTCGTGGTCGCCGAGCCCTACTACGTCCCTTCGGGGGACGACTGGGCCGGCGACAGGGACGGTGTGGTGGCGATCGGGACCCGGACAGCGGCCGGATCCCCGGTCTTCGGAGGAGTGACGAAGGGTCGAGGCTACGTCTCGGCTCTCGTCGGAAACGTGACACTGATCGGGGTCTACTTCTCTCCGAATCGCAGTGTCGCCGACTTCGAACAGTTTCTGGTCGAAGTCGGCGCCCTCGTCGGGAGGAGTGGCCCCGGTCGGGTCCTCGTGGTCGGGGACCTCAATGCCAAATCCATGGCTTGGGGTTGCCCGGCCACGGACGCACGTGGAGAGGTCCTCGAAGACTGGGTAGTCGCGTCCGGTCTTGTCGTCCTGAACCGCGGGTCGGTACATACGTGCGTGCGGCAACAGGGTGGTTCGATCGTCGACATCACGTTCGCCGATCCCGCCCTGGCGCGCCGTATCCGAGGCTGGCGGGTGATGGAGGATGTGGAGACGTTGTCGGACCACCGCTACGTGAGGTTCGACGTCTCCGCACTTCCCGCCCCGCCGAACGCCCCGAGTCGACCCTCGCGCGAAGAGGGCCCGCGATGGGCCCTGAAGCGTCTGGACAGGGAGGTGCTGGTGGAGGCTGCCCTGGTCCAGGCCTGGGTAGGAGCGCCGGAAGGCGCAGTGTATGTAGAGGCGGAAGCTGCGCGTCTGGGCCAGACCATGTCGCACATCTGCGATGCGGCGATGCCCCGCGTACGCTCCGCGACTCCGAGGCGCGGCGTGTACTGGTGGTCTGAGGAGCTATCGCGTCTCCGAGAGACCTGCGTGGCTCTCAGACGCCAGTACACCAGATGTCGGAGGCGGCGGCGACGAGACCAAGAGCTTGAGAGTCAGCACTATACTCGATATCGGGAGGCAGTGCTGGCTTTCGTAGCG
The DNA here is from genome assembly GCA_918358695.1 of Melinaea menophilus ssp. n. AW-2005. Classification (NCBI taxonomy): domain Eukaryota; kingdom Metazoa; phylum Arthropoda; class Insecta; order Lepidoptera; family Nymphalidae; genus Melinaea; species Melinaea menophilus. The sequence continues at coordinate 19,818,663 of OU911048.1, forward strand.
GCCATCGCCAAAGCCAAAGACCTGGCCGAAGCGGAGATGGTGGAGTCCCTGGACAGGGACCCGTGGGGGAGGCCGTACAAGATGGTGAGGCGAAAGCTTCGACCGTGGGCCCCTCCGCTGACCAAGACTCTCCAGCCGGCGTTGCTGGAGTCCGTAGTCACGGCATTGTTCCCTCGAGGTACCGACCATCGGGTACCTCGTATGGCGCCGGCGACTGAGGCGGTAGAGGACGAGCGTTGGGACGCAGCACGGCATGTCTCCGGGGGTGAGTTGGGGGCTGCAGTGCTTCGGCTTCGGTCGAAGAACACTGCGCCGGGACCCGACGGCATCCCCGGTCGCGCCTGGGCCTTGGCCCTAGGGGATTTAGAGCCTCTAGTGCTGCGCCTCTTCAACGCATGTTTGCGGCAGGGCCGGTTCCCGCGGACGTGGAAGGGTGGGAAACTGGTGCTGTTGCGCAAGGAGGGGCGGCCGGTTGCCGAGCCATCGGCATATCGACCGATAGTGCTTCTCGACGAGGCGGGTAAGCTCTTTGAGCGGGTTTTATCCGCTCGCCTCGTCAAGCACCTGGGGGAGTCCGGTCGGGATCTCAGCGACCATCAATTTGGCTTCCGCAAGGGCAGGTCCACCCTCGACGCTGTCGGTCGGGTGAGGGCCCTGGCGGAGGCCTCGGTGTCTCGGGGCGGGGTGGTGTTGGCGGTGTCTCTCGATATCGCCAACGCGTTCAACACCCTTCCCTGGGCGACCATTTTGGAGGCGTTGAGGTTCCACGCTGTGCCCGGGTACTTGCGTCGCGTCGTAGCGGATTACCTCCGCGACCGCGCCGTCTGCTACCCGTCTGGCGACGGCTGGATTCGTAGGGAGGTGTCGTGCGGTGTTCCCCAGGGGTCGGTTCTCGGACCTCTCCTGTGGAACATCGGCTACGACTGGGTGCTGCGCGGTGCCAACTTACGGGGTGTCGAAGTAACTTGTTACGCCGACGACACTCTCGTAACGGCACGCGGCGTCAGCTACCGGGAGGCCAGTGTTCTGGCGACGGCTGGGGTCGCGCAGGTAGTGGCGCGCATTAGAAGGTTGGGGCTGGAGGTTGCATTGCACAAATCCGTCGCCGTGTGTTTTCACGGGCCGCGGAACGCACCTCCTGCCGGGTCGAGTGTGGTGGTTGGAGGAGTTTCCATCGCCGTCGGGCGTTCCTTGGAGTACCTTGGACTCGTCCTCGACAGTCGATGGAGCTTCGACGAGCACTTTCGGCGCCTAGCGCCGAAGCTAGTTAGGGCAGCCGGAGCGCTGTGTCGCGTCCTCCCAAATGTCGGGGGACCGAGCCTGAGCTGCCGGCGTCTGTACACCGGGGTGGTAAAGTCCATGGCGCTCTACGGGGCACCAATATGGGCCGATAGCCTCGACTCCCGCAACCGGGCCCTCTTGTGCAGAGCGCAGAGGGTCATGGCTGTCAGGGTGATCCGAGGGTATCGCACCATCTCGTGCGAGGCGGCCTGCGCTTTGGCCGGGACTCCACCGTGGGACCTGGACGCGTTGACGCTGGCGGAGGCGTATCGACGGAGGAGGCACGCCCGTCTTCGGGGGGAGGGTGGGGAGTCTGATTGGAGGCGCAGGGCACAGGAGGAGCTGCTCGTCACATGGCGAGAGAGGCTCAGAAAGCCCGGCGCTGGTAAATCGACTGCCCTGGCGATCGGTCCCATTCTTTCGGACTGGGTCGGTCGAAGGCACGGGGTGATGACCTTCCACCTGACGCAGATCCTTTCGGGGCACGGATGCTTCGGGAGGTATCTGTTTAGGGTGGCGGGTCGTGAGCCCACGATGATGTGCCACGAGTGCGGCTGCGCCGAGGATACGGCGCAGCACACGCTGGCTTCGTGCCCGCACTGGGCGGAGCCACGTGCTACACTCGTGGCTTCCATCGGGTCGGACCTCTCGCTCCCGGCCGTGGTGAAGGCCATGGTCTCGAGCGAAGAGGCGTGGGGTGCGGTGCGTTCCTTCTGCGAGGTCGTGATGTCGCAGAAGGAGGCGGCGGAGAGGCTCAGGGAGGAGGACGGAGCCGCTCTACCGATGCGCCGGAGGAGGGTGGGGCGCAGGCGTGTCGCTCACGAGCGCCGTCTGCCGCCGTAGCCCCCGGTACGGGTGGTGGACTGCGAAGTCCGCCACTCGCCACGGTCCCATCTCGGGGCCGGGGCTCTAGTGGGTATGAGTCGGATCGGACTTCCTTGATTCTGAGCTCGGCGGCTTGCCGTCGGCTCGGAGATAAAGGTCGTCCAAAACGATCTGGCTCGGTCGGCTTGGGCGGGGAGCAGGGGAGCTCCTCGCCAGAAAACAAGCCGACCATCGGAGTGGGGCGCATCCCGGTCAACAGTTTGCGCCGCTCCATTTGGGGGGGTGGTGGCCGCCTACTTGGCGTTGCCTGCCGTTGGAGCAACGCGGATGTATGCTTCGGCGTTCCCGTGGCGCTCCTCCATACGGCGATGTGTTGACCGTCTGGTTTAGTGAGTAGGAGTCTCACATACCCACCGCCTTCCGCTCCCCTGGAATGCGGTGGAACCCATGAGGGTTCCAGACGAAAAAAAAAAAAAAAAAAAAAAAAAAAAAAAAAAAAAAAGGGTTGGGTTGGGTTGAGTCGTCCGCCGGCAGCCGCCGCGAGCGCACGCGCGCCCGCGCGCGCTCCGCTCTCGCGTCCGGGATGCGGTTGTGAACTATATTATTTTTGTTTGTTTTTCGTGTCGCGTGTGTCTGTGTGTGTCTGTGTAGGTGTGTGTTGTGTTTTTAGTTCCAAGGCGGCAAGACGAGGAAGGGGTGCCAGAGAGGGTGCTCGTGTATAGAAAAGTTTTGTGCGAGCTTTCGTGATGTGTAGTGTATAAAGTTGTTTTGTGGAGCTTCCGGTTGTGTGATGTTCAGTTAGAGCGTGAAGCGAGCTCCTGCGCCGGTTCGCGTGTTTTCGCCAGAGCTTTCGCTGTGCAGCTTTCGCGATTCAGATGTCATTGCTGCGTTTGGTCCTTTGTTACGGCTGTCTGTGTCGAGAGTGTCTTGTTAGTGTTTCAGAAGTGGTGGGTGTATTTGTTTTGGGTGTTCTTACTCAACGCAAACTGTACGACGAAGACTTGGATCGGATTGTATAACCTGGCTAGGGCGACGCCGGAGTTTATGACACCTTAGCAGCGCAGGTGTCTTTCCAGGAATCTTGAGTCTTGTCGGCTTCTTTCATTTCACTGACAATTGTTATCACTATGGGTTCTTTGGACCCGTATGGTACTGGCCTGTACCGGCCGGTACGGTACGTAGTGGTACGCGGAGCAGGTAGTCGGGACATGTGTTCGGTACTAGCCGGTACGGTATGGAGTGGTACGCGGAGCAGGTAGTCGGGACATGTGTCCGGTACTAGCCGGTACGGTATGGAATGGTACGGACAGCGCGGGCGGGAGCAGGTAATCGGGACATGTGCCCGGTACTGGCCGGTACGGTATGGAGTAGTACGCGGAGCAGGTAGTCGGGACATGTGTCCGGTACTAGCCGGTACGGTATGGAATGGTACGGACAGCGCGGACGGGAGCAGGTAGTCGGGACATGTGCCCGGTACTGGCAGGTACGGTACGGAGTGGTACGGACAGCGTGGGTACATGGGAGCAGGTATTTGCGACTCGTGTCCGGCCCAACTCCACGAAGCGAAATTCAGGTAGTAATTAGTAATTAATTATATAATTTTTACTTAGGGGTGTTTTGTACTTTAGGGGTGTTTTGGCCCAGACCCGATGCCAGTGGCGAATGGTCGAGGGCATGTCCGGATCAGTGGTCGTCGTTAGCGGAGGCCCTGTTGCCGGTCGGTCGGCGAGTCCGGTGGGTACTTAACTGTGCAGTCGGGCAGGCATTTTTTGCCACCGTCGAGTCGTAAACTCCTACAGGTGTGGCGGTCATGTGAAGCAGCCTGCAGGGGAGCGAGGGTCTTGCCTTAATCGGCCGGATCGCGAGGAGTAAACCTCTATAAAAAATCCTCAATTCTCGGCGTTTCGTTGCGTGACGTCGGGGTGCTCGAAAGAGAGGCTGGGGAGTTCATCAGCCGCTAGCGCACAACCCTGGAATACCACCCGACCTTCCAGGTGTATTAGGGTTACCCGGGCAAGAGGCTCTGCCGGGGTTGACTTTTTATTTCCTCACTACTCGTGGGATTTATTATGGTAAATTCAACAGAAACAAACGACGTTGAGGGAGAGGAGAGGAGGACGAGGAGGGAAGTGAGTAAGGAGAGGCGGATGACGCGGAGCGTCACAAGCAGGGAATCCAGTGCGGGGCGGCAGGACGAGGACATGGACTCCGACTGCAGCTTTGCCACTGGACGATCTCAAAGCCCCGCTACAGGCGGGAAACTTTGGCGGAAAAGAAGACGCCCGAACCCCGAGTTGGCGCAGTCCGAAGAGGATTCGGAGCGGTCTGCGTCTGCAACCAGAGGTCGAGGGCGGCCTCCGACGACGGGGGAGTACGTCGGCTTGGCCGATGCCAAAAGAGCGCTTCTCGCTGTAAAGCGGGAAGAGTTCAAGGCGTTGGTCGAAGAAGACCTTGAGAAAAGCGTCGCTATCACTCGCAAGAGGCGGGAACAGCGAGCCGCCGAACTAGCGTCGGCCTCGGGTGAGAAGGCTGAGTCGGGCGTCGGACCCAGTAATAGGTCCGCGGCCCTGACCAAGCAGCAGGTTGTCGAGGACTTGGCGATCATTGCTAAAATCGCCACAAAGTCCAAAAACCTTAAGGGGACTATAGTCCGCGAATTGAAGGACGCTGTGGCTTCAATAACCGAGGCCGTGGAAGTCCTGGGATCGCGGACTCTTACAGAAGAGACGCGTCGTCTGCAGGCGGACAATGCTCGCCTGCAAGCCGAGATGGACACTCTCCGCAAGGAGATGTCCACATTAAGAGAAGACATGGAGAGAGCACGGAAGCAGGGCTGTCCGGTGCCCTCTCCCACCGGATTGACGGAGGCTGCATCCCCTGCAACGCAGCCTCAAACAATCTCGCTGGAGGAGATCTGTCGGGCGGTCATGTCCCAGGTGGGGACCATGGTGACCGCTCGACTGGCCTCTATAGAGGACCGGCTCTTGCCGGAGACGAGGCTTCGGCCTCCGCTGGCGGCCGACAAGAGGCGGGAGGCGGTTAAGACCACAGATTCTGTTAAGACCGCATCTCAACCCTCTGCGGGCCCCAGCGGGTCGGCGCAGAAGACTCGTTCGGAGCCCGTGAAGAAGGCTAAGGGGGTGAAGGCGAAGCCTAAAGAGGGCCAGTCGCAGGCAAAGCTGAGGCCTACCAAGCCTCAGGCGAAGCCAAAAGCGGCAAAACCGCCGAAGAAGGGACAGGGAAAGCCCGCTCCCAAAAGAAAACTCCGGGTAGAACGATCCACGGCTGTGGTATTGACTCTGCTTCCCGAAGCCGAGGCCACTGGCGTCACTTACGCTCAGGTCTTGTCGGAGGCGAAGCAAAAGGTCAACCTGGCCGACCTAGGTATTAAGGATCTAAGGTTTAGGAAGGCGGTCACTGGTGGCCGCATCCTGGAACTGCCCGGAGCGAATACCGGGGGTATGGCGGACTCTCTCGCTAAGAAGCTGAGAGAGTCACTGCCCGAAGGGCAGGTCAGGGTCTCTAGACCCACGAAGTGCGCAGAAATGCGCATTTCGGGACTGGACGACTCCGTGTCCAGCGTCGACGTGGCTACGGCCGTCGCTAGGGTTGGTGGGTGCGACGTCGACGAAGTCCGTTGCGGGGCTGTCACCGTCGGCGCCGGTGGCCTCGGTGCTGCGTGGGTTCGTTGCCCGGTCGCAGCGGCCAAGAAGGTGTCCGGTGGTGGCAGGCTCCTCGTCGGATGGGTGTCGGCGCAGGTCCGCGTCTTGGACGATCGGCCCCTCCGGTGCTTCCGGTGCCTGGAGATGGGGCACGTCAGGGCCAAGTGCACTGCGGAGGTCGACAGGAGCGACCTCTGCTATCGGTGCGGAAAGCCCGGGCACAAGGCCCAGGAGTGCTCTGCCGAGCCGCACTGCGTCACGTGCGCAGCGGCCGGCAGACCGGCCAAGCATCGGGTGGGGACCAAGGAGTGCGTTCCCGCCCCGAAGGGAAGGAAGCCGGGCCAGGCTGGCAGAGGTCCTAGGGCCTCAAAGCAGCCTTCCAGGCCCGTAGAGGATCCCATGGTCATCGAATAAGATGGCCATGCGGATTCTACAGGCGAATATCAACCACTGCGCCAGGGCTCAGGACCTCTTGTTCCAAAGCATGGCGGAGTGGTTGGTAAACGTCGTCGTGATCGCCGAGCCCTACTACGTCCCTTCGGGGGACGACTGGGCCGGCGACAGGGACGGTGTGGTGGCGATCGGGACCCGGACAGCGGCCGGATCCCCGGTCTTCGGAGGAGTGACGAAGGGTCGAGGCTACGTCTCGGCTCTCGTCGGAAACGTGACACTGATCGGGGTCTACTTCTCTCCGAATCGCAGTGTCGCCGACTTCGAACAGTTTCTGGTCGAAGTCGGCGCCCTCGTCGGGAGGAGTGGCCCCGGTCGGGTCCTCGTGGTCGGGGACCTCAATGCCAAATCCATGGCTTGGGGTTGCCCGGCCACGGACGCACGTGGAGAGGTCCTCGAAGACTGGGTAGTCGCGTCCGGTCTTGTCGTCCTGAACCACGGGTCGGTACATACGTGCGTGCGGCAACAGGGCGGTTCGATCGTCGACATCACGTTCGCCGATCCCACCCTGGCGCGCCGTATCCGAGGCTGGCGGGTGATGGAGGATGTGGAGACGTTGTCGGACCACCGCTACGTGAGGTTCGACGTCTCCGCACTCCCCGCCCCGCCGAATGCCCCGAGTCGACCCTCGCGCGAGGAGGGCCCGCGATGGGCCCTGAAGCGTCTGGACAGGGAGGCGCTGGTGGAGGCTGCTCTGGTCCAGGCCTGGGTAGGAGCGCCGGAAGGTGCTGTGAATGTAGAGGCAGAAGCTGTGCGTCTGGGCCAGACCATGACGCACATCTGCGATGCGGCGATGCCCCGCGTACGTTCCGCGACTCCGAGGCGCGGCGTTTACTGGTGGTCTGAGGAGCTATCGCGGCTCCGAGAGACCTGCGTGGCTCTCAGGCGCCAGTACACCAGATGTCGGAGGCGGCGGCGACGAGACCAAGAGCTTGAGAGTCAGCACTATACTCGATATCGTGAGGCAGTGATGACTTTCGTAGCGGCCATCGCCAAAGCCAAAGACCTGGCCGAAGCAGAGATGGTGGAGTCCCTGGACAGGGACCCGTGGGGGAGGCCGTACAAGATGGTGAGGCGAAAGCTTCGACCGTGGGCCCCCCCGCTGACCAAGACTCTCCAGCCGGAGTTGCTGGAGTCCGTAGTCACGGCATTGTTCCCCCGAGGTACCGACTATCGAGTACCTCGTATGGCGCCGGCGACTGAGGCGGTAGAGGATGAGCGTTGGGACGCAGCACGGGATGTGTCCGGGGATGAGTTGGGGGCTGCAGTGCTTCGGCTTCGGTCGAAGAACACTGCGCCGGGACCCGACGGCATCCCCGGGCGCGCCTGGGCCTTGGCCCTAGGGGATTTAGAGCCACTAGTGCTACGCCTCTTTAACGCATGTTTGCAGCAGGGCCGGTTCCCGCGGACGTGGAAGGGTGGGAAACTGGTGCTGTTGCGCAAGGAGGGGCGGCCGGTTGCCGAGCCATCGGCATATCGGCCGATAGTGCTTCTCGACGAGGCGGGTAAGCTCTTTGAGCGGGTTTTATCCGCTCGCCTCGTCAAGCACTTGGGGGAGTCCGGTCGGGATCTCAGCGACCATCAATTTGGCTTCCGCAAGGGCAGGTCCACCCTCGACGCTGTCAGTCGGGTGAGGGCCCTGGCGGAGGCCTCGGTGTCTCGGGGCGGGGTGGTGTTGGCGGTGTCTCTCGATATCGCCAACGCGTTCAACACCCTTCCCTGGGCGACCATTTTGGAGGCGCTGAGGTTCCACGCCGTGCCCGGGTACTTGCGTCGCGTCGTAGCGGATTACCTCTGCGACCGCGCCGTCTGCTACCCGGCTGGTGACGGCTGGATTCGTAGGGAGGTGTCGTGCGGTGTTCCGCAGGGGTCGGTTCTCGGACCTCTCCTGTGGAACATCGGCTACGACTGGGTGCTGCGCGGTGCCAACTTACGGGGTATCGAAGTAACTTGTTACGCCGACGACACTCTCGTAACGGCACGCGGCGACAGCTACCGGGAGGCCAGTGTTCTGGCAACCGCTGGGGTCGCGCAGGTAGTGGCGCGCATTAGAAGGCTGGGGCTGGAGGTTGCATTGCACAAATCCGTGGCTGTGTGTTTTCACGGGCCGCGGAACGGACCTCCGGCCGGGTCGAGAGTGGTCGTCGGCGGAGTTTCCATCGCTGTCGGGCGTTCCTTGGAGTACCTTGGACTCGTCCTCGACAGTCGATGGAGCTTCGACGAGCACTTTCGGCGCCTAGCGCCGAAGCTTGTTAGGGCAGCCGGAGCGATGTGTCGCGTCCTCCCAAATGTCGGGGGACCGAGCATGAGCTGCCGACGTCTGTACACCGGGGTGGTAAGGTCCATAGCGCTCTACGGGGCACCAATATGGGCCGATAGACTCAACTCCCGCAATCGGGCCCTCTTGTGCAGAGCGCAGAGGGTCATGGCTGTCAGGGTGATCCGAGGGTATCGCACCATCTCGTGCGAGGCGGCCTGCGCTCTAGCCGGGACCCCACCGTGGGACCTGGATGCTATGACGCTGGCGGAGGCGTATCGACGGAGGAGGGATGCCCGTCTTCGGGGGGAGGGTGGGGAGTCGGATTGGAGGCGCAGGGCGCATGAGGAGCTGCTCGTCACATGGCGCGAGAGGCTCAGAGTGCCCAACGCTGGTAAATCGACTGCCCTGGCGATCGGTCCCATCCTTTCGGATTGGGTCGGTCGTAGGCACGGGGTGATGACCTTCCACCTGACGCAGATCCTTTCGGGGCACGGATGCTTCGGGAGGTATCTGTTTAGGGTGGCGGGTCGTGAGCCCACGATGATGTGCCACGAGTGCGGCTGCGCCGAGGATACGGCGCAGCACACGCTGGCTTCGTGCCCGCACTGGGCGGAGCCGCGTGCTACACTCGTGGCTTCCATCGGGTCGGACCTCTCGCTCCCGGCCGTGGTCAAGGCCATGGTCTCGAGCGAAGAGGCGTGGGGTGCGGTGCGTTCCTACTGCGAGGTCGTGATGTCGCAGAAGGAGGCGGCGGAGAGGCTCAGGGAGGAGGACGGAGCCGCTCTACCGATGCGCCGGAGGAGGGTGGGGCGCAGGCGTGTCGCTCACGAGCGCCGTCTGCCGCCGTAGCCCCCGGTACGGGTGGTGGGCTGCGAAGTCCGCCACTCGCCACGGTCCCATCTCGGGGCCGGGGCTCTAGTGGGTATGAGTCGGATCGGACTTCCTTGATTCTGAGCTCGGCGGCTTGCCGTCAGCTCGGAGATAAAAGTCGTCCAAAACGATCTGGCTCGGTCGGCTTGGGCGGGGAGCAGGGGAGCTCCTCGCCAGAAAACAAGCCGACCATCGGAGTGGGGCGCATCCCGGTCAACAGTTTGCGCCGCTCCATTTGGGGGGGTGGTGGCCGCCTACTTGGCGTTGCCTGCCGTTGGAGCAACGCGGATGTATGCTTCGGCGTTCCCGTGGCGCTCCTCCATACGGCGATGTGTTGACCGTCTGGTTTAGTGAGTAGGAGTCTCACATACCCACCGCCTTCCGCTCCCCTGGAATGCGGTGGAACCCATGAGGGTTCCAGACGAAAAAAAAAAAAAAAAAAAAAAAAAAAAAAAAAAAGGGTTGGGTTGGGTTGGGTTGGGTTGGTAGTACGCGGAGCAGGTAGTCGGGACATGTGTCCGGTACTAGCCGGTACGGTATGGAATAGTACGGACAGCGCGGACGGGAGCAGGTAGTCGGGACATGTGCCCGGTACTGGCAGGTACGGTACGGAGTGGTACGGACAGCGTGGGTACATGGGAGCAGGTAGTTGCGACTCATGTCCGGCCCAACTCCACGAAGCGGAATTCAGGTAGTAATTAGTAATTAATTATATAATTTTTACTTAGGGGTGTTTTGTACTTTAGGGGTGTTTTGGCCCAGACCCGATGCCAGTGGCGAATGGTCGAGGGCATGTCCGGATCAGTGGTCGTCGTTAGCGGAGGCCCTGTTGCCGGTCGGTCGGCGAGTCCGGTGGGTACTTAACTGTGCAGTCGGGCAGGCATTTTTTGCCACCGTCGAGTCGTAAACTCCTGCAGGTGTGGCGGTCATGTGAAGCAGCCTGCAGGGGAGCGAGGGTCTTGCCTTAATCGGCCGGACCGCGAGGAGTAAACCTCTATAAAAAATCCTCAATTCTCGGCGTTTCGTTGCGTGACGTCGGGGTGCTCGAAAGAGAGGCTGGGGAGTTCATCAGTCGCTAGCGCACAACCCTGGAATATCACCCGACCTTCCAGGTGTATTAGGGTTACCCGGGCAAGAGGCTCTGCCGGGGTTGACTTTTTATTTCCTCACTACTCGTGGGATTTATTATGGTAAATTCAACAGAAACAAACGACGTTGAGGGAGAGGAGAGGAGGACGAGGAGGGAAGCGAGTAAGGAGAGGCGGATGACGCGGAGCGTCACCAGCAGGGAATCCAGTGCGGGGCGGCAGGACGAGGACATGGACTCCGACTGCAGCTTTGCCACTGGACGATCTCAAAGCCCCGCTACAGGCGGGAAACTTTGGCGGAAAAGAAGACGCCCGAACCCCGAGTTGGCGCAGTCTGAAGAGGATTCGGAGCGGTCTGCGTCTGCGACCAGAGGTCGAGGGCGGCCTCCGACGACGGGGGAGTACGTCGGCTTGGCCGATGCCAAAAGAGCGCTTCTCGCTGTAAAGCGGGAAGAGTTCAAGGCGTTGGTCGAAGAAGACCTTGAGAAAAGCGTCGCTATCACTCGCAAGAGGCGGGAACAGCGAGCCGCCGAACTAGCGTCGGCCTCGGGTGAGAAGGCTGAGTCGGGCGTCGGACCCAGTAATAGGTCCGCGGCCCTGACCAAGCAGCAGGTTGTCGAGGACTTGGCGATCATTGCTAAAATCGCCACAAAGTCCAAAAACCTTAAGGGGACTATAGTCCGCGAATTGAAGGACGCTGTGGCTTCAATAGCCGAGGCCGTGGAAGTCCTGGGATCGCGGACTCTTACAGAAGAGACGCGTCGTCTGCAGGCGGACAATGCTCGCCTGCAAGCCGAAATGGACACTCTCCGCAAGGAGATGTCCACATTAAGAGAAGACATGGAGAGAGCACGGAAGCAGGGCTGTCCGGCGCCCTCTCCCACCGGATTGACGGAGGCTGCATCCCCTGCAACGCAGCCTCAAACAATCTCGCTGGAGGAGATCTGTCGGGCGGTCATGTCCCAGGTGGGGACCATGGTGACCGCTCGACTGGCCTCCATAGAGGACCGGCTCTTGCCGGAGACGAGGCTTCGGCCTCCGCTGGCGGCCGACAAGAGGCGGGAGGCGGTTAAGACCTCAGAGTCTGTTAAGACCGCATCTCAACCCTCTGCGGGCCCCAGCGGGTCGGCGCAGAAGACTCGTTCGGAGCCCGTGAAGAAGGCTAAGGGGATGAAGGCGAAGCCTAAAGAGGGCCAGTCGCAGGCAAAGCTGAGGCCTACCAAGCCTCAGGCGAAGCCAAAAGCGGCAAAACCGCCGAAGAAGGGACAAGGAAAGCCCGCTCCCAAAAGAAAACTCCGGGTAGAACGATCCACGGCTGTGGTATTGACTCTGCTTCCCGAAGCCGAGGCCACTGGCGTCACTTACGCTCAGGTCTTGTCGGAGGCGAAGCAAAAGGTCAACCTGGCCGACCTAGGTATTAAGGACCTAAGGTTTAGAAAGGCGGTCACTGGTGGCCGCATCCTGGAACTGCCCGGAGCGAATACCGGGGGTATGGCGGACTCTCTCGCTAAGAAGCTGAGAGAGTCACTGCCCGAAGGGCAGGTCAGGGTCTCTAGACCCACGAAGTGCGCAGAAATGCGCATTTCGGGACTGGACGACTCCGTGTCCAGCGTCGACGTGGCTACGGCCGTCGCTAGGGTTGGTGGGTGCGACGTCGACGAAGTCCGTTGCGGGGCTGTCACCGTCGGCGCCGGTGGCCTCGGTGCTGCGTGGGTTCGTTGCCCGGTCGCAGCGGCCAAGAAGGTGTCCGGTGGTGGCAGGCTCCTCGTCGGATGGGTGTCGGCGCAGGTCCGCGTCTTGGACGATCGGCCCCTCCGGTGCTTCCGGTGCCTGGAGATGGGGCACGTCAGGGCCAAGTGCACTGCGGAGGTCGACAGGAGCGACCTCTGCTATCGGTGTGGAAAGCCCGGGCACAAGGCCCAGGAGTGCTCTGCCGAGCCGCACTGCGTCACGTGCGCAGCGGCCGGCAGACCGGCCAAGCATCGGGTGGGGACCAAGGAGTGCGTTCCCGCCCCGAAGGGAAGGAAGCCGGGCCAGGCTGGCAGAGGTCCTAGGGCCTCAAAGCAGCCTTCCAGGCCCGTAGAGGATCCCATGGTCATCGAATAAGATGGCCATGCGGATTCTACAGGCGAATATCAACCACTGCGCCAGGGCTCAGGACCTCTTGTTCCAAAGCATGGCGGAGTGGTTGGTAAACGTCGTCGTGATCGCCGAGCCCTACTACGTCCCTTCGGGGGACGACTGGGCCGGCGACAGGGACGGTGTGGTGGCGATCGGGACCCGGACAGCGGCCGGATCCCCGGTCTTCGGAGGAGTGACGAAGGGTCGAGGCTACGTCTCGGCTCTCGTCGGAAACGTGACACTGATCGGGGTCTACTTCTCTCCGAATCGCAGTGTCGCCGACTTCGAACAGTTTCTGGTCGAAGTCGGCGCCCTCGTCGGGAGGAGTGGCCCCGGTCGGGTCCTCGTGGTCGGGGACCTCAATGCCAAATCCATGGCTTGGGGTTGCCCGGCCACGGACGCACGTGGAGAGGTCCTCGAAGACTGGGTAGTCGCGTCCGGTCTTGTCGTCCTGAACCACGGGTCGGTACATACGTGCGTGCGGCAACAGGGCGGTTCGATCGTCGACATCACGTTCGCCGATCCCACCCTGGCGCGCCGTATCCGAGGCTGGCGGGTGATGGAGGATGTGGAGACGTTGTCGGACCACCGCTACGTGAGGTTCGACGTCTCCGCACTCCCCGCCCCGCCGAATGCCCCGAGTCGACCCTCGCGCGAGGAGGGCCCGCGATGGGCCCTGAAGCGTCTGGACAGGGAGGCGCTGGTGGAGGCTGCTCTGGTCCAGGCCTGGGTAGGAGCGCCGGAAGGTGCTGTGAATGTAGAGGCAGAAGCTGTGCGTCTGGGCCAGACCATGACGCACATCTGCGATGCGGCGATGCCCCGCGTACGTTCCGCGACTCCGAGGCGCGGCGTTTACTGGTGGTCTGAGGAGCTATCGCGGCTCCGAGAGACCTGCGTGGCTCTCAGGCGCCAGTACACCAGATGTCGGAGGCGGCGGCGACGAGACCAAGAGCTTGAGAGTCAGCACTATACTCGATATCGTGAGGCAGTGATGACTTTCGTAGCGGCCATCGCCAAAGCCAAAGACCTGGCCGAAGCAGAGATGGTGGAGTCCCTGGACAGGGACCCGTGGGGGAGGCCGTACAAGATGGTGAGGCGAAAGCTTCGACCGTGGGCCCCCCCGCTGACCAAGACTCTCCAGCCGGAGTTGCTGGAGTCCGTAGTCACGGCATTGTTCCCCCGAGGTACCGACTATCGAGTACCTCGTATGGCGCCGGCGACTGAGGCGGTAGAGGATGAGCGTTGGGACGCAGCACGGGATGTCTCCGGGGATGAGTTGGGGGCTGCAGTGCTTCGGCTTCGGTCGAAGAACACTGCGCCGGGACCCGACGGCATCCCCGGGCGCGCCTGGGCCTTGGCCCTAGGGGATTTAGAGCCACTAGTGCTACGCCTCTTTAACGCATGTTTGCAGCAGGGCCGGTTCCCGCGGACGTGGAAGGGTGGGAAACTGGTACTGTTGCGCAAGGAGGGGCGGCCGGTTGCCGAGCCATCGGCATATCGGCCGATAGTGCTTCTCGACGAGGCGGGTAAGCTCTTTGAGCGGGTTTTATCCGCTCGCCTCGTCAAGCACTTGGGGGAGTCCGGTCGGGATCTCAGCGACCATCAATTTGGCTTCCGCAAGGGCAGGTCCACCCTCGACGCTGTCAGTCGGGTGAGGGCCCTGGCGGAGGCCTCGGTGTCTCGGGGCGGGGTGGTGTTGGCGGTGTCTCTCGATATCGCCAACGCGTTCAACACCCTTCCCTGGGCGACCATTTTGGAGGCGCTGAGGTTCCACGCCGTGCCCGGGTACTTGCGTCGCGTCGTAGCGGATTACCTCTGCGACCGCGCCGTCTGCTACCCGACTGGTGACGGCTGGATTCGTAGGGAGGTGTCGTGCGGTGTTCCGCAGGGGTCGGTTCTCGGACCTCTCCTGTGGAACATCGGCTACGACTGGGTGCTGCGCGGTGCCAACTTACGGGGTGTCGAAGTAACTTGTTACGCCGACGACACTCTCGTAACGGCACGCGGCGACAGCTACCGGGAGGCCAGTGTTCTGGCAACCGCTGGGGTCGCGCAGGTAGTGGCGCGCATTAGAAGGCTGGGGCTGGAGGTTGCATTGCACAAATCCGTGGCTGTGTGTTTTCACGGGCCGCGGAACGGACCTCCGGCCGGGTCGAGAGTGGTGGTCGGCGGAGTTTCCATCGCTGTCGGGCGTTCCTTGGAGTACCTTGGACTCGTCCTCGACAGTCGATGGAGCTTCGACGAGCACTTTCGGCGCCTAGCGCCGAAGCTTGTTAGGGCAGCCGGAGCGATGTGTCGCGTCCTCCCAAATGTCGGGGGACCGAGCATGAGCTGCCGACGTCTGTACACCGGGGTGGTAAGGTCCATAGCGCTCTACGGGGCACCAATATGGGCCGATAGACTCAACTCCCGCAATCGGGCCCTCTTGTGCAGAGCGCAGAGGGTCATGGCTGTCAGGGTGATCCGAGGGTATCGCACCATCTCGTGCGAGGCGGCCTGCGCTCTAGCCGGGACCCCACCGTGGGACCTGGACGCTATGACGCTGGCGGAGGCGTATCGACGGAGGAGGGATGCCCGTCTTCGGGGGGAGGGTGGGGAGTCGGAGTGGAGGCGCAGGGCGCATGAGGAGCTGCTCGTCACATGGCGCGAGAGGCTCAGAGTGCCCAACGCTGGTAAATCGACTGCCCTGGCGATCGGTCCCATCCTTTCGGATTGGGTCGGTCGTAGGCACGGGGTGATGACCTTCCACCTGACGCAGATCCTTTCGGGGCACGGATGCTTCGGGAGGTATCTGTTTAGGGTGGCGGGTCGTGAGCCCACGATGATGTGCCACGAGTGCGGCTGCGCCGAGGATACGGCGCAGCACACGCTGGCTTCGTGCCCGCACTGGGCGGAGCCGCGTGCTACACTCGTGGCTTCCATCGGGTCGGACCTCTCGCTCCCGGCCGTGGTCAAGGCCATGGTCTCGAGCGAAGAGGCGTGGGGTGCGGTGCGTTCCTTCTGCGAGGTCGTGATGTCGCAGAAGGAGGTGGCGGAGAGGCTCAGGGAGGAGGACGGAGCCGCTCTACCGATGCGCCGGAGGAGGGTGGGGCGCAGGCGTGTCGCTCACGAGCGCCGTCTGCCGCCGTAGCCCCCGCTACGGGTGGTGGGCTGCGAAGTCCGCCACTCGCCACGGTCCCATCTCGGGGCCGGGGCTCTAGTGGGTATGGGTCGGATCGGACTTCCTGATTCTGAGCTCGGCGGCTTGCCGTTGGCTCGGAGATAAAGGTGGTCCAAAACGATCTGGCTCGGTCGGCTTGGGCGGGGAGCAGGGGAGCTCCTCGCCAGAAAACAAGCCGACCATCGGAGTGGGGCGCATCCCGGTCAACAGTTTGCGCCGCTCCATTTGGGGGGGTGGTGGCCGCCTACTTGGCGCTGCCTGCCGTTGGAGCAACGCGGATGTATGCTTCGGCGTTCCCGTGGCGCTCCTCCATACGGCGATGTGTTGACCGTCTGGTTTAGTGAGTAGGAGTCTCACATACCCACCGCCTTCCGCTCCCCTGGAATGCGGTGGAACCCATGAGGGTTCCAGACGAAAAAAAAAAAAAAAAAAAAAAAAAAAAAAAAAAAAAAAAAAAAAAAAAAAAAAGGGTGGCGCCGTCTGCTACCCGACTGGTGACGGCTGGATTCGTAGGGAGGTGTCGTGCGGTGTTCCGCAGGGGTCGGTTCTCGGACCTCTCCTGTGGAACATCGGCTACGACTGGGTGCTGCGCGGTGCCAACTTACGGGGTGTCGAAGTAACTTGTTACGCCGACGACACTCTCGTAACGGCACGCGGCGACAGCTACCGGGAGGCCAGTGTCCTGGCAACCGCTGGGGTCGCGCAGGTAGTGGCGCGCATTAGAAGGCTGGGGCTGGAGGTTGCATTGCACAAATCCGTGGCTGTGTGTTTTCACGGGCCGCGGAACGGACCTCCGGCCGGGTCGAGAGTGGTGGTCGGCGGAGTTTCCATCGCTGTCGGGCGTTCCTTGGAGTACCTTGGACTCGTCCTCGACAGTCGATGGAGCTTCGACGAGCACTTTCGGCGCCTAGCGCCGAAGCTTGTTAGGGCAGCCGGAGCGATGTGTCGCGTCCTCCCAAATGTCGGGGGACCGAGCATGAGCTGCCGACGTCTGTACACCGGGGTGGTAAGGTCCATAGCGCTCTACGGGGCACCAATATGGGCCGATAGCCTCGACTCCCGCAACCGGGCCCTCTTGTGCAGAGCGCAGAGGGTCATGGCTGTCAGGGTGATCCGGGGGTATCGCACCATCTCGTGCGAGGCGGCCTGCGCTCTGGCCGGGACCCCACCGTGGGACCTGGACGCTTTGACGCTGGCGGAGGCGTATCGACGGAGGAGGGATGCCCGTCTTCGGGGGGAGGGTGGGGAGTCGGATTGGAGGCGCAGGGCGCAGGAGCAGCTGCTCGTCACATGGCGAGAGAGGCTCAGAGTGCCCGGCGCTGGTAAATCGACTGCCCTGGCGATCGGTCCCATCCTTTCGGACTGGGTCGGTCGTAGGCACGGGGTGATGACCTTCCACCTGACGCAGATCCTTTCGGGGCACGGATGCTTCGGGAGGTATCTGTTTAGGGTGGCGGGTCGTGAGCCCACGATGATGTGCCACGAGTGCGGCTGCGCCGAGGATACGGCTCAGCACACGCTGGCTTCGTGCCCGCAGTGGGCGGAGCCGCGTGCTACACTCGTGGCTTCCATCGGGTCGGACCTCTCGCTCCCGGCCGTGGTCAAGGCCATGGTCTCTAGCGAAGAGGCGTGGGGTGCGGTGCGTTCCTTCTGCGAGGTCGTGATGTCGCAGAAGGAGGCGGCGGAGAGGCTCAGGGAGGAGGACGGAGCCGCTCTACCGATGCGCCGGAGGAGGGTGGGGCGCAGGCGTGTCGCTCACGAGCGCCGTCTGCCGCCGTAGCCCCCGGTACGGGTGGTGGACTGCGAAGTCCGCCACTCGCCACGGTCCCATCTAGGGGCCGGGGCTCTAGTGGGTATGAGTCGGATCGGACTTCCTTGATTCTGAGCTCGGCGGCTTGCCGTCGGCTCGGAGATAAAGGTCGTCCAAAACGATCTGGCTCGGTCGGCTTGGGCGGGGAGCAGGGGAGCTCCTCGCCAGAAAACAAGCCGACCATCGGAGTGGGGCGCATCCCGGTCAACAGTTTGCGCCGCTCCATTTGGGGGGGTGGTGGCCGCCTACTTGGCGTTGCCTGCCGTTGGAGCAACGCGGATGTATGCTTCGGCGTTCCCGTGGCGCTCCTCCATACGGCGATGTGTTGACCGTCTGGTTTAGTGAGTAGGAGTCTCACATACCCACCGCCTTCCGCTCCCCTGGAATGCGGTGGAACCCATGAGGGTTCCAGACGAAAAAAAAAAAAAAAAAAAAAAAAAAAAAAAGGGTTGGGTTGGGTTGGGTTGGGTTGGGGGGCCATGCTGGAAACCTCCTCGTGTGCCCGTCCGCTACCAATGTTGTCCGGATTCGTCCGGCGGGATTGGAAGCGGTACGGGCCGGTGCTCCCTGGGAGACGGTTAACTCGGTCTTTCGGGATCGCGTTAGCCGTCTGCTAATGTCCAGCGCGGGGGTCGGCTATGAAGAACATAGCCGACAAAACGCTACCAAGGTGCCTTGGTCTGGTTTTCATGGTCTTCGTGTCCGTGGCGATCAGAACGGAGGTTCTTGGCTAGCGTGGGGAGGTGTTTTCGGCTGCCTCCTTCTGGGGCAGTCGATTGGAGGCCAGACCTTGAGTGATTGCTCCTGGCTGGTCGGGGGGGCTCGGTACCCCTTAGTGAGTGTTTCGGCGCTCGTTCTCGGGGTATCGGGATGCGGATGCCGGTTGCCGGTGTGGTGTTACCAACCTGCTCGGTGGCGAATGGATCTGGGAAGCAGTAGCTAGAAGTAGTTAGCGGTAGCTAGTAGTAGCTAGTTCTAGTTTTAGGGACGTTTTGGCCCGGACCCGATGCCAGTGGCGAATGGTCGAGGGCATGTCCGGATCAGTGGCCGTCGTTAGCGGTGGCCCTGTTGCCGGTCAGTCGACGAGTCCGGTGGGTACTTCACTGTGCAGCCAGACAGGCATTTTTGCCACCGTCGAGTCGTAAACTTCTGCAGGTGTGGCTGTCATGTGAAGCAGCCTGCAGGGGAGCGAGGGTCTTGCCTTAATTGGCCGGACCGGGAGGAGTAAACCTCTATAAAAAATCCTCAATTCTCGGCGTTTCGTTGCGTGACGTCGGGGTGCTCGAAAGAGAGGCTGGGGAGTTCATCAGTCGCTAGCGCACAACCCTGGAATACCACCCGACCTTCCAGGTGTATTAGGGTTACCCGGGCAAGAGGCTCTGCCGGGGCTGACATTTTAGTTCCTCATTACTCGTGGGATTTGTTATGGACAATCTTAAACACAAAAACGACGTTGAGAGAGAGGAGAGGAGGACGAGGAGGGGAGGGAATAAGGAGAGGCAGGTGACGAGGAGCGTCACGAGTAGGGAGTCTAGTGCGGGGCGGCAGGACGAGGACATGGACTCCGACTGCAGCTTCGCAACTGGACGGTCCCAAAGCCCCGCTACGGGCGGGAAGCTTTGGCGCAAGAGGCGACGCCCGAACCCCGAGTTGGAGCTGTCCGACGACGAGGATTCGGAGCGGTCTGCGTGTGCGTCAAGAGGCCGAGGGCGGCCCCCGACGACGGGGGAATACGTAGGTTTGGCCGATGCCAAAAGAGCGCTTCTCGCTGCAAAGCGGGAAGAGTTCAAGGCGTTGGTAGAGGAAGAGCTAGAGAAGAGCGTCGCCGTCACTCGCAAGAGGCGGGAACAGCGAGCCGCTGAACTAGCGTCGACCTCTGGGGAGGTATCGGCGTCGGGCGTCGGACCCAGCAATAGGTCCACGGCCCTGAGCAAGCAGCAGGTCGTAGAGGACTTGGCTATTATTGCGAAAATAGCCACAAAGTCCAAAAACCTGAAGGGGACCATAGTCCGCGAGCTTAAGGACGCGGTGGCTTCGATAGCTGAGGCCGTGGAAGTCCTGGGATCGCGGACTCTCACTGAAGAGACGCGGCGGCTGCAGGCGGACAATGCTCGCCTGCAAGCCGAGATGGACACTCTCCGCAAGGAGATGTCCACCTTGCGTGAGGACATGGAGAGGGCACGGAAGCAGGGTTGTCCGGCGCCCACTCCTACCGGATTGACGGAGGCTGCGTCCCCTGCAACGCAGCCTCAGACAACCTCGCTGGAGGAGATCTGTCGGGCGGTCATGTCCCAGGTGGGGACCATGGTGGCCGCCCGAATGGCCTCCATAGAGGACCGGCTCCTCCCGGAGAAGAGGCTTCGGCCTCCGCTGGCGGCCGACAAGAGGCGGGAGGCGGTGCAGACCACTGAGCCTGCTAAGACCGCCGCCCCACCCTCTGCGGGCCCCAGCGGATCGGCGCAGAAGAAGTCGAAGGGGGCGAAGGCGAAGCCAAAAGCGGCTCAGCCGCAGGCAAAGCCGAAGGCTACCGAGCCTCAGGCGAAGCCAAAAGCGGCAAAGCCACCCAAGAAGGGACAGGGAA
This sequence comes from Melinaea menophilus ssp. n. AW-2005, assembly GCA_918358695.1. Taxonomy (NCBI): domain Eukaryota; kingdom Metazoa; phylum Arthropoda; class Insecta; order Lepidoptera; family Nymphalidae; genus Melinaea; species Melinaea menophilus. The sequence continues at coordinate 19,838,771 of OU911048.1, forward strand.
AGGGCCCTGCTGGACCTTCTGCATCGCGGTCTAAACCGCAGTCGCAGAAGCCAGGGACCCCTCCCAAAAGAAAGCTCCGGGCAGAACGATCCACGGCTGTGGTATTGACTCTGCATCCCGAAGCCGAGGCCAATGGCGTGACTTACGCCCAGGTCTTGGCGGAGGCGAAGCAGAAAGTCAACCTGGCCGACCTGGGTATTAAGGACCTAAGGTTCAGGAAGGCGGTCACTGGTGGCCGCATCCTAGAACTGCCCGGAGCGAATACCGGGGGTATGGCGGACTCTCTCGCTAACAAGCTGAGAGAGTCACTGCCCGCAGGGCAGGTCAGGGTCTCTAGACCCATGAAGTGCGCAGAAATGCGCATTTCGGGACTGGACGACTCCGTGTCCAGCGTCGACGTGGCTACGGCCGTCGCTAGGGTTGGTGGGTGCGACGTCGACGAAGTCCGGTGCGGGGCTGTCACCGTCGGCGCCGGTGGCCTCGGTGCTGCGTGGGTTCGTTGCCCGGTCGCTGCGGCCAAGAAGGTGTCAGGCGGCGGCAGACTCCTCGTCGGATGGGTGTCGGCGCAGGTCCGCGTCTTGGACGATCGGCCCCTCAGGTGCTTCCGGTGCCTGGAGATGGGGCACGTCAGGGCCAAGTGCACTGCGGAGGTCGACAGGAGCGACCTCTGCTATCGGTGCGGAAAGCCCGGGCACAAGGCCCAGGAGTGCTCTGCCGAGCCGAACTGCGTCACGTGCGCAGCGGCCGGCAGACCGGCCAAGCATCGGGTGGGGACCAAGGAGTGCGTCCCCGCCCCGAAGGGAAGGAAGCCGGGCAAGGCTGGCAGAGGTCCGAGGGCCTCAAAGCGGCCTTCCATGCCCGTAGAGGATCCCATGGTCATCGAATAAGATGGCCTTGCGGATTCTACAGGCGAATATCAACCACTGCGCCAGGGCTCAGGATCTATTGTTCCAAAGCATGGCGGAGTGGTTGATAAACGTCGTCGTGGTCGCCGAGCCCTACTACGTCCCTTCAGGGGACGACTGGGCCGGCGACAGGGACGGTGTGGTGGCGATCGGGACCCGGACAGCGGCCGGATCCCCGGTCTTCGGAGGAGTGACGAAGGGTCGAGGCTACGTCTCGGCTCTCGTCGGAAACGTGACACTGATCGGAGTCTACTTCTCTCCGAATCGCAGTGTCGCCGACTTCGAACAGTTTCTGGTCGAAGTGGGCGCCCTCGTCGGGAGGAGTGGCCCCGGTCGGGTCCTCGTGGTCGGGGACCTCAATGCCAAATCCATGGCTTGGGGTTGCCCGGCCACGGACGCACGTGGAGAGGTCCTCGATGACTGGGTAGTCGCGTCCGGTCTTGTCGTCCTGAACCGCGGGTCGGTACATACGTGCGTGCGGCAACAGGGTGGTTCGATCGTCGACATCACGTTCGCCGATCCCACCCTGGCGCGCCGTATCCGAGGCTGGCGGGTGATGGAGGATGTGGAGACGTTGTCGGACCACCGCTACGTGAGGTTCGACGTCTCCGCACTCCCCGCCCCGCCGAGTGCCCCGAGTCGACCCTCGCGCGAGGAGGGCCCGCGATGGGCTCTGAAGCGTCTGGACAGGGAGGCGCTGGTGGAGGCTGCCCTGGTCCAGGCCTGGGTAGGAGCGCCGGAAGGCGCTGTGAATGTAGAGGCGGAAGCTGCGCGTCTGGGCCAGACCATGTCGCACATCTGCGATGCGGCGATGCCCCGCGTACGCTCTGCGACTCCGAGGCGCGGCGTCTACTGGTGGTCTGAAGAGTTATCGCGGCTCCGAGAGACCTGCGTGGCTCTCAGACGCCAGTACACCAGATGTCGGAGGCGGCGGCGACGAGACCAAGAGCTTGAGAGTCAGCACTATAGTCGATATCGGGAGGCAGTGCTGGCTTTCGTAGCGGCCATCGCCAAAGCCAAAGACCTGGCCGAAGCGGAGATGGTGGAGTCCCTGGACAGGGACCCGTGGGGGAGGCCGTACAAGATGGTGAGGCGAAAGCTTCGACCGTGGGCCCCTCCGCTGACCAAGACTCTCCAGCCGGCGTTGCTGGAGTCCGTAGTCACGGCATTGTTCCCTCGAGGTACCGACCATCGGGTACCTGGTATGGCGCCGGCGACTGAGGAGGTAGAGGAGGAGCGTTGGGACGCAGCACGGGATGTCTCCGGGGGTGAGTTGGGGGCCGCAGTGCTTCGGCTTCGGTCGAAGAACACTGCGCCGGGACCCGACGGCATTCCCGGGCGCGCCTGGGCCTTGGCCCTAGGGGATTTAGAGCCTCTAGTACTGCGCCTCTTCAACGCTTGTTTGCAGCAGGGCCGGTTCCCGCGGACGTGGAAGGGTGGGAAACTGGTGCTGTTGCGCAAGGAGGGGCGGCCGGTTGCCGAGCCATCGGCATATCGACCGATAGTGCTTCTCGACGAGGCGGGTAAGCTCTTTGAGCGGGTTTTATCCGCTCGCCTCGTCAAGCACTTGGGGGAGTCCGGTCGGGATCTCAGCGACCATCAATTTGGCTTCCGCAAGGGCAGGTCCACCCTCGACGCTGTCGGTCGGGTGAGGGCCCTGGCGGAGGCCTCGGTTTCTCGGGGCGGGGTGGTGTTGGCGGTGTCTCTCGATATCGCCAACGCGTTCAACACCCTTCCCTGGGCGACCATTTTGGAGGCGCTGAGGTTCCACGCCGTGCCCGGGTACTTGCGTCGCGTCGTAGCGGATTACCTCTGCGACCGCGCCGTCTGCTACCCGTCTGGCGACGGCTGGATTCGTAGGGAGGTGTCGTGCGGCGTTCCCCAGGGGTCGGTTCTCGGACCTATCCTGTGGAACATCGGCTACGACTGGGTGCTGCGCGGTGCCAACTTACGAGGTGTCGAAGTAACCTGTTACGCCGACGACACTCTCGTAACGGCACGCGGCGACAGCTACCGGGAGGCCAGTGTTCTGGCAACGGCTGGGGTGGCGCAGGTAGTGGCGCGCATTAGAAGGTTGGGGCTGGAGGTTGCATTGCACAAATCCGTCGCCGTGTGTTTTCACGGGCCGCGGAACGCACCTCCTGCCGGGTCGAGTGTGGTGGTCGGAGGAGTTTCCATCGCCGTCGGGCGTTCCTTGGAGTACCTTGGACTCGTCCTCGACAGTCGATGGAGCTTCGACGAGCACTTTCGGCGCCTAGCGCCGAAACTAGTTAGGGCAGCCGGAGCGCTGTGTCGCGTCCTCCCAAATGTCGGGGGACCGAGCCCGAGCTGCCGGCGTCTGTACACCGGGGTGGTAAAGTCCATGGCGCTCTACGGGGCACCAATATGGGCCGATAGCCTAGACTCCCGCAACCGGGCCCTCTTGTGCAGAGCGCAGAGGGTCATGGCTGTCAGGGTGATCCGAGGGTATCGCACCATCTCGTGCGAGGCGGCCTGCGCTCTAGCCGGGACCCCACCGTGGGACCTGGACGCTATGACGCTGGCGGAGGCGTATCGGCGGAGGAGGGATGCCCGTCTTCGGGGGGAGGGTGGGGAGTCGGATTGGAGGCGCAGGGCGCATGAGGAGCTGCTCGTCACATGGCGCGAGAGGCTCAGAGTGCCCAACGCTGGTAAATCGACTGCCCTGGCGATCGGTCCCATCCTTTCGGATTGGGTCGGTCGTAGGCACGGGGTGATGACCTTCCATCTGACGCAGATCCTTTCGGGGCACGGATGCTTCGGGAGGTATCTGTTTAGGGTGGCGGGTCGTGAGCCCACGATGATGTGCCACGAGTGCGGCTGCGCCGAGGATACGGTGCAGCACACGCTGGCTTCGTGCCCGCATTGGGCGGAGCCGCGTGCTACACTCGTGGCTTCCATCGGGTCGGACCTCTCGCTCCCGGCCGTGGTCAAGGCCATGGTCTCGAGCGAAGAGGCGTGGGGTGCGGTGCGTTCCTTCTGCGAGGTCGTGATGTCGCAGAAGGAGGCGGCGGAGAGGCTCAGGGAGGAGGACGGAGCCGCTCTACCGATGCGCCGGAGGAGGGTGGGGCGCAGGCGTGTCGCTCACGAGCGCCGTCTGCCGCCGTAGTCCCCAGTACGGGTGGTGGACTGCGAAGTCCGCCACTCGCCACGGTCCCATCTCGAGGCCGGGGCTCTAGTGGGTATGAGGCGGATCGGACTTCCTTGATTCTGAGCTCGGCGGCTTGCCGTCGGCTCGGAGATAAAGGTCGTCCAAAACGATCTGGCTCGGTCGGCTTGGGCGGGGAGCAGGGGAGCTCCTCGCCAGAAAACAAGCCGACCATCGGAGTGGGGCGCATCCCGGTCAACAGTTTGCGCCGCTCCATTTGGGGGGGTGGTGGCCGCCTACTTGGCGTTGCCTGCCGTTGGAGCAACGCGGATGTATGCTCCGGCGTTCCCGTGGCGCTCCACCATACGGCGATGTGTTGACCGTCTGGTTTAGTGAGTAGGAGTCTCACATACCCACCGCCTTCCGCTCCCCTGGAATGCGGTGGAACCCATGAGGGTTCCAGACGAAAAAAAAAAAAAAAAAAAAAAAAAAAAAAAAAAAAAAAAAAAAAAGGGTTGGGTTGGGTTGGTTTCGTTGCGTGACGTCGGGGTGCTCGAAAGAGAGGCTGGGGAGTTCATCAGTCGCTAGCGCACAACCCTGGAATATCACCCGACCTTCCAGGTGTATTAGGGTTACCCGGGCAAGAGGCTCTGCCGGGGTTGACTTTTTATTTCCTCACTACTCGTGGGATTTATTATGGTAAATTCAACAGAAACAAACGACGTTGAGGGAGAGGAGAGGAGGACGAGGAGGGAAGCGAGTAAGGAGAGGCGGATGACGCGGAGCGTCACCAGCAGGGAATCCAGTGCGGGGCGGCAGGACGAGGACATGGACTCCGACTGCAGCTTTGCCACTGGACGATCTCAAAGCCCCGCTACAGGCGGGAAACTTTGGCGGAAAAGAAGACGCCCGAACCCCGAGTTGGCGCAGTCTGAAGAGGATTCGGAGCGGTCTGCGTCTGCGACCAGAGGTCGAGGGCGGCCTCCGACGACGGGGGAGTACGTCGGCTTGGCCGATGCCAAAAGAGCGCTTCTCGCTGTAAAGCGGGAAGAGTTCAAGGCGTTGGTCGAAGAAGACCTTGAGAAAAGCGTCGCTATCACTCGCAAGAGGCGGGAACAGCGAGCCGCCGAACTAGCGTCGGCCTCGGGTGAGAAGGCTGAGTCGGGCGTCGGACCCAGTAATAGGTCCGCGGCCCTGACCAAGCAGCAGGTTGTCGAGGACTTGGCGATCATTGCTAAAATCGCCACAAAGTCCAAAAACCTTAAGGGGACTATAGTCCGCGAATTGAAGGACGCTGTGGCTTCAATAGCCGAGGCCGTGGAAGTCCTGGGATCGCGGACTCTTACAGAAGAGACGCGTCGTCTGCAGGCGGACAATGCTCGCCTGCAAGCCGAAATGGACACTCTCCGCACGGAGATGTCCACATTAAGAGAAGACATGGAGAGAGCACGGAAGCAGGGCTGTCCGGCGCCCTCTCCCACCGGATTGACGGAGGCTGCATCCCCTGCAACGCAGCCTCAAACAATCTCGCTGGAGGAGATCTGTCGGGCGGTCATGTCCCAGGTGGGGACCATGGTGACCGCTCGACTGGCCTCCATAGAGGACCGGCTCTTGCCGGAGACGAGGCTTCGGCCTCCGCTGGCGGCCGACAAGAGGCGGGAGGCGGTTAAGACCTCAGAGTCTGTTAAGACCGCATCTCAACCCTCTGCGGGCCCCAGCGGGTCGGCGCAGAAGACTCGTTCGGAGCCCGTGAAGAAGGCTAAGGGGATGAAGGCGAAGCCTAAAGAGGGCCAGTCGCAGGCAAAGCTGAGGCCTACCAAGCCTCAGGCGAAGCCAAAAGCGGCAAAACCGCCGAAGAAGGGACAAGGAAAGCCCGCTCCCAAAAGAAAACTCCGGGTAGAACGATCCACGGCTGTGGTATTGACTCTGCTTCCCGAAGCCGAGGCCACTGGCGTCACTTACGCTCAGGTCTTGTCGGAGGCGAAGCAAAAGGTCAACCTGGCCGACCTAGGTATTAAGGACCTAAGGTTTAGAAAGGCGGTCACTGGTGGCCGCATCCTGGAACTGCCCGGAGCGAATACCGGGGGTATGGCGGACTCTCTCGCTAAGAAGCTGAGAGAGTCACTGCCCGAAGGGCAGGTCAGGGTCTCTAGACCCACGAAGTGCGCAGAAATGCGCATTTCGGGACTGGACGACTCCGTGTCCAGCGTCGACGTGGCTACGGCCGTCGCTAGGGTTGGTGGGTGCGACGTCGACGAAGTCCGTTGCGGGGCTGTCACCGTCGGCGCCGGTGGCCTCGGTGCTGCGTGGGTTCGTTGCCCGGTCGCAGCGGCCAAGAAGGTGTCCGGTGGTGGCAGGCTCCTCGTCGGATGGGTGTCGGCGCAGGTCCGCGTCTTGGACGATCGGCCCCTCCGGTGCTTCCGGTGCCTGGAGATGGGGCACGTCAGGGCCAAGTGCACTGCGGAGGTCGACAGGAGCGACCTCTGCTATCGGTGTGGAAAGCCCGGGCACAAGGCCCAGGAGTGCTCTGCCGAGCCGCACTGCGTCACGTGCGCAGCGGCCGGCAGACCGGCCAAGCATCGGGTGGGGACCAAGGAGTGCGTTCCCGCCCCGAAGGGAAGGAAGCCGGGCCAGGCTGGCAGAGGTCCTAGGGCCTCAAAGCAGCCTTCCAGGCCCGTAGAGGATCCCATGGTCATCGAATAAGATGGCCATGCGGATTCTACAGGCGAATATCAACCACTGCGCCAGGGCTCAGGACCTCTTGTTCCAAAGCATGGCGGAGTGGTTGGTAAACGTCGTCGTGATCGCCGAGCCCTACTACGTCCCTTCGGGGGACGACTGGGCCGGCGACAGGGACGGTGTGGTGGCGATCGGGACCCGGACAGCGGCCGGATCCCCGGTCTTCGGAGGAGTGACGAAGGGTCGAGGCTACGTCTCGGCTCTCGTCGGAAACGTGACACTGATCGGGGTCTACTTCTCTCCGAATCGCAGTGTCGCCGACTTCGAACAGTTTCTGGTCGAAGTCGGCGCCCTCGTCGGGAGGAGTGGCCCCGGTCGGGTCCTCGTGGTCGGGGACCTCAATGCCAAATCCATGGCTTGGGGTTGCCCGGCCACGGACGCACGTGGAGAGGTCCTCGAAGACTGGGTAGTCGCGTCCGGTCTTGTCGTCCTGAACCACGGGTCGGTACATACGTGCGTGCGGCAACAGGGCGGTTCGATCGTCGACATCACGTTCGCCGATCCCACCCTGGCGCGCCGTATCCGAGGCTGGCGGGTGATGGAGGATGTGGAGACGTTGTCGGACCACCGCTACGTGAGGTTCGACGTCTCCGCACTCCCCGCCCCGCCGAATGCCCCGAGTCGACCCTCGCGCGAGGAGGGCCCGCGATGGGCCCTGAAGCGTCTGGACAGGGAGGCGCTGGTGGAGGCTGCTCTGGTCCAGGCCTGGGTAGGAGCGCCGGAAGGTGCTGTGAATGTAGAGGCAGAAGCTGTGCGTCTGGGCCAGACCATGACGCACATCTGCGATGCGGCGATGCCCCGCGTACGTTCCGCGACTCCGAGGCGCGGCGTTTACTGGTGGTCTGAGGAGCTATCGCGGCTCCGAGAGACCTGCGTGGCTCTCAGGCGCCAGTACACCAGATGTCGGAGGCGGCGGCGACGAGACCAAGAGCTTGAGAGTCAGCACTATACTCGATATCGTGAGGCAGTGATGACTTTCGTAGCGGCCATCGCCAAAGCCAAAGACCTGGCCGAAGCAGAGATGGTGGAGTCCCTGGACAGGGACCCGTGGGGGAGGCCGTACAAGATGGTGAGGCGAAAGCTTCGACCGTGGGCCCCCCCGCTGACCAAGACTCTCCAGCCGGAGTTGCTGGAGTCCGTAGTCACGGCATTGTTCCCCCGAGGTACCGACTATCGAGTACCTCGTATGGCGCCGGCGACTGAGGCGGTAGAGGATGAGCGTTGGGACGCAGCACGGGATGTCTCCGGGGATGAGTTGGGGGCTGCAGTGCTTCGGCTTCGGTCGAAGAACACTGCGCCGGGACCCGACGGCATCCCCGGGCGCGCCTGGGCCTTGGCCCTAGGGGATTTAGAGCCACTAGTGCTACGCCTCTTTAACGCATGTTTGCAGCAGGGCCGGTTCCCGCGGACGTGGAAGGGTGGGAAACTGGTACTGTTGCGCAAGGAGGGGCGGCCGGTTGCCGAGCCATCGGCATATCGGCCGATAGTGCTTCTCGACGAGGCGGGTAAGCTCTTTGAGCGGGTTTTATCCGCTCGCCTCGTCAAGCACTTGGGGGAGTCCGGTCGGGATCTCAGCGACCATCAATTTGGCTTCCGCAAGGGCAGGTCCACCCTCGACGCTGTCAGTCGGGTGAGGGCCCTGGCGGAGGCCTCGGTGTCTCGGGGCGGGGTGGTGTTGGCGGTGTCTCTCGATATCGCCAACGCGTTCAACACCCTTCCCTGGGCGACCATTTTGGAGGCGCTGAGGTTCCACGCCGTGCCCGGGTACTTGCGTCGCGTCGTAGCGGATTACCTCTGCGACCGCGCCGTCTGCTACCCGACTGGTGACGGCTGGATTCGTAGGGAGGTGTCGTGCGGTGTTCCGCAGGGGTCGGTTCTCGGACCTCTCCTGTGGAACATCGGCTACGACTGGGTGCTGCGCGGTGCCAACTTACGGGGTGTCGAAGTAACTTGTTACGCCGACGACACTCTCGTAACGGCACGCGGCGACAGCTACCGGGAGGCCAGTGTTCTGGCAACCGCTGGGGTCGCGCAGGTAGTGGCGCGCATTAGAAGGCTGGGGCTGGAGGTTGCATTGCACAAATCCGTGGCTGTGTGTTTCCACGGGCCGCGGAACGGACCTCCGGCCGGGTCGAGAGTGGTGGTCGGCGGAGTTTCCATCGCTGTCGGGCGTTCCTTGGAGTACCTTGGACTCGTCCTCGACAGTCGATGGAGCTTCGACGAGCACTTTCGGCGCCTAGCGCCGAAGCTTGTTAGGGCAGCCGGAGCGATGTGTCGCGTCCTCCCAAATGTCGGGGGACCGAGCATGAGCTGCCGACGTCTGTACACCGGGGTGGTAAGGTCCATAGCGCTCTACGGGGCACCAATATGGGCCGATAGACTCAACTCCCGCAATCGGGCCCTCTTGTGCAGAGCGCAGAGGGTCATGGCTGTCAGGGTGATCCGAGGGTATCGCACCATCTCGTGCGAGGCGGCCTGCGCTCTAGCCGGGACCCCACCGTGGGACCTGGACGCTATGACGCTGGCGGAGGCGTATCGACGGAGGAGGGATGCCCGTCTTCGGGGGGAGGGTGGGGAGTCGGAGTGGAGGCGCAGGGCGCATGAGGAGCTGCTCGTCACATGGCGCGAGAGGCTCAGAGTGCCCAACGCTGGTAAATCGACTGCCCTGGCGATCGGTCCCATCCTTTCGGATTGGGTCGGTCGTAGGCACGGGGTGATGACCTTCCACCTGACGCAGATCCTTTCGGGGCACGGATGCTTCGGGAGGTATCTGTTTAGGGTGGCGGGTCGTGAGCCCACGATGATGTGCCACGAGTGCGGCTGCGCCGAGGATACGGCGCAGCACACGCTGGCTTCGTGCCCGCACTGGGCGGAGCCGCGTGCTACACTCGTGGCTTCCATCGGGTCGGACCTCTCGCTCCCGGCCGTGGTCAAGGCCATGGTCTCGAGCGAAGAGGCGTGGGGTGCGGTGCGTTCCTTCTGCGAGGTCGTGATGTCGCAGAAGGAGGTGGCGGAGAGGCTCAGGGAGGAGGACGGAGCCGCTCTACCGATGCGCCGGAGGAGGGTGGGGCGCAGGCGTGTCGCTCACGAGCGCCGTCTGCCGCCGTAGCCCCCGCTACGGGTGGTGGGCTGCGAAGTCCGCCACTCGCCACGGTCCCATCTCGGGGCCGGGGCTCTAGTGGGTATGGGTCGGATCGGACTTCCTGATTCTGAGCTCGGCGGCTTGCCGTTGGCTCGGAGATAAAGGTGGTCCAAAACGATCTGGCTCGGTCGGCTTGGGCGGGGAGCAGGGGAGCTCCTCGCCAGAAAACAAGCCGACCATCGGAGTGGGGCGCATCCCGGTCAACAGTTTGCGCCGCTCCATTTGGGGGGGTGGTGGCCGCCTACTTGGCGCTGCCTGCCGTTGGAGCAACGCGGATGTATGCTTCGGCGTTCCCGTGGCGCTCCTCCATACGGCGATGTGTTGACCGTCTGGTTTAGTGAGTAGGAGTCTCACATACCCACCGCCTTCCGCTCCCCTGGAATGCGGTGGAACTCATGAGAGTTCCAGACGAAAAAAAAAAAAAAAAAAAAAAAAAGGGTTGGGTTGGGTTGGGTTGGGTTGAGGATCCCATGGTCATCGAATAAGATGGCCATGCGGATTCTACAGGCGAATATCAACCACTGCGCCAGGGCTCAGGACCTATTGTTCCAAAGCATGGCGGAGTGGTTGGTGAACGTCGTCGTGATCGCCGAGCCCTACTACGTCCCTTCTGGGGACGACTGGGCCGGCGACAGGGACGGTGTGGTGGCGATCGGGACCCGGACAGCGGCCGGATCCCCGGTCTTCGGAGGAGTGACGAAGGGTCGAGGCTACGTCTCGGCTCTCGTCGGAAACGTGACACTGATCGGGGTCTACTTCTCTCCGAATCGCAGTGTCGCCGACTTCGAACAGTTTCTGGTCGAAGTCGGTGCCCTCGTCGGGAGGAGTGGCCCCGGTCGGGTCCTCGTGGTCGGCGACCTGAATGCCAAATCCATGGCTTGGGGTTGCCCGGCCACGGACGCACGTGGAGAGCTCCTCGAAGACTGGGTAGTCGCGTCCGGTCTTGTCGTCCTGAACCGCGGGTCGGTACATACGTGCGTGCGGCAACAGGGTGGTTCGATCGTCGACATCACGTTCGCCGATCCCGCCCTGGCGCGCCGTATCCGAGGCTGGCGGGTGATGGAGGATGTGGAGACGTTGTCGGACCACCGCTACGTGAGGTTCGACGTCTCCGCACTCCCCGCCCCGCCGAGTGCCCCGAGTCGACACTCGCGCGAGGAGGGCCCGCGATGGGCTCTGAAGCGTCTGGACAGGGAGGCGCTGGTGGAGGCTGCCCTGGTCCAGGCCTGGGTAGGAGCGCCGGAAGGCGCTGTGAATGTAGAGGCGGAAGCTGTGCGTCTGGGCCAGACCATTTCGCACATCTGCGATGCGGCGATGCCCCGCGTACGTTCCGCGACTCCGAGGCGCGGCGTTTACTGGTGGTCTGAGGAGCTATCGCGGCTCCGAGAGACCTGCGTGGCTCTCAGGCGCCAGTACACCAGATGTCGGAGGCGGCGGCGACGGGACCAAGAGCTTGAGAGTCAGCACTATACTCGATATCGTGAGGCAGTGCTGGCTTTCGTAGCGGCCATCGCCAAAGCCAAAGACCTGGCCGAAGCGGAGATGGTGGAATCCCTGGACAGGGATCCGTGGGGGAGGCCGTACAAGATGGTGAGGCGAAAGCTTCGACCGTGGGCCCCCCCGCTGACCAAGACTCTCCAGCCGGAGTTGCTGGAGTCCGTAGTCACGGCATTGTTCCCTCGAGGTACCGACCATCGGGTACCTCGTATGGCGCCGGTGACTGAGGCGGTAGAGGATGAGCGTTGGGACGCAGCACAGGATGTCTCCGTAGGTGAGTTGGGGGCTGCAGCGCTTCGGCTTCGGTCGAAGAACACTGCGCCGGGACCCGACGGCATCCCCGGGCGCGCCTGGGCCTTGGCTATAGGGCCTTTAGAGCCTTTAGTGCTGAGCCTCTTCAACGCTTGCTTGCGGCAGGGCCGGTTCCCGCGGACGTGGAAGAGTGGGAAACTGGTGTTGTTGCGCAAGGAGGGGCGGCCGGCTGCCGAGCCATCGGCATATCGGCCGATAGTGCTTCTCGACGAGGCGGGTAAGCTCTTTGAGCGGGTCTTATCCGCTCGCCTCGTCAAGCACTTGGGGGAGTCCGGTCGGGATCTCAGCGACCATCAATTTGGCTTCCGGAAGGGCAGATCCACCCTCGACGCTGTCGGTCGGGTGAGGGCCCTGGCAGAGGCCTCGGTGTCTAGGGGCGGGGTGGTGTTGGCGGTGTCTCTCGATATCGCCAACGCGTTCAACACCCTTCCCTGGGCGACCATTTTGGAGGCGCTGAGGTTCTAGCCGTGCCCGGGTACTTGCGTCGCGTCGTAGCGGATTACCTCTGCGACCGCGCCGTCTGCTACCCGTCTGGCGACGGCTGGATTCGTAGGGAGGTGTCGTGCGGTGTTCCTCAGGGGTCGGTTCTCGGACCTCTTCTGTGGAACATCGGCTACGACTGGGTGCTGCGCGGTGCCAACTTACGGGGTGTCGAAGTAACCTGTTACGCCGACGACACTCTCGTAACGGCACGCGGCGACAGCTACCGGGAGGCCAGTGTTCTGGCAACGGCTGGGGTCGCGCAAGTAGTGGCGCGCATTAGAAGGTTGGGGCTGGAGGTTGCATTGCACAAATCCGTCGCTGTGTGTTTTCACGGGCCGCGGAACGCACCTCCTGCCGGGTCGAGTGTGGTGGTCGGAGGAGTTTCCATCGCCGTTGGGCGTTCCTTGGAGTACCTTGGACTCGTCCTCGACAGTCGATGGAGCTTCGACGAGCACTTTCGGCGCCTAACGCCGAAGCTAGTTAGGGCAGCCGGAGCGATGTGTCGCGTCCTCCCAAATGTCGGGGGACCGAGCATGAGCTGCCGGCGTCTGTACACCGGGGTGGTAAGGTCAATGGCGCTCTACGGGGCACCAATATGGGCCGATAGTCTCGACTCCCGCAACCGGGCCCTCTTGTGCAGAGCGCAAAGGGTCATGGCTGTCAGGGTGATCCGAGGGTATCGCACCATCTCGTGCGAGGCGGCCTGCGCTCTGGCCGGGACCCCACCGTGGGACCTGGACGCTTTGACGCTGGCGGAGGCGTATCGACGGAGGAGGGATGCCCGTCGTCGGGGGGAACATCCTCCGTCTGGGGAGGAGGGTGGGGAGTCGGATTGGAGGCGCAGGGCGCAGGAAGAGCTCCTTGTCACATGGCGAGAGAGGCTCAGGATGCCCGGCGCTGGCATATCGACGACCCTGGCGATCGGTCCCATCCTTTCGGATTGGGTCGGTCGTAGGCACGGGGTGATGACTTTCCACTTGACGCAGATCCTTTCGGGGCACGGATGCTTCGGGAGGTATCTGTTTAGGGTGGCGGGTCGTGAGCCCACGATGATGTGCCACGAGTGCGGCTGCGCCGAGGATACGGCGCAGCACACGCTGGCTTCGTGCCCGCATTGGGCGGAGCCGCGTGCTACACTCGTGGCTTCCATCGGGTCGGACCTCTCGCTCCCGGCCGTGGTCAAGGCCATGGTCTCGAGCGAAGAGGCGTGGGGTGCGGTGCGTTCCTTCTGCGAGGTCGTGATGTCGCAGAAGGAGGCGACGGAGAGGCTCAGGGAGGAGGACGGAGCCGCTCCACCGATGCGCTGGAGGAGGGTGGGGCGCAGGCGTGTCGCTCACGAGCGCCGTCTGCCGCCGTAGCCCCCGGTACGGGTGGTGGACTGCGAAGTCCGCCACTCGCCACGGTCCCATCTCGGGGCCGGGGCTCTAGTGTAGGTTAGGTTAGGTTAGGTTAGGTTAGGTTAGGTTAGGTTATGCCGCCGGGTAGTCCCACATAACCCTCCGGCCATCACCTTCCTGGTCGGCGGGTATCCGTAACGGATTTTTCCAACGCAAAAAAAAAAGGTTAGGTTAGGTTAGGTTAGGTTAGGTTAGGTTAGGTTAGGTTAGGTTAGGTTAGGTTAGGTTAGGTTAGGTTAGGTTAGGTTAGGTTAGGTTAGTGGGTTGGGTTGGGTTGGGTTGGGTTGCGTTGGGTTGGGTTGGGTTGCGTTGGGTTGGGTTGGGTTAGGTTAGGTTAGGTTAGGTTAGGTTAGGTTAGGTTAGGTTAGGTTAGGTTAGGTTAGGTTAGGTTAGGTTAGGTTAGGTTAGGTTAGGTTAGGTTAGGTTAGGTTAGGTTAGGTTAGGTTAGGTTAGGTTAGGTTAGGTTAGGTTAGGTTAGGTTAGGTTAGGTTAGGTTAGGTTAGGTTAGGTTAGGTTAGGTTAGGTTAGGTTAGGTTTTTTTTTTTTTTTTTTTTTTTTTTTTTTTTTTTTTTTTTTTTTTTTTTTTTTTTTTTTTTTTTTTTTTTTTTTTTTTTTTTTTTTTTTTTTTTTTCTCTTACACCTCCGGCTGCAGTGCCGCAGACTTTATTATTTCAACTACACTTTCATACCAGTTCTCGCAATACATTCCTCTCGCACTTTCATTCCGCATACTGGTTCTTTCTATCATTCATTCACATTCATTCTTATTCCAGCTGGGACTGCTGACTAACTGTTTTATTTATTATTTTTACTGATTTGACTGTTTAATTATTTATTGATTACTTCTTTTTATTCTTATTAATAGGTTCCGGTGTTCAGGGGAAATAAATTTTTAAGACACTTTTCTTAACATTGTCGTAGGATAACAATTATGGGGTAGAGTTCCAGGGTTTTTTACATTCTAGCTTAAAGTACAGTTTGGACACAAAAAAAAAAGAAACACAGTTATATCTAATGCCTTAACACTTATTAAACAGACAGTACACTAACTTATTTATTACATACTCTTGAATTTACATGACCTTATTAATTCTATTTCTAATATATGTATATAGTTTTACGGCTTACAATATCTTATTTTCTACGTTATACAACTCTATATGTCATACTTAAATATATTACAATATTTAGTACACATATTTTTTGCTTAACCTATTTATTTCTATTTTTAACGCTATTACAATTTTATTACACAACACTAAAAACTTAATACTATATATGCTTAGCTTAGTCATATTTGTATTTCTTTTGTCAAAGTCCTTGTCAGTCATCTGTTCAGTGTCAAATCTATTCGTAAAACTTTTAGTAGTCCGGTCGAGTCTCTGGCTGTCAGTTGTGCCTCCGATTTTTGTCAGGTTAAAGCCGTTTAGCTCTGTTAATTGGGCCATTTTCGCATGAAATTGGGCCCAATTTGCTTTTTCGGTATTGTACCGACACACTAACAACCAATCCTCGATCCCATCCAATGATTTTATATATCCGTATGTGACGTTGCCCACTGCACCGTGGTTGCCCTTAGCAATACGCGACCGAGGATCGCGCTAGGGCATCCCACCTCCTTCTTACAGGACATTGGTCACTGAAGGCGTTGTGAGCCACTTGGTCGAGTTTCGCTGTCTTACAATTCCTGCAGCTTGGTTCAAGGCCGGCCAGCCAGTCCGGGCATGACTCCCTCATGTGTGGACCGCTGCAGTGACTGCAGAGGTCGACCGCTTCCTTACAAAATTTACGGCTATGTCCATAGCCCAAGCACCGCGTGCACTGCACCAGCGGTGATTGATCCTCCGCCCTGATGCGCTGGAGATCAATATGGACATAGCCCGCCGCTACCACTTTTTGCCAGGCCGAGGGAGAAGCCGAAACTACCACATGGCACGTGTGGGGGTTTCTGGCTTTTTTCCTAAACTTAATCTCTAGGCGCTGCTCGTCATCTTTGGGATCGCCCAGGATTCCCCGGTTTTGGTTTTGGAGGGCTTTTATGATGTCCTCGTCGGTATTAACTGCCAGGACGCTCCTCAAGATTAGGAGCGGGTCCTTATTCTTGGCCTCCTCGACCATCAGTCCCACCTTCTTCTCCTCCAAGCGTGTTCTCACCTTAACCATGTCCTCCTTGTTCTCGAACCCCATTATTATCTTCCTGTCCTTGGCCTTCCGCACTCTGTCAACTCTCACCCATCCATCCTTCGCGTCCACCGCCTTCCTTACTCTTTCTAAGACCTCCTCGCCAGTCTCGGTCTCCTCTTTGGAGGTCACTACGACCGTGTGCAACGCGCTCCGCTTTTGCTGCGGGGCGCCGGCACCGATCGCCGTGACATTGGCATAGGTCCTCTCCTGTTCCAGACACTCCCTTCGTTTCTCCATCTGGGTTTTTAGGTCGTCCATTTTCGCGTTGCTCTCCTTTATCAGCATTGCGTGCACCTCCATTGCGCTCTTCAGCTCTTTAAGCTCAGGGCTTACTCCCGGGTTCACCAGAAAGGTAGAGTCTGTGGGTTTCGCCACCGCCTCCCCCTCCCCAGCCACTTCCTTGCCTGAGCCTGCTCTGATGGTTGGTCCCGGGTCCTTTTCCGCTTCCTTCACCAGTTGGTAGAGGCGATCAAGTACCTCGGAAACTGCCGCTTTTATTTCAGTTTTTATGTTCCTAGAGTTGCTGAGGTGTAGCTTGCCTTTTGAGAGGCAAGCCTTAGCCTCAGCAACCCTGCTCGGGTAACGCGCATCCGTTGGTGTGCGGACCTCGGTTGAGGGTCTGCGAGAGATGGTGGCCTTGGCTCTGGTTGACTGAGCCGTCTCGGTTGTAGGCCTCGTCGGACCTGCCCGCTGCTCCTCGCTTGCTGGAGATTTGTTTGGCGCTGAGCCGACCGACTCCCACTCTCCGATGCTGCGCCTCACGCTTGAAGAGGCCATCTTTGGTGGGGATCTGGCTTTGTCTGCAGCCTTGGCTGGAGTTCTGGTCACTCCAAACATACCGAAGATGTGCGTCCGTTGAATATAATAAAATTTGCTCAATAGAGCAAAAGTAATAATAATTATTGGCACAGCCAAAGTCGATATTTATTAATTTTTTGGGTATGTAAAAGGTACCCGTCAAAAGTCGCAGTAAACAGTAAGTAAAAATAGTAAAAAGAAGGTCAGTTTCGGTCCAGTCAATTAATATAGAGTCAAACCAATTTTTTGTAGTTCGGCAGGGCGCCGAGCTGCGTCAATGGTGTCTAAAAGATGTGCTACCTAATTTAATTTGGCAGAGAAAAACAAAAAATTTTTTGTCTCTATGTAGAGTCAATTATTTTATCTAGGATGTAGGGCTTCTCACGCCTTTGTTGTTAGTGAAAACCGCGTTCTTGTGCGGTTACTGGTTCCCGAGATAATTAGCTTTGAAATTTGCCAATATGGCGGCCAATATGGCGGATAAAAGTTTTGAAAAGGGATATCTCGGGTGTCAGTAGTCCAAAAAAGACGTGCGAGGGCTTCCCTAAGTCGCCCCGGTCTGCTCTACGCTGGGATGAAGCTCACTCTACATGTAGAGTCGTAAAATTTTGCCTAGCTAAAAAGCTAATGGTCCTATAAAGTGTCAAAAGAAACAATCTAGAGAGAAAACCCCAACCTCGTAGCACGTTTAGTGACAAAGTTATAGGGATTTTAAAAAATCCAAGATGGCGTCCAAGATATGAATGTCCGGTTTCAATAGCGTTTATTTTGGTGATTCTGGACCGAATCTAGCCGTGTTTGGGCTCTTTTAAAAGGTATTTTTACGACCTAACTTAATCTAATGTTCCCTAAAATTAAACTCCGCCCCCCGATTTAATTTTTGAGAAAAACTATTATTTTAAAGAGAAAAATTTAAATTAAAAATACTAATACTATTACAAAAAATAT